>JARQOC010000005.1:133312626-133912626 GCA_033576535.1 Allobates femoralis
CGCTTAGCACCGCTACTCCCTTCCGTGATTGACTCGGACCAGGTGGGCTTTGTCAGAGGCCGGGAGGCTAGGGATAACACTATTAGGACCCTCCTCCTTATAGCTAAGGCCAAGAGCTCTTCAGCCGCACTGGGTCTGATTTCTGTGGATGCTGAAAAGGCCTTTGACAGAGTCCACTGGGGGTTTATGAAAGAGGCGCTGATTCAACTTGGCCTGGGCCCTCGATTTTTGCACAGAATCATGGCCCTATACTCCTCCCCGTCTGCCAGGGTGAAGATTGGAGGGATCTTATCTTCCTCGTTTAGTATTGCGAACGGGACCAGGCAGGGTTGTCCATTATCACCCCTGCTATACATTATTGTTATGGAGCATTTGGCCACAGCAATCAGAGCCAACACTGACATTCATGGGATTGAACTGGGTCATAATCATCATAAGACGGCACTATTTGCTGACGATCTCCTCCTTTATGTCTCACAGCCTCTGATCTCAATTCCTTCCATCTTGAAGGAATTCGAAAAGTTTGGGCAGTTGAGTAACTTTAAGGTCAACTGTTCTAAAACAGAAGCTCTTAACATCTCTCTACCCAGCGATTTGGTATCCCACTTATTCAAACAATTCCTATTCAAATGGAGAGAGGAAGATATTAAATACTTGGGAATTAACATTCCAAAAGATCTTAGACAATTGTTTAAATTGAACTATCTTCCCCTCCTATCTGGCATAGAGAAGGCTTTCTCTTCATATCATCAATTGAGGCTATCCTGGTTCGGGAGAATGAACGTTATTAAAATGGATGTTCTTCCTCGAATCCTGTTTATCTTTCAAACAGTACCTATCCCCCCGGATAGAACATTTTTTTGCTAAATTACAATCCCTCATTATTAAATTTACCTGGAATGGGAAGAAATCTAGGTTGGGTATTAATATACTTTCCTTACCTAGATCTAGAGGAGGGGTTGGGTTGCCTAATATTCAGAGATACTTCTTAGCCTCCTCTCTTGCCAGAGTAATGGACTGGCACTATTGTGCATCCAACAAGAAATGGGTAGAGGTGGAGCAGGAGGGCCTGGGGATCCTGCTAAGACATCTACTCTGGATCCCACCCAAGGACATAAAAGGGTTACCCCCCCCTTTCCGACATGACCAAGACCACTATGCAAGTGTGGCATTCGGTGACCAAACCACTGTCTCCAGACGGTAAACTTAGTCCTCTCGTCCCCCTGTTTTACAGCTCAGCTTTCCTGCCTGGGTTTGGAAGGCAAAGATTTCTGTGCTGGCAGAGTGTGAATGACACCCGAATGGGACAGACCCTTTCCAATGGAGATTTACCCTCGATGAGGGAGATCCAATCTATTGAGCCTACTAGACCTCTTAGATGGTTTGAATTCCTCCAATACAAATCATTCCTATTCCCGTCTGGACATGATTGCAGGGTGAGATTGACACCAAATGCACTGGAGAGATTGTTCCAACAGTTCTCCCCAACCCCCCTCCCCCCCCCCCCCCGAAGCGCAAAATTTCGGCCTGATATTTGGTCTTAGGTTCCCTGCGAGATCAGGGCATCTTACACTTCCAACGGTCCTGGGAGAAGGAACTAACAGGAGTATCGCTGTCAACGAATGGCAGAAATGTTTTTTATTTACACACAAATTAGCCAGTGCCTGTGTCGCACAAGAGAGGAGTTACAAACTGCTCACCAGATGGTATTTATGCCCTGTGGACTTGCACCGTGTATTCCCCGAAATTTCTGACAGTTGTTGGCGTTGTGGGAAAGCACCAGGGACAATGCTCCACATTTGGTGGAGTTGTGATGAGATCCAACGGTTCTGGTCTGAGGTATTCGGCACTTATACTCAAATAACTGGTAAACAGGTTAAGTGCTGTCCTGAAGTAGCTATATTGTCCATCTTCCCAGGCCCCATTGGGCTTAACAAGAATTATATACTTCGTTTCTGTGTCTCAGCCGCTCGTTCACTAATTCCGAGATTCTGGAAAACGTCTCAGGTACCTTCCTTACTTGACTGGTTCAAGGAGATGATGGACCTATTTAGAATGGAGGAACTGGCGGCTGATGCTTCAGGCTCTCGTGACAAATTCTCAGTGACCTGGACTGAATGGATCCTTTACCAAGACTCGATCGATCTGGGGAGAACTCCCTCTGAGGTTGATTAGACGGTACAATAAATGGTCGGCACGGGTTCGAGGTCCCCCTTGACTCCTATTCCCCTCCCCCCTTTAGACCCATCCCCCTTATACACTGACCCCGATTAATTTAATCCAGGTTTCTTTTCTCTAATATCTCTATTCTTTTTTTTTTTCTCTTAATCTTCTTTTCACCTACTCTAGGTTATTCAATAGCCTTAGCTTCAGGGATTACCTGTTGGTTTAATCTTTTATAAAAGCTTTAGCAACATTGATAAGAGCATCATACCTGTTACTGTGAGGAACCCCGTTAGAGGCAAATCCACTAAAGAGGGACTGAACTTCTTGATGACTCAGTGAGGCCAAACTTTCACTGATGCTTTGATATTAGTTAGGAAACATTAAGTGTTACACCAATAGTTGCTTGTTTATTATTGTTCAATTCGATAAAAAAGAGTTAGATACTATTTTGTCTTACAAGAGAATACCAATTCCCTTTATTGCGGAGGTTCCTTGATTGAGAAAGGGGTCTTTCGTTTTAGTGGTGTCTGATGGGGAAGCAGATCACTTTATCCCTGAAGAGGGCATATCACTAAGTGAGTGTACACTGAATGTCACTTTGTTTTGATGGTCCTATTGTATATTCCCCATTTGATGCTGTGATTTATACTTATGTGTATGACCTGTAATATTTTGTTTTTTTTCTTGTTTTTTCTTCTATATTTAATAAAAAGAGATTAACCATAAAATACTACAGGGTGCTTTATGGCTGCGATCCTAAACCATTAAAAATGTCTTCTTTTTTTTTTTTTTCTATCCTCTCTCTCCCCTCCCTCTCTTCATCCTACTCCCTCGTTTCTCATCTTCTCTCGACTTTCTCCTGATACATCTCCTCTTTCTCTCTCTTACTACTTTCCTAGCCTAAGAAGTTTCTATTCTTGAGGCAAAAAAGATCAACAATGTGTATCGGTCTTTTGTCTTATTGGCCTTTTCTTTTCAGCTTTCGGACTTTTCAGAGGTTCACAATACTCTTTTTCTTGAATTCCCAAAGGTTTATAGGCACTTAAAAGTGTAACCACCGTTTACATTTTTATTTAATAATAATAATGTAGAGCAAGTGAGTATAATAAAATTTCAAATATACTTCAGAAGTGAAATTTGAAAGAAAGCCTTTTAAAAAACCTTTCAAAAGCTGTTTCTAAATCTGACATATGCTGGTTGTCCGGGAAATCGGTCTTCAGCTTCACACATGAATACGGCCATATAAGGATGGGGGACGGGGCCTACACAGCGTTCACAATACAGCTGATCAGTGTATCTGCAGTTTACCTCAGGCAAAGGGAGCTCCAGGATGTCAGCACACAGCTCCTGTGATCTTATCAGACTCTTCTCCATTCACATTGGCTCTGCTCAGTGTGATCAGCTGATGGCCTCCACACAGTTCCTCAGCTGATTGCACAGAGCAGAGCCACTGTAAATAGAGATCACAAGAGCTGTGTGCTGACAGCCTGAGCTCAGCACTGTCTCTGCCTGAGGTAACCTGAGACTCTCATCATCTGTATTGTGAATACTGTGTAGGTAGGATCTGCCTCCCACCCTTATATTGCCGTATTCATGTGTGGAGCTGAAGACAGATTACCCTGACAACCAACAAATGTCAGGTTTAGGGAACAGCCTAGTGGGAACATCTGGAAAGTTTTTGAAAGGATTTTCTTCCAGATTTAACCCATGAAGTATATTTGAAAGTTTATAATCGCTTACTCTACATTATTATTACATTTTAAATATCGGTTACACTTTAGGCTTATCCACAAGCCATTACTTCGGTTATTTGTAAGTGCAGAAGCTATAGTGAAATGCCTTGTATACTTAAAACATTCTCATACGTGTGGCTCATATTACGTTGAACGGAAAATCAATAAAGAAACATTCATCATTGAAAAAATTCATCTGGTTTTAATTAGCAAAATATAGATGATACATTACTTTTAATTAAAGAAATTTTGTTTATACAGGGTGTTCCAAAAGTATTTGGACAGAAAATAACATTATTAAATGCTTCAACCCAATTTGCTCTAACGGTTTCAACATTTTGAGATTTCCAATACTCTTTTAAAATCCATTTTCTTTGATCTGTATTTAAATTATTTTCCATTATGTGTTATCTGAATTATTTGAAAAGAAAATAGATTTGGAGGAGATCTATCTGTGAAAACTAGATCTGTAAAACTGGCTCAGTTGCCCTCAGCGACCAATCAGATTCTACCTTTCATTTTCCAGAGAGTCTGTGTGGAATGAAAAGTGGAATCTTATTGGTTGGTAAGGGCAACTGAGCCAGTTTCACTTTACACCATGTTTGATAAATCTCCCCCTTCATAAACTTATTACACACTAGATGGTGGCCCGATTCTAATGCATTGGGTATTCTAGAATATTTATGTAGTTTATTTATGAAGATTTAAGAATAATGCAAAGCGAAGCTGGGTTTAAATCCTGCGCCAATATCGCTGATTGCTGGCAACCGGCCGGGCACAACCAATCAGCGAAGCGTGGTTGAAATCCTGCGCCAATTTGCAGGCGGACTGTCCCTGTTGCTGATTGGTCGTGGGCGGCTGGCCTGACCCATCAGCGATGCAGGATTTGCGTTACAGACAAACAGACAGAAGTAGACAATTGTATAGTAGATATCTACAGCAGTACCGGTGTGCAGCGGTGCCAGTGTGCAGCGGTGCCGGAGTCCATGAGGGGACAGCGGGGGGGTGCGGTCAGGAGGGGGCTCTGGAACAGCGGCTGGGTGCGGGCAAGAGGGGGGCTGGGAATAGCGGGCAGGAGGGGGCCGGGGAAGAGCGGCCGGGTGCGGGCAGGAAGGGGCCGGGGAAGAGCGGGCTGATGTGGGCAGGAGGGTGCAGGGGAAGAGCGGGAAGGAGGACAGTGGCCAGGTGTGGGCAGGAGGGGGCCAGGGGGACAGCGACCGGGTGCGGGCAGGAGGGGGCCGGGGAATAGCGGCCAGGTGCGGGCAGGAGGGGGCCAGGGAACATTGGCCGAGTGCGGGCAGGAGGGGGCGGGGGGCCCCTCCTGCCCGCACCCGGCCGCTGTGAGCGGGTCAGCATTTATTGTGTGATTATCAGGACTCTCCTGAAGCAACGTGACCCCAGAGATAATGACACACAAGTACTGACCCATTCACTGCCATCATCTGTGCTGCCAACGAGTGCATTCTGATATCAATGCAGCTAAAGGTTGGCAAATAAACTAGAGAAATGCAGGGGTTTGTAAGCCACTGTATGTGGAGGAGAAAACTGCAAACAAACATCACACAATTTCAGGCTTCATCATATTGTGAACCTAAGAAAAATAAAATTAGGTAAGATTACAAGAAAGTGCAGTGTTAAACAGTATTATATACATTGATTGGCTTTACATTGAGCACAGGGGAGGGCCCATATCTGACAGCCCACAAAGTACTAAGTTAGGCCACTTTCACATCATCGTTTTTGCTGATTTGCCCCAGATTTACCGCATCTGCCGCGTAACGGCTGCACTTGTGGCACACTTGTGTCAAGCCCCATTTATTCTCTATGGGACTTGTGGCAGGTGCGGCAATTGCGGTTTTTGCCGAGATCCGGCAATTGCAGCAGGTCAAAAAAGCAGCTAACAGCGTTTTTTTGACCTGCTGCAAGTGCCGGATCGCGGCAAAAACCACGTATACCGCACCTGCCACAAGTCCCATAAAGAATGAATGGCGCTTGCTGTAAGTGTGCCACAAGTGCGGCCATTATGCGGCAGATGCGGTAAATCTGTGTCAAATCAGCAAAACCGCTGATGTGATGTTAAATTTGACTGGTGTAGTTGTGCTTTAAGTCTAAGTTCTCTGCCCCCACTAATATACTCATCTTCTGGTGTCTTCATGTGTTATCACAACTCCCGTCAGTCACCTGTAATTTGTGACCCGGCAGCTCCAGTATTTCATGGAGCAAGCTGGAGGTCACTGGAGATCACTGTTCAATGCAAGTCCATGAGAATCTCCTTCTGGCTCTCCTAGACTTGTGTTAAAGAGGACCTGTCACTCCCCTGGGGCATGGCAAGCTGAATACAGCACTGAATGCAGCATGTTTGCTGCATTCAGGGAAGGGGTCCCCCATGTCTCTTGCCCCCTGTAAGCTTTAAAAAAAAGACTTTAGAAACCTTATGGCCACTTTACACGCGGCTACATTTCTAGCTTATCCACAGGTAACTTACTGGCTGCAGTGAAATCATGGAGACATGGTTCTGTCTTGTTGCTGTGTACAAATGGAATAATGTCTCCATGATTTCACTGCAGCCAGTAAGTTACCTGTGGATAAGCTAGAAATGTAGCCGCGTGTAAAGTGGCCATTAGAGTTAAGAGATCGTCTGGGTGGGATCTTACTAAGAGGTCTTCACTTCTGGCACAGTCCTCCAGCCTTCTTGTGTGTTCTGCCCCCTCTATGTGTCTGCCAACGCCTCCTCTTCTTCTGGGTCTGCCTTCCTCTTCTGCTCCTGACATCACAAGGGCTGTGATCAGACTGTTTGAAGCAGATAAACAATCTGAGATTGAATAGAGAAAATTCAATATTTAGATATCTACATACCGTAACTAATCCCACTAAAACATTGATCCCCGTAAATTTTACCACAATATTAGCAGAAGTTCAAAAAGAAATTAAAAACATTTCTGAAAAAGAAAAATGATGGATGGGGAAAATCATATACAAATATATAATTTTCAAAACTCAATGGAACCGGGCACCACATCAGACAGACTGCAGGGCACCGAATCTTCAGCCGGATCGGCAAGGGTCAGACCAGGTACACATCGGGGTGCACATAACTGTATAGATTTAATCATTAGAAGAAATGGCACTCACCCGCTTATGGTGCAACGAGTCTTTATTCCGGTGTCACTTCACAAGTGCAGGGAGGTGAGTGGAGGACTGAGCCAACAATTTTTGCAGTGAACAATTACTTGCAAGCCATTATTCTTGTATCAGTTTGTATAACCTTGATCATTTGTTGTGGTCTTTATTGTTTCATATATTTAAGATTGTCATAATAATAATAATAATAATAATAAAGCTTTATTTATATAGCGCCAACATATTCCGCAGCGCTTTACAATGTAGGGTTAGAGTACAGAAAAATAATACAGTAATTACAGTAGAGAACAAATACAGTACAATAACTGGATACAAAACAATAGGCATAGAATCAATGTAAAAAAGAAAATACAATAATTAAAGCAAGAAATGAAGGTGACCCTGCTCAAAAGAGCTTACAATCTACAACGTCATATATTTTGCTTTTAATAATTTTGTCATTCATTGCCAAAAGTAGAGATTTTGTAAACTGTGCTTCAGCTCTTTCTGGTTCACCTTATCACTTATTATATTATTATTATTTTCTTTTACCCTTAGAATGTCTTCATACTTGAAAATATAGTTGATCTTTCTCGCCACTATTCGTTTCCCGTAGAAGTTGAGGTAAGATGATTTACAACGGGTGAAAATACTAAAGATTGGGTGCACTTCTGGGAAAGGGTCGGAAGGGGCATTTTCTTTATTTTCCAGGCCTACGAGGAAAATGGTTGAAATGTATATTGTACCAATTATTCGGAAGGGCTGCTGGGAGTCTTCAGGGGTGGGGTATGCTGTACGGGGAGGGAGGGGTATATGGGGAAGTTGTTCTTTTTATTTTGTTATAATGGGTTTGATATGATACTGAATATGTTATACTTATAAATTGCAATAATAATCTATCTGATTTATAACGGGTGAAATTTGGGATAATTTCAAATCTATTGCACCAGTCAATTTACAATGCAGATGATCTGTGCAGTGTGTCCCTGCAGTGAGTGCATGTGGTTTCCCCACCAACAAAATTGATTTACTTAATGGGAAAGCTTCTCCCTCCCCTGCTCCTGTATTGTCAACCTGCTGCATCTTTGGCCCCTTCTCACGTCCGTGTGTCCAGTATGTAGGATGTCCGTTTTCACATGTACTGGATACCCATTCACACTCATAATAATTAAGATGAATGAGTATCTTCATACCACTGTTTTCATACACGCTATTTTTCCCTGTGAACCACGCACTTGTACATCTTATCCACATGGTGAAATGTCCATTTTTTCCAGCCCCTCAGATGCCACATGTATTGCACACAGATATGATCGGTGTGAAACGTACTGGAAAAAGGCACAATACTGAAAAGAATGGCTTGTTATGTGTAAAAGATGTGCAAATATAGATAAATGATGATAGATTAAGAGAGATGTGTTTCAGTGGGAGGACGCCTGACACCCTCTGTGCTGCTGTGGTAGGGCACATGACACCCTCTGTGCTGCTGTGGTAGGGCACATGACACCCTCTGTGCTGCTGTGGGAGGGCGCCTGACACCCTCTGTGCTGCTGTGGGAGGGCGCCGGACACCCTCTGTGCTGCTATGTGAGGGCGCATGACACCCTCTGTGCTGCTGTGGTAGGGCGCATGACACCCTCTGTTCTGCTGTGTGAGGGAGCCTGACACCTCCTTTGCTGCTGTGGGAGGACGCCTGACACCCTCTGTGCTGCTGTGGTAGGGCACATGACACCCTCTGTGCTGCTGTGGTAGGGCACATGACACCCTCTGTGCTGCTGTGGGAGGGCACCTGACACCCTCTGTGCTGCTGTGGGAGGGCGCCGGACACCCTCTGTGCTGCTATGTGAGGGCGCATGACACCCTCTGTGCTGCTGTGGTAGGGCGCATGACACCCTCTGTTCTGCTGTGTGAGGGAGCCTGACACCTCCTTTGCTGCTGTGGGAGGACGCCTGACACCCTCTGTGCTGCTGTGGTAGGGCACATGACACCCTCTGTGCTGCTGTGGTAGGGCACATGACACCCTCTGTGCTGCTGTGGGAGGGCACCTGACACCCTCTGTGCTGCTGTGGGAGGGCGCCGGACACCCTCTGTGCTGCTATGTGAGGGCGCATGACACCCTCTGTGCTGCTGTGGTAGGGCGCATGACACCCTCTGTTCTGCTGTGTGAGGGAGCCTGACACCTCCTTTGCTGCTGTGGGAGGGCGCCTTGCACCCTCTGTGCTGCTGTGGGAGGGCGCCTTGCACCCTCTGTGCTGCTGTGGGAGGGCTCTGACACCCCTTGTACTGCTGTGGGAGAGCCCTGACACCCCCTGTGCTGCCGTGGGAGGGCGACTTACACCCCCTGTGCTGGTGTGGGAGGACCCCTTACACCCCCCTGTGCTGCTGTGGGAGGGCACCTTACACCCTCCTGTGCTGCTGTGAGAGGTTGCCTTACACTCCTTGTGCTGGTGTGGGAGGGCTCCTGACACCTCCTTTGCTGCTGTGGGAGGGCGCTTGACACCCTCTGTGCTGCCGTGGTAGGGCGCATGACACCTTCTGTGCTACAGTGGTGGTCTCATGACACCCTCTGTGCTGCTGACTGAGGGAGCCTGACACCTCCTTTGCTGCTGTAGGAGGACCCTGACACCCCTTGTACTGCTTGTGCTGCTGTGGGAGGGTGACTTACACCCCCTGTGCTGCTGTCGGAGGGCACTTGACACCCTCTGTACTGCTGTGGGAGGGTGCCTTACACCCCCTGTGCTGCTGTGGGAGGGCATCTGACACCCTTTACCCTGCTGTGGGAGGCTCCTTACACCCCTGTGCTGCTGTGGGAGGGTGCCTTACACCCTCTGTGCTGGCGTGGGAGGGGGCCTTACACCCCCTTTGCTGCTGTGGGAAGGTGCCTTACACCCCCTGTGCTGCTGTGGGAGGGCCCTGACACCCCCTGTGCTGCTGTGGGAGGGCGCCTTACATCCCTTGTGCTGCTGTGGGAAAGGCGCCTTACACCCTCCTGTGCTGCTGTGGGAGGACGCCTTACACCTCCTGTGCTGCTGTGGGAGGGTCGCCTTACATCCCCTGTGCTGCTTTGGGAGGGCGCCTTACACCACTCGTGCTGCTGTGGGAGGGTGCCTTACACCCCTTGTGCTGCTCTGCGAGGGTACCTGATTGGGGCTGTGTACATATAAAAGTGAGAGAGTGAGCTTACATAGAGTCCAGTTGACAGAGGAGTCTGTGTGCTCCCAGCAGGGGAATTCCAGGCTCCAGTGCTACAGTGAGAAGGTTCAAAGGAGCTTATCACCCTGCTACATGTGTGCATCAGTGTTGCTACATTTGACTCTGCCCCGCTACATCTGACTGTCTCATCAGATGTAGCAGAGCTGAGCAGGTAGGATGCAATAGAGCTCAGACAGATGTAGCAGAGCGATAAGCTCCTTTGAATCTTCTTACCCACGTGCAGCACCGAAGCTGGGAATTCCACTGCTGTGAGTGCAGGGACTTCTCTGTCAGCCGCACTCTATCTAAACGTCTGTTCAGCACTCCAGACAGAAGCTAAGCAATGTGGTGAATCACCCCACATCACAATCAATCAGAGTGAGAGGCCGCACAGCAATGATGTAACGTCAACTCTCAAGGCTCAGAAGTTGATTTGACCTCTCCGTAAATCATCAGCTGCGGCAGGCAGGTGTCACGTCATCGGCACTTGGCTACAAGGATAAGTATTCGATGTGCATTTCATTTATTGATTAAAATTGATATGCAAAATATATAAAGAAGTAGGCAATCTCTTTAACTATAATTATCCTGTTTGTAACGACTTTTAAACTAGACACTGACATATGCAATCAGGATTTATAGAGAACTAAATAACATTAAATAAAGTAAAAGGCAGTTTACCATTGCCTGATGTTATTGCCATCACATGTCTTTCATGTGTGGTAAGATGCCAGCAATAATCTGAATGGGGAGAATCGACCAGCATTGGATACAATGATTTAAACATTTCTAATCCATTAAAGTTTTCAGGTGTATTTTGTATGTGGGACAAAACCACTAATGCATTTCAAACTCCATTATGTTCTTGATTGGGTACCTTTGTAATTATTTCTCTTGTTTTATAGGTGCCAATGGAACGAAAGAAAAAGTATCTTGCCATACGCAAGAAAGCAAGAGAAGATGCAAATGAGGATTCAGGTGTTGGATTTTGTGTAAATTTGTTAGTGAACGTTTTGTTTGGTATATAGGAAGTATATAGAGAACTGTCAGTAGGTGACATCACAGTCCTTGCTGATTTCTCTTATCCCTTCTCTGTAAGATTCCAGCTGTAGGTGACAGCTGACACACATCGGCATTGACCCACATTGGTTTTAGAACCAATTGGGTCTGATTAACCCCTTAAATACCACTGTCAAAACAGGATTGGGGGAAAAAAATTTGAAGTGGTGACGTGTTTATATTAAACTTCTCCTCTGATTGTTCCACTCCCGGTTTTGGCTACAAATAATGCGGTAAAAATCTCACCAAATACTCGGCATGTGCATGTGGCCTTATAGGGTACAATATAGAAAAATTATGTTAACGACTTTGGCATTAAAGGAAAAAGTCCATAATATCCCTATTATACCCTACTAGATGGCGGCCCGATTCTAAAGAATCGGGTAGTCTAGAATCTATATATAGTTTATTTACTAATAGTTAGGGGATTGCGGTGAAATTAATTGTGTGTATACGGTGGCTCAGTGGTTAGCAGTGAGTGCGGTGGCTCAGTGGTTAGCAGTGAGTGCGGTGGCTCAGTGGTTAGCAGTGAGTGCGGTGGCACAGTGGTTAGCAGTGAGTGCGGTGGCGCAGTGGTTAGCAGTGAGTGCGGTGGCACAGTGGTTAGCAGTGAGTGCGGTGGCGCAGTGGTTAGCAGTGAGTGCGGTGGCGCAGTGGTTAGCAGTGAGTGCGGTGGCGCAGTGGTTAGCAGAGTAAACTGTGGCTCAGTGGTTAGCAGAGTATACTGTGGCTCAGTGGTCAGCAGTGAGTGGGGTGGCTCAGTGGGTAGCAGTGAGTGCGGTGGCTCAGTGGGTAGCAGTGAGTGCGTTGGCTCAGTGGGTAGCAGTGAGTGCGGTGGCTCAGTGGTGAGCAGTGAGTGGGGTGGCTCAGTGGTTAGCAGTGAGTGGGGTGGCTCAGTGGGTAGCAGTGAGTGGGATGGCTCAGTGGGTGGCAGTGAGTGGGGTGGCTCAGTGGGTAGGAGAGTATACGGTGGCTCAGTGGTGAGCAGTGAGTGCGGTGGCTCAGTGGTGAGCAGTGAGTACGGTGGCTCAGTGGTGAGCAGTGAGTGCGGTGGCTCAGTGGTGAGCAGTGAGTGCGGTGGCTCAGTGGTGAGCAGTGAGTGCGGTGGCTCAGTGGTGAGCAGTGAGTGCGGTGGCTCAGTGGTGAGCAGTGAGTGCGGTGGCTCAGTGGTGAGCAGTGAGTGCGGTGGCTCAGTGGGTAGCAGTGAGTGCGGTGGCTCAGTGGGTAGCAGTGAGTGCGGTGGCTCAGTGGGTAGGAGAGTATACGGTGGCTCAGTGGGTAGCAGTGAGTGCGGTGGCTCAGTGGTGAGCAGTGAGTACGGTGGCTCAGTGGTGAGCAGTGAGTGCGGTGGCTCAGTGGTGAGCAGTGAGTGCGGTGGCTCAGTGGTGAGCAGTGAGTGCGGTGGCTCAGTGGTGAGCAGTGAGTGCGGTGGCTCAGTGGTGAGCAGTGAGTGCGGTGGCTCAGTGGTGAGCGGTGAGGGGGCAGAGGACAGAGGGGGGCAGAGGACAGAGGGGGGCAGAGGACAGAGGGGGGCAGAGGACAGAGGGGGGCAGAGGACAGAGGACTGAGGGGGCACAGGCTGGAGGGCAGAGGAGCGTGTGGGGCTGCAGACTCACCGCGGGCCGCGCGTCTGGTGTAGGAGGAGAGGAGGGGCGGGCAGAGCTGCAGGACAGGAAGTCCCGCCCTCCCTCCTCTCCAGGCTCGTGGCGGGCGTCTCGGAGCACGGGTACCCCCAGGGGCTGTGTGGCCCCCCCGAGGTGGCGGGCAATGGCCCCCCCCGGTATGCAGGCTAGTGGCTGGAGGGCAGAGGGTGGAGGGGAGAGGCTGGAGGGCACACGGAACTTCCGAGGTCGGAACGTTCCTGTGCCGGTGCCTGTAGCCGGACTGCGCCCGGCTACTCTGCACTGGCTGACGTCACCAGCCCAGGCCGAAGGCCATCACGGAAGTACCCTTCGGGTTTTCCGGAAGTGGCTTTCGGCTTTTATATTATAGATAAACATTATTGTACCCTAATATTGCCCTGCCTGACTGTGGTGGTTGGAAACCGAATAGACTCAAGTAGCATCCTGCTCAGCTACAACCAGTTCTAATATGCCCTAGGTCACTCAAACTCACGGAGAGGGTTCTGTAAAGAGCACATGAGTTTGTGTAGTCAAGTGTACAGTTGTGTGACTAATAAAATAGAACAAAATATAGAAATAATGTGAGGCAGCACCAAAGACTTTAATGTTTTCTAATATGTCCTAGTTGACCTTATAAGGATAAAGGACTATTTTGCTCCTATAGAGATACACACCAAAAGCATGGCAAAACAAGAGAAGAATTCTCAAAAGACATGACAGCTCCATATGTAATAAACTTAGAACACTTATAAACCAAAGGTTGACCATTTCATACGACCTATTTGAAATCGGTACATTTTCATTTGAAGCACTTTCCCAAATAAGCTCTTCCTAACCCCCAACTGTAAATAAATGTTGGCACTTGCTTTGATTAATACCCCGTGTCCGGCAGGCAGAATGCTAGTATTAACCGATGATATTATCGGGACCTGATTGTCTCAAGTCTCGATGATATTATTCCTGTGCTATCTTCTAGATGATGTGATCAGTAGGAACATGTACAAGTTTGTGAGAGGGAATGGGCTCTTCTCTTGCACCTGTCACCCTCTTGACATGATCACAGGGGAGCCAAGGGTTTTCATGGCAGCTAGAGTTCAAATGATGACCTGTGGATCTGCCATGTACAGTGGGTGGCCTGTTATGCCAAGCCAGAAGCTAACAAGTGATCTGCTAGTGTGACACGGACCCGTGTAATGCATTACAGTGTTTATGCATGGCAAGGCATTACTCCCAACGATCAGACTAATAAAGGTTTAAATTCCATAGAGGCATTAAAAAAGTTAAAAATATTGTATGAGGGAGTCACCTTGGACTCGGTCTGTCCTATGACCCAGTGGTGTCCATCTTTTTAAGTGTGCTTAAAAGCGCAGTCAACCACAGTTTTGTGTACTTTATAAAAGGACACCTCTGAACAGAGGCCAGATGGAGTTCATGTTTAGACTACTGGCTTATTGTAGTGAATGGGTCCCTCTTGGTTGTCATCTAATCTAAATCACAAAATTCTGAGATTTAGATGTAAACCCCAATGTAAGTGCTCAGTGTAGGACACGGGATACATGTGATCCAAATGTCTTGCAAACTTTTCCCTGTAAAAGCTTCACCTCATTCCACAAAATGAAAGCAAGTTCCTGCTGTCATCTGTTAACGGAAATAAGGGGGTTTCCACTGTACTAGTGGCTCAATGACTCTGGAATAGCACCATGGCTCATCTTTCTCCAATCCCCAAATGGAATCCAGCCAAATTTGCACTCCCAAATCCAAAGTGCCCTTCCGAGCCTCAGGGTGTGTTTAAAACGCAGTTCGCATCATCATGTTTCTCAGTACAGTAGTGCGTCCTGAAGCAAAGTCTGGTTCACTGGATAATTGGGTGCTCAGTGGTCAAATAGAAGTACCACAAAATAGAGTAAACCCTGGCACAACACAGAAAAAGAGAGGAACACAGTCGTGCTTTTTGATTGATCCCTTTATTGAATGCTAGAAAAAAAATTTGAGCTCAACCATGGGTTGCTCTTAAATTATTTTTTGAGCATTCAAATAAAGGATCCGTACTGTAGCAAGTTCAGACCACTTTATTACTGGGTATGTTTCTCCAGAAGACACAAATATACGGACAGTATACTGTTTGGGTACTGACAGATTTGCAACTTTCATTCTGTAACATCCCCTGCTTGTTTCTGGAAATCACCCATGGAGTCAAATAGTCACTACACCCGTAGATGAATTACCAAAGTGGTGTCCTTTCCAAAATGGGAGGGGTCACTTGATGGATGAGCTTTCTCTTCTTGCACTTAGGGGCTCTGTAAATGGAGTCTGCAAACTATTATTTGAAAATGTACTTTTCAAAAGTTAAATAGCGCTCCTTCCCCACCAAATCCTACTGCCTAACCAAAAAGTACTATAGAGCCACAAATAAGTTATTGCCATGTTCAACAGCCATTAACACATTGTGGTGCCATTTGTACCCATTTCCTCTTGTGAAAATGTACTATTTTAGGCTAAAACAAAATTTTTGTGGTAAAAAGGTCATTGTTTTCTTCACCGCCCAATGTTATAAAATTCTGTTAAGCACCTGTGATGTCATTATACTCACTGCACCTCTAGATCAATTAATTGAGGAGTGTAGTTTTGTAAAATGGGGTCATATTTGGGGGGCTCTGTTCTACTGATACATCAGGGGCTCTGGCAATGTGACATGACACCTGCAAACTAGAAGCAAAAAATCTGCGCTATAATAATCCTTCCCTTCTTATCCTTGCACAGTGAAAAAGAAGTTTCTAACCACATATGGGGTACGGGTGTACTCTGGAAAACTGGACCCCTCAATGTGTTCTCCCCTTGGCCCTTTTAAAGCTTAAAAACTTGAACAGGATTTTAGTGAAAAATCAAATCTAATTTTTCTTTACCGCCCAATATATCAGGTTCTGTGAAGCACCTGTGAAGTTAATTTGCTCACTTCATCTTTAGATGAATTCACTGAGACTAGTATGTAAAATGGTATGACTTATAGGGGCTCTGCTGTTCTGGCACCTTAAGGCCCCGTTACAAGGGGCAACATCTCAGTCAACATCGCCAGCAACTGAGGGGCGTGGCCTAGTTGCGGCGACATCGCCGGAGAGTTGTCCTGTATAGCAGGGTGATTTCAATGGTGATAGTTGATTCAGCAACATCGCCTGGTTTCCGAACAATGTTGTGAAACCAGGTGATGTTGCTCAGGCGATCTGCCTGCATCGCCCGGTCTGACGCGGCAACAGCGATGTTGCCGGCAACTTCCCCCTTAGACTCCCATGGTAAGGATCGCTACCAGGGTTGAGTTTAACCCTAGCATCGATAGTTGCTAGCTACATCGCTGATGAGTTGCTGGCGATGTCTCCTCGTCTGACAGCTCATCAGTGATGTTGGCGAGCAGCCAAAAACGTGCGCGCTCCCGGGAGTTGCCGGAGATGTTGCCTTGTGTAATGGGGCCTTTAGGGACACTACCTATGTCACACGGCACCCTCAAACCATTTAAGCAAAATCTGGACTCCAATTTATTGTCCGTTTTATCCGGTTATCCTTGTAAAAATGAAAAATTGAGGCTACAGCAATATTTTTGTGGCAAAAAAAAATGTCTTCTCCTTTCTACAGGTTAACATTATAACATTTTGTGAAGCACCTGGGGGTTCACGATGCTCATCACACATCTAGATAAATTCCTTAAGGAGTCTAGTTTCCAAAATAGGGTCACTTGTGGGAAGTTGAGGCACATCCGGGGTTCTGCAATTGTGACATGGCCTCCGCTATCTATTCCAGCTAACTTTGCACTCCAAAAGTCAAATGTTGCTCCTTATATGGTGTCCATTTGAAAATTAATGAACACGACTTGGAGATGACAGTAACTTGTAGCTGCAGCCGGTGCCCTTATTGCAAGCTTGTTACTATATCTCTCATTATACATATAGAGCTTAGTGCTCATTGCTTGTGTAAGCAGAGGCTGTAGTTGTGCAGCGAGTGGCAATTATCCGTAGCATTATGCACTTATTGTGATTCTGTGTGATGAAGCAGCTCCACCAGAAGGAGATGAAAGTAATTTCACCAAGATAATTATAAAATCGGTCCATGAAAGTAATATGTTTTAGTTGTATTTAGTACGCTGTTGAATGAAAAAAAAAATATCCTAAAGTGTAACGAGACTTTGAATTGTGATTAGTTTATGGTGTGTACATAAAGCATCATTTTTGTATATATCATGTGTATTTTATTTTTGATCAGACATTAAGACACTATGCGCTCATAGCACGTTTAAGTGTATATAATGTGACATTTTTCCTGTGTTTTTTTCCCATTAAAGAAGAGCCCCAGTATTTATCTTCCCAGTCTTATATGGCAGATAGCAGTCTAAGTGAGGAAATGAGCCAGTTTGACTTCTCAACCGGAATTCAGAGTTTTTCTTACAGTTCTCAGGACCCAGAAAAGACTCGGAGAACCAGAAAAATAAAGGTATTGAGAAAACACTGTATATTTAAGCAAATTAGGTTGCATTTGCAGTGTGTTATTATGTTAACAGAACAGTCTGTATTATGATTGTCTGTGCATGGGCTGTAAATGTTCAGGGCATTACAGGATGATATGATACTGAGAGCAATGATTTTTAAGTAATCGGTTCACCTAACAAACAAGACTTTTGCTAGTTCGGTAAGTGATCAGAGGCCTGTTTACATTGTCTGACTCCAAAACAAACTTTATTAGCTATTCTTCCTACAGATCCCCATCCCATCTAAGTGCACGCTTAAGCCCCGGTCTCACATAACGATGTGTCAGCGATGCCGACAACGATCAGCATCGTTGATGCATCGTTGACACATCGTTATCAGGTCGCTGGTGAGCTGTCACACTGACAGACTTCACCAGCGACCTCTGGGCAGCCAGATCGTTGGTACCCAGCGTCCCTCTGTAATGGAGATCTCAGGGGTAAAGGACCTATGATGAGGTCAGTATCATGTGACCGGCCTATACTGTACAGTATAGACCGGTCACATGACTGTGACCTCATTACAGGTCCTTTACCCCTGAGATCTCCATTACAGAGATGCCGGTATGGGAGCCTCTGATGCCGGTGAGCCTCGGGGGGGATTTTCTTTATTTAGAACAAGGGAGGGATAGGATTAGGGTTTAGGATAGGGGATAGAGTAGGGAACAGGGAAATAGCAGGGAGAGATGAGAATAGTGAGGGACAGGATAGGAGAGGTCGGCACCCGCTCGCTCCCCGCAACCCGGAAGCGGGCGGGTGCCGGTAACCATGGTAAACAAGCGGGTCTCTAAGCCCGCTTGTCACCCTGGATGTCATGTTACAGCGCTGCTGTGCGGCGCTGTGACATGGCGGGGGATCCTGACAGGTCGCTGATCGCTGCCCCCGCCGGTCACACACACCGATGTGTGGTGACCAGCGGGGGGGCCAACGACCAAAAAATGGTCAGGAGCCCTGTGCAACGATCAGCGACCTCACAGCAGGGGCCTGATCGCTGCTATCAGTCACACGCAACGATATCGGTAAGGATATCGTTCCTACGTCACAAATAGGACGATATCGTTACCGATATCGTTATGTGAGACCTAGGCTTTAGGCTGGTTTCACATTGTGATTTAGTAAAATCCGATGCTGTCTGATTTAAATCGGATGCCATCCAATCTGCTTTTTTATCGGATCCGATTTAAATGGCTGGGGGAGGGCTGTGGGAGGTTTTGGGAATGGTCTAGGGTATTGAGCATGCTCAATACAGAAAATTGTATCCGATATCGGATCCGATTTTCTATCCGATCCAATCCCCATAGACTCCCATATTATTTTAATCGAATCGCATCGGACCCGATGTGATCCGATTTTTGAATCTGATCCCAAAATCGCACCAGTCTACTATTTTGGCTCCTGAAAAAAATCGAACAGAATCGGATCGGATGCCATTAAGTGCACATCCGATCCGATCCCCATTGCAGAACATGGGGGCTAAATTGGATCCGATGCTGTCCGATTGTTATCGGACAGCATCGGATTTTACTAAATCGCAATGTGAAACCAGCCATATATAACATTCTACCTCTTACTGATCCATGGTAAGAATGGTGGAATTATGGCTGATGCTCACTACTGCTAATTTTCTGATCATCATAATGGGAGACCCAGACAATGGGGTTTAGGGCACTGCCCTCCGGAGGCCACACTAGGTACTACAAGTTTGTAGACACCGCCCCCTCCGCTTATAAACCCCTACCGCAGGATATATCCTCAGTTTTAAACTTAGTGTGCTCGGAGGATCATGCGCTTTGCTTGCACTTCACAGCATTCTCACAGCTTACGTGATGGCGTATGAAGACAAGGTAAAAAGGTCCCGGTCGGGGACCTCCGGCAGTCTCCCTGTTCACCTTCGGGGAACACACAGGTTGAGGTACCGGAGGGCCTGGAGCCTGGACACATTGTGTCCCCCCGGTACGCTGCCGCACTCCTTCCCATCCTTCCTTGGGGGCTCTGGGAAGTGGGAGACAGGAGCCTTGCACAGCTCCGCTCCGTCCGAGGCCTCCCTAAATGGTGCTTACAGACCGGACTGGAGCCAGCCCAGTCCGAGGCCTCCCTAAATGGTGCTTACAGACCGGACTGGTGCTGAACCCCCGTCCGAGGCCTCCCTTAATGGTGCTTACAGACCGGATCGGCACTGAGGTACCCTAGGTGTCTCCGGTGTGCCTGGGGGTAGTGTCTGGCCCTTATGGGTTCTGGCACTCAGACCACGCGTAACCCTCGGGTCCGCGGTTCTGATGGGGTGCCCTGTGCTGGGGTCACCCTGGCTGACCGCCCTGTGTGTCACAGGGGCTGCGGCTGTGGGCTTCAGATTTTTGTATGCAGCCCTGGGTATGATATTGATACCTCCCGCGCTGCGGGCTCCGGCACCAGATTTAATGATGGCTGCCTGGAGAAATGTGGAGCAGCCCAGGGGCTGACGTCATTGCTGGGCGTGTGTGTGGGCTTCCCGCGTGTTTTTGGGCCCGTCCACAGCTTGTACGGCGGCGGCCATTTTCCCCTCACTTCCCGGCTGGGATCTGATTAAGTGCACGGCTGCACTCCCGGGGAGACCGGTCATAACCCTAGCGGAGGCCACACACACATCGCTCCCTTCCACCGCATTGACGCGGTCGGTAAGCCACCGGTGTTCCGGTTCTTTCTCTGTTTGGCTTATTTTCCCCTGCTGTGGGTATGTCCTCAGCGAGGAAAAGTGCTGCTAAGGCGGCCAGTACCACCATTGTCTGTGCTACTTGCAACGGGACACTGGTTGGGGGATCCTGCAATAACTGCGGACGCCCAGAGGCCCGGACTGATTCTGCTGAGACAGCGGCTCCGGTGCTGTACCCTGAGGTTCAGGTGATCCCAGGGCCATGGGAAACACAGAATAAGATTAATGAATCTGTGTTATCCAAACTGTCCTCCATGTCGCAATCCCTGGAGGCATTGACGAGGAGACTGGAAAGCCCAGTTGCTCCTTCATACCCCCGGGTGTCACCCGGTTTAACCGCGAGACCCCTTAAGCGGGCTCGCCGTGACGAATCACCTGAGATCCAGAACCTCTCTGAGGAGGAGCGTCACTCTGATGGTGACGAGGATGATGGGGGTTCAATACTCGAGTCTGTGTCCGAACCACCGGATGGGGTGGAGGATCTGGTGTCCTCCATCAACGAGACTCTACATCTCGTGGCACCCCTGAAGAGGTGGAACTCCACCCGAAGGAGGTATATCAGTGGTTGCAGCCAGAGGCTCGTTCGTGTGGCTCCTTTATGGACCACACTAATTTTGGAAGGGTGGTTAGAGCACCCAGGGTTCACCCTGGGCGGCGTTATGTCCGCAAATCTAAGGACACTCGCTTCCCCTTTCCCCAGGAGGTGCTTCAGGAGTGGTCGCAGTCCCCAAAGGTGGACGCTTCCATGACCAGGATTGCTGCACGCTCTCTTTTCTCTGCCTCTGATAGCTCCTCATTGAAGGACGCGACGGATAGACAGGTCGAACAACTCGCCAAGTCTGCTTATGAGGCTGTGGGGTCTTCTTTTGCCTCTAATTTTGCCACGGTCTGGACCCTACAGGCGATTACCACCTGTTTGGACGGTATCACTGACCTGGCGGGGTCCAATTCAGAGATCCTGGCGATTACCGACAGGGCAAAGGCCTACGCGGATTACGCCAGGACGGCGACCCTAGAGACTGCCACCCGCTCTGCTGTGGCTTCGGCCAATGCTATAGCGATCCGCAGGTTGTTGTGGCTGCATCTATGGGACTCAGATGCCACGTCAAAGAAGATTCTGCAGAATCTTCCATTCTCGGGTGACAGGCTTTTTGGAACCGAGCTGGACAAGCTGATAAAGGATTCTGCGGAGTCTAAGATCACGCAGAATAAACCTAAACCGCGGTATACTGTCAAAAGGAACCCTAAACAGTGGTCCTTTCGTTCCAGCTCGCAGCCATCAGCTTCGTCCGCTCGCACAGAGAGAGGGGGCAAACCCTCTAATCAGTGGCGCCCCAAGGGTCGCCAGAAGAAGCCAACGGGGGCGGCGGCTGCCACCCCTAAACCCGCTTCCACATGACTCACTCTCTCGTCCTGCCGCCCCACAAGTGGGGGGCCGCCTGTCCAGTTTTCAGGACAGATGGTTGCTCCACGTTCAAGATCAGTGGGTCCGAGACGTTGTCTCGTGCGGCTACAGGATAGAGCTGACGTCGCAGCCGGCACACCGATTCCATCGGTCTGTTCCATCCCCAGAAAAGGCTCAGGCTTTTTATCTGGTGTTGGAGGGACTACGCAGAGACGGGGTAGTGGTCCCAGTGCCTACGGGGGAGAGGTTCCGGGGTTTTTACTCCAACCTCTTTATCGTCCCGAAGAAGGACGGCTCTTTTCGCCCGGTTCTGGACCTCAAGTTGTTCAACCGTCACGTGTTGGTTCGGAAGTTCCGTATGGAATCCCTACGCTCCGTGATCGCGGCTGTGTCACAGGGAGACTTCCTAGCGTCCATAGATATCCGAGACGCTTACCTCCACGTGCCCATTGCACCGGCTCATCAACGCTGGTTGCGATTCGCAGTGGGGAACGAACACTTCCAGTTCGTGGCGCTGCCTTTCGGGTTGGCCTCGGCACCGAGGGTGTTCACGAAAGTGATGGCCTCGATGATGGCTCTTCTGCATGCGCAGGGCCACGCCGTCATACCCTATCTAGACGACCTGCTGGTCAGGGCGCCATCGGAACACCTTTGTCAGAAAAGCCTGGAGGTGACCATACAGTCTCTGGAACAGTTTGGGTGGCTTCTCAATATCCAGAAATCCACCCTGGTACCGACCCAGTCTCTGACGTACCTGGGTATGGACTTCCACACGGACTCTGCTCTGGTGTCCCTCCCACGAGTCAAACAGCTGGCCATCCAATCAGGAGTACACGATCTTCTCCTGTCACCGCACTCATCCCTACGGGTGTTGATGAAGCTGGTGGGACGCATGGTGGCAGCAATAGAGGCGGTGCCTTTCGCACAATTTCGCCTCCGTCCTCTCCAACTGGAAATTCTTCGCAGGTGGGACAAGAGGACGTCCTCTCTGAATCGGCTGGTGGTCCTTTCCCAACCGACCAGGGATTCCCTGCAGTGGTGGCTCCAGCCATATCACCTGTCACGGGGCCGGTCCTTCCTCAAACCGTCATGGTTAGTGGTGACCACCGACGCCAGTCTCAAGGCCTGGGGCGCGGTGTTCTTACACCACAGGGCTCAAGGCCTCTGGACACAGTCGGAGTCGGCGTTGCAAATCAATGTGCTGGAGATAAAGGCGGTCTATCTAGCACTCCTGGCCTTTCAGACCTTCCTGTCTGGACAGCCCATTCGGGTTCAGTCCGACAATGCGACGGCCGTCGCCTATATAAACCATCAGGGAGGAACCAGGAGTGCGCAGGCCCTAGCCGAAGTCCACCGCATTCTATCATGGGTGGAAGACAACGACTGCCTGATCTCCACAGTTCACATCCCAGGGGTCGAAAACAGGGAGGCCGACTACCTGAGCCGGCAGGGGATGGACGCCGGAGAATGGTCCCTTCATCCGGACGTCTTCCGGGACATCTGCAGCAGATGGGGCATCCCGGATGTGGATCTGATGGCCTCGCGGCTGAATCATCAGGTGCCGCAATACATGGCGAGATCGTGGGACCCTCAGTCTCTGAGGGCGGATGCCCTGGTCCTGCGTTGGTCCAGTTTTCAGCTACCATATGTGTTCCCGCCTCTAGCTCTGATTCCCAAGGTCCTGTGGAAAATCAGGACGGAATGCCGCAAAGCCATTCTAGTGGCTCCGGATTGGCCCAGGAGGTCCTGGTATCCGGATCTGTGGCAACTGTCAGGCGGGAACCGGTGGGCTCTTCCAGACCGCGCAGATCTGCTCGCTCAAGGCCCGTTCTTCCACCTCAATTCCAGGGCCCTCAGATTGACTGCATGGCTCTTGAGGCCTGGCTTCTGACATCCAGGGGGTTCTCTCCTACAGTGGTTGACACTATGAATCGGGCTAGAAAACCCGTATCGCGAAAGATATACCACAGAACGTGGAAAATCCTTTTCACATGGTGTGCCTCTAGTGGACGGTCGCCGTGGCCTTTGTCAGTTCCAACTCTGTTGGCCTTTTTACAGTCGGGCTTGGAGTTGGGTTTATCCCTCAGCTCCCTGAAGGACCAGGTATCAGCGCTTTCAGTGCTGTTTGACAGGCGCTTGGCTCTCCTCCCGAAGGTCCGTCAATTTCTGCAGGGGGTGTCTCGGGTGGTCCCGCCATACAGGCGACCGATGGACCCTTGGGACCTTAATATGGTCCTGGCGGCTCTGCAGAAACCACCGTTCGAGCCACTAAGAGAAGTTTCCCTCTCCCGTCTGGCTCAGAAAGTGGTTTTTCTGGTAGCAATTACGTCCCTGAGACGTGTCTCAGAATTGGCGGCACTTTCGTGCAAGTCACCTTTCCTGGTAGTCCACCAAGACAAGGTGGTGTTGCGCCCACGGGCTGAATTCTTGCCAAAGGTGGTTTCCACTTTCCACTTGAATCAAGAGATTGTTCTCCCATCATTTTGTCCCGCTCCCGTTCATCAGGTTGAGCGCGACCTTCACACTCTGGATCTTGTGAGGGCTGTACGCATTTATGTGTCCAGGACTGCCTCCTTCCGGAATTCGGACTCTTTGTTCGTCCTTACGGCGGGTCGCTGTAAGGGGTCCGCAGCGTCCAAATCAACCTTGGCCAGATGGATCAAGGCACCCATTCAAGAGGCTTACCGGGCTTCTGGTTTGCCTCTACCGGTGGGTCTGAAGGCGCACTCGACTAGAGCCGTCGGTGCATCCTGGGCTTTGCGACATCGCGCTTCTGCTCTACAGGTGTGTCAGGCGGCCACTTGGTCCAGCCTGCACACTTTCTCTAAGCACTGTATGGTGCATGCCCATGCCTCTGCGGATGCAAGTTTGGGCAGGCGGGTCCTCCAGGCGGCGGTTGCCCATCTTTGAGGGGGACCGTGTATTTCAACGTCTTTTGAGGAACTCTTCCCGCCCTCGGGTTTGCTTTAGGACATCCCCATTGTCTGGGTCTCCCATTATGATGATCAGAAATTTTGTTTACGTACCGTAAATTCTTTGTTCTTGAATCATCAATGGGAGACCCAGCACCCACCCAGTGTTCCGTTGGATGTTATTCTTCCTTTGGACTGTTCCCTGTTGGGACAGGGTTGTTTTTCGGTTGTGGCACCGTCTGTGCACGGTCTTCCCGATAGTTCGGGTGTGGTTTGCCTCCTCGCAGCTTATGGACCAAACTGAGGATATATCCTGCGGTAGGGGTTTATAAGCGGAGGGGGGGTGTCTACAAACTTGTAGTACCTAGTGTGGCCTCCGGAGGGCAGTGCCCTAAACCCCATTGTCTGGGTCTCCCATTGATGATTCAAGAAAAAAGAATTTACGGTACGTAAACAAAATTCTCTTTTTTACTTAATAGATATACAAAGATATTACACAAAGCAGTGTACAATTATTAACTGAATATTTTGACTTTGTCAAACTTACCTCAAACAATTAAAGTATTGTATTTAAATTCATAGCATACGTTTTAATGGTCAAGTTGAGAAAAAATGTTATTTATACACAGTAAAATGTGGTGCAAGCTAAAAAAAAAAGTTGTGAAGTTATAAAAGGAAAATATATGGGTTAACTCTGTAAAATATAAACAAAGGATAGAAAATTAAAGGTGTATGCCCTAAAAAAATGCGATAAAACAGATGGAAAATATAAACAGGAGAAATATGAATCGGTCATTGTGACAGATCTGTAAAAAAATCAACTGAAACTGTTAATGTCGGACTAAGGACTTGAAGATGGCAGCCATAATCACAAGAGCCGATGCATGGGTCTGCATAAAGGCTTTACACTCTCTTATTCATTCCCATGTTGTCTCTGAATGGCATCAAGTCATCAACCCTCAGATCTTCTGTGAATTCATGTAGTTATAACACTGCCTAAAATTAATGTACAAAAATGTAATTTTCCTGCTCTTGACACACATCTTGGCTCCCATCTTCTCTGTCAGAGGTGACTGATCCTTTAAAGATAACCTTTTGACCAGTTTATGCATTTTAAAATGGCCACGTCATGAAAAATAGATAGCTGCACTCTGTAGTGCTAAAGCATGTAGACCTTAAGTAAGATAATTTTGGACCTTCATTACTGCTATTAAAAATAGAAAAATATAAATACTTAGTGCATAAAGTGGCCAGTTCATGAGAGCCCAGCAGCCAGTGACAAAGTGTATCTCTTTGCCACGTCCCTATCCATGATATGCCTCTACCCGGGCTAAAAGACTACAAGTTTATGGACTGAGAGGAACTTGCTAAATTGAAAACTGGTGGGAAAAGTCTTCATTTATAAAGATTGAACTATAATATGAATTTAAAAAAAAAATCAGTTTATTGTAATTACGGTTTGCACCTGTTAACGCCTGTATATTAGGATGTGCAGATCAGTTTTTATTAGGCATTATGGCATAGTGTCCGCAGAACTGAGTAAAACATAGTTTCTATTTTTAATTCAACTTGTAAAGTTTAGTTTAATATTCATCTTAAAGGCAATTGGGCGTTACCAGCGATTTTTCTCCTGGGGGAGTGTACTTCTTCCTCTGCTTGAGGTTGTACAATCATAAACTGGTAGCAACACACAGGGGATAAAAGAACACACCCTCTTCTCGCTGATCTCTGTAGCTATTGTGCAGAGAGATACTGCAGGTTTGAGTTATGTATCATTACAAACTTTCCAGATTTCATCTCATTCATTTCTTTGTTCATTTTCAGACCCCCTGATGTAAGTTTCAGATTTTTCTTTTGTGGGAGTGTCCTCCCCAGTAATATAAGCTGAATGTGAGCTTTGTGTGTATCCAGGCTGCCACTGCCTTCACTTTTCTATTGTACTAACATAGCTCCATTTCAGTACATTACTTTACCTGCGCTTACCTCCTACTCTTTATTTTCTCTGTCCATTCTCTATTCTTCCATATTATTGGTTTGGATATTTACTATATACTAAAAAAAAATAAGTGTGGACATCATCTAAGGCTGCTTTCACATCAGTGTTTTGCGCTAATTGCGGCAGTTGCGGTGAAAAAAACGCAACTGGCGCAATTACCGCATAACGGCCGCGATCATACACTTGCGGCAAGCCCCATACAATGTCTATGAGGCTTGCGGTAAGTACAGCAGGTGCGGTTTCGGCACTTGCGGCAGGTACGTTCGCGAAAAAAACGCGGTATGCCGCGTTTTTTTCGCGGCCGCAAGTGCCGAAACCGCACTTGCCACACCTGCTGCACACTTACCGCAAGCCCCATAGACATTGCATGGGGCTTGCCGCAAGTGTGCCGCGGCCGTTATGCGGTAATCGCAGCAGTTGCGTTTTTTTTTCACTGCAACTGCCGCGATCAGTGTAAAACGCTGATGTGAAAGGGGCCTATGTTTGGTAATTACATAGTATTTGACAGGGTTTGTATTTTCCGTTGTGTTTTTTTTGTTTTGTTGCTTTTTCAATCCTGTAAGGAAATATATGAATGCAACAATCATTCTTTCCCCAACCTGAACTGGCTGAAGCACTAGATTGCATGAAGTGTAGTGAACACAGGCATTAGGTGAAGGATGTATATGACTTATGACAACAAAGTCCATAATTCTGTTTAAAACTTCTAAAAATATAAAAATGTAATAGATTCACAGTCATTGCCATAATGTACCTTTCTTATTTGATTGACAATCCTTAGTTGCCAGAAGTGATATTTATTCATATTAACCCCTATAAATTACCGCAGATTTCAGATATTTGTGTATTATGATATCATGTGAATGGAAGAGAAGGGCCATTTTTCATTGCTAGTGCATAGTATGTAGTCTCATAAATGCAATCTAAGGTTTTCTAATTCTTTTCTCTAAATTCTCTCTATTGATGTATTTCTTTTCTTTTTATTCCCCCTCCTATCTTCTGTAAACTTCAAATAGAGAGATTCATTCCATCTGTCAATCACAGTGAGTGATCCACTTAGTTCTCTGCTATCCCCTCCCCATACAATGATTATGCATGACACATCACAGCACAGGAGATCAGTGGGGGAAAGACTGTATTTTCCCCTCTGCTCTCTGTGTTTGCAACCAGGAAAAAGGTCAAATACAACAGAGAAACTGTCAAAACAGGGATACCTGCTTAGAGAAACAAATGAAGTCTAGATAAGATAAGACAGACCTGCAATCGCCCTCTCCTTGTGTCCTCAACAGAATAGACCTCCTAAAAGTGAAATCACAGTGCCCGAAGAGGAGAGGGAGGGAGGAAGAGAGAGCTGCTGAGAGGGAGTGCATAATTACATGACAGTGTAACACAGCCAGGGCTAATTGTCTCTGCTTATAATGGACAGGACTAATGCAGCAGCTCTCTGCAGGGTCTGACAATGCTGATTACATGGAAACTACAAAGGGTAGAATAATGATTTTCCATGTTTTTAAGATGTCTGCCCAAGCACTATTCAAGAGTAATACTAGCATCATACTGTAAAATGATTTATATCATGAATTAGTAAACTTGATATAAGTTTGCTTAGGATATTTAATTGCCACTCTCCCATATCATAAGTAAAGACAGATATCATCCATGTATGGATTTCTTCACATCAAAGACAGAATCTGTGAAAATGTTGAGTGTATAATTCCATCTATGGACCCTATTAAAACAATAACATTTAGGAAAATTAATGTATAGTCTTTTGTTCATATTGAAAATATATATGCTCTGTCATGTCTAAATGGACTTTAATTTATTTTTATGTGAAGAACATTTTCTGATTCAGCTCTATTATGACAGGAGCAAAGCTCTGAACTCCAGACCCCAGAAGATATAATGGAATTTGAAATGGATGAACTAAATCGGCATGAATCCATGGCGCCTATGACTGGTCTGATTAAGCACATGCAGAAAAATGACCTAACGCCAAAAGTAGAAGAGGTATGGAAAAATAATTGATTTTGAAGCCTTAAAGGAGTTGTCCCGTGATTAAAGTTAATTTTAATTAATAAATAAGCTGCGTCTTTCTGTGAGGTAAAACTTTTTCTGACTGTTTTATCACAGAGGCAAGTGTTTGTGTCACATCTTCAGCCCTCTTAGCTCATAATAAATAATATTATTGATATATGAACGAATTCAGCAGCCAGTGGGATTCCGGCACCCGGGAGAAATAAAACAAACAGGAAAATGTTTTTCCTCACAGAAATCAGCATCTGTGAATCCCTCCTGTGTCATCTGTATACTCCCTTATGCTTTCACCCATGACCAGGAGCTATGATATGTGCCGACCATGAACGGTCTCATATGGCCTGTATTGTATTATATTTGTATTGTCTCATATTGTATTGTATTTTATCTTATTGTTGTGTTGTGTTGTATTTTATTATATATTATTGGATTGTATTGTATCATATACTCTCTGAATTGTAACGCGCTGCGGAATATGTTGGCGCTATATAAATAAAAATTATTATTAACTGGAGGAGCGCTGCATGATAGAACATGGCATATAACACAGTACATAGCAGGGGAAAATGTAAAAGATATCTTGGCATCAGAACATTTTTTTTTTTTTCATTCAATTGTGGATCTTATTGTTATTCCAAGATCTTTTAATTAAAATGTACTTTTTCAGGGGACAACCCTTTAAGGTTTTGTTTATCAAAGCTGTATTACGGAAAATAATGGCTTAGCAAGTACTCGAAAAATCCATAATTTATATTTTTGTAGAGGTAAAAATAACATAGAGAGCACACCATAAAAAGAACCTGGTGGTCTAGTGGGACATTAATTAGAAAGGTATGGGGGTCGCCTCTCACCTTCCGTTGTTGTGCAAGCCCTGCACAACCTTGGGGAATCGCTCTGTTAGTTGGGCACTGCTCCGGTTCTGACCCTCTCCTTCTTCCTGTTCAGGATCACATGGGGGAGCTCCGATCACGTGACGGCCGAGTCACCGTGACGTTACGGCAGGTTCTTTGCCTGGCTCTATAGATATCTCTGTTTACCAGCGGCTGCAGCCAAAACGCCCAGGGGGATGCGTTTAATTTGGAAAGATAATTTTGGTCAGTGTTGGAGCACTTGGAAACAGGAGACAAGGGGAGATATCGAAATGGTTGACAAACCTCTTTATTTCCTTAAACCACAACGCTTTTCTACAGCGGACCTCTATCTTCCTCAGTTGGTAATATCTACCTGAGGAAGACAGCGGTCTACTGTAGAAATGCATTGTGGTTTTAAGGAAATAAAGAGGTTTGTCAACCATTTCGATATCTCCCCTTGTCTCCGGTTTCCAAGTGCTCCAACACTGACCACAACTATCTTTCCAAATTACAATTTACATTTTGACAGACTGTAAGTAGTGTAGTGATATTGTTAAATCTAACTCCCTTCTGTTTGCATTTAGGGTAAAGTGCCAGAAGACCTGCCTCCATGGATGACCTTTCTACATTCTAAACTGGGGAATCCCTCCACACCGTTGAACATTCGCCTTTTCATTTCCAAGCTTGTTGTTAATTCTGAAGAAGTAGGTTCTAAAAAAAATGTGTGCTCTGGTTTTTTAATACCACATAAACCTTTAAATGATATTATGGATCATTATTTTTCAGTGGCCCCTATCTTATTATTAGGAACTAGATGGTGGCCGGATTCTAACACATCGGGTATTCTAGAATATATATGTAGTTTATTTATAAAGATTTAAAAATAACGCAATGAATACATAGGATTTTCAACCAATCAGCAACGTGGCTCCGTTCAACATATCTGCACGTGTGACACCTCACTAGCGATCAGTAAGGTACCGTCACACTTGGCGACGCTCCAGCGATCCCGACAAACGATGCAACCTGGTAGGGATCGCTGGAGTATCAGTACGTGGTCGCTAGTGAGATTGTCACACTGAGCAAGATCACTAGCGCCGGTCGGGGTACTTCCACTGCGAGCAGCCGGGAGATGACGGACGGTCATTCCCTGGTTGCATCGCCACTGACCTTCATGACAGGATCAGCGATCTCACAGCCTGGTCCCTGCGTGTCACACTGAGCGAGATCGCTAACACCGGTCATCTCCTGGCTGCGTCACCGCTGACCTCCATGCTGCAGGAGATGACCTGCGGCTAGCACCGCTGATCTCCTGACAGTAGCGGTGGCTTATGTGGTTCAAATCCTTTTGCTAATACTTGGCTGGACTGCGCCTGTTGCCGATCGGACGCGCCTGGCTCGCGCCAGCGACGCAGGATCTCTGTTACAGACAGACAATTAGATGATGATATAGTAGGATTTGCAGATTATCACACACGTCAGCCTCTAAGTTTTAATAGTACATCTGAATAAATGAAAAGCATTGACAAAAATGTCATGCATGAGTATGGTATATCAAAGTTATTTAATGGAAAATCGTTACAAAAAAAATAAAAATAGTGCATTGCAAAGTAAAAATCCAAAAGAGGCGAGTCTCTGAGACGGACTCTCCTATCTCATCCACAAATGTCCAAACAGTTTTTGCTCAAACCAGAGCCATGCTCCTAATACATATGAACAGATACAATATTGTTACCGGTAAGTACATTCAGATCCATGATATGTACAACTTGGCTAATGACCGGCTGTGCCAAAGAGAAGTAAAGTATGGGCAGAATTCACAACTACCGTAAATTACAGTGGATGAAATTGGAATAAAATGTTGCCGGTCATAAATTTGCATAATTGAGTGTGTAAAACTGTTTGTAAATGTGTAGTTAGGCGACTCTTTTTGTTATTTTGCATGAGCTCCAATTGACAGCATGCATGGTTAGATCCATGAGAAGTGCCAAGATGAAAAATCCTGGTTAAAGTACACACTTTGCAGAAGCCTATGTGAAAGCGTGATCTTGTGTTTTAGGTCTTCCGCCCCTATGCGAAGTTTTGGATTGGGCCATTATTACAGCTGATCGTGTCTGGTAACAATGGTGGACCAGGCATTCACTACTTGGTTGTAGAGACTGTTGTGACTCTGCTTTCTTGGTCGAGTGTTGCTACACCAACTGTAAGTAGTACTTGAAGCCTAGTAAAAAATGAATAATAATGTCCATGATTTCTAAAGTATTTGTTGCCAAATAAATGATAGTTTATTATAAAAATATGTTTCTTTCTCAGGGGATGACCAAAGAAGAAATTCTGGCTAACAGATTGCTTGAATTTATGATGAAGAATTCATTTCATGAAAAGAGAGCAGTGTATAGACATAATCTTGAGATCATTAAAACTGTGTTGGCGTGCTGGAAGGAGTGTCTTTGTATTCCTTACAGGTATGCACACTGGGCATTTTTCATACCCAAACACCCTTAAAGTGGTTCTCCCATAAAGTTAATTTTAAAGTTCATTTTAATCAATATATCTTGGAAGAAGAATAATTTCCACAATGAGATATTCTTATATAGGTGTCCCTGCTATATAGTGTGTAATGGCCGTGTTTAACTGTACAGTAACATACAAAGCAATCACTGATCTCAGGGAGACAGTCCAAGAAGACACTGCGGGCAGGCGGCTAAAGCGCTCAACACAGTGAATTCCTAGGTGCATTGCCCCCTGGGAATTTCAAATATGCAAATAAAGTCTGTGGAGCCTCGTTTAGGAGTCTCCACAGACTCCTAAACGAGGCTCCACAGACTCTATTTGCATATTTGTACAGTAACAGTCAGACATGGCCATTAAGCAGGTAATACAAGTGTATGGCCACCTTTAAATTTTAAAGGGGTATAATCTTTTGCTTCCTCCCCTGCCCAAGAGATGTGTTATGATCAGACCATGTCCCTGTATGGTCAGACACATCCATTACACAGTACATAGCAGGGACACATATATATAAGATTATCTCAGCACAGGAGATGTGTTATGATCAGACCATGTCCCTGTATGGTCAGACACATCCATTACACAGTACATAGCAGGGACACATATATATAAGATTATCTCAGCACAGGAGATGTGTTATGATCAGACCATGTCCCTGTATGGTCAGACACATCCATTACACAGTACATAGCAGGGACACATATATATAAGATTATCTCAGCACAGGAGATGTGGTATGATTAGACCATGTCCCTGTATGGTCAGACACATCCATTATACAGTACATAGCAGGGACACATATATAAGATTATCTCAGCACAGAAGATGTGGTATGATTAGACCATGTCCCTGTATGGTCAGACACATCCATTATACAGTACATAGCAGGGACACATATATAAGATTATCTCAGCACAGGAACATATTTTTTAAACCTAGCCAGTTGTGGAAATTATTATTATTCCAAGATCTATTGATTTTATAAAACTGGATCTTCTGATCTAAATTGAAGATTCGTTGATTAAAATTAACTTTGTCTTCATCAAAACAAAGTAAAGCAATAACAATTTACTTTTAGGGTCCAGATAATTTTTAATTACCGTATATACTCGTGTATAAGCCGAGTTTTTCAGCCCAAAATTTGGGCTGAAAAGTCTCCCCCTCAGCTTATACACAAGTCAATACGGTTGGGGGCTGTGTCCAGAGCTGGGGAGGCTGCAGGAGGCGGGGGGAGGCTGCTGTATGTCATTATATATGCACTGCTTCCCCCTGTCAATCAGCGGCAGGGGGAAACAGTGCATATATGCCCCCCAAAAGCTGGCACTGTCCCCTCTTGTAAGGGCCCCCCCCCCGCTGCTTATATATTACCATCCCGGTCTTCTGATCAGCGCCGCTCCTCGGTGCTTCTTCTTCATCCTCCCGTCCTCGCTGCATCCGGGATCTCCGGCCGTCGCAGGCATATGACGTCATCGCGCGACGGCCGGAGATCCCGGATACAGCGAGGACGGGAGGATGAAGAAGAAGCACCGAGAAGCGGCGCTGATCAGAACACTGGGATGGTAAGAGAAGCAGCGGGGGGGGGGCCTTACAAGGGGGGCGAGTGCCAGCATTTGGGGGCTGCTGGGTACCCCCTGGGGGCTGCTGGGTACCCCCAGGGGGCTGTTGGTACCCCCTGGGGGCTGCTGGGTACCCCCAGGGGGCTGTTGGTACCCCCAGGGGGCTGCTGGGTACCCCCTGGGGGCTGTTGGGTACCCCCAGGGGGCTGTTGGGTACCCCCAGGGGGCTGTTGGTACCACCAGGGGGCTGCTGGGTGCCCCCTGGGGGCTGCTGGGTACCCCCAGGGGGCTGTTGGTACCCCCAGGGGGCTGTTGGGTACCCCCTGAGGGCTGCTGGGTACCCCCAGGGGGCCGCTGTATAACCCCTGGGGGGTGCTGTATAACCCCTGGGTGGTGCTGTATAACCCCTGTGGGGTGCTGTATAACCCCTGGGGGCTGCTGTATAACCCCTGGGGGCTGCTGTATATACTGCTGAGGCCTGTATACCACTGGGGCTGCTGTATATACCACTGGGGCTGCTGTATATACCACTGGGGCTGCTGTATATACCACTGGGGCTGCTGTATATACTGGTGGGGCCTGTATATACCACTGGGGAGGCTGCTGTATACCACTGGGGTTGCTGTATATACTACTGGGGCCTGTATATGCCACTGGGAGGCTGCTGTATACTACCATTGGGGGGCCTGTATACCACACTGCTGGGGGCTGTACACCTGTGCTGGGGTCCACCCTCGGCTTATACACGAGTCAATAGGTTTTCCCAGGTTTTGGGGGCAAAAGTAGGGGGGTCGGCTTATACACGGGTCGGCTTATACACAAGTATATACGGTAGTGCTTTCTTGTTTTTTGTTTTTTTTTTATTTCATTCAACATTTTATCACATATTTTACTGAAAAATGGTGAAAAAATTACAAGTATTGCAATTCCATATTTTTTTTTAGGAGAAAGGTGTGCTGTCTTTTTGTGTGATAAAAATGTTGACAATTTGATTCTTCAGTTGTGTTTGATTACAAAGATTACAAAATTATATTTATATTATTTAAATAATACTTTAGTGTTGAAAACAAATTGAACATTTGTGTCACCATTTTTTGGAAACCATAATTTTTTATTTTTGTTAATATTAATATACCTGTATAGAAGCTTGTGTTTTGCACTTTGAGCTGACGTTTTTATACCTACTATTTTGTTGAACTGTTTTGAGGAAATTGCAGCTACTGAAAAATGCCAATTGTAGTTTTTCAATATACGGTATATAATAATAATAATAATAATAATTTTTTAGTTATATAGCACCAACATATTTTGCAGCGCTTTACAATTCAGAGTTTCATATACAAACAGTCATAAGTCACAGTTATCAAAGAATACAATAAATTAAGCGAAATAATAACGGACCTGCTCATAAGAGCTTACAATCTAACAATGAGGTGGGGGTGACACAAATTACAGGGGCTTATTTACAATGATAGTGCAGCCAATCTGAGGAGATGGGGAATAGATAAGAGCTGCATGAGGGGTTACCAGCCATTCTTTGTTATGTTTTGGGGTCTGCTGGAGTGAATAGGCTATGTCTAAGTGACTTCACTAAAGGTCCTGTCCACACGCGTCAATGTCGTCAGCGATCTGATCGCTGACGACATTGACGGCTGATCGCTGGTGAGCTGTCACACAGACAGACTCACCAGCGATCAATTGACCAGTGACATCATGGAAACGATTTAAATATCGTTTCCACGATGTCCTGCTCCCGCTGCCAGCCTGCTGGAAGCGGGAGCAGCCTGGTCTCCAAGGTACACTGCGGGTAACTAGGCAGCGCGCGCTGCCTAGATACCCGACGTGTACCTTAGTTACCAGCCTCCTCCGCTCACCGGGTGAGCGGAGGAGGCTGGTAACTAAGGTACACGTCGGGTATCTAGGCAGCGCGCGCTGCCTAGTTACCCGCAGTGTACCTTGGATACCAGCTCCCAGCGCTTGTGAGAGGCGCTGGGAGCTGGAATATCGCTAGTCCCGGTGTCACACGCAGCGATGCTGCGTGTCCACCGGGCGACAATCGCCAGGTTTTAGGACTGATTCTAAAACCTGGCGATCATCAACCAGCGATTTATCGCTGGTTGATTCACTATGTCACACGCGTCAATATCGCTGCAACGTCACGTGCAGCCGAGATCGTGCAGGCGATATTGACGCGTGTGACAGGCCCTTTAGGGAGCATGTGATAGGCTGCTCTGAAAAGATGTGTTTTTAGGGAGCGCCTGAAAGTATGTAAGTTGTGTATAGACACAATATCTTGGGGTAGAGCATTCCAGAGAATTAGTGCAGCTCTGGAGAAGTCTTGGAGCCGGGAGCTGGAGGTTCAGATTAATACAGAAGTTAGTCTACAGTTGCTACCAGAGCGAAGAGGACAGGTAGGGAGATGGACAGAGATGAGGGAGGAGATGTAGGGAGGTGCTGCACAGTGAAGAGTTTTGTGGATGAGGACAAGCAATTTGAATTCGATCCTATAATGTATGGGCAGCCAGTGCAATGACTGGCACAGAGCGGAAGCGTCTGAGTAACGGTTAGCCAGGTAGGTGATCCTGGCTGCTACATTAAGGATGGACTGAAGAGGGGAAAGTCTAGTGAGGGGGAGGTCAATTAATAGAGAATTACAATAATCAAGGCGGCAGTAGATCAGGGCGACAGTGAAGGTTTTTGTTGTTTTAATAGTGAGAAAAGGGCTTATTCTAGAGATGTTCTTCAGGAGTAAGCGGCAAGAGTGGGCGAGGGATTGTATATAGGAGATGACAGAAAGATAGGTGTCAAACATAACACCAGACATTGAGCCTGCTGCCTAGGCGTTATCGTGGTGCCGTACGTATATGCATATATATTTTGTTTCAGCATTTACTGTGTTTAATTTATTTGTGTTTACATTTACTGTAAGCAACAATAGCAATCATGCCAAATCTTTTACGTTTTATTTTACATTTTCCTATTTACATTTGGATGATTTTCTTTTGTGGGAGAGTGTAGGTTATTTCTTATTTTTTCAAATTATTTTAGATATTTTTCATAAGTCCTCTTGGGGGAACTTGAACTTGTAATACACATACTACAGGCTGGGTTTGGTAGGAGATCTCACATGGCAGACATGGAGGTCTTTTGAAGGGGTGCAGATGGTTGTCAGAAGTAATAGCTGCCATGTTGAAGCCTGTAAATGCCAGTGTCACACCTGACAGCAGCATTTAACAGGTTCATTAGTTCTTATATGCCATCTACATAACACGGTCACCCACAAAGCATCAGGAGCCGCACGATATAGTGATGGCACAAGGCTGTATAAGTATGGCGGACGTCGCTAATTGAGCAACACATTATTCTATGTTGGTGATCCTGCTAAAGATTATTCAGAATTAGCAGATAAATGATTGCCTCAACCAAGATCATTATAGCACCCAAACAAATGAGATTTGAGGTTCACTGATTAGTTTTGCATATTTATTCTGTCTAGTGTATAAAAATATATGTTATACTTTTAGACATTATAGTTTTCATTTTTTGAGTATCCAATATGTTACTTCTTGTAATAGCGCATGTATTTTGCATACAGAGATTTGACTTAGACTGTCTATTTCTATTTAAGGTTAATATATGACAGTTTTTCTGGAACAGACCCCAATACCAAAGACAACTCAGTGGGAATTCAGTTACTAGGCTTGGTGGTTGCTAATAATTTTTCTCCACATGACTCGAAATGTGAAATAGATACTGAGCGGTGAGTTGCACTTGTTTTATTTGTTTAATTACTTGTTTAATTAAGGAATTGGATAGAGAATTGCAAATAATGCTTATCATATAATTACAAAATAAATTTGAAAATATCCAATGGGTAGCCTAAATAAAAATTCTGAGACATCAAAAATTGATACAAAAAAATGCTGAATAGCATCTAATCATACATTTGGTGAATGATGTGCTACTTTTAACTATCTGCGATGGCTGGGAGTACCGCTGTGCAGGGAGAACTGTGTACAGTGCTATGGCCTCTTCATTCTTAGGATCAATAGAGAAATCTTAGGATCTCTCAGAGAAATAGTTCTCTGATCATAACATATTGACATATTTTTTCATATTTTTTTGGCATTGCGTATGTAAGTTTTCAATTGACTTCACAGTAATTCATGCCAATCTACACAGGTGTAATTCTTTATACGATTGTTGCGGACTCAAAGCTGATCGTAAGGTTTCTAACTAGTGATATCTACACAGCAATAAACAGACATTTATAGTGAAACCCAACAGCAAATGATGAGTTTCCTTAGCACTTCACAGGAGACAAAATTTTGCTTCATGACCATTATCAATGAACAGGCCATGGAATTTATAGATGTGAGTTTGCCACTGCTTCCTAATAATATTTGTTAGGACCCTCTACTATAAATTTGGTTTCTTGTGGTTAGGTTACTCACAGCTGCACCAAGATCTCGATCCAGCTACTATTAACATCATGGTGTCTTCAATGATTCACAGCCCAATCTTGGAGCAATGTAGCTATTGCAGCACAGACTACCTGCTTTGGGAATTTTTTTCCCTTCTCCTGTTTTGTGCCAGATATTGGAGCAGAAAGAAGAGCTGTGACTGAGTGAAGATGTAAATCGGCAGAAATTAATTTGTGTACCTTTTCTGCCTGCTCTGTATAACTAATGGTACAATCCCTACTGTGTTTTATGTTCTGCACCCAGTCCTGTTAACTGGATTAACTTGTTAATCAGAAAGCCTAGCCCTGTACTATGACAAATAACTGAAATATTGTCTTAAGGTTCTGAAAGAGAGTGCTTTTTCTGAAGTAAGCTCACTGTTCTTGCCATGTTTTATTGGTATTATCTGTTATGTAATGTACATCATTTTAGCATAATCATGTGCAGAAGATTTAGAGAGGTTGTCCACTACTTGGACAACCCCTATTCAATCAATATATTCTCCATATAAAATAACAGCTGCTTATACTCACCTCCGGCGCCATTCCTGAGCTGTTGACTCTGGGTTTCCTAAGGCTCGTGTGACATGTGAGCCCAGCAGCCAGTCAGTGGATACTTCCCTCTCACTTCCTTTGAACAGAACTGTAATCCTGAAGAAGTGAGAACTGCTGCTGTTCTGTGATCTCCTCTTAATGTCATTTTGTCAGAAGTAACTTAGAGTGGAGGCTGCAGGGCCCACATGTCATAACGATATCTCCCAGGTGACCCGGCGCCAACATCTCTGGAATGACAGTGGCACCAGAGGTGAGTAATGGCTGTTGTAGTCTTATTTGGGAGAATATGTGGATTGGAAAAAGTGTTGTCAGAGTAGTGAAGGACAACCTCTTTAGAGGATTTGATTTTGGGGGGAATAATATTGATTGACTCCTATATCTTAGAACAATATATGGGGAAATAAAAAATAAACCTCATTTTATTTTTACATGTTTTTATTAAATAGTCATTAAGTAATTTAAAGGATACAAAGTGAAAGCATTAACTCGCATCTAGTATCCTGCAATAAACAAACAAACAAACAAAACATTGGAGTAAAGCATGACTTTTTGCACTATTCAAGTCCCAAAATACACTGAGCCATGATTGGATAAAAAGTGGATATTCCATACCAGACTTCTCCTTTGACATTAAGGCCATGATTCATCACTGTTGTATTTCCATTTTCTGGAGAAATATCCTCTTTTTGTTGATTTAGTGAATGCAGATAAGTTCACAGGAGCTGAGTTCTGACAGCCTGCTGAGGCTCCCTTTGCCTGAGGTAAACTGCATATACACTGATCAGTTGTAGGGTGAACGCTATGTAGGCCCCGCCCTCACCCTTTTAAGGCCATATTCAGTGTGTGGAGCTGAATACAGATTTCCCTGACAACAAGCATATGTCTGGTTTATAAACAGTCTAGTGAGGACATTTTCTGGAAGGTTCTTGAAAGGTTTTCTTCCAGATTTCACTTATGAAGTATTTTTGAAAGTTTATTATAAACACTTGTTCTCCATTATTATTATTAAAGGGAACCATCCACCCCAAATGACCCCCCCGGACTGTTAATATGTGTCCCTACACCCAGCACACACATTTGGGGCAATCGTTTTTGCTAAAAAAACTGTTTAGGTAAAGCTAAGATATATGTTTATAAAGTTTAATAACTTCTGACGATTGGGTGTTACCTAGCTTTGTCCACGTGCAGTGTTCGTGCTTGTCATCTTCCTCTCCCCCTCCCCTCTCACTGTCTAAGAGCCTGGCCGCGTCATGAAAGGGGCGGGGCTAAATCGTGTCATGAAAGGGGGCGGGACTCGCCGCGATTTAAAATTGTTCGCTAGAGATGCCCTTTCCACGGAGGCACCTTCATCACCAGGTTGTTTTATAGCAAAATGGGCCCGGAGTCGGCGCATGCTTAGATTAACCTCCAGCTGTTTCCAGTAAAATGGTGATGCATGTGCAGATCCAGATTGATCTGCTCATCATTGCAATCTGTGCATGCGCCACCACCAGTGCCATTTTGCTGGAGACTGCTGGTGGTTAATTTGAGCATGCGCTGTCTTTGGGGCCATTTTGCTGTAGGACGCTGGGAGATTAATGTGCGAACACAAAATTTAAGAGAGGATACTCATACAAATATGGAGGGGCCACGTCAGAGCCGAAAATCCTACTCACAGGCCCACCATGATGCATGTAGAGATTATTGCACCAAAACATCTACAGTACGTTAGACAAGAACCAGGCTACAGATATTTTTCACTACAAGTATCTATTAAATCTGTGTAACAGGGCCATTATGATCATACCTTTTAGTTTTATAGGTAAATTGTAATGACAGGTTCTCTTTAAGACAAATGTGCATCTCTTCAAAGGATTTTTGAAATTTTCTTCCTTAAAAAGTCACAAAAAACAGTTGAAGACAATAATAGGGTACTTTTGGTTTTGTGCAACATTCATAGACTACATTCCATTTTGAAAAATATCACTCAAAATCAGCACATACTACAAGACAAAAGACACGTGATTTCAGTAAATTGCATATGATGAATGAAGGCCTATAATCTGAAAAGGAAACCAGGTCTGGAGCAGCAGCTTCACTATTAATTTGAATGATTCTTTTATTTTTTCTAAAATGTCAATATAGGTTAAAGTTTTGTTTTTCCTTTAACCCCTTCACGACCTATGACGTCGTGGGACGTCATAGAAGTCGATGCGTTCCCGACCTGTGACGTCCCACGACGTCATGGCAGGATCGCGGGAACATGAGGACCTGTACTTTGTCCTGGGGGGTGGCTTTTTCCCCCTCGTGGCTGAATTCGCTCTGATTGGCAGTTTAATCTGAACTACCAATCAGAGCGATTCTCCCCTCCAAATCCGATTGGATTTCTCCAATCAGGCTTGGAGGGGTGGGTGCGCGGGTGCCCTCCCCCTCCTCAGCCCCTCCGACTCCAAAGTTAACACCCCCCACCCACCACCGACACCGATCCCCTCTCAGCAGCCTCCCGCATGCCGGCGCTGCTGCAGGCGCCGGTGCAGGCATCGGCGCGGTCTGGCGCCGGTGGGTGCCTAGTGCCCCGCAACCCTCCTGCCCCGGGTGCCCTAGTGCCCCTCCCCCACCGTGTCCCCTCTCACCCGTCCTCCGTCGTCCTCCGTGGTGCCGCGGCTCCTCGGTGTGGCGCTCCTCCTCTTCTCCCAGGCTCCTCCTCCTCACTGGAGGATCTTGAGAGAGAGGTAAGTGTGTGTGTGTATGTGTGCGTGTTCATGGGTGGATGCATGGGTACGTGCATGGGCGCATGGGTGCGTGCATGGGCGCATGGGTGCAAAGATGGATGGGTGCATGGAGAGATAGGCGCATGGGTGCGTGCATGGATGGATGGATGCATGGGTGCGTGCATGGATGGATGGACGCATGGGTGTGTGGATGGATGGGCGCATGGGTGTGTGCATGGGAGCATGGGTGCATGCATGGGAGCGTGGGTGCAAAGATAGATGGGTGTGTGGATGGATAGGCGCATGAGTGCGTGCATAGATGGATGAGCGCATGGGTGCGTGGATGGATGGGTGCGTGCATGGATGCGTGGATGGATGGGTGCATGTGTGGATGGATGGGCGCATGGGTGTAACAAGGGATCAAGTGTCCTCTTGTTGTAGTCACTGGTGTCAGTCATGGTGCACTGTATGGCAATGATCTGCCATACCGTGCACCATGACTCTGACCCCAGAGACTACAACAGAGAGACGCTTGATCCCTTGTTGTAGTCTCTGGGGTCACAGTCATGAAGCACGGTACGGCAGATAATTGCCATACAGTGCACCATGACTGACCCCAGTGACTATAACAAAGGATCAAGTGTCCTCTTGTTGTAGTCTCTGGGGTCAGAGTCATGGTGCACGGTACGGCAGATAATTGCCATACAGTACTTCATGACTGTGACCCCAGAGACTACAACAAGGGATCAAGTGTCCTCTTGTTGTAGTCACTGGGGTCAGTCATGGTGCACTGTTTGGCAATGATCTGCTGTACCGTGCACCATGACTCTGACCCCAGAGACTACAACAAGAGGACACTTGATCCCTTGTTGTAGTCTCTGGGGTCACAGTCATGAAGCATGGTACGGCAGATAATTGCCATACAGTACTTCATGACTGTGACCCCAGAGACTACAACAAAGGATCAAGTGTCCTCTTGTAGTCACTGGGGTCAGTCATGGTGCACTGTATGGCAATGATCTGCCGTACCGTGCACCATGACTCTGACCCCAGAAACTACAACAAGAGGACACTTGATCCCTTGCTGCAGTCTCTGGATGTAGCAGAGGTGATCGAGCGTCGTGGGACCTTCTTTGTGGACTACGTCGGAGGCGATCAAGCGTCGTGGGACCTTCGTTGTGGACTACGTCGGATCTTTATAATAAAGATGGAGTCAGAATTTTGTTTGTGTTTTTTTTTCAAATAAAAAGATTTTTCTCTGTGTGTATTTTCTGACTATTTACCAGAGATTCCTAATGGCGGGTCTAACATTGGCCCTATATTATGAATCTCGGGCTTAGTGCCAGCTGCCAATAAAAAGCTGGCATTAACCCCTTTATTACCCAGTTAGCCACCGGCACCAGGGCAACTGGAAGAGCATGGGTACAGCGCCAGAAAATGGCGCTTCAATGAATGCGCCATTTTCTGGGGCGGCTGCGGGCTGCAATTCACAGCATGGGGGGCCCAGAACGCTTGGGCCTCACTATGCTAAGGATTCCAGCCCCCAGCTGCCTAGTTGTACCTGGCTGGACCAAAAATATGGCGGAGCCCCACGTAATTTTTTTTCTAGGATTAGTTCTAGAAATTAAAAAAAAAATGGGCTTCGCTGTATTTTTGTTCTAGCCAGGTATGACGAGGCAGCTGGGGGTGGGTGGCAGTTCGTAGCTGCCAAGTTGTACCTGGCTGGACCAAAAATATGGCGGAGCCCTATGTCATTTTTTTTTCTAGAAATAATTCTAGAAATAAAAAAAAATAGGCTTTGCTGTATTTTTGGTTGCGAGCCAGGTACAATGATGCAGCTGGGGACTGGTGGCAGTCCGTAGCTGCCACGTTGTACCTGGCTGGACCAAAAATATGGCAGAGCCCCATGTAATTTTTTTTTTAAATTCTACAAATAAAATGACATGGAGCTTTGCCGTATTTTTGGTTGCCAGCCAGGTACAACAGAGGTCCCCAATGTCAGTCCTCGAGGGCCGAACCAGTGCAGGTTTTCAGGATTTCCTTACTATTGCACAGGGATTGGAATCATTGCCTGCTGTGCAATACTAAGGAGATCCTGAAAACCTGCACTGGTTCAGCCCTCGAGGACTGACATTGGGGACCTCTGAGGTACAACTTGGCAGCTAGGGGGCTGGAATCCTCAGCATGGAGAGACCCAAATGTTTTGGGTCCCCTATGCTGCGAATTGCAACTACTAGACTAGTATGTTTTTCACAAAAAGTTTCTTTATTCATTTATACGGCTCAATTTGTGAAGCACATGGGGGTTCAAAGTGCTCACTGTGCATCTAGATAGGTTCCTTGGGGGGTCTAGGTTCCAAAATGGGGTCACTTGTGGGGGAGCTCCAATGTTTAGGCACACAGGGGCTCTCCATACGCAACCTGGTGTTTGCCAACAATTGGAATTGTTAGCGGACACCAGGTCGCGTATGGAGAGCCCCTGTGTGCCTAAACATTGGAGCTCCCCCACAAGTGACCCCATTTTGGAAACTAGACCCCCAGGGAACTTATAACCCCCAGGTTCTTCACAAATTAATCCATAAAAATGAAAAAAAAAAATAAATAAATTTTGTGGAAAAAAAAGTATTTTTTAATTTTTACGGATCAATTTGTGAAGCACCTGGGGGTTCAAAGTGCTCACAATGCATCTAGATATGTTCCCTGGGGGGTCTAGTTTCCAAAATGGGGTCACTTGTGGGGGAGCCCCAATGTTTAGGCACACAGGGGCTCTCCAAATGCGACATGGTGTCCGCTAACAATTTGAGGTGATTTTCCATTCAAATTGTTAGCGGACACCATGTCGCGTTTGGAGAGCCCCTGTGTGCCTAAGCTTTGGAGCTCCCCCACAAGTGACCCCATTTTGAAAACTAGACCCCCCCAGGGAACTTATCTAGATGGGTGGTGACCATATTGAACCCCCAGGTTCTTCACAAATGAATTCATAAAAATGAAAAAAAAAAATAATTTTGTGGAATAAAAAGTATTTTTTAATTTTTACGGATCAATTTCTGAAGCATATGGGGGTTCAAAGTGCTCACAATGCATCTAGATATGTTCCCTGGGGGGTCTAGTTTCCAAAATGGGGTCACTTGTGGGGGAGCCCCAATGTTTAGGCACACAGGTGCTCTCCAAATGCGCGACATGGTGTCCGCTAACAATTTAGACTGATTTTCCATTCAAATTGTTAGCGGACACCATGTTGCGTTTGGTGAGGACCTGTGTGCCTAAACTTTGGAGCTCCACCACAAAAGACCCCATTTTGGAAACTAGATCCCCCCAGGGAACTTATCTAGATGGGTGGTGAGCATTTTTAACCCCCACATGCTTTACAAATTGATCTGTGAATATGGAAAAAGTACTTTTTCTTCACAAAAATGTTCTTTTAGCCTCAATTCTTTAATTTTCGCATGGGTAACAGGATAAAATTCATCCTAAAATTTGTTGGGCAATTTCTCCTGAGTACACCGATGCCTCATATGTGGTCATAAACCACTGTTTTGACGCGCGGCAGGGCTCAGAAGTGAAGGAGCGCCATTTCACTTTTTGAATGGAAAATTAGCACCAAAAGTCAAATTGCGCTCTTTCCCTTCAGAGCCCTGCCGTGCGCCCAAACCGTGGTGTATGATCACATATGAGGTATCGATATACTCAGGAGAAATTGCCCAACAAATTTTAGGATCCATTTTATCTTGTTGCCTATGTTAAAATGAAAAAATTGAGGCTAAAAGAACATTTTTGTTAGAAAAATTAAAATATCCATTTTTTTGTTTCCAATTTGCTTAGTTCCTGTGAAGCACCTGAAGGGTTAATAATTTTCTTGAATGTAGTTTTGAGTAGCTTGAGGGGTGCAGTTTTTGGAATGGTGTCACTTTTGTGTGTTTTCTGTCATGTACACCCCTCAAAAAGACTTCAAATGTGATGTGGTCACTAAAAAAATGGTTTTGTAAATTTTGGTGGAAAAATGAAAAATTGCTCATGAACTTTGAACCCTTACAACTTCCTAACAAAAATTTTTTTTTTCCCCAAAATTGTGCTGATGTAAAGTAGACATGTGGGAAATATTATTTCATAACTATTTTGTGTCACATAACTCTCTGGTTTACCAGAAGAAAAATTCTAAATTTGAAAATTGCAAAATTTTCAAAATTTTTGCCATATTTTTGATTTTTTCACAAATAAACGCAAAAATTATCGACCTAAATTTAATACTAACATGAAGCCCAATATGTCACGAAAAAACAATCTCAGAATCACTAGGATCCGTTGAAGCGTTCCTGAGTTATAACCTCATAAAGGGACACTGGTCAGAATTGCAAAAAATGGCAAGGTCTTTAGGGTCAAATTAGGCTGGGTCATGAAGGGGTTAAACTGTCTGTCCTGGCATAGGGATTTGATGTCCTGCCTACAAAATAGATTACCAATAGGAGATTGGTTTGTCTAAGACTCGTTGCCCCATCAACCAGCTGCTTTTTGATCCAGTGCTGGTCAAATGTAACACTCTAAATGGAGCTGCTGAACAAAGCAGTGTCTATGCAAAAGAATATGGCCGGTGCTCTAGTAATTGGCTGCAGCTGCTACACCTTGAGTGGAGCCGCACTCAGCAGTCCTGTTCAAAGTGTTTACATCTGGGCTGTTGCACAGAGTAAACAGTAATGATAGGTAGAAACACTGGGTGGTGGACAGATATCCTTTGTATGACCTAACCTGGAGACAGGTCATTAAATTCCTATGCCAGGAAAACCCATATCCTGTAGACCAGAGGTCCTTAAGCTTTCCGATCTTGAGAACCACATTCAGCTATGAAAGGGTGCCGTGAGCCTCAATCAGCAATAAGAGGACAGTGGGAGCCACATTCAGTTCCCGCCTCCTCATAGTAGTGACACCCATAGCTCCCATTACCGGTATAATACAGACAAAGCTTTTCCACCGAAATCACATTTGGGCAATATACAAAAATCCAGGGGCTCCTACCTTACCCCCTTTCATATCTGCTCTTATGTGCGGGGTTACTTGCAAAAGTCACCATCTGGAGACCTTTTGTCTTCATAGCTGTTTGCTAGACCTGGTGCTAATGTAACAAGCTGGAACACAGCCGTGAGCCCCAAATCACACCCCCACAAGCCACATGTGGCTCCCGAGCTACAGGTTGGGACCCCCTTCTGTAGACATTTAATCAAATATCTATGCTCATACAACCCCTTTAAAGAAATGCTAAATCTATACATTGTTTAAATTAAAAAAGAAATATAGTTTGCAGCATCCTCTGTATGATACTGTAATAACCAGTGTTGTTTAACTCCTGTGCTCTCTCCAGGATTTCTTCTCCATGTTGATCAGTTCCATTACTTGGATGCTAGCCAGCCAAAACCTGCCCACTTAATTAAAGGGGTGGGAATTTGTAATTTACCAGCCACACCATTAATACTTTGGCCACAACCAGATCAAAAAGACTCACTGAAAATTGTCTGTATAGTGACACTGGCATGTATGTGAAAGAAGTACACACGAGGCTAAACTAAAAACAAACAACACATCACATAAGAAAATGATTATAATGAGCCTCCTAAATATAGAAAAGATAGTAAAAAAAACAAAACAACTAAAAACATAGTACAGGGCAAGAAGAAGATCTTAGCAGCAGTGGGCATCACGTTAAAGTATGATATTTCTCAGAAATTAAGATGAGGGTAATGCATAGGTAACAAAAGCATAAATTGTAGAAATAAAAATGTTAGTGATAATATCGGGAGTCATCATTGATCTCCAGTTGCTATGACAATTTTCGGCTTCCCTGTGATCTTGTCACGGTGGTGTCGGAGGGGAGTGAGAAGGAGCGCTCTTCTAACAAACTTCTTTATGCCGCAATCACTACTGATCGATAGTAAGGCGTTAACATCACCGGGATCTGAGACAATCCAGTCCCAATGATTTCTCTGATCAGAACTGTTGTTTTGCATTGGGATCTCAGCGTCTGCAATACCCTGGGGGTCTTGATCCCCTACTGTCCGCCAATCGTAGTTAAACATCGGCCCTACACAAAGCCCAAAAAGCGACAAAATTTCTCTACAGGGGGCGGTTGGGAATCTGTTAGTATTACAAATGAAACTGAAAAATGTTTAAGCAAAATACAATCAAATGAGAAAATGAAGTTAGGATTTGCTGAGATCATCTTTTTAACTTAAATGATCAATAACTTTTTTTTTTTTAGCTTGAACATTGTCATTTCTTTAAAAAAAAAAAAGATGTTTTTGAAAACATTAGTATTAATCATCAAATATTGATTCTAAAGGGGTAATTTCTAAAGTATATTAGGATCTTTTGTTTACCTTTGTGAATACATTTCCACTATAGGCTAAGTTCAATTGGGAGGAGGAGGTAGGTCCCATTACAGAAGACAATTGGCTATTAATTTTGGAATACATTTCGAAGTTCCTACTAAGCAAGCCCAAATGGCTCAACTTTTAATTATGCACAGAGCATTTAAAACCCTTCTCATAATGTATAAGGCAGGTTTTAGGCAGGTTTCACATTTGCGTTTGTGTCTGCATGCGGAGGACATGCAGACGCAAACGCAGTGCAAATGCTGCCATACTGATGTGAACGCAGCGGAGAATCTCCGTATGTGTTCACATCGGTATGGTGCCCGGCCAGCCAATCAGCAGTCTCAGCAGCAGCCGGGAGGTGGAGATCAGTGGTGGAGCTCTCCTCCTCCCGGGAGAGATTTCAAGGAGATCCACAGTGTTCTCCTGCGCTGTCATGCGGCGAACATTGTGGATCCATTGCGATCCATGTATTGTTTTTGCGCTTGTGGGCGTTTGCTGATAAAACAAGCGCCCGCGAATGTACAAAAAATGCAACAGGCTGCATTCTGAGGGCGGAGGTGGGTGCACAAATTTTGCGCATCCGAAAGCAGCCGCAACCGAATGTAGCCAAACGCAGGTACCATGCATTCCCATGTTAGACATAGGAATGCTGTGCGCTTGCGTTTGGCTGTGTTCGGAACGCTGCGTTCACAAACACAAATGTGAACCCGGCCTTAGGGTGGATTGAAGATGCCAAGATGAATTTGCAGGAATAGTGCGTATGCGATAGTTGTGTTCACACCTATGTGCTTTCTAGCCGGTAGAATTAAATATTATAGAAGTATCTTATGAGTGTTTAATCCCCAAAGATCCAATGGTTTGTATACTGGAATGCATTGAAGAATTGCACGCAGATGACATTATGAAGCTGGCATTATTTATAGTTCGTAAACTGATAAACGGAAACCCACCATCTTGTAAAGAATATATTCAACAAGTTAAACCAGTGATTCGCACTAAAGAAGGGATATATCAAAAAATGGGTAGCGTAAGCTATTTTAAAAAAGCCTTTGATTTTCCTGGATATATTTGTAATAATAAAGCACCCAGTGTTACAATATTCCTTAAAAGAAAAAGAAGATATGTGGGAAATGTCACAAATTATGTGCCGTTATTGAAAACACGAACTACATGTATTATGATGGAACATCAAAGTCCGTTTCTCTCCATAAGTGTATTAATAGCAGACCTGAGTAGATATTAGCCACACTTATACCCTCCTTCACCTGCTTGACCAACAGGGAAATATGCAGCAAAAGAGAAGAGGAAAAAAATCACAAGCGGTAGTGCATGGATTGTTTTACAATAATAATATCTCTTAATTCTCCATCTTTAAAAGAACAACCTGCCACCCTCCCCCCATTGGGAACACACAGGGTCTTATGTGTTTCGGATGACTTCTATGATTACGGACGCTTCTAAGTCATCCTAAACGCGCAAGACCCTTTGTGTCCCCTTGGGGGTCATTCTTTTAAAGATGGAGAATTAAGACCTGTTTATATTTTAAAACAATCCATGCACTACCGCCCGTGAGTATTTTCCTCTTCTCTTTTGCTGTATGATGGAGCATCTTTACTGAGATCTTCATATAGTTTATAAGAGGAGGGAGGGGGTGGGGATAGTAAGGCATAATATGCCAATTTACTGAAAATGAGACTGTTGTCATAACTGTTTACTTATTGCTTGATAAAAACTAATAAACTATGTGATAAAATAAGATTAAATGTTTGTGATAATCTGACATCATTGATCACCTCGCATTCAGGTATTTTCAGGCTCTTGCCAACAATATTACATTCACAAGATATAAAGAGGTTTATGCTGCAGCCGCTGAAGTCCTGGGACTTGTTCTTCGATACTTTGCAGAAAAGGAGAAAGTAAGTCTTGCTGGTGTTTATCATGATTTATTACAGTAAATCACATTGTCAATATTATTGACGACAATTGTGATCAGTTCTTTACTCCAATATTAATGGTGTAAAATGTATGTACAATTTTAGTGTCTGACTTGATGATATTTTATTATTATGGTATGTTGCATGCTTTTCTGTTACACTATTTCAAAGGGAACCTTTCTCTATAAAAATGCAGTATTTTCTGCTCTTTCTGGGATTCACAGTCCAGTGGCCGATCCTATCAGTAACTGAAAGATTTATTTGCAAAGTGTGATTTGAGCTATCACTGTCAGTGACTGATGCATCCGCCCAGTGCCATGCACCAGCTGTGCCCACTTCGGTTGAGCTGGCTGAAGGTGGTGTGAAAACACAAACCTGCAACTCTCCACACTGTTATAAAAAATGTGGAACTTTTCAGCTCTTCAAATGATGTGAACTCTTCCTTAAATCGGGTCTTTGTGTTGTTTTTTTGGATTAGTTTACAAGCCATAATTAGCCTATAATCTGAATTCTGCATCTATAATGAGCCTTTATGCTGTTTTTTTCTTCACTGTAAGGACATGAAAGGATCTGTGTTTGGTTATGTTGAAAAAAACTTAAAATCTCTTCAAACCAGTAATAGAGAAGACAAGTTCATTATGTGCTTGAATAAAATAGTGAAAAACTTTCCACTGTTTGCTGACAGGTAAGATTAACTAAATCTGGTTATTTATTAGTTACATTACTGCATACATATTCTAGATTTCTTTTTAATTTTTTACAGATTCATAAACATTGTACTCTACCAACTACCAAAGCTTCATGGCGTCCTCAAAACCCAGTGTCTTGAAATAATAATGTTCAGGGCTGAGGAAATACCAGATCTCTTTCTCGAACTAAAAAATAGGGATTTCAAGCAAATTATGAGCAACCGGTAAGACCAGATCTGTTTTCTTTTCCCTCAATAATTTAAATAATTCAATCAAATTGTGTGTGTCCCTGAATATAAAACATGGTCTTATATTATTTTTGTCTCCAAAATATGTGCTAGGGCTTATATTTAGGGAATGACTTCTGTTTTGTGATACACAGAAGAAAGTGGAATCTTGTAGACAAAGATTAAAACAAAAAATTAATATTCACACCTTTCCTCAAACCTAATCCTGGCCACTCAACTTTGCTGGCCTTAGTGACTGGACTGTGTGTTACCAGCAAATAAATATTCACCTCCTTCTCCTACCCACAATCCCGCTCACCCCTCTGTGACAGCATGAGTGATTGTGCAAATACAGTCCGTGGAGCCTCGTGTAGGAGTTTCAAACACGGAACTAGCCAGATATCCCTCCAGGGAAGGACCTAGCCATGGGGTGGCTCCTTGAGGTGACCACTATAACCACCATATTAAGTGTCCCTTTCAGTCAATATCCAGCTCTTTACGAGTTTAAAGATATGACAAGGGAAATACCAAAGCCAGGTTTCCATCCACAGGCAGCTGTTTCGGGGTTATGACCCTCAACAGTGTGTAGTAGGATTCTGGCTAGATGGGAGCAATGCCTGGTAGACCAACATCACAAAACAATCACTGATCTCAGGGAGACCAGTCAAAGAAAACACTGCGGCCACAGGCAAAAGCACTCAAACACAGTGAAATCCTAGGTGCATTGCCCCCTGGGAAATACGAATATGCAAATAGAGTCCGTGGAGCCTCGTTTAGGAGTCTCAAACATGGGACTAGCCAGATATCCCTCCAGGGAAGGATATAGCCATGGGGTGGGCATGAATGATTGGACTGTGTATTAATTGCAAATGAATAATTACCCATTCTCCTTCCCAATCCCGCCTACCCCTCTGTGATAACAAGAGTGATTGGACTGTGTGTTAATTGCAAGTGAATATTCACTCCCCTTCCCCGCCCATAATCCCTTCCACCTCCCTGCCACAGCATTAGTGATTGCAACTTGTCTTAATGAAAAAAACAATTTTCACTCCCTTCCCCCGCCTACTCCTCTGCGCTGGTGTCAGTGATTCATTCAGGCGGCTGTATTACTGCCCAAGAATCACGGCTATGCTGGGATTGTCCGGTAGCTCTTTAGACCCCAGTGTGTCAGTGTGTATTTCTATGCAGCTGTCATGCTCAGGTGAGGAGAGCATTGGCCTCCAGTGCGAGCATTGCACTGCGATCCTTGGGCAGTAGTAAGTCTGGCTGAATCACTGATCTTGGCACAGAGGGGTGGATGGGGGGGGATATTCAATTTTCATTAACACAAGTTCCAGTCACTAACACTGGTAGAGGAGTGGGCAAGATTCTGGGTATGGGAAATAGTAAATTTTCATTCAATTAACTAGCTGGTATGTGACTATATAAACTTCGGGGCTCACAGCCACACAACTGGGTAATGTACACCAACAAAGTTATATATCTTGAAAGGGCTGCCAAATTCGTCCCATTTCAGGATACTAGGCGTATGATGATCCACAACTATTGCTTAGTTTTGGAGTAGGGCTTATATTCTAAGTACTCCATAAAGGCCAAAAAATCCTGCCAGCTCTTATTTTTCACACTGAGTATTTGGTGCAGAAATTTTCTGCACCAAATCTGCTTCTTCTGGCAGAAAAACACAGTGCTATTTTTGCTGCGTTTCTTTGCCATGTGTTTTTCATGATGTCAATGGCTGAAAAATGCACCAAGAATTGACACGCTGCCAATTTTTTTCTGCAACCAAATATGCAAGGTAAAATAAATAACATTTGCTCAACACTTCAGAATTCTTATTGATTCTGCTTGCATAAGGATAGGCTTGCAGATTTGTGACAAAACTGCACCAAAAACACACTGCGTGTACATGGCCTTACATGCTGATCACGAGCAATAACGACCACACCCCATTGACTATAAATGACATAACACTTTACCCTGTTCCTAAAGTTCGCTGCCTCAGAGTAACCCCTAACTCTGCCCTGTCCTTCAAACCACACATCCAAGCTCTCGCCACCTCCTGCCGCCTCCAACTGAAAAATGTTTCCAGAATCTGTCCCTTCCTCAACCTTCAATCTACTAAACTACTAGTGCATGTCCCCATCATCTACTCTCTGGACTACTGCAACCTCCTCCTCTGTGGCCTCTCTGCTAACACTTTTGCACCTCTCCAATCTGTCCTTAACTCTGCTGCCCGGCAAATCCACCTCTCTCCTCGCTGCTCTTCCACTTCTCCCCTCTGCAAATCCCTCCACTGGCTCCCGTTTCCCCAGTGTATCCAATTCAATCTACTAACATTGACTTACAAAGCCATCTGTACAAGCTGTCTTACCCATATATCTCTGAACTAATCTCCCAATATCATCTAACTTGTAATCTTCGATCCTCCCAAGACCTCCTTCCTTCCTCCACAGTTTTACGTTGCTCATCTAACCACCTGCAAGACTTTGCCCGATTATCCCTCATCCTCTGAAATTCTGCACCGCAAAATGTCCAACTATCCCCTACATTTGGAACCTTCAATCAGAACCTGCAAACCCATCTCTTCAGAACAACCTACAGCCTGCAATGACCACGGTGCCACCTCACCACCACTGAACCCAGTGCTCCACCACCATCAGACCCGACGCTCCACCACCACCAGAGCAGACCCCACCTACTGTCTCTCTCCCCACTGCCCTGTAGAATGTAAGCCTGCAAGGGCAGGGTCCTCTCTCCCCTCTGTAACAGTTTGTCACTGTTAGTTTGTTCATTGTATTTTTAACTTGTTTCTAAGTAACCCTTTCTCATGTACAGCACAATGGAATCAATGATGCTCTATAAATAAATAATAAAGGGTTTTGTAGGGTTCTTGTTCTGTTATCTAGCACTTTAAAGGAAATATTAGTGCTCCATGGTTCTCTATTTTGTCCTATATTTTCTACTGAATCCATCTTGGATGTTCCTTCTGTATCTTCTGACTCAGAGGAGTTCCTAGGCTGGATGCAGTTTTAAATGTCTCAGCTCGTTCGTATTGGCACGATTTTGGTCCTACCCCTAATCCATTTAATTAACTACCCTTTCATCTACTTTTTCTGAAAGTAGTGAACGAATAAAGCTAGTTTGAGGTAAATGTGGATTTTTTTAAGGTCAATATATTTTGTGCTCATACGCACTGTTTAAAAATTAAATTGAACTTAGATTTCCTAATTTTTTGCTCATCAAAGTAACCACTCTTAGCGATTGCTTCTTTTAGCAACACACAAAAACAATTTTGGTTTATTTCTTTCACATCTGTCCAGATAAACTCAAATAAGTTAAATTGGTTAGCAATCACATGGTTTTTCAGTACCTGTTATTTTTACTGAACATTGTTTTTACAAGGGCTGAAAATATGTTATGGGTAGAGATGAGTGAACTTTTAGTAGTTCGAATTCGGTTCGATTCGCTGAACGGGCAACAAGTTAAACAAACATCTGAGCCCCATTGAAGTAATTTTGGAGGCAAAGTAAAGGGCTTAGAACACACCTTAAAAGGGTCTCAAAAGCTGCCAAACACAGTGCAAACTATTTTACAGTGGAGTCCCACTGTTTTGGCACAGACATTATCTTCCTACAATATTACTTAGCAAGCTTCAGCGCCGCTGTCACACTCACCATGCTTGCTGGCACGCTCTTGAACTTCAGACATCGTCACCTTGAATTCTCTAGGGTTGTCTCAGGTTAGGTTACACAGTGGGTATGGCTGCAGCAGGGAATCCCACTGTACTCACGTTACTTTGTATGATGCTTCTTTTTAAGCAAATTTTGAGAATCTGCATCAAAATCTGGATGTCTATCCCAAAGCCAGCAAAGTCTGAGCATTCAGAAGTGCTGTGCCAACGTGTTTTCTTTTCCTCGCAGATTTTGGGACAGAAAAAAAAATCTGAACCACATATGCAAGGGGAAAAAAGCAACATTGGCACACTACTTCTGATCTGTCGTAGACTTTGCTAGCCTCAGGATAGACATGCAGATTTTGATACACATTGTCAAAATCTGTGTTAAAAAAAAGCATCAAACAATGCACCATAAGCACAAGGCCTAGGAGGGTCCAACGAGAGCCGCAGTTGTAGTGAAATGAAAGGGCTCAAGGATTCCCCCTTAACTACTTCTGCAGAGACTTCTAGGGCAGGGGTGGCCAACTACAGTGGCCAACTACAGTCCTTAAGGTCTAAAAACAGTGCAAGCTTTCAGGATTTCCTTAGCATTGCACAGGTGCTAATTTCATCATCTGCACAGGTGATAATTACAGCACCTTGCTCAATGCTAAGGATATCCTCAAAAACTGTTTGCGGCCCTTGAGAACATGCCCCCCCTCCTAGAGTGAGTATAGTGTCTTGCATCTCCATACCTCAGATCTTCCAGCCAGAGGCCTTGAGCTTGTTCACCAGTTTCCGAAGGGTACCATCAAAGTACTTGTTTGCAGAAATAGTCCAGCACACAAGGGGTGAACTCAAAAAACAGGACAATTTTACACTTACTGACTTCCCACGCTGCTGTCACACTGCTTCTCGGTCTGCACATTAAACTTTGAGTATTACCTTGCTTCCTCCACCCACCCTCTGTGACACCATCTGTGATTGGTTGTAGTCACTATGCCACACCCTCTGTGCTGGCATCTGCGATTGGTTGTAGTCAGACTGTGCCCCACCCTCGGTGCTGGCATCTGTAATTGGTTGCACTACACACTTAGTGTAAAAATAGATAATTGAAAAAAATGTCATGGAGTCCACTGTATTTTGATACCCAGCACAGTTAAGCCAACACTTGTAGTCCACAGGTGTGTGTTTTATCTAGACTGGGTATTAAAATATGGGGGACTGCACAATTTTTTTTAATTTAAATATATAATAAAAAAACAATGTGGAGTCCCCCCAATTTTGACACCCAGCCAAGATAAAGCAGACAGCTGAGGTCTTGTATTCTCAGCCTGGAGAGACCCATGGATAGTTACTGGGTCCTCCCAAGGCTAAATACTGTAGGCCGCAGCCACTCTAGAATTGGAGCATCTATTAGATGCCCTAATCCTTGCTCTTCATCTTTGCTCATCCCGATTGCCCTTGTATGGTGGCAATTAAGATAATAGGGGGTTAATGATGGCTGTGATTTTCAAAAAATCGTAGCTGCCATGAAGTCCTGGATTAGTAATGGGAGAGGGGTCTATGAGACTCCCCATTACTAATCATGAAAGTAAAAAGAAATACACACAGACTGCAGAATTATCATTTTAGACCATACAACCCCTTTAATGGCTGTATGTTAAAATTTACACTGTTAAATAAACTGTACTCTGGCTAGTTTACATTGTATCAAAGTGTCATATCTTCAGTGTTCTCTCATAAAAACGTTTCATAAAATATTTCCAAAATTGTGAAATGTTCACCTTATGGCAAGACTGAGATGTTAACTTTACTCTGTGGGTGAATATGATTATGATGAGACAAAATTTTAGTTTTGCTTTTCCTTTTTTTTTTTCTCTTTGCTTTCAATGCTGCAATCTTGTCCAATACAACGGATTCCCAATTCAATATAAAAGCTGTATTTCTGAATATGCCCATTCTGTGCACTGTATCAGGGTTGGCAGGACACAATCAACAGCATCAATCACCCCCCTGATATGGAAGTGAGCGGCACAGAACAATTAATTTTAGATCAGAAATTATCTAAACTGTATATAGAATGTATGTACCACATACTTCGGATTATAAAACGCACTTTTGTTGCCCCAAATTTTGGGGTGCGTTTTACAATCCAATGTATCTTATAAAGTGAAAAATACAGTATTTGTACAAAAAGCTAAAAGTTACCGTCTTGCCCACAAGCCAAAAATAACAGTATAAAAATGCTATAGACGCCTGTATAATGAAATGTAATACTAAGATGCAATGCATGCTAAGCAATCTAACATTAATTGTAGTGAGCTTGATCTGACTTAAAAGAAGTTTTTCTAGACTGAAATCCAATTTTTTAAGCAAATCTGTGCTGTATTGCAATTTAAGAGACATCTAAAAAAATTTATTTTTCTACCTTCGTTTGGAATTTTACTTCAGTTTGCTTACATGCTCCGCTTCCTATGCTTACCACGTTCCAGCTCTGTGGAGAAAGGGTGTTCCCAGTAGCGTAACTTGAAGCTCATGGACCATGATGCGAAAGTTCTAACGGGGCCCACAATTATTGCAAATGTTTAATATCATTACTCTTTTTTTTTATAGGCCAAAAGGAATTTTGGAGCACTCTAGGCTCCGGGGCCCAGGTGCGATTGCAACCCCTGCACCTGTTGTAGTTGCGCCCCTGGGTGTCCCTGCCATCAGTTGTTTCACAATATTGCACAGCGCTAGCCTGCATGTAATACATGCCATCCTCATGCCATCTTTGCTTTACACTTATCCACCGCGCAGTCATCAGGAAGCTGAAGAGACTCACTGAATAAATGCTGTAATCCCTTTGAGTGCTTGTGCACAGAAGCCAAGAGGAAGTTCTGACTGAGACTGGGTGTGATGTCAGTTGTGATGTTATGGTCAGTTACTGAACTGGAAAAGACTAGTCTTCATGTGACCGGATGCTGCAAAATCCAGAATTAGGATAATGAAATGCCAAAGTATAGTATATAGGCAATGGTGCAGAATGCTGGCAGTGAACATATTGCATACTTACAACATTCTGCACAAGGGCGTAACTACAACAGGTGCAGGGGGTTGTGATCGCACCCGGGCCCCGGAGCCTAGGGGGCCCCATAAGTCCCTTTGGTCTATAGAAAAAGACTATTGCTGTTACAAATTTGGAATAATTGGGGGCCCCGTTGGAGCTTTAGCATCGGGGTTCATGAGCTTCAAGTTACGCCACTGATTTTGCAGCCTAGGTGCACACACTGAATATGAAAATGACACGGACATCCCCGTTACATGTTATCCGGTTATAATTGATCAATGACTTTGATACACGAAAATTAGGATGGTATCGGTACTGTTCTTTACATGATTATAATTGCTAACATTCTTCTTTCTCATTCTGTTTCAGAGACGATGAAAGACAGAGAGTCTGCTTAGACATGGTGTATAAGTTGTTAGCCAAGCTGAAGCCGTCTGAGCTAAAGGAGCTTTTGCCTTCCATAACTGCATTTAGTTCCCACAATTTTCCTGTCTGTCGGGAACGTATGTATGATATTCTTATGTGGATCTATGACAATTACAGGTAATATATCCATACTTTCATGTACCACATTTTATGTTAACAGTTATTATCTAATACCACTTTTTACCACAGCATTTGTCAGGACTGGTAGCTCGGTACCTGAGCAGACCCTTGCGCTCCTGGTCGTGCTCTGGCTCTCTAGCTGGTCACCCATCACCATTCACTGGCCGTGAAGGGTGGAGTGTCAACTTCAGTGGGCGGAGCTTGCACAGGTGCTCGCTTAGTCTGATAATTGCATTCTAGGAGATCAACTCCTAGTATCGCTGAGAGGTAGGAAGCACTGCACCCATCATTTATGCATTTTAGGGGCCCCGGGACGCCGGGTCCTCTAGTGTGATCTGTTGCCAGCAAGTCCAGGACATTGTGCCTGCGGGGGCAGTCAGGTGGTGGGAGGCTCCCCCGTTCCTCTCTCCTTCCCTCCTTCGATGTGTCTGTAGTCTGGGGGTGGAGATTGGGGGTTGCCTCATCGTGGTCAGGTGACTGCTGGGAGGGAGATTTAAACCTTGCCAATACCTCTGTTCCTGAATATTTCAGTTCTATTGGGAGGTTAAGGACAGTATTTTTGTTCTGAGGTGGTTCAAGCTTTGGTCTCTATTCTTGATTATTCATTGTTCCCCTTAGTTATTGTGATTTGCACTGTGTATTTGGTTCTGGTGTGTTTGACCTCACTACTGTTGTGTGTTCAGTCACCAGCCACCATGCTGATTGCCACCTGGGAAGGGCTCTGCTTACGTCTCAACTTGCCAAGACTGGGAAGCGGGTTAAGAGTATACCCAGCCCTCAAGGGTGTGCAGCAGTACGACGGCTGGTGCGAAATGTGACCGACACACTGCATTTGCTGGCTTGCAGCAGGTCATTTCACCATCACTTTGGGACCTTTCACATCAGCTGCCAATTTACGGCAGATCCGGCATGTTTTGCCGCATCTGTGGCGTAATAGCTGACTTGCAGCAAGCCCCATTCATTCCCTATTGGACTTGCGGTCAGGTGCGGTAAGTGCGGTTTTGCTGAATCCGGCAAATACAGCACTTGTGGCAAAGGAAAAAAAAACGCTGCTAGATCTGTCAATACTGCTTATAAGATTGTATGTTAAATATGTTTCAGGGATCAGGAGAGCCAGTCTGATAGTGATTCACAGGATATTTTTAATATGGCTAAAGAGGTATTGCTTGAAGGACTGGTGGATGAAAATGCAGAGCTGCAGTAAGTGTTGTTTTTTGTTTGTTTCTTTTTTTTACTCTTTTCTTAAGACTCCTATTCACGATGTTTACATTTTATGCAAATCAATTCAACGTGTAAACTCTCAAAACTACACAAAGGAATGACTCGTTGGTATATCTGTATGATACATTCATGTCAGAAAGTGTGGACACCCTTGTAATTGTTCCAGAAAATGAAGTATTTCTCCCACAAAATTGTTGCAATTATATGTTTTGTTATACACATTCATTCCCTTTGTGTGTATTGGAACGACACACACAAAAAAACCTGACATTTTTAGTTGTCTTTTTTTTATGCAATGTCTCAAATCTTGTCATGTGGCCTTGAGTATCAATTACAGCTTGATGCTGGTGTCTCACACTATTCACAAGTTGTTATTGTCTGCTGAGGCATCCACTCTTTTTGAAGGGCTGCCCTCAGGTAATTTCGGTTCTGAGGTACAGAGTTACTAGCCTCTATACAACGACTTATAGCAGCAGGCCCCACACAACCCCCTGTATTACAACCGGAGGCCTCACATAGCTTCTGTATTAGAGCATTTGCTCACAAAACCTCCTTTATTACACCAAGAGCTCACATTTAGCCCCTGTATGACACTTGAAGCCTGTGCCCTCACATAGCTCCTGTATTGCAGCCTGTACCCACACACAGCCCCTGTATTACAGCCTGTGCCTTCACATAGCCCCTATATTACAGCCTGTGCCAACATATAGCCCATGTATTATAGCCTGTGCCCACACAGCCCCTCCGACAGAAAACAGCAATAAATTGTGGAACACAAAAGCGCAATAGGGCCTTACTCAGAGAGAGGAAGGATTAGCAGGGAAGCAATATAGTGCTCACTTTGTATGGTTGTGACTTACAACCAAATGAAAGCATTAGAGGCAGCTGAATAAACCTCCATATGTACAACTATCTCTTCGAATTGGATTATTTGGCTGCAGCACACATTTAATACCATTTTCCTGAAATCCCACACATAACCCCTTTTTTACAGTCTGTGCCCACACATAGCCCCTTTTTTACAGTCTGTGCCCACACATAGCCCCCCTGTATTACATCAGCAGCCCACACACTCCCCCTATTACATTTGCAGCCTGTGTATCTCAGCAGACAGAAGCAAAACTTTGTTAACCCATTCTATCTTCTTATATCTAAGAACAGTTACCATCCTGGGCAACGCCGGGCACTATAGCTAGTTTTAATTAAAGTCAATTGAAAGAAGCTATAAAATGTTTAGTTTGCTGAGAAGCATTTTTTTCTTGCAGTGATAAAAAGTTTTTGATGTAATATGTGTATACCCTTCATTACAGACTTATTATTAGGAATTTTTGGAGTGGTGAAACACGGTTGCCAACTGGCACAATAGATCGAATGGTGGCTGTGCTGTCCAATTTATATTCCACCAAAATTGAAAAAGACTTTCTAAGCCTGGCCACAAATCTTCTTTTAGAAATGACAAGTAAAAGCCCAGATTACATCAGACAAATGTTTGAGCATCCTCTTTCTGAGTGTGTGTTTCAGGTAAAATATTAAATCTACTATTGGGCTTGAAAATGATCTCTATCTCATGTCTACATGTGTTACTAATAATTTAACAATGTACTTATCTTCTCCATTAGGATTATACTGTTGATTCCAATTGGCGCTACCGCAGCACTATCCTCACGCCTATGTTTGTGGAGACTCAGGCCTCTCAAAGTTTTTATAGGTCAAGGACACAAAGTTCTCAAGAAGACCAGGGACCTGCGGGAGGCCAACTAAGAGCAACACAGCAGCACTATCAGTTCACACCTACACAGAATGTTGGTATGTTTATGCTGTGTTCTTGGTCTTTTGTGATATAACATACATTTCATGTAATGACACCTTTGTCCAAGTGTTAATTAACTACATTCTTACTTTGCTGTGGTCTCCAGGTGGTAGAAGTTCATTTAATTGGCTTACTGGAAGTACCTTGGACACGATGAGCAGTTACTCTTCTGACTCTTCAGAGTCCCTGTCCACAGCATTGCTGTTTACAAGTAAAAGGACTGGAAAAACTCAAAGAGGATCATTTAAACCTCTAGGACCTAATTTTGGGCAACGACGGCTAGGTCTTCCGGGTGATGAAACTGACAGCAAAGCCAAAGGTGAGATATTTAAAGCGTTAAATCATATGCAAATTGCAGTGAATTGGATTAATGTTCTCTCACACGTTATTTATTATATGGAATTTATTATAATACATTACTGTAGGAATGTGGGGGGTCTTCTAGATCAGACGTTGTCCTACATATTGGCTATGGGTAAACAATGCCATAGCAACATAAATAATTTTATTTAGGAACTTTTACCACTTGTTTATGATAAATTGGCTACATCATGATGTGACTGAAGAGCTGAATACAATGTAGCTTGCCTTTTTTGTTTCTCCTCTTTGTTGCAGAGAGTATTTAATGTTTCGGGCACATAATATGTTAATTTGTTCTTCAATCAAGAGGGGAGTAATAAAGATTCTGTTTCCTCTGTATGGCATTTTCCAACTGTAAGAGTGTGGTGAAATAACACATTACCAGACACTATATTCATTGTTTATTATAGCTTAAATAACCTGCTTTTCTACTATATGATAAACTAGCTGTAGTACCCGGCTACGCCCGGGTTAATAAATAACTGCTGTTAGCTATAACAAAATAGAATTTGAATATGTCATATAATGACCTGTAAGAAAATAGAAGCTGAGCTGTGATTGATTGCTATAGGCAGCCTAATAAATCTCCAGCCAACAGTAAACCCTCCCCCTGGCCGGGCAGTATATGTTACCTCACACATACACTAATAGACAGCTCACGTGACTGACATCCGCCTTAATTCCCTATATGGCACATGTGTTGCACATTGACTGTTTTTAAGCAGATGTTTATGTTTGGAAATTAAAGATAGCACACGTATGAGGTGAGTTGTGTGAGGTGATTTGTGCACATCTGTGTCTGTGTGGTGTGTGTCTCTCCTGGGGTGTGTGTATGTGTGTGTCCCTGTGGGGTGAGTGCATGTGTCCCTATAGGGTGTGTATGCGTATGTCCCTATAGGGTGTGTATGCGTATGTGTCCCTGTGGGGGGTGTCTGTGTGGTGTGTGTCTCTGTTGTGTGTGTCTCTTTGTGGTGTGTGTGTGTTTCCCTGTGGGGTGAGTGCATGTGTCCCTATAGGGTGTGTATGTGTGTGTGTTCCTGTGGGGGGGTCTGTGTGGTGTGTGTGTATCTGTGTTGTGTGTGTCTCTTTGTGGTGTGTGTCCCTGTGGGGGGGGTCTGTGTGGTGTGTGCGTGTCTCTTTGTGGTGTGTGTGTCCCTGTGGGGTGAGTGCATGTGTCCCTATAGGGTGGCTATGTGTGTGTGTCCCTGTGGGGGGGGGGGATCTGTGTGGTGTGTGTGTCTGTGTTTTGTGTGTCTTTTTGTGGTGTGTGTGTGTCTGTGGGGTGAGTGCATGTGTCGCTATAGGGTATGTGTGTATCCCCTTGGGGGGTGTGTGTGTGTCTCTGTGTTGTGTGTGTCTCTTTGTGGTGTGTGTGTGTTTGTTCGGGTGCGTGGTGAGTATCCAATGTTGGGGCAGCACCTTAGCGACTATACACTTGCTGTTACTCTTTGTGTGTGTGTGGTGTGTATACATGTATCAATGCGTGGTGAATATCTCATGTTGGGGCCCCACCTTAGTGACTATATGCTGGTATTTGCTGTTAGTCTTTTGCACTATCATTAAGCCCCTCTCATTCACAACTGTCAACTGGTAACTGTCACTTTTTCCCTATTATGTAGATAGGGGCAAAATTGTTTGGTGAATTGGAATGCGCGGGGTTAAAATTATGCCTCACAACATAGCCTATGACGCTCCCGGGGTCCAGACGTGTGACTGCGCAAAAATTTGTGGCTATAGCTGACTGCTGTCGATTTTCCTCCAACACTTTTCCATTTTACTTTTTCCCCATTATGTAGATAGGGGCAAAATTGTTTGGTGAATTGGAATGCGCGGGGTTAAAATTATGCCTCACAACATAGCCTATGACGCTCTCGGGGCCCAGACGTGTGACTGTGCAAAAATTTGTGGCTGTAGTTGCGACGGTGCAGATGCCAATCCAGGATATACACACATACATACATACACACATACATACACACATTCAGATTTATATATTAGATTATTGTACCTTTTAAGTGTACCTATGACTCTACATTCAGTAGGGTATTTCTTTAGTTGGAGGCATATCATTTACCTTTGTGGGCATATGTTGTACTCTCCTACATTTGAGTGCTCTGTTGATATATTGTTATATATCCTTTTCTGGCTACATATTTGTCCCTCATATGTGGCATCTTTTTATTTGATTTCATGTGTTCATTATACTTAATAATAAAGATTCATTGTTTTTTGGTTTGAGATTTTTGCCCTGGACTTTTGGGTTGCTCTTCAATCATAAGATTGTAGCATAATAGACAGGAGAAAAAGCTAATTCACTGTTAGGGTGCCTTCACATTTGCGTATGGGAACGCAGCGTATGCTGCGTTCCCATACGCAGTCAAACGCATGCGCACTGCGTTCCTATGTTTAACATAGGAACGCATAGTGCCTGCGTTTGCTGCGTTCGGGTGCGGATGCGGACGATATCTGCTCCTTCCGGTGTCCAGCATCCGCACCCGGGACGCAGCATGTTGCATTTTTTGTGCGCTCGGGGAGCTTGGACAATCAGCAAGCGTCCCCAAGCGTACAAAACATGCATTGTCTTCAATGGGTCCGCAGTGTTCAGCGCTTGACAGTGCGGGAGAACGCTGCGGACCCATTGAAAAATCTCCCGGTGGCCGCCGGTGATGTCACAGGAGCTCACCGACGGCCACCGGGAGATCAGCTCAGCCTCTGCTGTCCTCCTCCTCCCCGCCGCCTGTAATCTCCTAGCGATGTCGGCGGGGAGAACAGCTGATCTGAAAGCTGTTTGAATCTTCCCGCGCCGACATCTCCTCTCAGTGTCGACGCGGGAAGATTCAAACAGCTTTCAGATCAGCTGTTCTCCCCGCCGACACGTCCCGGTGCTTACCGGCGGCCGGGGGCGGAGATCTCCGGCGCTGATCTCCGCCCCCAGCCCACCCCCGGACAGCGCCGATTGGTTGCCGGGCTCCCTAGTGATGTGTCCGCAGGCGGACATTATCCGCTGCGGACACATCATTTGGACCCTGCTTTTGACAGCGTTTGTGTCTGCATGCCATCAGCATGCAGACACAAACGCTAATGTGAAGGCAGCCTTATTTGGTAAGACTGATGTGTCTAACCTTATCACACAGAGAACTCCTCCTTCCTGGTGCTTACTGACATTACAGGATGGAAGAGGAGGAGAGCTACACTGTAATGTGATATATTCAGAAAATTGTATCAATCTCGTGTATCAGGGAATAACTTCCCAATACCTGAGATAAGTAAAGAGTGTTGCATAAAAACCACTGCTTAAATGCTGGAGTTCACCCCTCCTGGTGTTGTTATATCATTATATTATGACTGTAGTCCAGCATCAAGAAGAAGAGCTGCAGCATGCAAGCTGCATTTGTCACACACAATTAATTAATTGTTGTTAGGGTGTCCCCTTTTCTTAAAGGCTTCATTGCGCTGTATGTAAACAAACTATTGCTTTGCATTGCCAAAAAGGTCTATTTTTGTTTCATCTATCCACAGAACATTTTCCCAGAAGGATTATGGTTTGTTAAAGTACTCTTTAGCAAAGATAAGTTGTTGCTTTTTATGTCTTTACTTTACCAATGGTTTCTTCCTTTTTTTTTTTTTTTAAATCAGATATATTTTTATTAAGCAAATTCAAACGTTACAAGAATCCACAAAAGATACATCAAAGTTTTACATGTTAATACACCCCAAACAATCCCCCCCTCCCTGCAACATACCCTCCCCTCCCTCCCTTTCCGTAGACAGCTGTTAATTAACTATAGTAATTATTCAAATGGACAATATCCATCCACAGTATCACAGTTTGAGTTACCTTAAGTCATAGATATAAGGAATAGACCACTTTCCTAACCCTTAGAAATGGTTTCTTCCTTGACCCTCAAATGATTAGCGTGTCCCAAGTCGACGCATTTCAAATGGAAGATAGATGCATATTTATTCAAGACAAGCCTTTTTCTTTTTCTACCTTTTTTTTTTTTTAATAATTCTTTAGAATATTACAAATGTAACTCCATCAAGATACAAACAACTATACAGTCGTATATTGATCACATATTCCAAACGGACATCTAATGCGAATTTGCTCGTGGAGGTATACACTGAAACCACGTGCTGAAACAACAAATGATTCTACACAGAGCGTTGGCGAGCCAGTAAAATCCTGGAAAGCCAAAATGGTTTTTTCTTTATGCAAGAAAGGAAAATACAAATCATAACAAAAATGAGCAGCAATGGTATACAAACAAACCATCGGCAACAATTAAAAACAAATTAATCGTAAGGGGAAAAGGAGAGAGAATCAACTAAAAAGAAAACAAATATAAAGTTTAGATAGATAGAGGGTACTAGTAGAAGAGTCGCAGTTGTCGCGAGCACATCATGAACTTGGGGAGGAAAATAAAGAAGATGAGGGGGGCTAGGGAGAAATGGGGGTGGAAAGCCAGGAAGGGGACACCCCTCCCCAGGCCAGCCAACGTCCACTGCCAGTGCGCTGTTAAACACAGTCTGGAAGTGGATCTCTACCTAACAGCACACTGTAAAACTCTGATCATTGGAAACCCATCCGAGCCATCCATATGGACCCGAATTCAGTTTGAGATTCCCGTATGGAAGATGTCAACTCCTCCATATACATCAATTTGTTAACCCCTCTGAGAAATTGCGGAATCGAAGGCGCTGTGTCCCTCCCCCAGAGCGCTGGTATGTATGCTCTGTCTGCAATAATGAGGAATTTAAGAAGGGAATTTTTATACGTAGTCATGGGGACCTCGCAATGGTGCAGGAGAATCGGAGCAGGTGTGAGAGGTATTTGGATAGAAGAAACCTGCCGTATGATTTTCTCCACCTCTAGCCAGAAAGGGCCGAATAGCCTCACAGTCCCAAAAGATATGCGAAAGGGTACCCCTCCTCCTCCCACACCTCCAACAGTCCGTGCTGTGTGCCGGGTACCTTGCATTGAGTTTGACCGGTGTTCTGTACCATCGTGACAGTAGTTTGTAATTGGCCTCCTGATACTTAGAGCTGCTGGATGTGCTGTGAGCGAGCTGGAACATCCGTGTAATTTGTTCATCTGAAAAAGTGATATTCAGCTCCCGTTCCCAATGCGAGATGAAGACTGGCGGTCCCTGGTCGTGTAGAGAGCCCAGCAAAGCGTAGAGGAGAGACAATGCATGTCTGAGTGGACCTTGGCTCAAACACAGTGCTTCAAATTGTGTCCTAGGGTGTTTACAACAAGACCGAGGAGGCAATGATTGCAGGTAGTTTCATAGCTGGAAACATCTCCACCACCCCAACGCAGATTGTTCCTCCCAGGACGACATCTTGCCCAAAGACGGCCAGTCCTCGCCACCACCCATTGCCTCTGCCCTATCTCTTCTGGCCTCTATCCATAAAGCAAAGGTTTTGTCAGAACTGGCCGCTGAGAAATCGGGATGGCTTATAATGGGTGTGAGCGGTGAGCAAGGAGGGAGAATGAAAGACCTCAGAGAGTTGCAAACCCGGATTGTGGTCCCAATGGTAGGGTGATTCTGAAGAAGAGTGGGGGCCGACACCATCACCCATGGTAGTCTATCTAGTGGAATTGGGCTAAAGCTTTGTTCTATTTGCACCCAGGTTTTATGCATGCCGTTCTTGCACCAGTCAAGTACTGTAGACAAATGTGCTGCTGCATGATAACGTTTAATGTCCGGGAAACCCATTCCCCCCTTTACTTTTGGTCTAGTAAGAATAGCTTTACCCACCCTGGTGGATCTGCCATCCCAAATAAATCTACGGTGAATAGAGGAAATCTGGCGGAAGAATTCTTGGGGAATTTTAATCGGAAGGGTTTGCAGCAGATACAGGATTCTTGGAAGGATTTTCATCTTCAAAATCTGGCACCTGCCGAACCAAGAGAAGGAGGACCTGGCCGACCTCACACAGTCAGCCTCCACTTTTTGTAAGAGAGGGGGGAAATTAATCCGATATAAGTCTTTCAAGTTCTTGGACAGCTTAATTCCCAGATAGGATAGAGAATGATGGGCCCATATAAAATTAAAAGAAGAACGGAGGGCAATGAAGGAGCGGGGCGGCAAATTGATATTAAGCGCTTCAGATTTGCCAAAATTGATTTTAAAATTAGACAGGGTAGGATACGTTTGGAATTCCCTCATCAGGTTCGGCAAAGAGATCATTGGATTCGAAATGAAGAATAATAGATTGTCTGCATATGAAGCAACCTTATGAGAAGTGTGCCAACCGCAATGCCAGTAATATCAGAATTTGCTCTAATATGTCTCAAGAAGGGTTCCAAGGTGAGAATAAAAATTAGTGGTTTAAGTGGACAGTCCTGGCGCGTGCCGTTGTGTATTGTGAAAGAATCTGAGAGCACACCATTCGCACGAACTCTGGCAGTAGGACCAGAATAAAGGGCTAGAACCCATCGCATCATGTTTTCCCCGAGGCCCAAGAAGCGGAGAGTCTCCTCCATGAAGACCCAATTGACCCAGTCAAACGCTTTCTCGGCATCAGTGGATAACAGCACGGAGGGAACTGAGCTAGAGATTGCCCGATGGATCAGGTTTATAGCTTTAGTAGGGTTATCACGAGCCTCCCTCCCAGCCATAAAACCCGCTTGATCTGGATGAACAATGCCAGAGAGCAGGGGGGAGAGCCTCGATGCCACAATTCTCACAAAGATCTTGATGTTCTCATTGAGGAGAGAGATGGGGCGATAATTGCCGCATTGGGTCACATCTTTGCCAGGTTTCGGGAGAACCATGATGTGTGCTCCCAGTGTGTCGGCGTGAGGTGGCTCGTACTTATTCAAATTGTTGAAGAAATTAATTAAATTTGGTACGAGACACTCTTTAAGTTTCTTAAAATAAATGGCTGGAAACCCGTCCGGGCCGGGGGCTTTTCCGTTTTTGGTCGCAGCAATAGCCGCATGGACCTCCGTCTCTGTGATGGGATGCTCCAGGGCCGCAACCTCCACCGATCTCAATCTTGGTAGACCCAAAGAAGTGATATAATCTACAATTTTTGGAAGAAAAGAGTCTGACTGTGCGAGGGGGCTGGCGCCATCCACCAGATAGAGCGAGGCGTAGTATTGTCTAAAAGTTTCTGCAATAACAGAGGAAGACTGGACAGCCCCCCCACGGCCCCTCTCTCCAATGCCCGGTATGAAAGAGCGAGTCCTTTGCTGTCGTAAGGCTCTTGCTAAAGATTTGCTACATTTCTTCCCATGTTCGTAAAAATTCCTACATTTGGCTAGCCAGCATTTAGCTTTAGTATTCAGCATTTTCCTCAACTCCTCTCTAACCTTAGCCAATTCCACTGTCGTCTCATCCCCGGGTCGCCTCTTATAAGTCGTCTCCAGAGCTCTTAATCGGGCAAGCAGGGCTGATAACTCCAAGTCTCTCCCCTTCTTGAGCCTCAAACCGTGTTTGATAAGAATTCCACGGATCACACACTTATGGGCCTCCTAAATGGAGCACCGAGGGTCACAGGATCCTCCAAAAGAGAAGCGTTCAGTCTCCACTGCCACTGCCTTTGAACGGGCAACGACCGTAGGATCGAGGCTACACATAGCGCATGATTTGAAAAAACAATAGGATCTATGTCGGCCCCTCTGAGAAAATGTAAATCCCTGTGACCCAAGAAGAGGTAGTCTATTCTAGAGTAAGTGCCGTGCACTTGCGAGAAATATGTAAAATCTTTGTCTGCTGGGTGTAGAAGCCTCCATGCATCTATAAGTTGGTGCTCGTGGAAGAGGCGTCTGAGTCTGCATAGGGCGGCAGCAGAAAATGAGGACGAACCGGAGGATGTCTAAGGCCATGTTAAAGTCCCCGCCTAACACTAAGGTTCCCTCAGTGAAATCCCCAACTCTCTCCAGGTAATTTGTAAGCGTGAAAATCTGGCCACTATTGGGTAAATAAACAGAAGCAAATGTGAACATCTGAGAGGCTATGCGGCCTTTAACCATCAGTAGTCTGCACATGTCATCACAATTGGAATCAATAAATTCCCAGGGCACAGATCTGGAGATATAGATACTTGTTCCTCATGATTTTGTGTCCAGGGAGAGGCTACTATAAACATCTGGATACCACTGGCTAGATAGTTTGTACAGTTTGGTTGTACATAAATGTGTCTCCTGAAGAAATGCAACGTGAACGTATGCCTTTCTGAGGAGATGTGTCAAGATCGATCGCTTAACAGCACTATGGAGGCCGCACACATTCAATGTACAGCATCGGATTTTGGTCATGGCGGAGTCGGGCATCCTCCCCGGGTCAGCTGGTGAATGTGGATTCGGCTAGCCTGAGGAGGGTGGGATTGGGGGGTAGGGTGGAGGTTGGATAGGAATCTAGAAGAGGAAAGTAAGGTAAGTATGAGAAAGAAGAAAGGGGTTGTGGGTAGGTGTGAGAAAGAAAGGGAAGCCAAGAAGAAAAGAAAAATAGCAGGAGAGTTCAAAAGAAAAAAGAGAGAAAAACAAAGATAGGAATAAATTCTCAATAGAAAGAAAAAGGAAGAATAAAAAGAAATTAGTTAATAACCAATAACAAAATAACCGGAGTATAAAGTCTACATCGCTGACAAAAAGGAGACTATGGAAAACACTTCTTCCGGGGAATGTGGAAAACCAGGCGGCGCTAGACCCCGGTACACCAGCTGTTGTAGAATAAACTAGAGGAATCACGTGTAAAACACACGTGAGTATTACATGATGCCCTGGCCGGCCCTAATTCTTACCAATGCCCTCCTCTGTGTCATGTCAGCCAGCCAGTGGACCAGCAACAACAATATTAAGGAGATATAGTATAGTATTGGAGGGAGACAGGGGAAAGGGGCTCAACCAGACAGCCCCCTCCTGCCTAAACAAAACAGTACCCTCCTGCAGACCAGTATATCAATAGCGGACGAACATAAAAGATAAACCGAAATAGTCTTTACACAGCATTCATTCCTTGTATTCAAGGGATACCTCCGACATTAAGTCCTGTGTAAAATAAGAGAGAGCCCCAAAAAAAAATTCACCAGTGACTCAACTCATGGTGGTCGTGTGAACCACTCCTCCCCCTCCCTTCCACAGCGACTGTTCTTCCTCTGCTGGGGCTGCTGCGAGGAGCGGCGGTCCTGCCTTCTTCCTCTTTCCTGCCGTGTAGGTGGTCGGGATAGACCCCACTGCAGCCAGTTCGGGATGGTGATAGGGGAGGCATCCAAAAACCTAAAAAGATTCGGCAACTCATCTGGTGTCTTCAGGTAGAAGAGTTCCTCCTCACGTCGCACAATTAAATTAAACGGATGGCCCCACCTATATGTGGCCCCTAAGTCTTTGATTCTCAGGAGTAGAGGGTGAAGCATTTGCCGCATTGCCAGTGTGCGAGCCGAAATGTCAGGAAAAAGCTTAATCTCCGTATCTTCCAGGGATAGAGCATCACACAACCAAGCCGCACGCAGTATGGCCTCCTTCTCAGTGTAGTAGTGCAGCCTGCACAGAACGATACGTGGATTAGCTGCATCAATCCATCCCCGGCAAGAGACACGGTGGATTCTATCAATAGTATAGGGATAATCTAAAGGCTTCTTGGTGACCATATTAAACACTTCAAAGACTCTTTGGGTCAGGGTACTTGCAGGGATAGACTCCGGTATGCCTTTCAAACGGATATTATTCCGCCTACCCCTATTTTCTTGGTCGTCCTGCAATAAGGATAGGGTCTGCAGCTGTGATTGTGTGTCCAAGCTGTTGGCCCATCTTAGAGACTTGTGAAGTAAGAACGTTTTCTTCTAAAGGAGGAGGTGCGCTGCTCTACCTGGTGCACCTCAGCACTCAGGGCAGATAGGGCCTTCTCATGTGAAGCCTCCATTCTGGTGACCATAAGATCCAGGTCGTTCTTAGTGGGGAGTTTGCTAATCAGGGCATAAATGGCCTGTAGCTCTGGGGTGGCTAAAAGTGAGGCCTTAGCAGCCACAGTGCTGCTGTGTGCAGCATCTCCCCCTCCCCTCTCCAAGGTCTGGCTGCCCTCCATTTGTGCCTCCCCTCTCCCAGCAGGTACCTTTGATGTGGGCTGGAGTGAAGTCCCCGCCGAGGGAGCAGCGCTGGAGACATTAGTTGCATCATGTATCAGTCTCCCTTCTTCCTCCGCCGCCGGCCGCACACATACATGCGCTCCTCCCCTCTTCTTCTCCGGCACCATTGCTGCTGTAGCGCCTGTGCCAGATCTCCCGGCCTGAAAAAGCCGGTCAAACGCCGTGTCCTTCCTCTGTGGAGCTGGTGGAGGGTTGCAGGAGGACGAGGGGCAGGATTTTGGAATATCTGTGGATCTCTCGGGTCAGCCAAGCAATAAATAGCGCCGATGTAACCGGGAGCTCTCTACCACCACGTCTTTACGCCACCATAGTCAGGCCACGCCCCACCTTTTTTAAATTATTATTAAAGGGATCTGTCACCAGGTTTTAGCCATCTCATTTGGCAGCAGCATAATGTACAGACAGAGACCCTGATTTTAGTGATATGTCACTTACTGAGCTGCTCAGTCTAATTTTAATAAAATTTCTGCTTAATCAGCTTAAGATTTTCATTATAGGACTAGTTAAGTAGTCCAGCATATTCATTTACTGCTAAATCTGAAGCAATCAGTAATTTTATCAAAATGACAGCAAGCAGCTCACAGTAAGTGACACATCGCTGGAATCAGGGTCTCTATCTCCACATTATGCTGCTGTCAGATGGGATGGCAAAAACCTGGTGACAGATTCCCTTCAACTACATATGTATGAAGTAAAAGATTTACACAGATTGATTTTTAACTAACCATAATAAAAATTTTCAACAATATAAAAATTTAGACCATGAGCCAAATAGGAAATACAATCATCTGAAAGGTCTACATTGCTTAGCTTAATCATCTTAATATTACTATTAATTGGTTCTTCTAATTGCAACTCTGTTGTTAACTTCTCCAGCATACCTGCTTCTGCTTGATGCTTGGTTTGTTCTTCCTTTTGTTTCTGTATACCCCTTCTAACATGACATCTAAAGGAACAGCTCTTTCTTTAGTTGTTCCCAAATCAACCATGGATGAATATCCAACTATTTCTTTGCCATGATTTGAGCCGCACCCATAAATCTGTATTCCACTACTGTGTTTTTAGGTTTTATTCTCCATTCTCTCCTATTTTGTCAGTCATTCCTCTGAAATTCTTTCAACAGGAATCTGACTTTCTTTCTTTATGTCCACCTTAGTTGGTACTTTTTTGTCTTTTTTTTTTTGTATATATTAATTCCCCGTTAGTGCTCACCATGTTACTAGACACATGTGAGCGCAAATGTTTGGGTTCGGCGGTTCTGGACAAATTTAAAAAAAAAACAGTTCAAGACCAAACTTGACCTGAACTTGAGCCTAAACCCCATATAAGTCTATGGGTATCTGAACTTTCGTACTATAAAATGGTGGCAGGTGGGTTGCAAAAGGAAGTAAAATGGAGATGCGGGAGAATCATACTTACTGAGTACCACACGCCTGTAACACTAATTCCAGGTCCGCTTATTAAGCCTCATGTTTATTCACTGCTTCCCCCGCCCACTCTCTGTGAAGGTGTCTGTGATTGACTGTTGCAGTCAATATATAGAAAAAACCTTGCACACGAAAAAATGAAGTTGCTTTATTCCAGTGGCATTTATTGAGATTTCAAGTAGATGAATTGTATCATATAATTTTGACGTTTCGGCATTTATTCATGCCTTATTCATAAACCGTTCCAACGTTTTTCTTCCGCATAAGGATATGATACAGCACTTCGGTATCAAATGATAAATATCATATACATCTCAATAATCTGTTGATCTCACTCGTATCACTCAGTGGGAAATCAGAACTGGAACCCCAAAGGAATCTCTGCATAACGAAATATGCAACGTTTCCTATAGAAACTGTGGTTAGATTAGAGGGGTAAATGTATTCTTCTATGATCAAAAAGAAAATCCAAATTGGAATGAATGCTTGATAGGTAATGCCCAAACGACCGTGCCCTCACTGTGTATCATTTGATACCGAAGTGCTGTATCATATCCTTATGCGGAAGAATAACGTTGGAAGTGTTTATGAATAAGGCATGAATAAATGCCGAAACGTCAAAATTATATGATACAATTCATCTACTTGAAATCTCAATAAATGCCATTGGAATAAAGCAACTTCATTTTTTCATTTTTTCGTGTGCAAGGTTTTTTCTATATATTGATTACGGTTTCCTTAGCACCGAAACATAAAAGTCCGTGAGCCAGTTGATATATAACAAGTGACTGTTGCAGTCAGACTGTGCCCTTACCCTCTGTGCCGGCATCTGTGATTGGTTGCCACACAAATTGTCGGTATACTAGCACAAAAATAAATAAAGGATTAAAAACCCCGCTTGGGGGTATATTGATACTCAACACAGATAAAGCACACATCTGTAAACTACAGCCCCCAGCCGTGTGCGTTATGTTGGCTGGGCATCAAAATACAGGGACCCCCCACAGGTTTTTTAATTATTATTAAAAAGAGGTGTGAGATCCCAGCCAATTTTGATAATCAGCCAAGATAAAGCATATAACTGAGATTGGTATTCTCACCTTGAGGAGGACCTTAGTTATAGGCCTTCCCCCAGGATAAGAATAGCAGCTCTCAGTTGTCCCAGAAAATGCTCTAAATCTGGTGCTTTACCCGGCTTATCACGATTGCCCTGGTGCGGTGGCAATCGGTTTAATAGAAGGGGTTAATAACAGCTGTGGGTTGACAGCTGACATCAAGCCCTTTATTGGCGACGCTCAGGTCTCTATGAGACCTCCATATTACTAGCCCTCGCTCTCTCAACCACAGCTGTCAGCCTTCAGTGTGAGAGCGGTGCTTCTGCTGAGTGGTCACTTTTATGTCATTGCTTGGCGCAATGTAGCATAGCCGAAGAGCGTGATTGAGGGTCTTCGTGGATTACTGTCGGACCTGCTAGTATATGTTTGGGGTTAATAAATGGGTAAAAGATGGTGTGTGTGTGTGTTTTATTTCAAATAAAGAATTTTTCTCCACCTGTGTTTTGTTTACCAATCCTGTAAGGAAATAGTTATGTGCAGGCCTCAGAGACCTGAACATCGCCAATCCAGAACTTGATGTCAGCTGTCAACTCACAGCTTTCATTAACCCTATCTATTACACCAATTTCCATGCACCAGGGCAATCAGGATGAGCAAGGTAAAGTTCCAGATTTGGCACATCTAATTATATATATATATACTACCGTTCAAAAGTTTAGGGGTCACCCAGACAATTTTGTGTTTGCCTTGAAAACATACTTTTATTTATCCAATGAGCAAAATTAATGGAAAATATAGTCCAGACATTGACAAGGTTAGAAATAATGATTTGTATGAAATACTAATTTTCTCTTCAGGTGTTTTGCGTCTCACAAATGTTCTTCTGTGTGATCCAAACACCTCAAAATTTGATTAGTCTGTCCATAACACTTTTTTCCAGTCTTCCTCTGTTCAATGTCTGTGTTCTTTTGCCCATATCAATCTTTTCCTTTTATTAACCAGTCTCATATATGGCTTTTTCTTTGCCACTCTGCCCTGAAGGCCAGCATCCCAGAGTCGCCTCTTCACTGTAGACATTGACGCTGGGGTTTTACGGGTACTATTTAATGAAGCTGCCAGTTGAGCTGTGAGGCATCTATTTCTCAAACTAGAGACTCTAATGTACTTGTCGTTCAGATGTGCAGTTGGGCCTCCCTCTTTTCTTTCTACTCTGGTTAGAGCCTGTTTATGCTCTCCTCCTGAAGGGAGTAGTACACACCGTAGTAGGAAATCTGTAGTTTCTTGGCAATGTCTTGCGTGGAATAGCATTTATTTCTAAGAATAAGAATAAACTGTCGAGCTTCACATGAAATTTCTCTTTCTCCATTCGCCTTCCACGACAGCATTGGAGGATGTCGTCCACGCCCTATTGGGGGACAGGAACACAGAGAGGTTAAAAGCCCCTCCCCTTCCTCAGTACTCCAGTGTCTTCCTGTCCCCCTTGGGGCATGGAGAGGTTCCAGTGCTGTCAGGCCGGCAGGGGCAGCATTGGGGTGTACTTACAGCCGGGCCAGGGATGGACGTCGGGGGCGGCCTCCTCCTCCTTCTCGGGGCTCCCGTGGTGGGACCATCCGGCCTTCCTGCGTCCTACGGGGCAAAGCAGGCCGTGTATTGCAACGCCGGAGGCCTGTTCAGCTCTCCGGCGTCTCCCTCCTCCAGCTGCGGTCCCTGGGGCATGCATCAGAGGTGCCGCGGAGGCACTTCCGGTTTCGGGGGTGGCACTTCCGGTTTCGGGTGTGACACTTCCGGTTCCGGGATGGCACTTCCGGTTTCGGGCGGCGGCTCCTGTAAGGGCTGTGGCAGGCTGGGCGCGGCTCCAGGGAACCTAGCAGGACTTTCGCGCGCTACTGCCCGCGGCCGGTGACCAGGAGGAGGGAGGGAACAGGTGTTCCTCGTTGGGGGCACGGTACTTCTGGATAAGTACCCGCCGGAAGCTACACCCAGGTAAGGCTGATCCCTGACACATGGAGGGTGATAGGCTTCCACCTCTGCTTCTGCAGAGCCCAGCGTTCCCCCAGCTCATGTAAGTGTTTCTGGGGATGGTCACAAGGGGTAGAGTTATTTAAGCCCTGCACTCACACTGGGACCCCCTTCTCTTCCCTTTTTGTCTATAGGGAGACAAGGGCCGTCTGTGAAAGGGAGCAATAATGTGGCTGCGGCACAAAATTTCCCTCTTCCTACAACAAGGTGTCGGCCATGACTGACAGGGTTGTCAGGATGGACTCCCCATCCTTGCTTGAGGAGCTCCAATCCGTTAGGGAAGAGGTGCAGGCTTCTATCTCGGCACTGCGGTGGTTTGCTGCAGCGTCCGGGCCTTCCCCTCCGTAAGAGAGGAAGCTCCAGGATTGTGACTCTGTGGATCTCATGGAGGCTGGCCAGAGCTCAGCGTTAGAGGACGGCTAGGATATTGCCGCTGTTGCCTCTGTCCAGACACGAGAATCTGGACACTACTATTTTTCCACGGAGTCCATGGGTGCATTGGTGGACACTGTCCATTGTACCATGGGAGTAGAGGTGGTAGAATCCCCTTCTTCTGTGCAGGACTAAATGTTCAGAGGCCTGACGGCTAAGCGGCTCACCCCATCCGAGTGGATTGGAGGGTGATGACTTTGTCTGGGAGGTCCCGAAGGTGGACATCCAGGTGGCCAGGGTAGCAATCAGCCGCTATTGTAAACCCATTGTGCATGCCCTTGACACACTGTTGAAGCTAAGCAGCAGGAGCCTCAGTCACGGGCTGGATGGGAGACCTCATGAGAGACCCAATGGGAATCTCTATGGAAGTCTCTATAAAGTCAATGGGACTTCTAACATGAAGGTCTATGGCAGTATTCCATTTGGGAAGCTTAGCCTAGAAGACCGCGTTGCCTTTTGAAGATTCCTCCCGGTTGAAGGACCCCCTCGTTCGTAAAATGGAGTGTCCTCAAAACATCCTGGGAGGCGGCAGCTACGTCTTTAACGGTGTACATTTCCTTTACATGTGAGCAGGTCTCTCTTTAAGTGGCTCACCCAGCTGGGAGTATTCATCCTGCAGGGTACTCCCAGGGAGGAGCTTTGGACTCCATTCCACTTCTGAGACGTGCTACGGGCTTCCTGGCCGATGCCTCTGCTGAGTCGTTCCGCGTTGGCGCCAGGTGCGCAGTGTTGGCTAACACAGCTCGCAGGGCAGTGTGGCTTACAAGGTGGAATGGGGAGGTCACGTCTAAGCTCCAGCTGTGTGGCCTCCCCTTGCAAAGGACATTGGATGACATCCTGGAAAAGGTGTCAGACCGGAAAAGGTGTCTCCCGGAACAGGAGCCCTTTCGGAGGCAGTCCTTTTGGCCTGAGCGCAGCCAACCCTCCCAGTCTAAAGGGAAGGGTAAGTCTGGTCGCTGGGCATTCCAGTACGGGAACAAGACCCGTAATATCTTGCTCCCCCAGCAGCGGCATCACCAGCCGCCCCTAAACAAGGTCGCCTTCCCCATTGCGGGGCGGCTCCTGCGGTTTCTGCCACAGTGGCAAGCAATCTCCTTGTGCCCTTGGATCCTCTCGACCATTTGGGAGGGTCTACGCTTGGAATTCGAGAGCCAGCCCCTCCGTGTCTTCGAGTCCTCTCCCTTCCTCAGGGGGACTCTCGCACGTTTTTTTTTGTTGGGTCTGCGACACCTGTTGGATTCGGGTGTGGGGTCCCCGGTTCCTCCTGGAGTGGAGGGACAGGGGCGCTACTCCAGGTTGTTGTGGACCTCCAGAACGCGTATTCTCATGTCCCCATTCACCCGTCCCACAAGCGCTTTCTGCGATTCACGATCTCCGGGGCAGGCGGGACGGTCCATTCACGGCTTAATGTGCTGCCCGTTGGGATTTCGTCGGCCCCAGAGGTTACCAAACTCATGGGGGAAGCGATCACATTCATCCAGACCCAGGGGATATGTGTGCTTCCCTATTTAGACGACATGTTGGTGGTGGCTCCTTCGGCAGTGCTTCTGCGCACAAAGGACTCCAACACATTGGAGATTCTTCAGTCCCTGGGATGGGTACCCAATCTTCGGGAATCTGAACGGGTGCTTGCAACCCGACGTCAATTTTTGGGAGTCTTGCTAGCCTCCTCCAGACAGACCTCGTTCCTTCCTGCGGCATATCAGCTTTTGCGCCGCGTGAATGTGACCTGCTTCCGGGCAGGGAGGTCGCCCTCCTTGCGGGAAGCAATGTCCCTGTTAGGGGCCATGATGGCCTGCATTCAGTCAGTAACATGGGCTCAGGCTCCTTCCCGACTGCTCCAGGAACACATACTGAGTTCCTGGGACAGACGTCAGGTTTCCTTAAACTCGCGGGTCCGGACCCCGGGGCGGGTGGTAACCTCGCTTTCCTGGGGATGAATCCCAGACACCTTCCTGTGACCTCCGTTCCCACTGATGCCAGCGGTTCCGATTGGGGCACGATGGTAGTTCGCACACCGTTCCAGGGGATTTGGAGTCGCTCGGTCAGTCGCCAGTCTTCAAACTTCTGGCAGTGGAGGAAGCACTTCTTGCTGCAGCTCACGTTCTCCGGGGTCATCATGTCAAGGTCCTGTCAGACAATGTGACTACGGTTGCTTTCTTGCGGTACCAATGCGGTACTCGTGGCTTACACTTGCAGGGGCTGGCAAGACTGTTCTTTTTGTGGGCAGTATGCCATATTCTCTCCTCCTCGGCAGTACATCTGATGAGAATGGCCAATGTACAGGCAGATTTCTTGAGCCGCACGGAGGTCCACCCAGGAGAATGGTGCTTCCATCCGGAAGTATTTCGCTCTCTTACGGACAGGTGGGGTGTCCTTTCGATCGACCTGTTCGCTTCGGGCTCGAATACAAAGGTGTCAACCTTTTTATCCCTGACGCGGTTGGACCATCCTCGGGGGCTGGACGCTTTTGCCCATCCCTGGGACTTCCGGTTGGTGTATGCATTTCCTCCAATCCCGCCACTTCCCAAGACGTTGCAACGGATTCTGGCGGAGGGGGTGACACTATCCTGGTGGCTCCCCTGGGGCCCAAACTGGCGCGGTACGACGCCATCCGAGACCTGGGCCTGGAGGGACCGATTATGTTAGCCCAGTCTTAACCTACTGTCCCAGGGTCCTCTGTTTCACCCAGGCCCTCAGTGGCTCATTCGGGCGGCCTGGCTGTTGCGGCCGGGATCCTGAGGACCAAGGGTCTCTCCCAGGCAGTGATCCGCACGCTTCAGCAGAGCAGGAAGCCTGTGACAAACGCTATTTACGGGAGGGCTGGAATCGGTTCCTGTCCTGATGTGCTCCTTCCATCCCGACCATGCATCATCCTAATGTAGCCCAACTCTTGGATTTTTGCAGCATAGCTTGGGTTTGGGGCTTCGGCCGAGCACTCTTTAAGTCCAGAGGTCGGCACTTGGGGCGGTTTTTGCCCAGGATCTTGCTTCCCATCCATGGCTCAAGCAGTTTTTTCTTCTGCTTGGGGGTGGCGTCCCCGGATTCGGCCTTCTGTCCCTCCCTGGGATTTGATGCTTGTTCTCCAAGGGCTTGCTCAAAGTCCCTTTGCACCCTTGTCTGCTGCATCCCTTACGTCTCTCTCTCACAAGGTGGCGTTTTTGGTGGCCATCACTTCTGCTCCAGAGTTGGAGAACTGCAGGCACTCTCTGTCCGGGCTCCGTGCCTCATGGTGCCCGTTGTTCGCATTACGCTTCGGTTGCATTCATCTTTTCTTCTGAAAGTTGTCGGCTTTCCATCGGTCCCAGGATGTGGTTCTGCCTTCAATTTGCCAATCTCCTGCTAATGCGGCTGAGGCCGTGTTTCACTCCTTGGATGTACGTCGAACTGTCCTCCTCTATCTCCGAGAGACTGCTTCCTGCAGGTTAGATCAGAACCTGTTTGTTCGGCTTTTGGGAATAATACAGGGAAGAAGACTTCCCAGGCTACCATCACTTCCTGGATCACGAAGGTGATCTGTGAGGTCTACGTCGCTCCGGTCCTTGCTCCTCCGGTGGGGTTGAAGGCTCCTTCAACTCGGGCTGCTGCTTCTCCCTGGACGGAGCAGGCTGGAGCTTCATCGGAGCTGATTTGCAGAGCGGCTACGTGGTAGTCTCTCCTCGCTTTTCTCGCCTCTATAGGTTAGATCTGTCCTTCAGTCGGGATCTGTCCTTTGGTAGGAAAGTCCTACAGGCAATAGTCCCACCCTGAGGAGTATCGGTGGTATTCCTCCAATGCTGTCGTGGAAGGCGAATGGAGAAAACTGAATTAGTCCTTACCGGTAATTCCTTTTCTTGGAGCCTTCCACGACAGCATCAGTTCCCCCCCTTGTTGGTGTTTGATTCCGGTTTGTATCAGGTAATCCATGGCTAAGTGTGATCTTGGTAAACACTGGAGTACTGAGGAAGGGGAGGGGCTTTTAACCTCTCTGTGTTCCTGTCCCCCAATAGGGCGTGGACGACATCCTCCAATGCTGTCGTGGAAGGCTCCAAGAAAAGGAATTACCGGTAAGGACTAATTCAGTTTTTTCTGGCCATTTTGAGAGTTTCATAGAACAAACAAATGTAATGCTCCAGATTCTCAACTAGCTCAAAGGAATGTCAATTTTATAGCTTCTCTAATCTCCAAACCGTTTTCAGCTGTGCTAACATACTTGTGCAAGGTTTTTCTAGTGTTTTCTAAACATCCATTAGCCTTCTTACACAGTTACCAAACACAATGTACCACTGGAGTGGTGGTTGTTGGAAATGGGCCTCTATATACCTATGTAGATATTGTATTAAAAAACAGATGTTTGCAGTTAGAATTGTCATTTACCACATTAACAATGTATAGAGTATATTTCTGATTCATTTAATGTTAGCGTCATTGAAAAAAATGTGCTTTTCTTTCAAAAATAACAAAAATTTCTAAGTGACCCCAAACCTTTGAACAGCAGTGTAGTTGTGATAACTTTTAATGTTCCAACAAAGTAAGTGATATTACAAAGCAAGCTTTCGTCTCCTATTGAGGCCTGGTTAGATTATTATTATATATCTCCCACAGAGAGCAATCAATCTTTTTTCAGCTGGCCAACAGGGCAGCAAACCTATTTTTTTCATGACATTTTATAATATTATCTTGATGATCTACAGTAATGTTCTTAGTTACATTAGACCTACTTGTTAAAGAGTAAACTTATATTTGCTATGAAACATCAATGCTGGAGTATTTTTTTTTTCTTAGAACTCTGTTATTTCTTGGGAAATGTAAGTACTTAGGAAAACAAATATTTCAAGGCATTAAATAGTCCTGTGAATGTGTTTTAATATTTCTCAAATCTAGAGATACAACTACTGACATGTAGCCCATTGTCCGTCCTGTATAACCATGACTAAATGTGATTAGCATCTATCTCCCTTGTAAAACCAAACATGCTAAAAAAAATACATCATGATAATGCTTGTAATTTGTCCTGTACTCTATTAAAGTGCTCTCAATATAATTCTTTACATTATGACCCAGGCATTGAAGAAAGGTCAGAAATTTTGAGATTGCGCAGACGTTTCTTAAAAGATCAAGAGAAGCTCAATATCATCTTTGCGAGAAAAGGAGTTGCTGATCAGAAACGAGAAAAGGTTTGTTGCCTTCTCTTTTTTTAATGTCTTAATCGACTGCTTTTAATCTCTACCTTTTTTTCACTTTTATATGATTTTTTTGCGTTATCATTTCATCATATACATCGAAATGTCTTAATCATGGCATTGAGGGTCCTGGGACAAAGGGTTCTTGCTGAGAACACTATGTAGTTAGGTGTTTTCTTTTTCTATCACCTGTACTCTTCCTGAAGGCACTGATGTAATCCGTTTTAGCTTGGTGTACACAGGAGGCTAACATGCCTGTTTCTCAGGTACATATTTTTTATTTTAACTCTTTCCTTTTTATCTTGGGAATGAACGGTTGCATAATCAGTAGGGATGATGAACCTGAACTGTAACGTTCACGGTCCGTACTGAACATCCAGTGTTCAGGCATGGCCACCAAACAGACTTCCCTTAGAAGTTCATGTTACTATTTGGGGCTTGAGGGCTGTAAACATAGACAAAACAGTGATTAAACATCAGATGATACTTTCCGGGTCCTTGCGCTTGTACTTTTGGGGCCTCTCATTAACTTCCTTTTTATGCACTTCACGTTAGATGCTAGAAGGTATGGGCTATTTCTAGGTTACTACAGTGGCTCCAACAGCCAATGACAGACACCCACTCTCTGTGATGGCGTCTGTGATTGGTTGTTGCATCCTTCACCCATTGTGTCGGCGTCTTTTATTGGTTGCCATAGGCAACGAACTTGATGCCATAGTAGTGTAAAAATAAATACTTTTTAAAAAATTACATCGAGGTTCACTGTAATTTTGATTTTGATGTAGCTTTAATTTATTTACATAAATAATTAAAAATATATATGTGGGCTTAGCCCTATTTTTGATTTTGATTGCCAGCCAAGATAAAACCCAGGCAGCTAAGGGCTGGTATACTCAGTGTGGTACGGCCCATAGTTATTGGGCCCTCCAGGCTAAAGAATAGCAGCCTGCAGCTGCCCCTGAAATTGGTGCATTTATTTATTAGAAACGCCAATTCCTGGCACATTACCCATCTCTTCCCAATTCCCTGGTGCAGTGGCATCTGGGTGATAGAAGAGGTTAATGACAGCCGAGTATTGTCAGCTTGTCATTAAGCCCAGATTGATAACATTCAGGTCTCTTTGAGACCCGCCCATTATCAATCTTGTGAGGAAATAGTTAACTCCTTTATTTGAAATAAATCACACAAACAACTGGATAGAAACCTCTCTAAAGCTACAGGTAGGAAGAATGCTTACCATTTTTAAAAATCTCTCCGAAGCAACAGATGGGGAAAAATACTCACCATCTTCATCGAGAACACATTTCTGTTCATGTTAACCTTTTCTCTAGCTCACTTTGTGGTTACAAGGAACAAGAAGCTGAGGACCAGGAGAAGAGGCCCACCTATAAGCCACATCTCTCCTGGCTCCCAATCAACTTATTGCAAATTCTTGCCATCTTCCTGTCCCTGAGTCACTGGACGCAGTCCTCTTCAAAGTCCAAACAAACAGTGTTGCCTACCTGATTCACTAGGACAGAACCAGTAGCTCAGCTGCAATGTCAGAAGCAGCGAAAATCCAACAATGGGCCGAAGCACATATCCCAGTACTGTTGTTTTTTTTTTAAACCTGATATATTTTAATTATTTGCTTCAACATTATCCAATTTCAAAAAGCATAGAAGACATACAAACTATGCATTTTTATTAATTATACATAAAACTGATGGTTTTGAAAACCCTCCCCTCTCTCATCACCCCTTTGCAGGCAACAACCAAATATGGAGCCTCCAACTTCCCAACTCCTCGTCTATTTCTAGTTTTTACAGTATTCAAATGTATCACATATCAACAATAGTCAGACGTTTCATTCATTGGCTATAACAATACTGAGTCTAGTATGCTCTCCCTGAGTAATGTTGCAGATGGCAATCCTGGGGTATCCAACCACCAACCCTACATTTTTTCAAATTTACACATTGATATATATAATCCCAGCACTCTTGGCAGTGCAGATCCGGGGAATGGACAATTGGATAGCCCACTTTTTCAATCAAGAATGATTACATGCAGAAGAATGATTTTAAAGTTACCATGGTTTATATTTAGGTTCAAGGATACAACAGCTCTGGTAGAGAATGTCCTGGTCCTCCAAGCCATCACTTCCATCAGGCAAATTTCAGAATTGGCAGCCTTGTCTCGTTTTCCATCTGGACTAAATAATCCTTAGGCCAGTCCCTTCATTCTTGCAATAAATGGTTTTGGCATCCCATTTTCATAAAAACATTTTTTTGCTTTTATTTTTCCCCTTCCCCTCTCACCTCAGGGTGAAGGCCTTGCATACTTTGTATGTGGTCCACGTGCAGTTCTTTCTTTTCAGTGTTGAGACTCCGTTTTCATACTTTAAGGTCTGACAGGTCCAAGGCCACTATGGTCTATTGATCCAATTGCTCCAATCCCTGCCACTAACAGGGCAAATTGACACCCTTCCACGTGATAACCCATTTTTCCTGAGCACCACCATTGGGCGCCATATTGATGGGTGCACAAATATGGCTACGGCCAACACGTGATAAGAGGACTACCTGACAGAAGTTGATGACTGACGGGACAAGAGGATTATGTAAGTAGATTAATACTTGTATTCTTTAATTTTTTTCTGCTTCTCCTACTGCTTACTACAAACTAATTATCTCATTATTTGGCTTGCTGGAAGGGTATGACTAGTAGGGAAACACTTAGCTACTTATTTTTCTACTCCTAATGGGAGCCAGCTATAACCCATGGTCCGGTGTACCCCCAGTGGTATCAAAAAATACTTTTTACAGGTAAAAAGAAAAAACACAATTATTGATGTATATCTACTGTATTAACCACTTTTATTTTTTTCTAAAATCATTTTTATTGGCATTTATTAATGAACCAAAATACCCATCCAACAACATAATTTTTGAGTACAACTTAAGTCCCCAGTACATATGAATCCACAAGATAATTTCCCATCTCTATTCTGAGATCACAATAAAGTATCCACTAACCAGCTGACCACAGTAACCTAATATAAAAACTCTGACTCTATATCTTTAAATTCCCCAAAGTACCTCCCAAGTCCTCCAATTAGTACCAGGTAGAATTTTTAAAGGGGAGCCTGTGCACTTAACCTCACCTAAGGACAGTTGCATAGTTATAGAATCTCTCCATGTAATAAAGAATTTAGCCATCTAGGTATCCTTGTGCCATTCAGCCTCCAGCTTCTCTGTTTGGATAAAATCTTTCAACATTTGTGTCATGTCTAAAACAAAGGGGCCCGTCTTATGCAACCAATCCATTAAAATAAGCTTCTTGGCTGACATTGCGATGATATGTAATAATCTAGCTCCTTTCCCCTTCCAGATGTCACCCTTCGGGGAATGTAGTAGCCACTTCAAAGGGTCAAGATGAACATCCACCTTATAAATGTCCCATGTCATACTAACCACCCGCTCCCAGAACCGCTGGATGACTGGACAAGTCAAGAGCCCATATATCATGTCGGTTTTTGGGGGCATCGCATTTCGGGCAGTATTGTATTCTATCAGGCACCTGTGTTGTTGGCGGGATGGTAAAGCCATATATCGCTGTATACATAATACGGAACTGCATGTCCCTCCACTTTTCATTTATTACGTATTTTCGAACTAGCTCCCACCCTTCAAGAATTTTGTTTTCTATGTCTCCTGTTGGGATCAGTTTTTCCAAACCCTTAAACCTGTGTCATCAGATGAAGCTATGTCAGTCATCCTCCTATAGAGATAAGATATGTTTATGTCATCAGTATCGGTCTCCACTACTTTGTCCCATACATTTTTTTTAATCAGATAAATTTTTATTGAGCAGATAAACAGGCATACAGGAAAATGGCCAGTATATACATTTTGTTATTAAGTCACTGAAACCCCTTTCCCGCTCCCCTCCCTCCCCCCTCACCCCCCCCAGACAGCAATCACCAGTAACAAATCATATCAACAATTTTTTAAATATGTCACAATACAATCCTCCTCCCTCCGTTCCTTTTACCCCTTATACAACCCTGGTTTGCACATGTGTATTCATCCCTTCTCACGTGCCGTATTCTAGCCATGGAGACCAAATCTTGGTGTATACATTTTCCCTCCCACGTCTACGATATATGTTACTTTCCAGCTTGGAGATATAGCTTGCCTGTGTCAAAAATTCTCTTCTGGACGGAGGTTCCTCCCTAATCCAGTATCTGGCTATTAGTTTCCTTGCTATAAATAGCAGTCTTGCGATGGCTATTTTTGAGTTGGAGTCCACACGAATCCCGTCCACGTAGCCCAGCAGGCACACCACTGGCTCTCTTGGTATGGCGCATTTATATGCCCCCTCTATCCTGTTAATGATCAATAACCAATATGTTGTCAGTCTCAGGCACGTCCACATCATGTGGTATATCCCTGCCCCCTCCGTCTTACATCTAGGACACTCCGAGGTGGGTCTCAAACCCACCCCAAACAGAAAGGCAGGGGACCGGTAAACTCTATATATCAGATATAGCTGGGACAGTCTACTCGGTTCATTAAGGGATAAATTCGGAACCCACTCCAGAATGGATGACCATTTGTCCTCATCTATGACTCCCACCTCCGCCTCCCATTTTGTTTTTGCCCGTGTCGGGTATTGAAGTGAATATGTATGTAACAGGTCTCCATACACCGTGGAAATCACCCCTCTCGTAGGTCCGTCACCGCACACATAATCCATCACTATGTCTTTTTGTATAGAGATCTCCCCAACCCTCCGTTGCGCCTGGAAAGCATGTTGCATCTGTATGTATTGGTATACCCCCGACTCTCTTAGTCCAAATTCCTCTCTCAATTGTGTGAACGGTTTTAACCTATTCCCAGCTATTATCTGATACACATATCCAATGCCCTTATTTTGCCACTCATGTAAACATCCCATCTCTCGTATCTCCTGCAGGTTATGGTTGTTCCACAGTGGAGAATATTTAGTGAACTGTGTTATTCCCCTCGCCTGTTTCAATTTCTCCCATACTTTATGGAATAAAAGCAGAGTGGGATTTAATTTCCCCGCTAAATTCATGGAACCATCCTCCAAGCATTGCACCAACGGGCATTTCTCCATTACCTTTTCCAGTATCTTTTGGACTACTGGGCCCTCTGCTCGCTGCGCCCATCCCCTCACATGTTGTTCCTGAGCTGCCAAGAACCAAGAAATAAAGGTATGAATTCGGCAGTGCCAGACCCCCCTCATCTTTAGGTTTTTGCATGATCTCCAACCTCAGACGTGCCTGTTTTTTCCCCAAATTAGGCTCCTAAAAATGGAGTTAATCTGCTTGAATTTCTTCTGTGGGACCCAGATGGGAGCATTATGCAATATATATAACAGTTTAGGCATCAAAATCATTTTAATTAGATTTATCCGTCCCACCACAGATAGGCATAGTTTACTCCATGCCCCCACCTTTGCCCTGAGAAGGTCCAATACAGGGGATAAATTAACAGTAAGGTAATCCGTAACTGGGGCTGAGATCCATACTCCCAAATATTTAAATTTATCCACAATACGTAGTCCCCCCACTTCCATATCACTAGGCATCCTGTCATCTAAGGCAAACAACGTAGACTTAGTCCAATTAATACGCAAGCCGGACACATCTCCAAATCTCTCAAATAGTCTCATGGCGCAATCTAAGGATTCCCCCGGTTCCTCTAAAAATAGCAGTATGTCGTCTGCATACAGAGCCACTTTCTCCTCCAGGTTCCCGTATCTGTACCCTACCACTTCCTGTGCATCTCGTATCGTAGCCGCCAGTGGTTCCACTGCCAAGGCAAACAGGAGAGGGGACAGTGGACACCCCTGCCTCGTGCCCCTACATAAATCTATACGTTGTGACAGTACCCCATTTACTCGGACTCTGGCCACCGGTTGAGAGTACAGCAACCGCACCCACGAGAGAAATTGTGGGCCAATGCCCATCTTTTCCATGACCGCCCACAAGTACCCCCACTCCACACTATCAAATGCCTTGTGGGCGTCCAAGGATGCTATCACTCTCCGGCCGGCATTGTCAACCGGTAGCTGCATATTTAAATATAGTCTCCTTATGTTAATTGCCGTCGACCTATTTGGCATAAAGCCTGATTGGTCCGGATGGATCAATTTATTGATAACCCCAGACAGCCGGTTAGACAACACCTTTGCCAGGAGTTTGACATCTGATGTCAAAAGTGAGATTGGTCTATAGGATTCCGGATGTTTCAGGTCCTTATCCTCCTTTGGTATCACTATAATAATCACCTCTCTCATGGATGCGGGCAACACTCCCTCCTCTCTTGATCTTTCCAATACTTCTCTAAGTTTGGGCAACAGCACCTCCTCCATATTTTTGTATATTTCAATCGGAAGCCCGTCCCCTCCTGGAGCCCTGTCGTTAGTCATAGAAGCCAGCGCTACACTCAGCTCCTCATCTGTCAGTGGACCCTCCAATCCCTCTCTTTCCATTGCCGACAGTCTAGGTAGTTTAACCCCTTGCAAATATGATACCACACCTCCGCCAGTGGTGTCCGAGCCAGAGGAGTATAGACCCCTATAGAAGTCTGTGAAGACCGATCCTATCTCCACACTATCCACAGTCAGGTCGCCATTCATCGTCTGAATGGAGTATATGAATGGAGTCCTCCTCTGGGCTGCCGCCACCGACAGCATGTGGCCCACCCTTTCCCCTTCCTCATAAAAGGTGGACTTCTGAAATTCCCTCCTCTTGTGTTTTTTCCAATAGAAATTGATTTACCCTCTCTTGTGCCTCCTTCAGCCTAACTCCAGTTTCCGGTGTACCAATCCTAATCACCTCTGCCTCTGCCTCACTCAAGGTCTCTACCACTTCCCTTTCTTTCCGTCTTAATTCTGTTTTACAGCGACTAATTTCTCTAATGAGAAGTCCCCTTAAGTATGCCTTCCCAGTGTCCCATACTATCTGTGGCTCCGCACTCCCCTCATTTAAGTCAAAGTATTCAGCAACCTCTGTGGTCATCTTGTTCATATCCAACGAACGCAGCCATGTCAGGTGAAGTCTCCATCCCCCATGTCTCCCCATCCTAGACTCCGCTCGCTGGATACACACACAAATGGGTTTATGGTCTGATATTATCCTTGGCAAGTATTCCACCTTTGCTACTATCGCCTCCATTTGTTCGTTTCCCAGTGCCAAATCTATGCGGGATAAGGTATTGTGAGTTGACGAATAACATGAGAAGCACCGTGTTTCTTCGTTTCTCACTCTCCACAGGTCCCTCAGTCCCAGCTCCCTCACATATGTTCCAAATGGTGTTATGTGACTCTGTGTTCTGTCTGGATTAGTCTTGTGTTTGTCCCAAAAATCATCTTGGACATTATTAAAGTCTCCTATTAAAAGGAGCGGAATGTTCCCAAGTCGTCCCACCCATTCCATCACCTCTCTAATTTTTTTACTTGAGTATGGCGGAGGTATGTACATGGCCACGATAGCTGTAAGTACCCCCCATAGTCTACACACCAAAATGACATATTGTCCCTCCGTGTCTATGTGGGTCCCATACATTAGTAATGCACTCGTTCGAGACGTCTTTTAATTGATTCAGAATATGGAATTGCAATTTCCCATATTGTAACATCTGCATGACCGATAACCCAAATTTCTCTAATATCTCTGACCCCCGTAGCCATCGTCTATCAGCCACGTGCATTAAGTCGCCTAATTGTCGAAAACCTCTGTGTCACCATTCTTGAAACAAAGTATTCTCTTTACCCAGTTTAAATCCCACATGGGCCCAGGGATTAAGGTATTTCGAAACCTTCCATGCTAAATGCAATTTTTTTTGGACCGCCTTCCAGCACATGGCTGTGTCTCTGTATATCAATAAGTGCTTCAGAGACTGCGGGACATCAGACCAAGAGGCATGTAAAAGACTAACTGGGTCCCACGGTCTACAAAGTTCCTCCTCATCTTCATATTTGGAATGTTTGCTTGATTTTTTTAGCCAATCCAACACATGGCGCGAAAGACAGGCTAAATTTTATCTCCTAATGTCCAGGATTCCCAACCCCCCCCCCGCATAACTTTGGGAAGCATCAAATAATTACTTTTAATTCTTGCTCTCCTTCCCCTCCATAAGAACCGTGAAAAGGCTGCATTGGGTCTTGAAATCCGTTTGACGAAGCAAGAGAGGCAAAGTCTGCAAAGGGTATAGCAGCCTCGCAAAGCTAATCATCTTTATCAGGTGGCATCTTCCCATCAAAGATAATGGTAGGTTCTTCCAATTTTCTAATTTCCCCAGATAGACCCCTAAATATTTTATGTGATCTCGCCTTATCTTAATACCTCCTAGCTGGTTCGTCTCCTGTTCATGGTGTGCCCCTCATCCTAACACTCCTAACCAGAACAGCTCACATTTTGATTTATTCAATTTAAAGCCCGAAAAGGAGCCATAGGTGTCCAATTGCATGAGTAACGCCTCCATATCCCTACCTGGTTTATTTAGTAAAAGAACGATATCGTATGCAAAAAAAGCGGAACGCACAATTCTCTGACCTACCCTAATCCCCTCAAAAATGTTGCAGTCATTGAGGAACCGAGAGGGGCCCAATTGTCAGGTTAAAAAGCAAAGGTGACAAAGGACACCTCTGTCTTGTCCCCTTCTCCAATGGGAAAGCAGCGGACAGAAAGCCCGGTGTGTGCACCCTCGCTCTTGGATTAAAATATTATATTTTTAGAAACGTCCTGAACGCCCCTTGGAAACCAAAGATGTCCAACGCACTGTCAAGGCAAGCCCAGTTCATGCTGTCAAACACCTTCTCGGCGTCTAACAATAATAGAGCCGGTGGGTCACTGACGTCTAGTGGTCCTCTTCCTACCTCATCCAGAATCATAATAACCTTCCTGATATTACCCACCGCCGACCATCCTTTTATAAACCCAGATTGTTGGCGTCTGATTAACCGTGGCATAATCCGAGCCAGTCTGTCCGCCATGATCTTGGACAAGATCTTCAAGTCCTGGTTTATTAATGATATGGGTTTATAACTGGAGGGATCAGTTGCATCTTTGTCCCCCTTTGGTAGCAATTTAATGTAAGCTGTGTTGATTTGGCTCTCCCCTCAAGATGTTATTAAAGAAAGAAGACAAGTATATGACAAGTTTGTCATGCAGCGCCTTATAATCCCCGGTGAATCCGTCAGGACCTGACGCTTTGTTAGAACCTAGGTTTTGTATAGTCCCTAGGACCTCCTCTTGGGTTATTTATTCATTTAACCTCTAATTCACCCTCCTCTATGCTAAGTAATTGTTTATTCTTCAGCCATTCGCCCCCTTCTCTGTCTGATCTCAGGTTAGCTTTATATAGCTCAGAATAATATTTACCCAATATCTCATTAATGCCTCTTGGGGTGGATTCCAGGGTCTTATCCTTCGTCAATAGCGATGTTATTGCCATGGGTGGTTTCTTCCCCTTGGCTAGATTTGCTAAAGTCTTCCCTGCCTTGTCCCCGTAACGATAAAGATCCACCTCTCATTGGGCCTTCCAAAACCATTCCTTTTTCTCAGCTCACATGTCAAATTCTTTTTTTGCGGCTACCCAATAGGATTTTGATGTTGGTGTTTGGGAAATCTTGAATTGTGAGTACGCCATTCTAACGGCCTCACTGGCCAATCTGAACTGTTCATTCGCTTTGTGCTTTTGTGTTCTGGTATAGGCAAGGATCTTGCCTTGCATCACAGCTTTATTCGTCTACCAGAATAAAAGTGGGTCAGACTTGTGTTCCTCATTATCTAGTGTGAATTCAGTCTACCACTCTCCCAGTAGCCATAGAAAATCAGTACCCCTTGGTGACGAGTCCCTTAAATGCAAAGTGACCCGGCATGGTCCGAAATGACCATATCTTCTATGGCTATATCATCCACTCTATCCAGTGAGGATCCCCCTAGTTAAAACAGGTCTATACAGGACTACAAATCATGAGAGTGAGAATAATGTGTTCATTCATGATCAAGAGGATGATACAACCTCGAGGCTTCCCCCAAACTTGAGCTAGAAATCAGTTCATGGAGTACCCCCGTTCCTCCCTTGCTTGTCTCGCTTTCTTCCCCCCCCTCCCCCAATCTAAACCTGTCCCCTCTCTGTCTGTCTTCCGTCTTGGACACCACCATATTGAATCTATAGGGGTGAGACAATGCACAAATAGGGTCTTATCTCCTTACAGATATTGGCAAGAACCTTATTGAAAGCAGCTCACCTGGAAAAGTTGTGTAACACTCAACAAGTATGCGCGCCTGGATACAGCTGCTGCAGGACCCACACATCCATGATGCGAACAATAGTTGTATTGGGACGAAGTGTCTCAGGATCTGCGCTGCTGAATGAATGAAATCAGAACCTGGAATACTGGTTTCCATGGGTGTTATTTATTTCTATGCGTTTCAAAGCATTACCGTGCTCCTTCCTCAGGGTCAAACAGGAAATAGTAACAAAAAGTGCCTTATATACAGATAAGTTGACAGAATGCTGAATCATTATGATGTCACAAAAGGGGGTGAGGTAAAATGACGTCATGTGCTTGTCTCATCCAATAGAAACATGTAAACATTGGGAATAGGAAAAAAAAATTATACATACAGATATATATAATTTGTGAAACTCCGATGGATGGATGAATCAATAATTCAAAATGACAATGTTTTTTTCTTTCCAGCTTTTTTCAGAACAAACATTGTCATTTTGAATTATTGATCACTAGCACATCGGAGTTTAACAAATTTTATATATATACATATGTGTGTGTGTGTATAATATACCGTATATACTCGTGTATAAGCCGACTTTTTCAGCCCAAAAATTGGGCTGAAAAGTCCCCTCCTCGGCTTATACACGAGTCATATACTTGTGTGAAGTGGGGGCTGTGTCCGGGAGCAAGGAGGAGGCTGGAGGAGGTGGGGGAAGGCTGTAATATGAGCGTCTCGTGACGTGGAGCCGCTCATAACTTATTCATGATATGCACTGCATCCCCCACCCATCCGCGGGGGGAGCAGTGCATATCCCATTACAGGCTCCCCATAACAGTATGGCGCCCCCGCCACAGTAAAGCCTCCCCATGCTGCAGCTGCTCAGTGTACAATAAATAGTGTTATTAGCTCTCACCCGGCCGGCAGATCGCTTCTGGCTGTGCATGCTCCCTGCGTGTCATGTGACCGGCCGGTGACGTCATCGAGGTGAGCACCGGTCACATGACAAGAAGCAGGGAGGAGGGAGGATGCACAGTCAGAAGCGATCTGCCGGCCGGGTGAGAGCTAATAACACTGTATTTATTGTACAGTGAGCAGTGGCAGCATGGGGGGGGGAGCCTGTATACACTGTGCTGGGGAGCCTGTATACACTGTGCTGGGGAGCCTGTATACACTGTGCTGGGGAGCCCCTGTACACACTGTGCTGGGGAGCCCCTGTATACACTGTGCTGGGGAGCCCCTGTATACACTGTGCTGGGGAGCCCCTGTATACACTGTGCTGGGGAGCCCCTGTATACACTGTGCTGGGGAGCCCCTGTATACACTGTGCTGGGGAGCCCCTGTATACACTGTGCTGGGGAGCCCCTGTATACACTGTGCTGGGGAGCCCCTGTATACACTGTGCTGGGGAGCCCCTGTATACACTGTGCTGGGGAGCCCCTGTATACACTGTGCTGGGGAGCCCCTGTATACACTGTGCTGGGGAGCCCCTGTATACACTGTGCTGGGGAGCCCCTGTATACACTGTGCTGGGGAGCCCCTGTATACACTGTGCTGGGGAGCCCCTGTATACACTGTGCTGGGGAGCCCCTGTATACACTGTGCTGGGGAGCCCCTGTATACACTGTGCTGGGGAGCCCCTGTATACACTGTGCTGGGGAGCCCCTGTATACACTGTGCTGGGGAGCCCCTGTATACACTGTGCTGGGGAGCCCCTGTATACACTGTGCTGGGGAGCCCCTGTATACACTGTGCTGGGAGCTGTATACCACACTGCTGGGGGCTGTAAACCTGTGCTGAAGGCTGTATACCACACTGCTGAGGACTGTATACTTGTGCTGGGGGTCCACCCTCGGCTTATACGCGAGTCAATAAGTTTTCCCAGTTTTTGGGGGCAAAAGTAGGGGGGGTCGGCTTATACACGAGTATATACGGTATGTATATATATATATATATATATATATATATATATATATATATACGTACAAATGTCGCAGCACTCCCTTGGTGATGTTAGCAGTTGTTTATTCCAGCTTGCAATAGTACAAATGGCAACGTTTCAGGCACCCACGCCCTTATTCCTGCCAAAAGGGCATGGGGGCCTGAAACGTTGCCATTTGTACCATTGCAAGCTGGAATAAACAACTGCTAACATCACCAAGGGAGTGCTGAGACATTTGTACGTATATTAAGATACACTGAGGACTGTGGAGGTCGCTTTGCACCCGGGACATCCAGCATTACTTTGCTGCTCCTAATTTTGTATAAGTATGTATATATAAATATATATATATATATAATATATACATATAAAAACTATTTCCCCCCCAATGTTTACATATAATTTTATTGGAAGAGACAAGCACATGACGTAATTTTACCTCACCCCCTTTTATGACATCATAATGATTCAGCATTTTGTCAACTTATCTGTATATGAGGAAGTTTTTGTTACCATTCCCTGTTTGACCCTGAGGAAGGAGCATGGTAACGCTCCGAAACGTGTAGGAATAAAGAACACCCATTGAAACCAGTATTCCAGTTTCTGGTTTCATTCATTCAGCAGCGCGGATCCTGAGACACTTTGTCCCAATACAACCACCGTATTGAAGTCACCTTCCAAAACCTTGGTAACTTCCCCATCTTCTAATATCAATTGACGAATATGTGCAAAAAAGCTTGTTTGGTCCTAATTAGGGGCATATATGTTTTAAAGACTCACCAGATGTACCAGGCATCCCTTGTCCTCTCTGGCTTCAGATATAATCTTGTGCTGGAAAGCTCTATTTACTAAAATTAGTACTCCCGCTTTTCTCCCCTCAGCTCCTGAACCATTAACCACCCCCACCCACATTCTGTGCATTTTAAACATCTCTTCTTGAGTCAAGTGAGTTTCTTGCAACAGGGCTCTGTTGGCTTTAAGGCGTCTCAGATGTTTTAATATCATGGATCTCTTGGCAGGGGATCTTAGTCCCTAGACCTTACAAGTTACAATTCTAATCATAGTCCCTGTAAAATGAGAGTAGTTTTGTGGATTCCCTAGTTAGAGGAATATAGTGCATGGCATGGCAGTATGTTTTTAGCCGGAGTAATGAATGAACATGTGGATCACATTTAGGGGATCCCTTAAGAAGTAGTAACAAAACAGTCCCCCTTTCCCCCCCCGCAAAACATCCCTCCCCTAGCCTATCCCCCCTTAATACTTGAAGTGTACAGACCTTTATAACCTGACAGGTAGCACTCCTCCTCTCCCGCCCAACGGCTTGAAAACAATACTAGACAATGATATATACTGACTGTACATAATGTGGAAGACACTGCTGTTCAGTCCCGCTCTCCAAACTTTCAAGAATTCTTGGAGCACTTTAAATAGAGAGTCTGTGAAAGACAATAGAAGAGAGAGACAAAAAGAAACAAACAGAAGAAGAGAAACATCGCAGCCTCGCTCCCCATCTTCTTCTCCTCTGCATCCAGAAGATGCTCTCAACATAGGTGTGCATCATCCTGACTTTATCAGTATATTATCAGTGTCAATATCCGTATCTTATGGATTCCAATCGGTATGGGTCGTCTCATACTTTTGAAGGTGCGCAGGATGGCCTCCTTGTCTTTGTAATCAAGGTAGCGCACTATCACTTGTCACGGCTTGGGAATGGAAGGACAGGCGTTATCGGTGCGTTTCCTCGTCTTCAGATTGTTGGAGTTGCAGGTACCATCTCTCGGTGTTGGGGGCATGCCAACCCTGTGAGCTCTTTCCACTCTACATCGGTGTGGAATCCCCAATACACACGGGATTTCAATTTCACAGATATCATTGAGGGCCCCATAGGGTATGGACTCAAGCAGCCCCACAATCTCCAGGTTATTACACCTCGAATGATTCTCCAAATCTTCCAGCTTGTCTTTGGCGTAGGCGGAATGTTGCAGGAGATCAGAAACCTAGTTCTCCAGCTGCAGCACTCTATCTTCTGCATCAGATAGTCTTTGTTCTAATTCAGTAATCTTAGATTCATGCTGATCAGAAATAATTTGCAGCCCCTGCAGAGCATCCTTCAGCACCTCCTTAATTGCCTCCCTGAGATCCTTTACCAGGTATTGAGAGGCCTCTTATAATCCAAGGTGGGCATGATATGATCGATAACACCGGTCTCCTCCACTGCAGCACTGACCTGTTCCTTACTCCCTGCTGCAGCTGAGAGCATTGCACTTGTGGAGCTCTCAGGGCTCCGCTGCCGAGGACCCTGATCTGTCTCCTCCTGTCTCCTGCCCAGCACCATCTTAGTGCTCACCTTCTGCCGCTGAGGCTGCGGTGTGGAAGGCTTGCGCTCGCTCCCGGTGTTCCAGCCAGCATTCCATGCGGCCAATCGGCGACGCCGGTGTGGGTGTCTTCCTTGTGCTCATATGGGTGTCTGTGGCATCAGTTGGTGAATGATTAATGTCGGGTTTACAGCTGTGGGCGCTGGGAGCTCAAACACGTTCCTGGACACCCATCATAGCCGGAACCGGAAGGCCTCATTAACCACTTTTCATACTATTTGCAGTAAACTGATTATTTGTCTTTTTTTTGTTTTTGTTCTTCCATATTTAAAGAACTTTTGCCACTAACACAGTTCATTTTAAAGTTGATGTTACTCTTGGAATAATATTAATTTCAACATTTGCACGTGTTTAAAAGAAAATAAAAAAGTCCTGTGCTGAAATAATCCTATATACCGTATGTACCTCTGCTATGTACTGTGTAATGGATGTATCTGACCGTACAGACGCATGGTCTGATCATACCACATCTCCTGTGCTGAAATAATCCTATATATGTGTCTTTGCTATGTACTGTGTAATGGATGTGTGACTCTACAGGGACATGGTCTGATCATACCACATCTCCTGGGCTAGGGAGGTCATTAGAAAGAGTACACAGATGGGACAGCTGGGGATCACAGCTGATTATTTATGCGAGGTAAAGCATTTCCCTAGCTTGCTTTTAAAGATATTTTATTTCAAAGAAATAATTACTTGTATTCCTGTGCTGTAATGGCTGTATACAATTTTTTTTTTTTACTTCCTCCTCGACCCAGGAGATGTGTTATGATCAGACCATGTCCCTGTACGGTCAGACATATCCATTACACAGTACATAGCAGGGACATATATATAAGATTATCTTGGCACAGAAGCTGTGTTATGATCAGATCATGTCCCTGTACAGTCAGACACATCCATTACACAGTACATAGCTGGGACACATATATAACATTATCTCAGCACAGGAGATGTGGTATGATCAGACCATGTCCCTGTATGGTCAGACGCATCCATTGCACAGTACATAGCAGGGACACATATATAAGATTGTCTCAGTACAGGAGATGTGGTATGATCAGACCATGTCCCTGTACAGTCAGACACATCCATTGCACAGTACATAGCAGGGACACATATATAAGACTATCTCAGCACAAGGACATTTTTTGAAACACATCCATTTGTGGATGTGGTGGTTGTTATTATTATTATCTATTGATTAAAATGAATATTATTTGTGTGTCAACCTCTTTAAATACAGGCAGTCTTTTATTTTTAGTCAGGAGATGCGAAGAAATTGTATAATTTAAGTATTGTAATTAGCCATAAATCAATTCATTTATCAATCATCAATGTTTAATAATGGTAAATTATGCGTCTTTTTTTTTTTTTTTTAAAGGAAATTAAAGTTGAGCAAAAGATGAAGCAAGATGCTCAAGTCGTTCTTTATAGAAGTTATCGTTGTGGAGATTTGCCTGATATTCAGATTGCCCACAGCTCCCTTATTGCACCATTGCAAGTACTTGCTCAGGTCTGTACTGTACCTTTACATATTAATCACGCCACTTTGTAGTGGTGCAGAATTACATATTGGATGTTAAATGCAGGATTCTCATTACTGTTACCTGAACATATGTTAGTCTTCATGTGACTACTGACGTCAAGATTTACCATACGTTCTCTAGTTTTTTGAGTTGTTAGGCTGGCTTCACGCTATGTTTTTTACTATCCTGTTCTGTTTGTTTTTTAAACAAACAGAACATGATTGTTTTTGGCCCCCATGTATCCCTATGGCACCAGATTGGTCCTCAGCTTTTGTGTGTCCGGTGCAGGATTCGTTTCTGTCCTGTTTTTCACCGGTCCCAAAAACGAGGCCTGCAGCGTTTATGGGCACCGGTGACAAAACAGGACAGAAGCGAATCCTGTCCTGTCCGGCACACTTAACATGGGGGCCTATGGCACCAGATTTGGGAAACAACATTAGTTTCCCAGATTTGGTGCCAGGGTACAGAGCATGCGCAGAACAAGAGCACTGCTCTGTACCCATAGTAAATCTGTCTAAGGGTGCTTTCACATCTGCGTTTTTCGTAATTCGCGGCAGATGCGGTTTTTTTCGCGGCCGCACCTGCCGCAAGTGCAAAACCGCACTTGCCGCACCTGCCGCAAGTATGCCTATACTTTGCATAGAAAAAACCGCAACCGCGCCGCAAGTGGAACGGTTATGCGGTAAACGCGGCAGATGCGGTTTTTTCACCGCATCTGCCGCGAATTACGAAAAACGCAGATGTGAAAGCACCCTTATATCACTTTAGCAGTGTATCTATACACACTGCTAAAGTGATATTACATAACGGGATGTTTAAAAATAAAGTGACAGACACTGCCGCAAGGTTACCGAGATTTGCCAGTCTCTGCAACCCCTGTGCAGTGAATTGATCGAATAGAGGTGATTTTGGTGTTGTCTGAGATGGAGTGGCAGTAAGTCAAATCCCTCTGTATGTCCAGGCAATTTTGCGCTGGCACTCAAGACATCTGCAAGCAACCCAGTACCTCATGAGATGAGGGAGAAACGATAATGGAGGTATGTGCAGACGCATTGATTTCCCTAGCCTCAACTGCAGAGCCAACCATAAGAGATTTATATACTGCTATAACTATAATCAATTAAACGTTGGCCACATTAACTGAACATATGGAGGGCCTAAAAGAGAACATTTGTCCCCTTAAATATGACCTCCAAAAAGTAAACAAAAGTGTAGATGAACTGGAAGGGAGAACGGGTTATATGGTGGACAAAATGCCACGGATAACCAAAGACCATGATAAGGCTATGCAGAATATCTCCTTCTTAATTGAAAAGGAAGATGACCTACAAAATAGGCAGTGCAGGAATAACTTGGCTAGTGGGTGTGCCTGAAAAATCAGAGGGCAACGATCCTGTGAAATATTTTGAAAAATAGCTGATTAGCATTATGGGAAAAGTGCTCTCTGATCTTTGCAATTGAAAGGAACCACAGAATACCCACCAGACAATTTCTAGCGGGAGCCCCACCATGACTATTTCTTTTGCAACTGCTGCATTTTCAAGAAAAAGACCTCATACTGAGAAAGACCAGAAACATGAAAGATTTCTATATAAACAAATACAGAGTCTCCATTTACCCAGACTTTTCTGCTGAAATACAGCAATTTCTTGAAATAAAAAAAGGCTGAGACTCCTTCAAGTACTTGACTCTACCTCAAGTACTTGGTTCTACCTTGCAAAACAATGTAAACAAGTAACTGGAAAAGAAAATGGCGCTACATAGGGCATTACCCGTGTTACACATTAATTAAAAATAGTATGGAGTTGCTCACCTTGTATAGTTGTGAGAGTCACAACCACTTTGTTTGCCTGTGATATCGTATTGATATCCAATTATTGATGGTCTGCAGCAGTCTTCCACGGTATTGATCGCAACAGACATAAAAGAAAAAATGGAATTATGATCTAGCTAGCATCCAAACACACAACTCCTGATGAAGATAAAAGATTGTGATTTTATTTTCTACAGGTTTCAGAGTGCTCTGGCCCCTTCCTCAGGATAAAAATACATCTGTGGTTTTTTCATGAGGAAGAGGCCAGAGCGCCCTGAAGCGTGTAGAAAATAAAATCACAATCATTTATCTTCATCAGGAGTTGTGTATTTGGATGGTAGCGCGGTCATAATTCCATATTTTCTTTTTTGTCTGTTGCAAAACTATGTGGCAGGAACAGGGGTTGAATATATATTTTTGAATCTCCAGCAGAAGCCTTATCATTGCCTGGACACTGAACGAAAAGCGCCTACGAAATTGAGTCCCCTGAAGGCACACTAATCACCAAACCTCCGGCTTACTGCGGGTTTTGGACAATCATGTGTTTCCTCTGTTAAAGAGAAGGTATATTCACTGCTCCCCACAGCCATTATCCCAGGCATGGGGAGCAATGAGTATTCCAGAAGGTGATGTCGATGTAACTGGGCGTGCATGGCATTGACGTCATGCTCTGCACCGCTTACACACTAAAGTCAGTTGCCAGCATAGAATAGCACATGGCTCATTGAGGGAGCGGGGGGATAGTGAGTAGAATCGTTTATTTATTTTGTGTGTGCAGTGTGATGGGAAGCATATACACCAGGATGGGCCCATCATTGGGATCATATACATCGGGTTAAAGGGAAGCGGTCACCCCATTTGGGCATTTTAAACTGTGGCCACCAGCATTTACATGATGTAAATGGGGTTCTAGTAACCCCTGTATGTGCTCAGACTGGCCCCTCATACCTGAAATATGAACTTTTATTATGTCTAGAGCTGGCCTCCTACTGATACCGGGAGGCTGCTATTGAGACCTGGTGGATGGTGTTCTCGCTGCCCCTCCAGGCTGGTAAACCTGCCCTGCACTTATCAAATTTCCTGCCCCTTTTCTGGCTGACACAGAGTAACAGTAGTGGTGAGCAACAGCCGCACTCGTGGCGGCACAGTGAAGCCGGTGTCCGCGCTCCATTGAGTATTTCAGGTATGAGGGGCCAGTCTGGGCAAATAAAGGGGTTACTAGAACCCCATTTACATCATGTAAATGCTGGTGGGCATAGTTTAAAATGCACAAAGTGGGTGACAGGTTCCCTTTAAGGTAAATATATACCAGGATGAGGGACATATATATGAGGATGAACATCAGATATACCAGGATGGACTCAGGATGGGGATCATGTATACCAGGATGGGGAAGATATATTCCAGGGCAAAGTACATTAGTACAGAATTAGGGGATATTGCCTCCATAATAGTGTCAGCAGCACACCTCCCCTATAACAGTTTACCACATTTTTTGCTTCTGACCCTCCTCCCCCATTTTCCTTATTTAAAACAAAGGTGTGTCTTTTGGCTCATTGTGACTTATGGTCCGAAAAATACTGCAATCCTTTGAGGTGTTCAATAGAAAAATGGATCTGAAAAAGGGGGGGGGGAGAAATGTTGGCTATAATTTAATTGCTTCATTACTTTACAACTGTTAGAACACTGGTTTTCTAATAAAAAAAAAATAAATATATATATATGGGAGTACTTTTTTTTAGTAAATATAAACAAGTATGTAACTTCTCTTATTTTGGTACTTTAGAAAGACCCAGCTCTGGCGAAACAGCTATTTAGTGCATTATTTTCTGGCATTCTGGAATCAATCAGCCTTAATGAAAAAAACAGCATTGCTGCTAAACTGGTTGATAAATTCAATCATTATTTGAACAGCTCGTTGTACTATTTCCCACCATTCATTGGTTGCATACAGGTAAGTGCACAAATATTTTAATATGGTTGTGATGTATATATATAATATATTTTATACTGTAGTTATTTTTAACTATTTTTGTTGCCACTATATTTTTCACACTTTAAAAAAGCCACAACATACCCCATTTCTATGTATTTTCTGACAGCAGATGTTTTACACATAGAATTTACCACCTTTAGGGTTATAGTCATAAGAGATTTCGTAAAATTTAGCTTCAACATGTAACATTTAGCCACAAATCAATTTTCATTTGTTTCTTACAATTAGTTTTTTTTAAATCAGATACATTTTTATTAATTAAACAGTTTCCAAACAGGATTACACAAATGCATAGAGACAACATGTCCCTTTTTTCTCATGAATATTTAGAATACAGTCCCAATTCCCACCCTCCCCTTCCCCCACCCGACAGCTAGCACATTTCACAACAGCTCATGGTGTCATTTAGTTAAGTAATCGTTAATAAGGTACATCAATTATGCCGTATTTCAGATCAATTTATACATATCACAGTTTAAAGTCATACTTCCTCTTCTCATCTATAATTTATCCAGGGTAACCATATTTTCTCGAACATTGCTATTTTCTCTCTTTTCCCATAAATACCCTTTTCCATATAAAGTAGGTTAGCTACCTGTTTCACAAATTCCTCTCTGCTTGGGGGAAGATCCCGAATCCAATATTTTACGATTAGTTTCCTTGCCACAAAGAGCAATTTTGCAATCGCTATCTTTAATGCATTTTCAATATCCACCTCCTCTACATAGCCCAGCAGGCAGACCACCGGTTCTCTAGGTATTTCACACCCATACACTCTATCTATCCGGTTAATAACCGCCGTCCAGTATGTGGACAGTCTTGCCAGGACCACATCATGTGGAAAATGCCCGCATTATCCCCTCTGCATCTCGGACATTCAGAATCAGTCCTCAAACCTGCACGGTACATAACCATTGGCTAGCCATGCACTCTGTGTAACACATATAGATGCGAGAGCCTAGCCGATTCACGCATAGACAATTTGGGTATGTATTCCAGGATACTAGTCCATTTATCATCCGGCATGTGTCCCACTTCCTCCTCCCATTTCGAACATGCTTTTATAGGGAATGAAAGGAGGGAATGTATGTAGTAAGTCTCTAAATATGCACAATATCACTCCAGTCGAGAGTCCCTTATGGCAAATATAGTCTAGGACAATGTTGTCTTGTATTTGCAAGGCACTAGTCCCACTCTGTATACCAACTGCATGTTGTATCTGTAAATACTGGAGCCAACCCGATTCCGGTAGTCCAAATTCCAATTTTAATTGTTGAAAGGTCTTTAATTCCTGTCTATTCATAATTTGATGCATATACACAATACCTCTGTTTTCCCATTCCATAAGTCGTCCCATTTTTATTAATTCAGGGAGATTCCCATTATTCCATATGGGAGTGTATTTCGTCAAATTTGTCACCCCTCTCAATTGTTTTAGTTTTTTCCATAATTTATGTGTAAGGTCAAATGTTGGGTATGTCTTTCCCAGCAGTCCCACAGACCCGCCCTCAAGTCCATCTGTCAGAGGGGATCTACCAACTATTTTTTCCAATATTTTTGTATTGTGACTATTCTCTGATTTACAAGCCCACCCCCTCAAATGCTTACTTTGAGCCGCCAAAAAATAAATCCCAGGGTGGGGCAGTGCCAGTCCCCCATCGTCTTTTGGCCTCTGCAGTGTCTCTAGCCGAATCCTAGGCTGTTTCTTCCCCCAAATCAGTTCTCGGAATATGGCATTAATAGGCTTGAGCCTGCGCTGAGGGATCCATAAGGGCGAGTTGTGCATTATGTATAGTAATTTGGGCATCAAGATCATTTTGATCAGGTTAACTCTCCCCACCACGGATAAACACAATTTATTCCAGGCAGTAACTTTACGCTTCAGCACTGTCAGTAATGGAGTAAGGTTCAACTGCAAATAGTCCGTGATGGGTAAAGTCACCCAAATGCCCAGATACTTAAATTGCTCCACCCTACTCAGTCTTCCCGATTCCACCTCCTCTTCTGTATCATTCTCCTCCTTGTCTACTTTAAATAAACTTGACTTATTCCAATTTATAGTAAGCCCCGAAAGCACCCCAAAACCCTCAATGGTCCACATGGCATGGCCCAACGAAGCCCCACTATCCTCCAGAAACAGCAGAATGTCATCCGCGTATAGCGCGACTTTTTCCTCATTCTCCCCGTATTTAAATCCCTTGATGTCCTTGGATTTTCTTATAGTAGCAGCTGGAAGCTCCACCGCTATAGCAAACAACAGGGGCGATAGCGGGCAGCCCTGTCTGGTACCCCTCCGTAGGTCTATCCTTCCAGAGACGACCCCGTTGACTCTAATTTTGGCAGTAGGTTGAGCATACAAAAGTTGTATCCATGACATAAATTGTGGTCCAAATCCCATACACTGTAACACCCTCCATAGGTACCTCCACTCCACACTATCAAAGGCCTTACGAGCGTCCAGCGATGCCACAGCCCTTCTGCCCATATTGTCTGACGGCAGCTGCAGATTCAAAAATAATCTTCTTAAGTTGGTCGCAGTAGATCTATTTGGCATAAAGCCGGATTGATCTGAGTGTATTAAATTTGAGATCACCGTTGTTAAACGGTTTGACAGTACTTTTGCAAGAATTTTCACATCTGCCGTCAGCAATGAAATAGGCCGGTATGACTCTGGGTCTGTAAGGTCTTTACCTTCCTTAGGGATCACAACTATAGTCGCCTCTCTCATGGATGTTGGTAATACCCCCTGTTTCTTAGCTTCCATATAGACCTCCAATAATCTAGGTAATAGAATTTCTTCCAACCGTTTATAAACCTCCGCCGGGAGTCCATCTGACCCCGGGGCCTTTTCATTGGCCATGCCACGCAATGCCTCCCCTAGTTCATCTTCTGTGATAGGTGCTTCCAAAGCGTTCCTATCCTCCGTCGATAGAGTGGGTAACGATGCCGCTGCCAAGAAGGCCTCCACCTCCCTTTCATCCGACCCTTCTTGTGATGTGTATAAATCCCCGTAAAACTTCACAAAGATCTCTATAATGTTCTTTGTATCCATAACTCATTCTCCACCTTCTCCCACTAAACAATGGACAAACTGATTCCCCTTCTGTGCCGCCGCTATGATGGACAGTAAATGACCCACCTTCTCCCCTTCTTCAAAGAATCTCATTTTCTGGAAAGCCAATTTCTTATCTGCCCTTTCCATAAGGACTCTATTCACCTCCTTTTGTGCCTCTTGTAATTTTTTCCTAGAATGTGTATCACTCTGCCTCGCCGCCTCCAATTCTGCTCTCTCCAATTTCTGTAAGCTATCTTTTTCCTTCTGTTTATTCTGTGATTTACACCTGCAGATATCCCGAAACAGAATCCCCCTTAAGTATGCTTTCATGGTCTCCCAAACTATCAGTGGGTCAGCACTACCCTCATTCAGATTATAAAATTCCTCAATTTCCATTCCAATTTAGTCATATCAATAGTGCGCAGCCACACTGGGTGTATTTTCCAGTCTCTAACCACATTCCCCAGTGAACCCGGCCATCTAATAGAAACAAGAATTGGGCTATGGTCCGCGACAACTCTGGCTAGATATTCCACCTCCCCAACTAGCCCATCCAGTAGACTATTTCCCAGGGCCATGTCAATACGGGAAAGTGTGTCATATGATGTCGAAAAGCAAGAGAAACATCTCTCCTCTACGTTCCTAACTCTCCAAAGATCCGTCAACCCCATTTCTTGTATTAGGGAACCAAATGGGGTCAGAGTATTCTTACGTACCCCCCAGACGTGGCGCTCCTGTCCCACTGTGTGTCTATCACGTTATTAAAGTCTCCTATCAACAAAAATGGCATTACCCCCTTCCTTTCCGCCGTCTCTCTTACCCTTCGTAATTTAATACTGGAATATGGCGGAGGAATATAAATTGCCACGATACACATTAATTGTCCGGACAATCTACAAACCACCATCACATATTGTCCCTCAGTGTCAATGTCAACTTCATCTCCTCATATTGTGCCGAATTATGTATTAAGATCGAAACTCCCCTGGCGTAGGAAGAAAAAGTGGAGTGGTACGTCTTCTGCGCCCACTTTCTATTTAGAACACCCACTGTATCAATTGTCAAATGAGTTTCCAGAAGGCATATCACTGATGGCTTACGGTCTAGCACGTATTGAATAACCGCTGCTCTTTTTGACTTATACGAGAGCTCTCGTACATTCCAGCAAATAATATTATTCAGTTCCCCCATTAACCAAGATGTTTTGTAGTCGTATTGCTGCTATCCCTGTGCGTAGCTGTCTGCTCCCCTCCTCCCATTTCCCCTCTTCCCCCCTTTCCCACCCCCCATCCTTCCCCCTTTCATATGTGTATTACTCTCATCGAGAGTGGGGTCCCAGAACCTTGGACCCGCTACAACTGAAGGACCAAATAACTGCCTTCTCCCATCCTGCAATTAGTATAAACGATACCCTTTCCACACCATCATTTGTGTGCCCCTCTCCCGCCCTCCCGTACCCGCCTGAATAACATTTCCAACCTGTTTACCATTAAAGTTAAATATTCTGGTAACCAACTATTACATTTAAACTTTATAATATTACAACAATATTTGTCAATTATTCTTCTCATACCCAGGACCTCCCATTACTCAAGTGCCTCCCCTCTCTCTATGCTTATCCCACTGTTTGTCTAATAGAGCCAGGGGTGCATAAAAATAATACCCAAAAAAAAGGGGGAACAAAGAAAGACATTGAATCAATCGTCCCCCTACTGGCCGTCTGTCCTTCAGGAAAAACAGTGATAAAACAAAAACACGGATGCAGGTTCAGTAACCGGACGTCAACCTGCAAAATCAGCACCGTCTCAAAGTCTCATCCAGCGTTCCCAGAGTTCACGCATGTTCTCCAGCTTCCTTGATACGCCTAGTATTAACATCCAGCCACTGCGAGGCTTCCTCCGCATCCACAAAAAAGAAGATCTATTCTAACGCCATCACTCGTAGTTTTGCTAGAAAAATCATGGCGTACTTTACGTTCAACTCTCTCAAACGCTTCTTTACAGTGGAGAATTTCATTCTTTGCTTCTGTACCACCACTGAGTAATCAGGATATATGGCGATCCTCTGACCGTTAATTGTAAGCTCCTCCATGTCCCTGGCTTTTTGCAGGATGATATCCCTGTCCCTGTAGTAAAGGATCTTTGCGAGTATTGTACGCGGACCCTTACCAGGCGGCTGAGGTTGCATAGGGACCCGATGCGCTCTCTCCACAGCAAACAGTCTTGTCAGAGTTTCAGAACCAAATTTCTCTCTAATCCAGTTTTCAATTAACTCAGTGGGGTTTCTCCCCTCAGACTTCTCCGGGATGCCCACTATTCTCAGATTGTTTCGTCTGGAACGGTTCTCCAGATCGTCCGTTTTTGCTGCAAGCTCAGACATTTGCTGTATATACTTTTTCTCCATTCTCTGCATTTTAGCTATATGATCCTCTGCTGTGCTCACTCTTTCTTCCACAGCTCCTGTCCTAGTGTCCACTTTCTTCATGTCTTTCTTAATTGTGGATATCTCTCCCTGCACTCCTAGGACCTGCTGTGTTAGTGTCATCAGAGCTTCCTTGCAGTAGGACACCACTGCAAACACATCTTTTAAAGTGGGCTCTGCTTGCATACTGTCCTCTGCCTGGGTCTGCCCAGGCTCTCCAGCACCCTTCTCCTGTGCTGGCACCTCCACTTCCTCCTCTTCCCCCTCAATCATGGGGGATTCATCTTCCTCCCCAGCCTCCTCACCTCCATCCTCTGTCACTCCAGCACAGCCCTCCTCTCTCCTCGCAAACTGTGCGAGCTTCTCTGCGGCTGCCATGCGCTGCTGGCAAGCGGCATTAGCCTTCTCCGCCTCCTCTCTCTTATCGGCGCCATCTTGGAGACCGGCGTTGTCTCCCGTGCCCGCATCTCGCTGCCGGCGGCGGGTCATAGTAACTGCTTCGGGCGGCTCCCGACGCTGCACTGCACTCCAGGGACCTCCGGTCACCGTTTCAGGGAGGCAGGGATCCCTCCACAAGCTGTATCAGGATTAATTGGTGGGCACTCGGCGGGAGCTCTAGGAAGTGCGACCGCTCACATTCCCTTCCAGGCCACGCCCCCTCTTACAATTAGTTTAACCAACTTCGTACAATACCTTTTAAAAATAAAAGTTCATAAGTGTGCTTATGGCTACATGCACATATTTTCATATTTTCACCTGCTTTGAGAATCTGAAAAATAGTGGTCCAAGATGCCATTGAAAATCCAAGCCACAGTTATTATTTGGGCTGCAGGGGTAAGTGGATGTGCAATTGCTCATTTTCCAACTCCTTTATTAGGTGGGAAAAAAGTCCCCTATATGTTACAGCACATTATTTCTGTATGGTAAAAGAAACACTGGGTCATTGTGAGGCCAAGTTCACACAGGCGTGAGTGCTGTACCATTGTTAAAACAACAAAAGTACATGGAGAGCACGCAGAAAAAATTAGACAGTGGGGCAGTGCAGATAGTAACATAGTTTTTAAGGTTGAAGGAAGACTTTAAGTCCATCTAGTTCAACCCATAGCCTAACATGTTGATCCAGAGGAAGGCAAAAAAAACCCATGTGGCAACACTAAGCTCCACATTGGGGGAAAAAATTCCTTCCTGACTCCAGATATGGCAATCAGACTAATTCCCTGGATCAACGCCCTATCAAAGAATCTAGTATATATAACTGGTAATATTATAGTTTTCAAGAAAGGCATCCAGGCCCTTCTTAAGGCTGCGTTCTCACATTTGCGTATTTTGCTGCGCTTTTTTGCGCGCACTTTTTTGCCGCGTTTTTTGGCCGCACAAAAAGTGCAACAAAATACGCAGGGGCTTTCACACACTGCGCTTTCTTTACTCCAGAAAGCGCAGTGATGTCACAGAGGGGAGGAAGAATCCTGCTTCCTCCTCCCCTCTGTGACAGCCCCATTAGATTTCACAGCAAAAGCAAGTGTATGAAAAATAAAAAACAATGAATACTTCACCTGTCCGACGCCTTTTCCCGCTGTTCGGTCTCTCCGGTTCCAAGTGAGAGGTCTTCTGCCAGGACCTGTGGTGACGTCAGAGGGGCGTTCCCAGCGCTGATTGGCTGCTCGCGGTCATGTGATATGTATCACATGACCGCGAGTGCCCGGGAACGCCCCTCTGACGTCACCCCTAAGCCTTCGTTTTTCCAAGCTAAATAACCCCAAGTTTAATAACCTGTCTTGGTATTGCAGACCCCTCAGTCCTCTAATAACCTTGGTCGCTCTTCTCTGGACCCGCTCTAGTTCAGCTATGTCTTTCTTATACACCGGAGACCAGAATTGTACACAGTATTCTAAGTGTGGTCGCACTAGTGACTTGTATAGAGGTAAAATTATGTTCTCCTCATGAGCATCTATGCCTCTTTTAATGCATCCCATTATTTTATTTGCCTTTGCAGCAGCTGCCTGTCGCTGGCCACTAAATGTGAGTTTGTCATCTACCCATACACCCAGGTCTTTTTCAGTGACAGTTTTGCCCAGTGTTTTACAATTAAGCACATAATTATACCTTTTGTTTCCTCTGCCTAAGTGCATGACCTTACATTTATCCCCATTAAAGCTCATTTGCCATTTATCAGCCCAAGCTTCTAGTTTACATGAATCCTCCTGTAATATAAAATTGTCCTCCTCTGTATTGATTACCCTGCAGAGTTTAGTGTCATCTGCAAATATTGAGATTCTACTCTGTATGCCCCTTACAAGGTCATTAATAAATATATTAAAAAGAAGCAGCCCAATACTGACCCCTGCGGTACCCCACTGTTAACTGTTACCCATTCTGAGTGTGTTCCATTAATGACCACCCTTTGTTTCCTATCGCTAAGCCAGTTTTTAACCCACACATGTTTTCCCCTATCCCCATTGCTCTCATTTTATGTATCAACCTTTTGTGTGGCACCGTATCAAAAGCTTTTGAAAAGTCCATATACACCACAGCCACTGCATTTCTTTGGTCCAGTCCAGAACTTACTTCTTCATAGAAGCTTATCAGATTAGTTTGACAGGAACAGTCCCTCGTAAGACCATGTTAATATTGGGTCATGAAGTAATTTTTCTTCAGATACTCCAGTATAGCATCTCTTAGAAAACCCTCTAGGATTTTACCCACAGTAGAGGTTAAGCTTACTGGCCTATAATTTCCAAGTTCAGTTTTTGTTCCCTTTTTTAATATTGGCACCACATTTGCTATACGCCAGTCCTATGGTACAGACCCTGTTATTATGGAATCTTTAAAGATTAAAAATAATGGTCTATCTATGACAGTACTTAATTCCTGCAGCACTCTGGGGTGTATCCCATCCGGGCCCAGGGATTTGTCAATTTTAGTGATTTTTAGACAATGCCGTACTTCCTGATGGGTTAAGCAGGTGCCATTTAATTGACAGTTTTTGTTATCACTGATCATATTGTCTGTCATGGGATTTTCTTACTGTTGAAAAAAAGTCATTTAACATATTGGCTTTTTCCTCATCCTCATCCACCATTTTACCCAGATTATTTTTAAAGGGCCCAACACAATCATTCTTTAGTTTCTTACTATTTATGTATTTAAAAAATATTTTGGGATTATTTTTACTTTCTCTGGCAATGAGTCCCTCTGTCTCAATCTTTGCTGCCTTCATTTTCTTTTTACAAATGTTTATTTAATTTTCGGTATTTATTTAATGCATCATCACTACCTACTTGCTTTAATTCCCTAAATGCTTTCTTTTTGTCTCTTATTGCGCCCCTTAAGCAATTTATTTCCTTCATGGATGGAAACTACATGTATAAAAAATCATAATCAATAGTTTCTTCCATGTGGTAGATGAGACTCACTGATTCATCAATTGGTGCGCCAAAAAAAATCAGAATCAAACAGAGCCACAGTAAAGCATCAGTTTTTTACAGATACATTGTAATTCTTTTCCATAGTGAACTGTATTGGGTTTTGTACAGATTTAAAAAAAAAACTGCTGTTGTATACAAACAGATCGCAAACTGATGACCAACTAGAAAAAGATCGGCTGAGTTTTCTGGATGACGCTCGGCCAGTTTTATTTTTTTTACATATATATAGTCTCAAAAACAAAAAGACTGGGCACTAGAGCGACTTTTACGGAGTAAAGTCCAAGTTTTACTTATAGTGACAATGCAATGCCGCCTTCAAATGGTGTTGCTCTGCTCGCTTGATGAATTCAACATGATCCATATAACTGAAGTTTGAGAATAAAGACAAGCGGCACTCACCAAAGATGATCTTCATGATTTATTCAGCGTCCATTTACATTGCCATGGACAAGTCAAGCAAGGGAGGGGGTGCAGTGGCAGCGGACGACCACCTGTCGTTTCGAGGTTAATACCACTTCCACGGGTCCTGGTGTTGGCGTCTGACGTCACATTCAGACTCTAAATAGGCCGGACTTCACAACGTCATTACCGCAGTGAAAGTGTGCATTAAAACAAAAAATCAAACAATAAGATGCAACACTCCTGTTAGTAACAGCATTATATACATACAAATTGCAGTATTTAATAAAACATTCAAGGCAACATTATATTTTTACCTGGCTCTAAAGGGAGGGTTTCCTCTGTATAGATTTTACCTTATACCTCCTAGTAACCTAGCACTATGCTTAATTACCCTTAAAAAAAAAACGCAAGCAATTGAACCATTTCTATACTCCGAATAATAAGGGCTTTTAATAAATGAACGGACATTATAATTTGTGCTTGTTGTTAGATCGTAATTGCAGGTTAAATAGGATCTCAATGGAAGATCCATCACTAAATCCATAAGTTATGTGGAAAAGAAAACATCTTAGGGTGCTTTCACATCTGCGTTTTTCGTAATTCGCGGCAGATGCGGTGAAAAAACCGCATCTGCCGCGTTTGCCGCATAACGGTTCCACTTGCGGCACGGTTGCGGTTTTTTCCATAGGAAGTATAGGGGACTTGCGGCAGATGCGGCAAGTGCGGTATTGCACTTGCGGCAGGTGCGGCAGCGAAAAAAACCGCAGTAAGCTGCGGTTTTTTTCTCTGCCGCACCTGCCGCAAGTGCAATACCGCACTTGCCGCATCTGCCGCAAGTCCCCCTATACTTCCTATGGAAAAAACCGCAACCGTGCCGCAAGTGGAACCGTTATGCGGCAAACGCGGCAGATGCGGTTTTTTCACCGCATCTGCCGCGAATTACGAAAAACGCAGATGTGAAAGGGCCCTTATACACCTACTTTTAAAGAAAAGCTGCTAACTCATTTTTGTCATTCAGGCCCAAGGCGCCACATGCCCTAAGCCTGATACTCCATTGACACTCTTTTTGTAGCAGTCTCTAATGTGTATCTCCGCCCCTCTCTGATGACGTCACCTGCTCTAATCCAGAAAAAGATAACACGTTAGCATTACCATCATGACATATATATACATACAGTCGTGTGCACATGCTCCTAATGTCTTATGTGTACCAACTTGTGCTCCAGCTCATTTCTACTGGTTTTGCTTTAGTTTCTTGTACTTTGAACAAACAGGTGTGTCAATCCTCTCTTTTTTGAGCAAGGTATTTAGTTTATTTCTTCCCATGGATATTTGTCTTAACTAGTCAAGCCCCAGTCCAGCACTTTCTGATCTCTACATTGAGGTCGGTTGACACAATGTGAGGTTTTAATATTGGAGGTTAGAATCGTCCAGGTTGAGGTAGACCATGTAGCGGTGGGGTGGCTTTTACTGGTACCATATGTTATTCACCGTATATGTATTAATAATATTTACGTACTACGCGTTATATGCTTCTTTTGTTTGTATCTTAGGTTTTGTTTAGTTATGTGATTTTAGTATAAGGCAAAAAATGGAGTAGAGAAATCAACAGTCGGGAACTAATTTTTCTTATTCCCTGCAAACAAATAGCATATATGAAGAACGCTTTTCATGTTGAGTATGACGACCTTTACATTGCCTGCTTTTATATATTTTATTTTCTCAGCATTGCTGTTACAGTTAAGAAATACATTTTTGACCTATACATATAATTCATTTTATTTAGGATATGTGTTACCAAAATGTTGAGCTGCTTTATCTAAACCCAGCAAGTGTAAGCACAAGCAGCATGGAAAGTTTGCAGCAGTCAATTGGTATACTACTGCTTGAGAAGGCATTACAGTTCATTTCACCACCAGAGGAGCCTGCATCAAAGAAGCGGCGTGGAAGGGCAGACGTTCCTCCAGATGTTCAGAGATGGATACATCTTGCTCGGTGAGTCCTATAGATGTAAGGGTACCGTAACACCTGGCGACTGCCCCAGGGATGCACGTTTTTGGCGCCCCACCAGCGTCGCCGCCCACCCTTCAAACACGGGGAGACATCTCCGGCGATGGGCTGGCGAGCTGAGAGGCGGCATCGCCGCTGGGGAGTCTCAAAATTCCCTAGGCGATGCAGTACAATGGGAGCCTATGGCTCCCATCGCCTGTCAGCTCGCCGGCGGCCGTTTACATGGGGCGATGTAAACACATCGCCTCAGATCGGCCGCCTGGTTTCAGAGCACTGCTCTGAAACCAGGCGACCAGTAAAAGGTGTCTCCATCGCCCCTTTACATTAGGCAATGCAGGGGCAATGTCGCCACGTGTGGCGTGGCCTTAAGAGTTTTCTTATAGTGATAGATGTGTTACAAACATTAGTTATCATTTGAACAGTTCTGTTTGTGATGTACTGTATATTCTCCGAGTTTAATTCCAGATCTTTGTTCCTTAAGGTTGTATCGCTCTATCGGTGACTATGATGTTCTTCGAGGCATTTTCAGTAATAAGATTGGAACGAAAAGTATTACTCAGCTTGCTTTAGATGCAGAAGCAAGATCTGACTATGGAGAAGCTGCTAAACTTTATGATAAGGTATGTGCATAGTCCATCAATTATCAGGATCACAGTTATGTCCACGATTAGAGATAAAATGAAATAATCTTTGACAGTCAATATTGTTATACAGACCAGTATTTTTATATTTTTTTAACCCTCTTATGAGGGTTTGTTTTTGTGGTACTTTTGATTTATCACCCCCCACCTTCCCCTCACTTAGCATTATCACCACATGCAGTCGCGGCTCTGAGTGACTATTGGCCAACTCCTATTAAAGAGAGTCTGTCACCTCAAAAACACAATATTAGGGGCGTGTCCTAACCTCTGATAAAGTAGGACGCTTGGATCCGGAGCTCCGACCAGGGACCTGTTTTAACCGGCTAATCTCGCGGTTCCCCGTGCCCCCGAGGCTCCGAAACGCTCTGTACCGGCTCTGGAGGATCCCCTGCTGCCATGGGAAAAAGTAAGGCCAGTTCCCGTGACCCGGCCCACCGCATCGCCGACTTCTTTGTCCCCCCACTGCACGTGGCGCAGGGAGACTCACAGGCACAGCAGTCCCCTAGGGCTGCTCGTGCTGCACGGCGTGACCCTCACCCCTCAGCCTCAGGCAGTAATGAGATAGTTATCCCGGAGGCTACAGTAACCCCTTCACTGCTGAGAACCATGCTGGGGGAGCTTAGATCCTCCTTACAGGAGGATATGCGGGCCATGGTGTCTTCTCTCCGGGGAGAGGTGTAGGAGCTGGGAGGTCAGATGGATCATCTTGAAAGGAAGATGGCTGAGCTGGTTGCTTCACATAATTCCCTGTGGGACGCTCATGAGGCTCTGGAGAATAAAGCACATAAAACCCACTCTAAAGCCCTGGACCTGGAGGACAGGTCCAGAAGAAATAATATCAAGCTCAGGGGTGTCCAGGAATCGGTATCAGATGCAGACCTGAGACCTTTCTTACAGAAATTTATTATGGCAGCCCTTTCCCAGACAGACAGAAGCCTCCTGGTGATCGATCGCATACATCGCCTGCGCAAACCCCCGAGGCTGGCGCCTTCTGTGCCGAGGGATGTGCTCGCCCGGGTACATTTCTTTGAACTAAAGGAGGAATTCCTCCAGGCACTCAGGGGTTCCCCTCCGCTGCCTGGCAGGTTTGCCTCTCTGAAGGTCTTTCAAGATCTCTCCCCTGGCACCTTGGCCCTGCGCCGAGCCTTTGCCCCCTTCACTTCAGTCCTCAGAGACAAGGGCATACAATACAAATGGGGGTACTACCCTACCAGACTCCTCATTAAAAAAGATGGCACCTTCACTACCTGCTTCACCCCCCGGCAAGCTGCAAAATCCTTCTCTGGATGGGGATTCCAGCCTGGAATTGATAAAGACTTGGATAAGTCTCCCAACTCAGGACAGAACTCTCCTAAGCAATTGGACCGCCGCATCGACCCTGATTGGGTAACCGCTCGATGAACTTGCATCATCTGGGTCCCTGGTCGGACCTTTTTTCCCTTTGGCTTTCTTTTGTTCTCTCCTTTCCTGTGTGGTTATCCTTCCGCGCAGGACTGAGGGACTCGGACTCTGGCTGCTGTTTCCACGGACTGAACCCTGTGGACTGTTGGAGTCCTAGTTTTGGCCCCCTGGGTGACCTTGTTTGTCACTGGTGGATTCGGACCTCTGGTCTGAATGGATGTTCTGTTTTTCATTATTTTCGTGTTCTTTGTTTGTATGTCTTGTTTGTCTCTCCCATTTCCCCCACTTCCCCCTTCTCTCCCTAGGTGGACATGGAGCTGCATCTCTGCTTTAGTAATTTTTATGCTACTCACTTATTATACCGTACCATTATCTGTTGCTACGTTTGACCCTCCATGAGTATCACACTGGTCTCCCAAAATGTTAACGGGCTAAATTCTCCGTGCAAAATGGCAATGGTCTGGCGCCAATTAAATAAATCCCGTCACCAAATAGTATGCCTTCAGGAGACTCATCTCCTAGCACAGGATGAACCCAGAATGTCTTCTACCTTGTATCCGCACCGATTCTTTGCAGGAGGAGGCACGAAAAAGGCCGGAGTTGCTATTTTTATCAGTAGAGATGTGACATTCCAATTGGTCCGGGTGGTTGCTGATGGGGCGGGGAGGTTTCTGATTCTTCTCTGTACCATTAATGATGCACCCTATCAAATTGCTTCAGTGTATGCCCCTAACACCGGTCAAATCAAATTTTTTAAATCATTCTTGCAGACTATAGGAGATGTACATCACGGGTATAAATTGATTGCAGGGGACTTTAATGTCCCGATGGTGAGAACATTGGACTGCTCTGTCCCGTCTGATTCCAGAGCGGAGGCTGATCAGGTTGTGCGCTATTATGGACTCCATGATATATGGAGGTACTTGCATTGTGGTGAACGAGACTACACGTTCATGTCCTCCAGACATGCAACTTACAGCAGAATTGACTATATACTAGTTGATGATGTGGCTCTCCCTCACTGCTCTGTGGCTACTATCGGTAACATATCCTGGTCAGATCATGCTCCTGTAACGATCTCACTGATTGACTCCCTGGCTTTAACCCCCCCTGCATGTTGGCTTCTTAATGCCCAGCTTCTGACGGACCAGTCTGCTGTGTCCCATCTAGAAGCCTTGTTGGATTAATTTTTCCGTGTTAATGATACACCTGAGGTGCAGCCTGACACTCTCTGGTTCGCACATAAGGCTGTTATGAGGGGCCACCTGCTCAAACTGGCGGCATCTAACAAATGTAAATATGCCCAGGCTTTAAGGGATGCTCTGGCGGAGGTGGCATCTTTGGAGACCAGGCATAAACATACCCCCACCCCACTCTTGCTCTTGGAGCTCGGCAGGGCCCGCCTTCGGGTCCGGGAATTACTGCTGCGCTCCACCGCTAACGCCCTGCGCAAATCTAAGGCCGCCTTTTACTCTATGGGTGATCGAGCCAGTGCCGGGACAAGGCATTTTGGTGCCCTAGGCAGGTAAGGCAAACGGCGCCCCCCCCCCCCCCCCCCGAAATATGTCTGGGAATAAAAATGTCAGCATACTTTGAAAGTAAATTTAATTTAACAGGGACCTATAAAAGGTTCGTCCAACCACACTACAGAGACATACTGATAGGTTGTTTACATTGTGAGCCCCAATGGGGACAGTGTTCATGATGTATGTAAAGTGCTGTGGAGTTCATAGTGTAATATAAATGCAAAAAGTATTATTCTTAATATTATGTCACAATACCAGGATCTGAGGATCTTCTATTTCGAGGTCAGGGACTCTCTGATGCCATGTTGCTGCTTGTCTCGCTGTTGTCCTCTTTTTAAACTGCAGTGCGGTGGACAAGAGAGCATTAACTGGTTAATAACAAGAAGTATGGAGTGTGTACTGAGCCATAAACCCTCCCCTTACCATGAAGTATGGAGTGTGTACTGACTGAGCCATAAACCTCCTCATACCATGTCCAGCAGACATTGTAGGATTACTACCTGTATATACTCGTGTATAACCCGACCTGTGTATAAGCCGACCCCCCTACTTTTGCCCCCAAAACCTGGGAAAACCTATTGACTCGTGTATAAGCCGAGGGTGGACCCCAGCACAGGTATACAGCCCCCAGCAAAGTGGTATACAGCAGCCTCTCCAGTGGTAATACAGCAGCCCCAGTGGTAATACAGGAGCCCCAGTGGTAATACAGGAGCCCCAGTGGTAATACAGGAGCCCCAGTGGTAATACAGGAGCCCCAGTGGTTATACAGCAGCCCCAGGGGTAATACAGCAGCCCCAGGAGTTATACAGCAGCCCCAGGGGTTATACAGCAGCCCCAGGGGTAATACAGCAGCCCCAGTGGTAATACAGCAGCCCCAGGGGTAATACAGCATCCCCAGGGGTAATACAGCAGCCCCAGGGGTTATACAGCAGCCCCAGGGGTAATACAGCAGCCCCAGGGGTTATACAGCAGCCCCAGGGGTTATACAGCAGCCCCAGTGGTATATACAGGCCCCAGCAGTATATACAGCAGCCCCAGTGGTATATACAGGCCCCAGCAGTATATACAGCAGGCCCAGTGGTGGTGTATAAAGGGCCCAGTGGTGGTGTATACAAGACCCAGTGGTGTATACAGGGCCCAGTATGCGGGGGCTGGGGGGGGAAGCGCGCCTTTGCACACTCACCGCGGCCGCCGTCACCGTGCGTCTGCTGTAAGGCTGCTTTCACACTGCGTTTTTCTGTGATCCGTGGCTGTCCGTTGTAAAACGGACAGCCACGGATCAGATTTTGACCCCATGTTATCCTATGGGCACGGATCACATCGGATTTGGCCTTATTGGCATCCGATTTTTGTCGGATCCGATTCTGGCCGATTTTTTGCTGTGCCCAAAATCGCAGCCTGCTTCGATTTTTGGCACAGCGGGTTAAATCGGACCGAATGGGATCCGACCTGATCCGTGCCAAATAAGGCTGCTTTCACACAGCGTTTTTGTGCTGTCCGAGGGGATCAGACTTTTTGCAGCACCCCTCAGACAGCATCGGATCCAAACTGATGACTGCAATCGGATGCCAAATAGGCATCCGATCCCGATGTTTTGCAGCATCAGTTTGGATCCTCTCCCTGCTCCTCCTGTCACCTTGTCCCCCTCCTGTCACCCTCCTGTCACCCTTCTCCCCTCTGTCTCCCCTCTTTGTCCCCTCTGTCCCCCCACTTTGCAGCCCCTCTTTGCAGACCCTCTTTGCCCCCTCTTTGCAGACCCTCTTTGCCCCCTTCTTTGCAGCCCCTCTTTGGACCCCCTCTTTGCCCCCTCTTTGCAGACCCTCTTTGCCCCCCTCTTTGCAGCCCCTCTTTGGACCCCCTCTTTGCAGACCCTCTTTGCCCCCCTCTCTGCAGACCCTCTTTGCCCCCCTCTTTGCAGCCCCTCTTTGGACCCCCTCTTTGCAGCCCCTCTTTGCCCTCCTCTTTGCAGCCCCTCTTTGGACCCCCTCTTTGCAGCCCCTCTTTGGACCCCCTCTTTGCCCCCTCTTTGCTCCCCTCTTTGCCCCCTCTTTGCTCCCCTCTTTGCAGCCCCTCTTTGCCCCCCCCTTTGCAGCCCCTCTTTGGACCCCCTCTTTGCCCCCTCTTTGCTCCCCTCTTTGCAGCCCCTCTTTGCCCCCCTCTTTGCTCCCCTCTTTGCAGCCCCTGTTTGCTCCCCTCTTTGCAGCCCCTCTTTGCTCCCCTCTTTGCTCCCCTCTTTGCCCCCTCTTTGCAGCCCCTCTTTGCCCCCTCTTTGCTCCCCTCTTTGCCCCCTCTTTGCTCCCCTCTTTGCCCCCTCTTTGCCCCCTCTTTGCTCCCCTCTTTGCCCCCTCTTTGCTCCCCTCTTTGCCCCCTCTTTGCTCCCCTCTTTGCCCCCTTTGCAGCCCCTCTTTGCTCCCCTCTTTGCCCCCTCTTTGCAGCCCCTCTTTGCCCTCCTTCTGCAGAGCGGTCAGCACGGGGCCCTCCTGGGGGCGGGCAATGCGCCCTCCACAAGATGGCGCCCTAGGCGATCGCCTAGGGTCGCCTACCCATCGTCCCGGCCCTGGATCGAGCGGGTGCCGTGTTGGCCAGGCGAGTCAAGAAGAGGGAAGCACAGTCTAGGATCCCTTTTCTGGTGAAGCAAAACTCCACGAAAGTTTATAATCCCATCCACATAGCAGACGAGTTTGCCTCGTATTACTCTGTGCTTTATAACCTCAGGGATGACCCAGTGCTGCTCCAACCCTCTCCTGATATTATAACCGCCTTCTTAGAGAGGGCTTCTTTACCTAAAGCTACACAATCCCAACTTGCTTTTCTGAATGCTCCCATTCAAACCCCAGAGATCCTTAGGGTTATTAATGAAGCTAAGAAACACTCTGCCCCCGGACCAGATGGGTTCTCTTTTCCTTACTATGCTCAGTTTCTTTCTACCTTGGCACCTCGACTCCTCTGTCTCTTTGACTTCTGGGCGCAGACTGGTAGTATCAGACCAGAGGGGTTGCAGGCTTCAATTGCCACGCTCCCCAAACCGGGCAAACCACCTACCACTCCTTCTAACTTTCGCCCCATTGCCTTGCTCAATGTAGATGTGAAGATCTATGCCAAACTGTGGGCAAATCGCCTCCTTCTGGTGCTACCCTCCCTGGTCCATCCTGACCAGGTGGGGTTTGTCCTGGGCAGACAGGCGAGGGATGGTACGAGACGCCTGATTGACTTGTTGGATGTGGTTGAGAGGGGGCACCTCCCCAGTGCATTCCTCTCACTTGATGCTGAGAAGGCGTTTGATCGGGTGCACTGGGAATACTTGGAGAGGACACTAATTAAATTTGGACTTAATGGTCTCATAGTTCGGGCAATCATGGCCCTGTACTCCTCTCCGAGTGCCTCAGTCCGTGCATCGGGTTTTCAGTCCCAGACCTTTTCAATCTCTTAACGGGACGAGGCAGGGCTGCCCCCTCTCTCTCCTTATTTTTGCGTTAATCATGGAGCCTCTTGCGGCCATTGCTTGTCGGTCCCTGACATCAGGGGAATTCCTGTTGGTTCAGCTGACTATAAGATCAGTCTCTATGCTGACGACGTGGTCTTTACTTGCTCTGATCCTCAGCGCTCCCTCCCTGCGATTTTTGCACTTCTACATGACTCCTCCTTAGCTTCTTATTATAAACTTAACTTGTCTAAATCTATTCTTTTCCCTCTTTTTCTCCCCTTGCCTCTGCAATCTCATATTCAAGCCACCTACCCTTTGTGCTGGGCCCCTCTGGGCTTTACTTATTTAGGGATAAAAGTGACACGCCTGGCCGACATGGTAAGACTAAATTGCGAGGCTCTCGTCGCAGAGCTCAGAGCGGATGTGGGAAAATTCTCGGGGTCCTTCCTCTCTTGGATGGCTCGCATCCAGGTGGTGAAGATGATGTTACTTCCTAAATTACTCTACCTCTTTAGATGCCTACCTCTCCACATCCCTGCCAGATGCCTCTCCCTCTTTCAGTCTATCTTTGACTCGTTTATTTGGGGCAGTAAACCGCACAGGATTAGGAGACAGTGGATGGTCCTGCCTAGTGCCAGGGGTGGTTTGGGGGCACCTATGATAGTGGCCTATTATAGAGCAGCCATTTTGGAGCCTCTTAAGCTATGGTGGGAGGGGTCCACTCAGATCCCTTGGTTGATGATAGAGACCCACTTTGCTCCTAGAGGTTCTCTCAAGCTCCTGTTGGAGGCCTCTCTCTTAAAATCAGATTCACCAACGGCCCTTCTCTCTACTATGGCTGCTGCGACAAAACTATGGGCGTCTGTTTGCCCTATGGTGTTCCCGTATATGGCCAGGTATGTGTCCCTTGATGCCTTAACAGTGTTTATCGACGGATTCCCTTCCTCTCTTTGGGGAAAGGCAGGGATCACTTTTATCACCAGCCTTTTTGGTCCGTCGGGCCTTCTCCCTTTCACCGCTCTTCAATCTAAGTATTCCCTCCCAAATTCTGCTTTTTTTTCATATTTACAGCTGCACAGTTTTTTACGTGCGTCGACGTTTTTCAGGGATCCCCCGCCTGTTGGAGACTCCCCGGGCCATAGATTTTTTAAACCTCAGACCTTTGTATCCAGGGCTGTATCAGTTCTTTATAACACCTTATTACTCCACGGCCTATCACTCAAACTTTCGTGCATGGATTCTTGGGAGTCCCTTCTCTCATTTACTGCCTCAGCGGAGGAATCGTCCGTGGCCTTACTGCACCCTGCCAAGTTCTCCTCTTGTGTGGGTCATGTGGAACAGGCTAGAAAGACCCTCCTGCAATGGTATATGACTCCGGCCCGTCTGGCCAAGCTCCACCTGGCCTCCTCCTCCTGCTGGAAGGGCTGTGGCTCATCTGGATCGTTATCACATGTCTGGTGGGAGTGCCCCCTTATTAGGAACTTTTGGTGTCAGGTAGAGTCGCTTATTGCTGAGGTGACGTAGATCCCGATGTCCCTAACACCCCAGCTGGCGCTATTGGGTATTTCTCTGGTAGATTTCCCCTCGCCCTTGAGACCTATCATATCTAATATTCTAGTTGCCGCAAGGCAGAGCATAGCAGCTCACTGGAGGGGCCCTTCCACCCCCTCCAGGGCAGAATTGATCAACAAACTCAATCTTCACTTCTGCTATGAATCCCTGAGCGCCTCATCACTATCTAAAAAGAATAAAGTCCTTACTTGGTGGGATCCCTGGGTCACCTCTATCCATGCTGCGGATATTCCGTCTTATCTGTTAAAATGACTGAGTGTCGATTCTTTTTGAGTACAATATATGTTGATATTGATAATAAGCGTTATGTAGCTTTATGCGTTTTAATGTTCACCCTCCTTTCTCCTTTCCTCCCCATCCCCTTCTCCCACCTTGCCCTTGAACGTTTCCCCTCTATATTGGCCATTGAATGGCGTTTATGCTGTTTTTCTGTATATTGTTGTATGCTAATAAAAATCTTAATGGTTTAAAAAAAACACAATATGAACAAGGCATATAGTTATATTAAATTTAAAGGGATCCTGTCACCCCCAAAACACCTCTAAAGCTATTAAAAGCTGTCCCTAGAGCATAGTAACACTTACCCTACACTCCTTTTAGCTCCTAAAAGCACCAAGTGAAATTGCAGATAAATGTTATTACAGTACCTCATTAGGGATGATAATGAGTGACTATGCTATTCATAGTCACCCTGGCAGGCGCTCCCTCATGTTATCACGCCTCAATAGGCGTGATCTTCTAATCAGATTAAAATGCGCACCTCCCCGCCGCTCTGTGCATTCTCGGCCGGCCTGCACTGGGGCTGGGTGACGCGAATCGCGTCATTTCCGGCGCCGGGTGACGTAGTACATCCGCGCCGCTTTGTTAGCTTCAAAACGCGCACTGCGTGCAATGTTTGATGGTGGGGATGGTGTTTTCAGGGTGATGTGACATGTTTGTTTTCCACCACACACATTGTTTTGTATTTAGCCTAAAGAGTTCTACTTTTGTCTCAGCTGACGAGCACTTTCATGGCATGTGGAACAGTATGTCATGTGTCAGGAAGGGGTAAATAGTGAATGAAAAGAAAGGAAAAACACATGTAGTATGGTCAAATCTGTAAAAGTCTAATCTTTCAAAATATAACATTAATTAACCCTTTGGTAAATGTCAAATGGATTTTCACTACTTTCAAAAATACCTGTACAACTTTGTTATGGCAGTAATTGCACTGACCTAGAGAATCAAATTGCCCGGTAATTTTTATGGTGCAATGACTTATGTAAACAATAAATCCATAAAAATAATTGTGGAATCCTCTGCGAGGTAGGGTTTTGCAGTTTCACTGCAAACAGTTGTGACTCTGTTGAATGTGCAAATGAAAAAATCTCTTTTTTTTAAGAAGACCTGGTTGTTAAGGGCTTGCAAACAATTAAATTGATCACAGTATGTTGGTTTTATTTGTTAACACTTGGGGAAGCGTTTTTTGTGACATCAAATTGTGGATTACAGCTGAATGTCTTTCTGGTACTAGGCTCTGCAGGAGACATTTAATGATGGGGAACCCTCTGATGCTGAGAAGGATTTTTGGGAGATCGCTTCCATGGATTGTTACAATCATCTAACTGAATGGGAACCACTGCAGTATTGCTCGACAGTAAATATTGACAGTCAAAAGCAACCAGACCTCAAGAAGATGTGGAGCGACCCTTTCTATGAGGTGATTTCTGCAATTACTATGTCACAGGAATGTACTTATACTTATGTTATAACCTATAAATTAAAAGGACACTGTCATATCATTTTTCAGTATGATATTAATATTACCCTTGAATAGTGCCTGGGCAGACCTTTTAAAAACATGTAAAATCATTATTGAACACTTTCTATTGCCATGCTATAAGCATTTTCAGACCATGCAGGCACCTCCTGCATTAATCCTCTCCATTATATTCACAGCCGACTAGTCCGGCTGCTGTATAAGTGCTATTTAAATATCCACGCCTATCCAAACTGGTGTTCTGTCCCTCCCCTCTGTACTGGGAGGGGGAGGTGTTTTGTGCTGCACTGTGCTATCTATAAGATTTCTATTATATGAAGGTTGGTTTTCCTGCATACATGTAATGTGTGTATATGCTGAGCAAATGATCAAATGTTCCTATAATCACATAGAAATATCTCATACTGCACACACATCGCACATGCCTCATACACACAATAAAGATCTTTTAAGATTACATACACCTCCTCCCCCCTCCTTTCTCCTCTGCAATGAGTCACACAACATAATAGATCACAGAAAGGCAGGGCTGTGTAATGATGCATGAATATTCATTCCTTGGAGAGTGGGCAGCAGAGACCTCACTGTGATTAACAAATAGAATTAATCTTTTATTTTGAAGTTTACAGAGGATTGGATGAAAGTATAAATGATAGAAATACATGAATAGAGAGAGCTTAGAGAAAGGAATTAGAAAATGCAAGCAGTTACATAAGGATTTTCTCCTTCGCTTCATTGGGGGACACAGGACCATGGGTGCTATGCTGCTGTCCACTAGGAGGCGACACTAGGCAGAATCTGCAAAAGATTAACAGTGGCTCCTTGTCTGCGGTATGCAACCATGGACAGGCACTACCTTAACCAGTTTTTGCTTAGTGTCGTAGGAGGCATACCTAAAAATTATTTTTCTAAAAAAAAATTTCACGTTTTGGATTTCTCATTCAAAAAGAAGAAAAGTGGGTCTCTGTGAGTCCCCCGGCATGGCTCCTTCTTCAGCCCCCCACTTATGGGGGGTGCCTGGTTGAAGTTGAGACCCTCACCCCACATGCCGCTCCTTCCTCGTCACCCCATTGTTGGGGTGCTGGGTTAAAGTCGAGATGATGGTCCTCCTTCCCCATTTCCCCACTGTTGGGGTCACTGGGTTGAAGTCGAGGTTCCAAAGGAGCCCTCTGATGGTGGACGGCAACATCCCTCCCTAAACACCCTTCAGGGGTCCTCTAGGTTGAGACACCACAGGTAGGGCCAGAGGGTGCGGCACCTCTGAGCACCCCAGGAACTTCAGCTTGGCTGAGTCACACTGATGGACCTGGGCTACAGCATGTACTGCTGCAGCACCCACAGGACACAAAGCTTCGCTGTGTGCTCCTGATGGGGCCGGGGGACCAGCAATGGGGCAGTTATAGTACTATCAGGGGCACAGACTGATAGGCCTTTTTCGGCCGCAGGCATCTACGTTAGGCCGCGGCTTCGGCCTAGCTCGAAGCCGTTGCATTTTTCCTGCCCCCCGGCCTGCCCCTCAGATGACGAGGATGACGCGGTCAGCGTCATAGAGGGGGCGGACCAGAGCAGAGAGGGCGCGCTTTTTACAGCGCTCCAGCCCCCTCCCTCCTCATATCTCCTCTTGGTGGCCATTACACGTGGATCTGCAGCTTCAAGCACAGCTGGGGCTTCTTGCCTGCACAGTCTGCTCGGCCAGCCAGCCTCTGGGGAGCACAGGACGAGGACGCTGAACACTGGTGGGGCACATCTAGGTGGAGTAAGTTCCCAGCAGAGGGTTTTTTGTCCTCTGCTGGGGCTCTTTTTCTGCAGTCACCTCTGCACAGGCACCCACATTATGCCGGGCTCAAAGACCAAGAGGACCAGGGCTCATACCTCTTATTACCGTATATACTCGTGTATAAGCCGACCCGTGTATAAGCCGACCCCCTACTTTTGCCCCCAAAACCTGGGAAAACCTATTGACTCGTGTATAAGCCGAGGGTGGACCCCAGCACAGGTATACAGGCCTCCCCAGTCGTAGTATACAGCAGCCTCCCCAGTGGTGTATACAGGCCCCAGCAGTATTACAGCAGCCTCCCCAGTGGTGTATACAGCAGCCTCCCCAGTGGTGTATACAGGCAGCCCCAGCCCCAGTGGTGTATACACAGGCAGCCCCAGCCCCAGTGGTGTATACACAGGCAGCCCCAGCGGTGTATACACAGGCAGCCCCAGCCCCAGTGGTGTATACACAGGCAGTTCCAGCCCCAGTGGTGTATACACAGGCAGCCCCAGTGGTGTATACACAGGCAGCCCCAGTGGTGTATACACAGGCAGCCCCAGTGGTGTATACACAGGCTGCCCCAGAGGTGTATACACAGGCTGCCCCAGAGGTGTATACACAGGCTGCCCCAGAGGTGTATACACAGGCTGCCCCAGAGGTGTATACACAGGCAGCCCCAGAGGTGTATACACAGGCTGCCCCAGAGGTGTATACACAGGCAGCCCCAGAGGTGTATACACAGGCAGCCCCAGAGGTGTATACACAGGCTGCCCCAGTGGTGTATACACAGGCTGCCCCAGAGGTGTATACACAGGCTGCCCCAGAGGTGTATACACAGGCAGCCCCAGAGGTGTATACACAGGCAGCCCCAGTGGTGTATACACAGGCTGCCCCAGAGGTGTATACACAGGCTGCCCCAGAGGTGTATACACAGGCTGCCCCAGAGGTGTATACACAGGCTGCCCCAGTGGTGTATACACAGGCTGCCCCAGAGGTGTATACACAGGCTGCCCCAGTGGTGTATACACAGGCAGCCCCAGTGGTGTATACACAGGCTGCCCCAGAGGTGTATACACAGGCTGCCCCAGAGGTGTATACACAGGCTGCCCCAGAGGTGTATACACAGGCTGCCCCAGAGGTGTATACACAGGCTGCCCCAGAGGTGTATACACAGGCAGCCCCAGTGGTGTATACACAGGCAGCCCCAGAGGTGTATACACAGGCTGCCCCAGAGGTGTATACACAGGCTGCCCCAGAGGTGTATACACAGGCTGCCCCAGAGGTGTATACACAGGCTGCCCCAGAGGTGTATGCTGGCACTTGCCCCCCTGCTTTTAAGCCCCCCCGGCTGCTTAACTTACCATCCTCTCCTCTGTCTTCATCGCGCGCGCAGGTGCCTCGGTGCTCCCGTCCTCCCGTCCTCCATGCATCCGGGTCCCCGGCCGTCGCATAGCGATGACGTCATGCGACCGGCCGGTCACATGACCCCGGATGCTACTTAGGACGGGAGCACAGAGGGACTTGCGCGCGATGAAGACAGAGGAGAGGATGGTAATAATAGCAGCCGGGGGGGGCCTTACAAGCAGGGGGGCAAGTGCCAGCACTTGGGGGGGATATATTTAGTTATGCACTGCTTCCCCCTGCCTCTGATTGACAGGGGGAAGCAGTGCATATGTAATGAGCGGCCCCACGTGACGGGGCCGCTCATTCAGCAGCCTCCCCCCGCCTCCTCCAGCCTCCCCAGCCCCCCAGCCCCGGACACAGCCCCCACCAACCACGTATATGACCCGTGTATAAGCCGAGGGGAGACTTTTCAGCCCAATTTTTGGGCTGAAAAACTCGGCTTATACACGAGTATATACGGTACGCCTTATGCACAGCCTGCAGGAACCCTCTGCCCAGCAGCTACACGTCCCCGCATTGCCAGGACTGCGCCCAGAATAGCCCCCAGGACAGCCCCCAGTGACTCCGGCCATTACCGATGCGTCCAATGCCATGCTGGAATGGGCCATTTTTATGTCCCAATCCTTGTCTCAATCTATGTTCCAATCCATAGACAAGCTGTCCTCTACATTGCTCCAGGCTCTGCAGAGTCACTCTTCTTCCCTGGCTGCTGCCCAGCAAGGTGGACACTTGGACCAAGACCGTACTGACCCGGGCTCATCCGCCTCTAGGTCAGGACGCAAATGAACGCATAGGTCACACTCTCCAGCGTCCTCTTATAATTCACGGCCATCCCCTCCCAGGGAGAGACACCGTACCTCCAGGTCACCGGAGTTGTCCCCTACCAGGGAAAGTCACCGGCGTCCCAGGTCATACCCTACCAGGGAAAGGCACAGTGATACACAGGACTCTGAAGGCTCTGCAATTTCAGCTCAGATCTGGATCAGGACATGTCCTTAAACCTAGACCTGCCAGACACTGCTGCGTTAGTTGACGACGTAATCACTTCCATCAACCAGGTGTTGGATATATCTGACCCACCCCCAGATGTTCCAGAACACAAAATTGCCTTTCAAAAGGTTAAGAAACCACCTAAATATTTCTCTGATCACCCCGAGTTCAAGGCGATCCTTAAAAAACATCGCTCGCACCCGGAGAAAAAGTTCAGCAACCGCAAAGCACTCGAAATATGTTTCCCCTTTCTGCAGGAGGTAACACAGAACTCGGCAGATCCGCCTGTAGTGGACCCCCCCAGTCTCTAGGCTTGCAGCACAGACTCTTCTCTCCCTGCCGGATAGCTCATCCATCAAAGACACGACGGACCGTCAGGTGGAACACATGGTTCGATCAATTTTCGAGGCCTCAGGGTCCTCCCTAGCACCAGCATTCGCCTCAGTCTGGGCAGCTAAGGCCATCATGGCCTGGGCTAATAACTTACATGCGAAGAAAAAAGGTTTTAACATATTTTTTTATTAATATTGTGTGTATATAATAATTTTTTATATAATTGTTTATATGATTTTAAATGGGTGTTTAATGTTGTTGATATATGTATATTAAGTACAGTGATTTACATAAGTAGCCACTGCAGCTCATGAGTAGTATGCCTCAGTCTGGGCAGCTAAGGCCATCATGGCCTGGGCTAATAACTTACATGCGAAGAAAAAAGGTTTTAACATATTTTTTTATTAATATTGTGTGTATATAATAATTTTTTATATAATTGTTTATATGATTTTAAATGGGTGTTTAACATTGTTGATATATGTATATTAAGTACAGTGATTTACATAAGTAGCCACTGCAGCTCATGAGTAGTATGTATTTCACAATGAGCGGCCCCGTAAGTGATAGGAATAGGAGCGATGTCAGAGACAGAAAGATTTTTTTTTTTTTTTCTGGAATTAGTTTGTCAGTTGTTGGAAGTTTTTGATCAGTATATCCTTTCATCTGCAGATTCTGATAAGATTGCAAAGAACAAGGTACCTTTATAGTGTGTGCATATGTATGTATATATATTTATATTTTTGTGGGCATGGCCTGATAAATGAAGATAAGTACATGGGCATTGATATATCTATAAGCACTAGGAAAGGCTCTAGTATTAGGATAAGGTTTAAAGAGCCTTCCACTCATTAACCAATTGAACAACTTTGGTAGCCATAAAAGGTTTGTGGAACCCGCCTTCCCCCTCACCACCTGAGGAAGATAGAGAATCTATCGAAACATGTTGTGGAGTAGGAGGGGAGCCTGAATAAAGGTCTGTTGAAAAAACATCCCAGTGCCTGCTGCCTTTGTGCCTGAGCGCCTCCAATTAGACCGCGTATAGTTTTTTTACCTTCTAATATAAATCCCTCTCTGAGGGTAAAGCGGCAGGGAGCAGCTAGGCGCAGAGTGCAGCTTAACGTGAGGACCTGGCGTCGCCTGGCAACAGGAGCTTTAACTTAAGGACCTGCGGTGACGTGACTGGATGCTCGGAGCCCCCGGAGCACGCGGTGTGCGGATGAGCTAGAGCCTGTGAAGGGCGCCTTACCAAATGTATTACCGGGTTGTGCGGGGACAGCACAACCCGATAAGGTGAGTGGCCACCTATTAGTACGCCACGCTAAAAAAAGCCCCCTGGTAACCGCACTATTGCGCCCCTTTCTCTTTCTTTTCTCTTGCAATAACTTACATGCGGCCCTTTGCCCAACTGACACTGAGCTGTCAGATCAAGCGGTTCAGATATCCGTCGTGGCAGACTATATTCTGCATGCAGCTATCGATTCCGCAAATTGCACGGCAGTATCAGCGTCAAACGCCATCATAATTAGGCGGGCCCTCTGGTTACAGGAATGGAAGGCTGATGCAGTCTCTAAGAAATCCCTCGCACACCTCCAATATCTCAGTGGACGTCTGTTCGGAGAAGAGTTGGATAAATTAATTTCTAATGCTACAGGGGGTAAGAGTACTTCTCTCCCCCAACAAATGCCAAAACGCACCTATAATCGACGTAATCAAACACGATTCCGTTCCTTTCGGAATTCTTTCGGCTGGTCTGTCTCACAACCAGCGCAGACTCGCAGCCGCTCTCCGCGCGGGGAGAGTTCGCGGTCAAACTAAAAATCGAACAAAAACTGCCATTCAAAATCTAGCCAGTCCAAACCTAAGGGATCCAAATCCCACAAATTCTCCTCCTCATGACTCCTTATCCCCGGACGACAACCCACCGGTTGGCGGACGACTTTTACACTTTCGTCAGGTCTGGCTGCCTATTGTAGAAGACAGGTGGGTCAGAGAACTAGTGTCATTCAGTTACAAAATAGAGTTCATTCCCCCCACCAAATCGATTCTTTCTCTTCATCCCCCCAAGGGTGTCATCCAAAGCCCGTGCCTTCTCTCAGGCGGTCAACTCACTTCTTCAAGCAGGCGTCATCGTGCTGGTGCCTCCAGCCGAACGCTTTCACAGGTTCTACTCCAATCTGTTTGTAGTTCCCAAAAAAGGAGGCAGTGTAAGACCCATACTAGACCTCAAACAACTAAACAAATTTGTCTCAGTGACAATTTCGCATGGAGTCTCTCCGTTCCATAATATCATCCATGGAAAAGGGAGAGTTTCCTCGCCTCCATAGACATACAGGATGCATATCTGCACATACCAATCGCATCTGCTCACCAACGGTTCCTCCGATTTGCAATCAACCAGGCTCACTACCAGTTTGTGGCTCTCCCGTTCAGACACCCAGAGTGTTTACCAAGGTCATGGCGGCTGCCATGTCCATTTTACACACCAGGGGTGTAGTCATCATCCCATTCCAGGACGATCTCCTTATCCAGGCTCCCACCTTCAAGGATTGCGAACTCAGCGACTCCATCACGGTAGACACACTGAGTCGCCTGGGCTGGTTGGTCAACCTAAAAAAGTCATCACCAATCCCAAGTCAGTCCCTGATCTTTCTGGGCATGCAATTCCACACTTCCAGGGGTCTAGTGCTCCTTCCCAAGGAAAAAGCACATGCTCTCCGTCTAGGAGTTCGCACCCTTTTTCAACCATCCCCTCGGTCCTTCTGATTTGCCATGACAGTTCTGAGCAGGATGGTCATGGCAATAGAAGCGGTTCCCTTTGCCCATCTTCACCTCAGGCCTCTCCAACTGGCCATACTCAAGTCCTGGGACAAGAGCCCCTTTTCCCTGGACAGGACGTTCCGACTGCCCTCGACAGCCAAGCAATCTCTACATTGGTGGCTCAGACTAATTTCACACTCGAAAGGGAAATCCTTTCTAACGGGTCACTGGAAAATTGGAACCACTGACGCAAGCCTTACGAGATGGGGCGCGGTGTACCGCCACCACAGAGCGCAGGGCAAATGGTCTCCATTGCAAGCTACCATGCCCATCAACATACTGGAGATTCGAGCCATCTTCCTGGCATTGAAAACTTTCCAGCGCTTCCTGGCGGCTTCTCACATCAGAATACAATCGGACAATGCCACGGCCGTGGCATACGTCAATCACCAGGGAGGAACCCGCAGTGCCCAGGCAATGAGAGAGGTAAGACACATCCTTCACTGGGCGGAATCTACAGGATCAGTCCTGTCAGCCGTGCACATCCCGGGCGTAGACAACTGAGAAGTGGACTTCCTCAGTCGCCAGAGCATAGACTCAGGAGAGTGGTCCCTGCACCTGAAGTCTTTCAACAAATTTGCCATCGCTGGGGGATTCCGGATGTGGACTTAATGGCATCACATCTCAATGCCAAAGTTCCCAACTTCATGGCCAGATCACACGACCCCCGGTCAATGGGAGCGGATGCCCTCGTCCAAGATTGGACTCATTTCCAACTCCCGTACATCTTCTCACTTCTGCCTCTGATCCCCAGAGTGGTGTGGAAAATCAGACAGGAGATTATCCCAGTCATCCTCATCGCCCCAGACTAGCCCAGACGTGCATGGTATGCCGACGTCGTACAATTCACGGCATATGCCCTCTGGCGTCTTCCAGATTGTCCAGACCTTCTGTCTCAGGGCCCGTTCTACCACCAGAATTCAGGAGCCCTGAATTTGACGGTGTGGTCCTTGAGACCTGGATTTTGACTCCAGCAGGGCTCTCACAGGACTTCATTGTCACCATGATCAGTGCAAGGAAGCCAGCCTCTGCTAGGATTTACTACCGCACCTTGAAATCCTTTTTTACCTGGTGCACATCTCATAATAAGGCCCCATGGCACTATTCTCTGCCCAGAGTCCTTGGTTTTCTGCAATCGGGGCTGGAGGCCAGACTGTCCCTAGGTTCTCTTAAGAGCCAAATCTCAGCTCTCTCAGTTCTCGTTCAGCGGCGCCTTGCATCTAAACCGCAAGTGAAAACATTTCTCTAAGGGGTCTCCCGTTTGGTTCCCCCCTACAGACCGCTGGAGATGTGGGATCTCAACTTGGTGTTGACAGCATTGCAAGGACCACCCTTTGAGCCCCTTAAGGAAATCTCACTCCGCCTTCTATCCCAGAAGGTGTTTTTTCTGGTGGCAATCACCTCTCTTTGCAGAGTGTCAGAATTGACAGCACTTTTCTGCAGACCGCTCTTCATAGCTTTTCACCAGGATAATGTCGTTCTCCATACGGTCCCCTCTTTCCTCCCGAAGGTTCTATCCACCTTTCACCTCAATGAGGAAATTTCCTTGCCATCTCTGTGTCCAACACTGGTTCATAGGGTTGAGAAGGCTCTGCATTTGTTGGATCTTGTCAGGGCATTGCGTATCTATCTGTCTAGGACTGTGCCTTTTCAGAAGTCTGAATCTCTCTTCCTTCTTCCAGAAGGCAGCCGCAAGGGTATGCCAGCTTCTAAAGCTACCCTTGCTAGGTGGATCAGAGCCACCATTCAAGATGCCTACAGACTCAAAAACTCGCCACTTCCGGCTGGTATCAGAGCACATTCTACCTGTGCGGTAGTGGCCTCCTGGGCCATTTGGCACCAGGCATCGGCACAACAAGTGTGTAAGGCAGCCACCTGAACTAGCCTCCACACGTTCACAAATCATTGCAGGATCCATACCCAGTCCTCAGCGGATGCGAGCCTGGTTAGACGCATCCTGCAGGCGGCAGTAGCCCACCTGTAGGGGCCTGTCTTTATACAATATTCTATTCCCACCCAGGGACTGCTTTGGGACGTTCCATGGTCCTTTGTCCCCCAATGAGGCGAAGGAGAAAAGAAGATTTTTGTGTACTCACCGTAAAATCCTTTTATCTTAGCCTCTAATTGGGGGACACAGCGCCCGCCCTGTTGCCCTTTCAGGACGTTTTTTGAGTTCTCATATTGTTTTTAGAGCTTGTACATAGTTGCCTTCTTACAGGCATAGTTACATATGTTATCATTGTTACGTTTCTCCTACTGCTTTAGCGCAAAACTGGTTAAGGCACTGCCTGTCCAGGGGTGTATACTGCAGAGGAGGAGCCACTGTTAATCTTTTGCAGATTCTGCCTAGTGTTGCCTCCTAGTGGACAGCAGCATAACACCCATGGTCCTGTGTCCCCCAATTAGAGGCTAAGAGAAAAGGATTTTACGGTGAGTACACAAAAATCTCCTTCTTGACCTCACAGATTCCCTTTAAGGAAGTAATCCATTGTAATCAATTTAAAAAAAGTGGGGTTTTTTTGCTAGGAGTGCAGCACTCTAGGTGAATACAGGAGATTATTATAAAACTCTATTCAAATGAAGAGCCCATGTAGTTGGCTAAAAACAAATGTTTATTGATAAATACCCAATTGACAACCCTGACATCATTGTAATGAAAAGGACATCCATACTTGCACAATACACATTAAAAATACATAGAAAAGATGGAAATCGAGGAGCACAAGTATAATATAATTGATGTTTACAGGAGCAGATTAAGGGTAACCATTACCCCTCTCTCAGTGTGTGGGCCTGATGTTTATAGGTGGTCATATGATAGGTCATGTGATTAACACAGGTGCTATGGTGCACATCTGCAGCAGTAGAGAGGCACACCAAATTGTTTCCCTTATGTACATTGTTATACACAACAATAGGGGATACTATATAATACGTTACAGCACTATAAATGAAAAAAGGGAATGCTGTGTAATAAGGGACAGCACTATACAAAACAGAGGATTCTATTAAATAAGTCAGTGCATGTCAATAAAGGGTGCTAAATTATAAGGTATGGCGCTATATATAACAAGGGGATGCTATGTCATAAGAGACAACTCTATACATAACAATATTGGATGCTATTTAACAAGGGGCAGATTCCTGTGTAAACAGGACTTCCACTGCTGGGACCCATGGACCCATGGCTGCTTTCACCATTCACTGTGTTTATGTAAATGGGCTATAAAATGATTGATGATTGGTAATAGTTTACTGGTCATTTACTAAAAAAGGCAAACTGCTGCACACTAACTCTAAGCAAAATGTGAACTAGCATACTGGCTAACAGATGAAATGGCAAGGCAATGTGTAAAGCTAATACAAGTGTGAATGAGGGGAAAAGGCATAGCAGAAACTTTCTGAATATAGAAAAAATTGAGAACGTAGCTGATGCAGTGGCCATTGCATGAGAGCCCGTTATCCAACGCCAAGGTGTTCTCATTTTATCAGGTCCAAACCTTGTGCCTCTGCTTGAGGTATAGCACTGCATGAATGTCACTAAGTGCATGTAAGGGTGTGTCTAGGAACCAGGCTACAATAAGATGGAGGATTTAACATGGCTATAGGGTGGGGGAGGGTGCATAGTCAGTGCTAGTGTGCAGCAGATTGTGTTTTTTATAATGTTTTTTTCTAGCTAGCACCTTTCATGCATAGGTGTCGCCAGTGGATCTCAACTATCGGTCATTTACTGACACAGGTCAGTCAGGGTAAACAAAGCCTAATACACACATGGACAAATTTATTGCTACCCTTCAGTTAAAGTAAGAAAAACTAACAGTGGTCACAGAAATAACTTGAAACTGACAAGTAATTTTTAATTTAAATTTACTGAATATCAACTATTGAAAATCAGACGGTTTGCTGCTTCTGAAAATCTTTTGCAACTGTAGTAACAAGAACATAAAGCTGTTTGGAGGTGGTCTTATTGGCTTTAACCTTAACGTGTTTGTTTACCGTTTATTCCTAATCTTCTGAGACAACGCTCTCCTTAGCTTTCTTTGCTCCATGTTCAGTGTGCAATAATACCAAATAGCACAGTAACTACTTTTATGTAATTTAAATGGGCAGACTGACTGACTACAAGTTTGTACACTTGTGATGGCAATTACAGGACACGCCTTAGTTTAAAATGTCTCTGTGTTCAAATTATTGTCATTCTTTTCTCGAGGTACTATCATTTTTGTCCAGCCATTTTGACTTTTGTCAGTTTTAAGTTATTTTAGTGCGATGATCTCAAGAGAAGGCAATGGCCGGGAAACTGTAAAATGGCTTCCTGTAGCAGCACTGTGGCTCTCCACTGCCAGCAGGGGAGTTTTGGGAAGACTTCCTACCAGGTGATAATACCCACAAAAATATTATAACAAGAGTAATGACCACGGGACTACCTGGAACCTTAAGCCTCCGGCAATTGCCCTCATGTATAGTAAATGTGATAACACACACAGCAATTATTACAAAATCTCTTTATACTTGTAAGAAAACAGCCTTTTTGTTTGACAACTTTCTTTCTCCAAACAGGAAACGTATCTTCCTTACATGATTCGCAGTAAAGTAAAACTGCTCCTAATTGGAAAGAATGACCAGTCCTTATTATCATTTATTGATGACGCCATGAAGATTCAGCAGAGAAAAGTCTTAATTGAAACCTTCTACAGTCAGGAAATGAGTCTCCTGTACATTTTACAAGATGATTTTGACCGAGCTAGATATTACATTACAAATGGAATAGAAATGTTCATCCAGGTATTTCACTATTTAGACAAGAATTTTCACAGATATCAAACTGCAGTTATGAATCATTTTACAATGTGTGTTCACATTTTCATTTTTTCAATTTTTAAAAATCTGTAAAATAATTTGCCATCCTCGATGACTAAATTACATTTTTTAATAGTGTTCGTGTATACCAAAACGTGTGATTGCAATAATTTTCTGGGAGGAATCCTTCATAGTCAACACCTTTGACCATGACTGTTATTCATTATTATTTCAAGCTTAAAATGAGTGACAATATGTTTTCTTATTCTTAGAACTATTCAAGTATCGACTCGCTACTTTATCATAGCAGATTAACAGAATTGCAGTCTGTTCAAGTGTTAACAGAGACTCAAGATTTTATCAACTTTATCAGCGTTCCTGGTATTTTTATTTTCCAGTCTTCATCAACAATTCTGCACTTGAAATTATTTTACTGTATTATGTCTGTGAACATACTAAAGGTTCCTTGCTTTCCTAATTAGCAAACCGATATCAAATGTCATTAAAGGGGTTGTCTACATATGAAAAACCCCTTTTGCATTACCTGTTATGAGACAGGTGCATCTCAATAAATTAGTATATCATCAAAAAGTAAATTTTTTTCAATAATTCAATACAAAAAGTGAAATGCATATATTATATGGATTCATTACTAGCAGTGATCTATTTCAAGTGTTTATTACTGTAAATGTTGATGATTATGGCTTACAGCCAATGAAAACGCAAAGGTCATTATCTCATAAAATTAAAGTAGGGAGGATGAAGGGTTAAAAACTGCACTACCGGATTCCACAAGACATCAAAGGGTGAATATAATGATTAGTCAATGCATTTCAGGATTCCCTGAAACATGGCAATATGATATTGATTGTCCTGAGGAAGGGGCCAGGGACCCTGAAACACATTGACTAATAAATCAATATTATATTCACCCAATGATGTTTTGTGGAATATGGTAGTGCGGTTTTTAACCCTTCATCCTCCCTACTCTATATGCACAACGCTGGGGACTGCAGCAGCCGTGATATGCTTTTATAGTGGTTGTGACTCACAACTACACAAGATGAGCCTCCGGTACATAATTAGGTAATATGTTATCTCTCACTTAATCTTCATCCTCCCTACTTTAATTTTCTGAGATAATGACCTTTGTGTTTTCATTGGCTGTAAGCCATAATCATCAACATTCAAAGAAATAAACACTTGAAATAGAGCACTCTGTTTGCAATGACTCGATATAATGTGTTTCACTTTTTGTATTGAATTACTCAAATAAATGATTAGAATCTGAGAGTTCTCAATGGTTTATACCTTTTAATGGCTAACTGAAAAGATAGTAAGTAAAGCAAGCTTACAAGACACTATGGCCCCTTCATCAGGCTAATAATGACACAAATTCTAAAGACACACACAAATATACATAAGCAGGGTTAGATGATGTAGTAAAGCAGAGTCAGTGTTGGGAGGGGGAGAGGAGCTGGGGAGGTAAAATCAAAATTCTGAGATAAGAGGAACTGATTGCATTATTGTTCTATGATTGGGGATCTGTGGAGACCTGAAAATTCCTCAGTGAGTGTAGAAAGCTATAAACCCATGTGAGACAGTTCACATAAGAAGTGTCAAAAGTTCATTGTCCTCTAAGTGGGATCTGTTAAGATGTGATATCCCCAAATGCCCTTTCAATTGATATAAAAACGCATGAATCCACGTGGATTATTCAATCCTGTTTAGAATGTGTCAAAGGTCGTTATCAATTTGTATTTGTAAATTCTTCTTTCTTTTTGATTAACGTTTTGATGATATTCTTATTGATTGAGATGCACCAGTATGTAGAGTTCATACAGGGGTTCCTTCACTTGGGACCTTCCACTGTTTGACAGATTTCCTTTTTGCCTTCTATCAGAGGTATGTGATGGTAATTTTCTCAGACTTGTATCTCTAAAGAATGTGATGTAAACTCCTTAATAGCTTTGTAATGGCATTCCTACTTCCATTACCAAAAAAGTTACACACAATTATTGTTATTGATTGTTTATTGGAAGTGCAGTACAATTAACCTTATGTAGTGTAAAATAAAAGGTTTTTAATGCGTTTCATGACACTTTGCATGTTTCGGGAGCCAAGCAATAAGAATTACGTAAATGTTTGCTTTAACATGTGCTGTGACTTTAGCCATACAATGAGAGGCTGCAGACTGGACATAGAGGATGTAACTTCTGTTCTTAAAGGGAACCAACCACCCCCAATGACCCCCCCGGACTATTAATATTGGTCCCTACACACAGCACATATATGTGCTGCAATGATTTTTGCTAAAAAAACCCGTTTTTAAAACTTGAGATAATGCTTTTTAAAGTTTAAAACGAAGGGACGGATGGGCGGCACTTAGCTGTTTGAAAAGCCGGGTTGCAGCTGTCAGTCATCCCCCCGTGTCCCCTCGCAGCAGTAACGTCCAGCCCTTTGCAGCGTCACAGCCCTGTGCACGGGCTCGCATGCCCGTGCACACGTCATCATCTACAGCCGGGAAGCGAGCGCGAGCTCTGACTTCCTGCGCTCGGCTGTGGAAGTCAGAGCGCGCGCTCCCAACCCGGCTGTAGATGATGACGTGTGCACGGGCATGCGAGCCCGTGCACAGGGCTGTGACGCTGCAAAGGGCTGGACGTTACTGCTGCTGCGGGACACAGGTGGATGACTGACAGATGCAACCCGGCTTTTCAAACAGCTAAGTGCCGCCCATCCGTCCCTTCGTTTTAAACTTTAAAAAGCATTATCTCAAGTTTTAAAAACGGGTTTTTTTAGCAAAAATCATTGCAGCACATATATGTGCTGTGTGTAGGGACCAATATTAATAGTCCGGGGGGGTCATTGGGGGTGGTTGGTTCCCTTTAAGCTTCTTTGCATTATTTCATTTTGCTTTGTAAAGTTTTTAGCATTGCATTAACAAATAAAGGTGTCCATGTGTAGATATTTGTAGAGTTAAATTTGGGTTGTAAAGCGATTTATTGCTTTCAGGTAATTTATCATCCCTGCCCTCTCTGAGAAGGCTGCTCTATCTCTGGATGAATCGATATCCTGATGAAAAAATGGATCCCATGCACATCTGGGATGATGTCATTACTAACAGGTATAAATGTTTATTGTTTTAAGTGATTGTTCTCGTATTACAATTTTATGACTTGCATATTATTTATCACTCATCCTTGTTTTCAGGTGCTTCTTCCTCGATAAAATCAAGGAAAAACTATCTCGTCAACTGCTGGATGAAAGTATGGAAATCGACAGTGTGAGTGAGGATAGTGAAGTCACACAAGCGGACATGCCGGAAGATGTGCATTCTCTCATCAGAAAATGCAAATTTGTTATGAAAATGAAGATGATTGACAGTGCTCGTAAACAGGTAGAAAATTCTGAAATGTACTGTAAGGTATGGCATTTACATGCAGTAATATTTGGAGCTCTATTGCAGGGGTCTCAAACTCCAGGCCTCGAGGGCCGCACACAGTGCAGGTTTTCAGGATTTCCTTAGTATTTGACAGTTAGTCATTTGATTACCAACTGTCATTTGCTAAGGAAATCCTGAAAACCTGCACTGTGTGCGGCCCTCGATGCCTGGAGTTTGAGGCACCTGCTCTATTGGTAATACAATTTTAATGAGTTTTGCCTGACTTATGTCTGCTCTGTTACTTCACATCACATTCTTGTTTCTGAACACGAACTACTTTTATCTTCTGTAGAGCAACTTCTCAGTTGCCATGAAACTTTTGAAAGAGCTTCATCAAGAGTCTAAAAGCAACAAAGACTGGTCTGTAAAATGGGTGCACAGTTATTGTCGTTACAGTCATAGCCGAAGTCAAATCCAAAGAAATCCAGAGAAATTATTGACTGTACTGAAAACGGTCTCATTACTAGGTAAGAATTAGGCAATAATTGGGTTGAAACGTGGTCTTCTACAGTGGAGTGTATAGGACTGTATGTTCAGACAAAGGGGAGGGGGATGGGAACTTGGGTAGGGAGGGATGTTTTACAAAATTTTGTATTTGATATGTTATATTTGAAATGTGAATGATAACCTAATAAACATTTATGTGGTTTAAAAAAAAGAATTAGGCAATAAGACATTGTCCTCGTGTTTCGACCACATACATGACTTCTTCTATCATATACGTGTTGTGTTTAAAGGGACTCTTTCAACAAAGACTAACTGTTCAAATAAAGTGTAGGCACTTGGTGTATCATGGTGGGACCAGAGATTTAAGTGCAACTTTCCTCCTGCTTGTTTTCCCTCTCTCTGCCTTTGTCTGGCTCCATGAAGCCAGAGCTTTCAATCAAACAAGAGGAGGGTGGTAAAAATAGAGAAAATAAGCAGGTGGTAAGGTGCATTTAAATGATTTTTCAAACCCTTTACAGACGCTCATTGCATCATGATGTGGCCAATCTTCTGTGCTGACTGGGTTCCTTCTATCTCTGACCTCCTTGTGTGAATAGAAAATCAAAAGGTCAGTTGTATTGTGCTATTAATGACCTTTAATGCTTTGTTTCCTTTGGCTTAAAATGTAAGGGTACCGTCACACTTGGCGAAGCACCAGCGATCCCGACAGCGATACGACCTGGTAGGGATCGCTAGTGCGTCGTTGTTGGGATCGCTGGTGAGATGTCAAACAGAGATCTCACCAGCGACGCAACAATAATCCGGAATGATACGTAGGTCGTTGGGACCCTGTTTCTCAGACCTGTAGTATTGAGGTCGTTGTTCCTGTCAAACACTCCGATGCATGCTGCCCAGCGGGACCCCAACGATCAAAAAATGGTCCAGGTGACTCTGACACGACCAGCGATCTCACAGTAGGGGCCTGATCGCTGCTAAGTGTCAAACGTAGCGAGATCGCTGGCAAGGTCGCTGTTGCGTCACCAAATTTGTGACTTAGCAGCGATCTTGCTTGGTGTGACGGAGGGCTTTACCGGCGTTTTTAAAAAATTTTTATAATTCTTTATGTAAGATTTTAACGCAAACAAATAGCATAGGACAATAACAGACATATGAATAGAAAATCAACTGGGAAGGCTGGCTGGCTGGTATAAGTAACTTATCTTATGTCAAGGTTAGTCAAGCCAGGTGTATATATTTAGGCATAAAACGATCAGCTGGTAGCGAAACTATATGAGATTGTACCTAACCATTAGGACTAGTAAATAAATCAAGCTCCATGCAGTGTCAGCTGTCAATTGTACCTTGAAAAGGAAGTGCAAGTAGAAAATGGAGAAATAAGTACCGTATATACTCGTGTATAAGCCGAGTTTTTCAGCCCAAAAATTGGGCTGAAAAGTCTCCCCTCGGCTTATACACGGTCATATACGTGGTTGGTGGGGGCTGTGTGGGGGGCTGGGGAGGCTGGAGGAGGCGGGGGGAGGCTGCTGAATGAGCGGCCCCGTCACGTGGGGCCGCTCATTACATATGCACTGCTTCCCCTGTCAATCAGCGGCAGGGGGAAGCAGTGCATAACTAAATATATCCCCCCAAGTGCTGGCACTTGCCCCCCTGCTTGTAAGGCCCCCCCCCGGCTGCTATTATTACCATCCTCTCCTCTGTCTTCATCGCGCGCAAGTCCCTCTGTGCTCCCGTCCTCAGTAGCATCCGGGGTCATGTGACCGGCCGGTCGCATGACGTCATCGCTACGCGACGGCCGGGGACCCGGATGCATGGAGGACGGGAGCACCGAGGCACCTGCGCGCGCGATGAAGACAGAGGAGAGGATGGTAAGTTTAGCAGCCGGGGGGGCTTAAAAGCAGGGGGGCAAGTGCCAGCATACACCTCTGGGGCTGCCTGTGTATACACCTCTGGGGCTGCCTGTGTATACATCTCTGGGGCTGCCTGTGTATACACCTCTGGGGCTGCCTGTGTATACACCACTGGGGCTGGGGCTGCCTGTGTATACACCTCTGGGGCTGCCTGTGTATACACCTCTGGGGCTGCCTGTGTATACACCACTGGGGCTGCCTGTGTATACACCTCTGGGGCTGCCTGTGTATACACCACTGGGGCTGCCTGTGTATACACCACTGGGGCTGCCTGTGTATACACCACTGGGGCTGCCTGTGTATACACCACTGGGGCTGCCTGTGTATACACCACTGGGGCTGCCTGTGTATACACCACTGGGGCTGCCTGTGTATACACCACTGGGGCTGCCTGTGTATACACCACTGGGGCTGGGGCTGCCTGTGTATACACCACTGGGGCTGCCTGTGTATACACCACTGGGGCTGCCTGTGTATACACCACTGGGGCTGCCTGTGTATACACCACTGGGGCTGGGGCTGCCTGTGTATACACCACTGGGGCTGGAACTGCCTGTGTATACACCACTGGGGCTGGGGCTGCCTGTGTATACACCACTGGGGCTGGGGCTGCCTGTGTATACACCACTGGGGCTGGGGCTGCCTGTGTATACACCACTGGGGCTGGGGCTGCCTGTGTATACACCACTGGGGCTGGGGCTGCCTGTATACACCACTGGGGAGGCTGCTGTAATACTGCTGGGGCCTGTATACACCACTGGGGAGGCTGCTGTATACTACGACTGGGGAGGCCTGTATACCTGTGCTGGGGTCCACCCTCGGCTTATACATGAGTCAATAGGTTTTCCCAGGTTTTGGGGGCAAAAGTAGGGGGGTCGGCTTATACACGGGTCGGCTTATACACGAGTATATACGGTAAATGTCAGACTGGCATAAAGGTGGGAGGAGTAGTTTAGGGAGGTGGGGAAGGAATAGAAGAAAAAGTGTACTAAAGAAATATAGAAATAAAGAATATAGAGGGTAGTGGTAGGGGGGACAATTGGGAATCAATGGCCGGGGCCATATACATTAACTCGTTAACTTTACAAATCCAATGTAAGATCACTGGTGGTGAGGTCTTACCCCACAACTCAGGGATCAGGGGCTGGCTGGCACATTTTGGCCCGGGGGGCAAGGACTGAGCGGTGGCCCTAAAGTTGTGACAGCCTTTCTTTAGCCCGATTATCTCTGGCTGTTACATTAAAGTAGCACAGGTAACATTTGCAGCTATAGGATTAATCTGTAGATAAATAGCATTTTAAACTTGATTAGCCGACTTACAGGAAAAGTGTTAAGTGAGAAAATTACATTTTATTCCCCTTGATGCCACTCGCTTCCTGTCATAGGTTCAGAGCAAGGAGCCGTTACAGTCACCGCTCACAGTACAACTACCCTCATCAGTAAAGAAAACCATAATCAGAACCACCAACAGTACATAAAGAGAGCATCACAACACCCATTAGTACAGAAATACATGACAAGACCCAACCGCAGAACAGAAATACATCCCCGTAGTAACCACTAGTTGAATACATCACCAGGACGACCATTAGTATATGAATAAATCAATAAGACCATCATTAGTACATAAACCATCAGAACCACCATCATTACATGACTAAATCACCAGGACCACTATTTGTATATGAATTTGAGAACCAGGACTACTATCTGTACCTAGTATAGCAATTGTAATTTCAGGTCAGACCTGTATATATTTGTACTGCATGAACCTCCAACTTCTAGTATCTTTTTAATAATGGTAAGAAGATACAGGGAGTTGTTGTCATCGGTCATCAGACTGCAGATCATACAGGAACCTCAGTACTGATGGGATGCAGGCAGGATCACAAAGAAACATTTACACCCTGGTACCTTGTAGGTGACATCCTCTCTGGTTGGAGTAATTATCTTTCTTTCTCTTGTCCAGACGCCATGATGACTCTTCATATTTACAGCTCGTCTGCAGACTTGCATCTTCTCCGGTCTTCTGCAGTATATCCCGGCATGATGCCTTTAAAAATAACAGAATTAATATAATGCTCCGGAATTAAAAAAAAATCTGCTCTACAAGGTGCCTCTGACTAAATATGATTTACGCACTGTCCCTCTTATGGCACATGCTCTCCACACTGTCCTCTCCTCTCCATACTGTGGCCCCTCTTCACACTGTCCTCACACTGTGTCCCCTATACTGCCCAGTCTCTGTAATATGTCCCCTCATCACTCTCCCCCACCTCAGCCTTCTGTCCTTTCCTTGCTGCGCCCTCACACTATCCGCTCATGCAGTCCCCTCTTTTCTACCCCTATGATGTCTCCTTGCATATTTGCTCAGTCACTCTACTTATTATCTCCAAATATGCAGACAGTGGCCCCTGCCCCCCCCAGATATGACACTGACATACACACATTTTATAAAAAATACAATTATTTATATGCAGATATGCACGCATACATTACCTGTACACATGCAGTACAAAGACATGGAGACAAGCACACATACACATATAGGCATGCACATACATATACAAGCAAACACACATACAGGCAAACACATACAGACATGCACATACATATACAGGCATGCACATACATGCATAACCAAGAAAAAAAAGAAAAGAAAGTAGTTAAAGAGATGCGCACACCAGATACGAGTAGATTTCTAAAAAAAACAAACAGCAAACTTTATACTAAAGGGACATATAAAAACAATTAAAAACGTAATATGATGACAATAGGCAACTGCAGAAAGAGCCCTCCTAGCATAAATATATGGTACTAATCACAGGAGAATACAATAAAGTGGCAGCACTGATAGGTGGCAGAGCAGTTAGTGCTCATAGAATTCTATGGAAAGTCAAGAGCGATAAATACAGGACTATATTCCAGCACACAGATCTGGTATTGGGGGGGGGGATCTTGCCCTGCCCATTTATTTATTTATTTTTTGGTCATTTTTATAGTTCTGTCTTGACTTTCCATAGAATTCTATGAGCACTAACTGCTCTGCCGCCTGTCTGTGCTGCTGGTTTATTGTATTGTCCTGTGATTAGTCCCATATATTTATGCTAACAGGGTTCTGTTTCTGAAGTTGCCTATTGGGCTATAGGGAGTGTCACCATATGTTTTTAGTTGTTTTTCTCTACTTTGGGTATATAAAAAAAAGTGCCCACCAGTTTACTCATGATGTAAATGGGTTCTAGTAACTCCTCTATGTGCCCAGACTGACCCCTCATACCTGAGAAAATAACTTTTATTCTGTCCAGCGCTGGCCTCCTATTGAGTCTGGGAGGCTGCTATTTAGTCCAGTTGGATTATGTCCTTGCCGCTCTATTGAACATAGTGCCAATATCATTTGAGATTTGTGAAGTCTCACGAGACATCACACTATATTCAATAGAGCGTAGACACCCGCTCCACTGCACAGGCGCAAGTGCGGCAGTCACTCAAGCGTCGGTCACAGATGGCGTTAGTTTTAAAAAGTGCAGGTCGGGTTTTGGCGCCAGGATGCGGCAAGGACATAATCCAACTGGACTAAATAGCAGCCTCCCAGACTCAATAGGAGGCCAGCGCTGGACAAAATAAAAGTTCTTTTCTCAGGTATGAGGGGTCAGTCTGGGCACATAGAGGAGTTACTAGAACCCATTTACATCATGAGTAAACTGGTGGCCACAGTTTAATACCCAAAGGGGTGACAGGTTCCATTTAACTACTGTCTTTTCTTTTTCTTTTTTTTCCGGTTCTTCTTGGCATTTTCTTCTTGGTACTGCACCCACTGTATATGACAACAGCAGTGCACCTTCTTGATATATTCATGCACACACACACACAGACATCCACACATGCACACAGATGCGCAGCCATGCACATGCGCACCCACACATATGCAGCCACGCGCACACAGCCATGAACATGTGCACAAACACACCTCACATATTCAGCCACGCACACACACATATGCAGCCACACACATACACCCACACACGCAGCCATGCACATGAGCACAAATGCAGCCACACACACATGTAGCCACGTGCACACACATGCAGCCACGCACACGCAGCCATGAACACATGCACATCTGCAGCCACACATAAGCAGCCATGAATACACACACATATGCAGCCACACACACACTCATACGCAGCAGCGCGCACACACATATGGAGCCACGCACACGCAGCCATGAACATGTGCACCCACACACTGCATATATTCATCCACGCACACAAACACATGCAGGCACACAAACACATGCAGGCACACAAACACATGCAGGCACACAAACACATGCAGCCATGCACACACCCACATATGCAGCCACACACACACATGCAGCCATACATGCATGAAGGCATGTGCTCACACACATATGCAGCCATGCACACACCCACATATGCAGCCACACACACACACACATGCAGCCATGCAAACATATGCAGCCACACACACATATGCAGCCACACACACACACACACTCATACGCAGCAGCACACACACACATATGCAGCCACACACACATATGGAGCCACGCACACATATGGAGCCATGAACATGTGCACCCACACACTGCATATATTCATCCACGCACACAAACACATGCAGGCACACAAACACATGCAGGCACACAAACACATGCACACACACATATGCAGCCATGCACACACCCACATATGCAGCCATGCACACACCCACATATGCAGCCACACTCACACACACATGCAGCCATACATGCATGAAGGCATGTGCTCACACACATATGCAGCCATGCACACACCCACATATGCAGCCACACACACACACACATGCAGCCATGCAAACAAACATATGCAGCCACACACACACACACATGCAGCCATGCAAACAAACATATGCAGCCACACACACATATGCAGCCACACACACACTCATACGCAGCAGCACACACACACATATGCAGCCACACACACATATGGAGCCACGCACACGCAGCCATGAACATGTGCACCCACACACGGCATATATTCATCCACGCACACAAACACATGCAGGCACACAAACACATGCAGCCATGCACACACACATATGCAGCCATGCACACACCCACATATGCAGCCACACTCACACACACACATGCAGCCATACATGCATGAAGGCATGTGCTCACACACATATGCAGCCATGCACACACCCACATATGCAGCCACACACATGCAGCCACATACACACATGTAGCCATGCACACAAACATATGCAGCCACACATATATGCACCCACGCACACACATATGTAACCACACTCATATACAGCCACACACACAGCTCAACACACACACACTCAGCCCCTTACTGTCCAGGATGAAGGAGATGAAGCCGGAATGGAAAGTGTATGGGAAGATGCCCGGTAACGTCAGGCAGTGCAGGAACTGCATGGCTCTACCTGTGGAACAGGAGGCATCAGCAGCTCTAGCCGCTGAGGAGTGGAGCTCACATACTCCTCCTGAGCCTCCTACAAGAAGCGGCTGTTGCAGGGACAGAGCCGGAAGCACTAATCTGCGGCTCCCGGCTGGCGGCCGCAGAGACAGATTTAAAGGGGCCGCGGCGGCCCAATTTACCTTCCGCATATTGCTGCATGGCGGGTGGCCAACGGGATGACGCGGCCGCACACTGCAGGTGCGCCATAAAATCACTGCTGGTCCTCCAGTGGCCCTGAGCGGCTGCCTCCTGGGCACCGGCCTGGGGGGCAATTGCCTCCCTGCCCCCCAGCCCAGCCCGCCCCTGTCAGGGATACATACCCTCGCTGCAATGATAAAAAATTTAAGTAGGGAATTCTTATGAGTCAAGATGGAATCTTCATTGAGGTGTAGCAGAGCCAAAGCAGGGGTTAGGGGCTCGGGATATTTAGCAACCTGTCTCGTTATATCCGCAATCCCTTGCCAGAAGAGTTTGAGTACCTTGCAGTCCCAAACAATGTGGATAAACGAGCCAGTGTCCTTCCCACATCTCCAACATGTAGCGTCAGCCTCAGGGTACATAGCATGCAGTTTTTCACGGACACTGTACCATCGTGATAGGCGTTTGTATCCTGCTTCTTGATGTTTGGAGTTTATACAAGTGCTGTGAACGAGGAGACATATACAAGATATCTGCATCTCAGAAAATCTAATATTTAGTTCTGACTCCTATTTTGTTATAAAGGAAGGGGGACTCTGACATGGAGGTGACACCAACATCGAGCAGACCCGAAACAAAGCATGCCTAATAGACCCTGCGTGCGTGCACAACATTTCAAATTTGTTCTTGGACATATGTAGCAACGCTTTGGTGAGAGCGTATTTAGAAAATGACGCAGCTGACGGCATCTCCACCATCCCAGCGGCAATAGGGTGTCCCATATTTGGAGGGTGGCTAAAGAAGGCCACTCAGTCTCCTCTCCAAAAGTCTCCACTCTATCCCTTCCCGCCTCAATCCAACATCGAAACACTCTGTCATAAAGGGCTGGGGCAAAATCTGGATGGCTTAGTGTCGGCGATAGTCCAGAACAATGGGGGATCATAAAGGATCTGGTCCACAACGTAAGACAATATTCCACAGTTGCCCCCAAGGTCGGGTGGGAATAGCAGCTGTTAGGTGCAGAAGTCAAGAGCCAAGGCAACCTGTTCAGAGGAAATGGGCAGAAGCTTTGCTCGATGTGTACCCATGTCTTGTCTGTGGAATTCCTGCACCAGTCCACCATTCTCGCAAAAAATGTTGCAAGGTGATAGCATTTAAAGTCGGGAAGGCTGACTCCTCCACCCCTCTTTGGTCTGGAAAGTATCAAACCACTAAGTCTGGCTGATTTACCTACCCATATAAAGGTGGTTTGAATAGAAGAGAGTTTTTTAAAAAACAAAAAACACTGGAATCTTAATAGGTAGAGCTTGTAGCATATAGAGAATTCTGTGAGGAACATTCATCTTGAATATTTGACACAGCCCAAACCTGGAAAATGAGATTTTAGTCCATCTATCACAATCGCCCCTAATCGAGGAGAGGAGAGCTGGAAAGTTACTCCTAAAAAAGGGTTTCAGGATTATCAGTCAGCTTAACTTCCAAATAACTGATCATGTGGTCGCTCCACTTAAAGCTGAAAGTCGATTGTAGGGAAGCGGCTATCGGTTGTAGCATATTGATATTCAGGACTTCAGATTTTGAAAAATTTATTTTGAAGTTTCAAAGTTAGGAGAATGTCTGAAATTCTGCCATTAAGTTCGTGAGTGAGATGCTGGGATTGGAAAGGAAGAATAAGAGGTCATCCGCATAGGCAGACACTTTGTGAGTGGTGTTGTCAGCAGTTATCCCGGAGATGTTTAGATTGGCTCTGATCCATCTGAGTAGTGGCTAAACTGCAAGGACAAAGATCAATGGTGAGAGGGGACATCCCTGGCGAGTGCCATTATGGATCTCTAAAGGCAACCATTCACACGGACCCGTGACGAGGGTATTGAATAGAGAGATATGATCCAGTTCATCATATTGGAACCCAGATCCAGGTGCAGGAGGGTCTCCCTCATAAAGGTCTAGTTCACTCTTATCAAATGCCTTTTCGGTATCCGTAGAGAGGAGTGAGGGAGCTCCCTTCCCCCGAGCCCAGCGGATCGGGTTGATTGCCTTGATGGTGTTGTCTCGGGCCACTCCAGATAGCAACAGAGCCAGCCTCATGGCGAGGATCTTCGCAAACAATTTTATGTCCTTGTTCAGGAGAGAGATCGGATGGTAACTCGCACAATGAGTCAGGTCTTTGCCTGCTTTAGGAATAACAGAGATGTGCTCTCTAAGAGGGTCTATGTCCACTTTTCAGATCATTAAAGAACCCTAGTAGATGAGGCGCCAAAAGGTCCTTCAGTTTTTTATAGTAGACTGAAGAGAAACCATCCAGGCCAGGCGCCTTCTCGTTTTTCGTGCCTTTTATGGCCACAAATAATTCCTGTTCAGTAATCGGACCCTCCAACACACTAACATCTATCAGGTTCAATTTAGGGAGATTGGCAATCTCAAGGTACTCTCTAATTTTAGAAAAGAAGACAGGGAAATGTGTGAGAGGGTTATTACAATCGACGTTGTATAACACTACATAGTAATTTTTGAAAGCTTCGGCTATTACATTGGAAGATTGGGTAGTGATTTTTTTTTTTTTTAATAATATAAAGCAAGTGATTATAATAAACTTTCAAATATGCATAATAAGTGAAATCTGGAACAAAACCTTTAAAAAACCTTACAGAAAATGTCCCCACTAGGCTGTTTCTAAATCTGACATATGCTGGTTGCCAGGAAGATCCGTCTTCAGCTCCACGCATGAATACGGCCTTATAAGGGGGTGGGGAGCGGGGCCTACACAGCATTCACAATAAAGCAGTTTACCTCAGGTAAGGACAGTGCGGAGCTCAGGCTGTCAGCACACAACTCCAGTGAGGTCTTATGACTCCTCTCCATTCACATCGCTCTGCTCTGTGCAATCAACTGAGGAGCTGTGTGGACACCATCAGATGATTGCACAGAGCAGAGCAATGTGAATGGAGTGAGAGCCATGTAGTGACAGCCTGAGCTCAGCACTGTCCCTGCCTGAGGTAAGCCGCTTTACTGTGAACGCAGTGTAGGCCTCAACCCCCCATCCCCTTATATGACCTTATTCAGTATGTGGAGCTGAAGACTGATTTCCCTTCTGTAAGGTTTTTTAAAAGTTTTCTTCCATTTTTCACTTATGCAGACTATTTCAAATTTTATTATAATCATTATTATTAAATTTAAACTGCAGTTACACTTTAATAATTCAATTGAGCATTTTCAGTTAATTAATGGTCTTTTATGTCTAAACATGCATATAGCTGCCATTTCATGTAAACTGGCTGTAAAAGATCTACACATTCCTATTAAAATGCCAGGTTTTAAAATGTAAAAAAAATCATAACCATAACGTAAGAACTTTTTCCATCTTTTTGTCACTCATCTGTACAATTCAATTAAAAAATAAACTAACATTTTTTTTTTTGGGGGGGGGGGGTGGAAAAAAAAAACCCCAAAATAATGTATTGACATGCTACTTAACCCCTTAATGACAAAGAAATTTGTCATTTTTCATTTTCGTTTTTTCGCTCCTCGGCTTCCAAGAGCCATAACGTTTTTATTTTTCCGTCAATATAGACATATGACGGCTTGTTTTTTGCGGGACGAGTTGTACTTTCAGATGCAATAATTTGTTTTACCATATAATGTACAGGGAAATTGCAAAAAAATTCCAAGTGCAGTGAAATTGCAAAAAAAGTGCAATTACACGTTTGTTTTTTGGATTTTTTAGTCGCCGTGTTCACTATATGGTAAAACCGACGTGACGGTGCGATGCCTCGGGTCAGTACGAGTTTGTAGATACCAAACATGTATACCTTTATTGGTATCTAGATGGTGGAAAAAAATTCAAAATCATGAAAAAAAAAAACATTGCACTTTTTGCGCCATGTTCTGCGACCTGTAGCGTCCTCATTTTTCGGGATCTGGGGCTGGGTGACGGCTTATTTTTTGCGTATCGAGCTGACGTTTTTAATGATACCATACCGTTTTGATCGCCCGTTATTGCATTTTTTAGCATTGTTGCAGCGACCAAAAAAACGTAATTTTGGCGTTTGAACCATTTTTTGCGCTACGCAGTTTACGGCTCTCATTATTTGATTATTTATATTGATAGATCGGGCGATTCTGAACGCGGCGATACCAAATATGTGTATTTTATTTCATTTTTTAATACTTTTATTGTGGATGGGAGAAAAGGGGGGTGATTTGAACTTTTATGTTTTTGTTTTTTTTTTCAACTTTGTAAAAACTTTATTTGTTTATTAATTCTTAATTTTACACAGCCCCTGTGAGAGGCACCCTGCTGCACAGTCCGATCGCTTCTGACACATACAGAGGAGCTGCAGCTCCTCTGTATGTGTCAGAATCACGGACCTGTTGTGGTTGGCAGCCTCTGCCAACCACAAGCAGGAAATTCTCCATACAGGTTCCAGGGTCAAGCCAGGACCCTGGCCTGTGACATCAGCACGGGAGATCCCGCGATACTATCGCGAGATCTCCCCTGGAGCCCGGTAAGCGCGCGCTGCACGCTCCGGCTCCCTTAGATCCCGCTTTCAGAGATTGATGGCGGGATCTAAGGGGTTAAACAGCGCCGATCGGTGGCGGGACCGATTGGTGCTGTTTCTCCCACATCTCAGCTAGTGAGATCAGCTGAGATGTGGGAGGTTTGGAGTGAGCTCCACGCCGGAGCTCACTCCAAACACGGGGGTAACGACAGCCGACGTCTAGAGACGTAAGGCTGTCGTTAACAGGTTAAAAGATATGCCCTCCATTATTCAAAAAAGATGGCACACTGAGACAGCCCCATGTATTCAGGAGTGAGCCTCAGAAATGGACATGTAGAATGTGAACATGACTAATCCTGATGGCTTCTTTCAAACTTGGCAGGACTGGAAAAACTGAACTGATTTCCTATATGTCCACAGTCCCACTAGTATGAGACATGCGAAACACTCAGTCTCGCATCGGCATTCCCCTGGACAGCCACCCACTCCCCAGACAGCTCCATACAAATGGTGGCCATCCTAGGGGATGTCGATGTGAGGCTCGGCGAGTCTCTCGTGAGTGACTCCAGCCTATAGCTGAGACTTTACCTCCCCCTCTTCCTATTCTACCTCTTGCTTTCTCTCTTCTTCTTTTGTTCCTTTCTTTTCTCATCCCTATTTCCCTCTCTTTCTTTCTTTATGTCTCTTCTCAAAATAGTACTGGTTAGTACTCTGAACATTTAACCCCTTCAGCCCCGAGCAATTTTCCGTTGCTCATTTTTGTTTTTGCCTCTCCGTCTTCCAAGAGTCGTAACTTTGTTATTTTTCCATCAATATAGCCATGTGAGGGCTTGTTTTTTACAGGATGAGTTGTACTTGGTTTGTTTTCTGAGGAAGAAGTGTGGAAAACAGTTCTAAATGCATAGAATAAAACCACATGCATGATTCATATTTCTGTAGTCCATCTTTAATCATACTGCAGTGCAGACTTTTATCCACTTTCTATATCCAGTTTTCTGCATTCTCACTTGCCTCTTAGCATGTGGATTTCTGTGGCATGCGTTTTATGCGATTACAACTTGTGTGTCACATGACCCTGCTAGGAGAGCAAACCAGTACTTCTGTTTAATAGTTTGTTACCAGCATAAGACCCTATTTTGCACTTTATTTTATCCACCGTTTCCTCTTGAGATTTGAAGGACCTCATTCATTTTCCTATCTAGTGTACTAGAAAACAGAAAATAAATTCCAAGTGCGGTGAAATTTATTTAAAAAAAAGTGCAATTTCATGATTTTTTTTTTTTTTTTGGGGGGGGGGAAGGTGTTATTTACCACATTCACTGTATAAGTAATATTGCCCTAACAGTATGATTCCCAGGTCAGTACGCGTTTGTAGATACCATACATGTATTCTTTTACTTTTATCTAAGGCAGGGGTCCCCAACTCCAGGCCTCAAGGGCCGCCAACAGTTCAGGTTTTCAGGATTTCCTTAGTATTGGTAAGGGGTTGAAATCATCACCTGTGCAGATGATCACATTAGCACCTGTGCAATACTAAAGAAATCCTGAAAATCTGCACTGTTGGCGGCCCTTGAGGCCTGGAGTTGGGGACCTCTGATCTAAGGGATGAAAAGAAATCAGAAATTTGCAGAAAAAAAAAAAAATGCTTCTTTTGCTATTTTCCGCAACCCATAGCATTCTCATTTTTCGGGATTTGGGGCTGTGAGACAGCTTATTTGTTATGTCTTGAGGTGACATTTTTAATTATACCATTGTTGGGTAGATGTGATGTTTTGATTGTCTGTTATTGCATTTTATTGCAATATTGTGGTGACGAAAAAAAACATAATTTTGTTTTTAATATTTTTCCGGTAGCAGTTTGTGGATCAAATGTAGTTTTAAAGGGAACCAACCACCCCCAATGATCCCCCCGGACTATGAATATGTTTCCCTACACCCAGCACATACATGTGCTGCAATGTTTTTTGCTAAAAAAAAATGTTTTTAAAACTTAAGATAATGCTTTATAAAGTTTAAAACGAAGGGACGGGTGGGCGTTACTTACATGTGGCTAAAGCCGAGATTCTGCTGCCATTCATCCTCCTCTCTCCCCTCGCAGCAGTAACGGCCAGCCCTTTTTCCAGCGTCACAGCCTGGTGCACGGGATCGCATGCCCGTGCACACGTCATCAGCTACAGCCGGGTCGCGAGCACGCGCTCTGACTTCCATAGCTGAGCGCAGGAAGTCAGAGCGCGCGCTCGCGACCCGGCTGTAGCTGATGACGTGTGCACGGGCATGCGATCCCGTGCACTAGGCTGTGACGCTGGAAAAAGGGCTGGCCGTTACTGCTGCGAGGGGAGAGAGGAGGATGAATGGCAGCAGAATCTCGCTTTAGCCACATGTAAGTAACGCCCACCCGTCCCTTCGTTTTAAACTTTATAAAGCATTATCTTAAGTTTTAAAAAACAGTTTTTTTAGCAAAAAACATTGCAGCACATGTATGTGCTGGGTGTAGGGAAACATATTCATAGTCCGGGGGGGTCATTGGGGGTGGTTGGTTCCCTTTAAATTTTTTTTAATAGTTTTATTTTTAATGAGGCAATAGGGGGTTGATTTAAACTTACCGTATGTTTTTTTGTTTTTCATAATTTTTAAAAACTTTCTTTAAGCTTTTAATTGATTTTATTAGTCCCTTTAGGGGCACTTGAAGCTTGCAGTGTCTGATAATTTCTGCTGTTAATAGCAATGCTTCAGTATCCCACTGAAGAGCAGAAATTATCATCTCCTGTGAAGTAGGAGTTCAACTCTAACTAGTTAACAGACGCGGGTGGATCTTCAAACCACTCGCACCTGTTAGCTGCACTAGTGCTGGGAATGATGCGAGCTCAGTGTGTGAGCTCACATCAAAGTCAGGGACACGACCTAGGGCATATACATACTTCGTCATGAAGGGGTTAAAGTGTAACTTTTGCTTTAATGATATTTCATAAATCAATAGTGCACATGAAAAGAAGCAACTTTGTAATATTTGATCAGACAAATTTGCTTCTTTCTCCTCCTGGAGTGATCTTTCATTCTAATTTCCAGGTAATATTTGTATACAATAAATACAGGTTTTTCCATTACTGAGATAGGAGATTAAAGTTGATGTTGGCAAGATCCTATTGTAGAAGGAAGAGATAACGAGCATCTAGAGGCAGAAGGAGGAGCTAAAGGTAGAGGGAGGAGCTAGAGGCAGAGCTCCTCCTTCCCCCTCTCCTTCTCCCTCCATAGAATCTTATAAAAACCAATTGCCTATCTCGGTAATGTAGCCTGCCCTCTCTGAATACAGCTTTTACCTGGAATTTAGAGTGAAAGATCAGTCCAGAAGGAGAAAGAAGCACATTTGTCTGATAAGATATGTTACAACTTTGTCTACTTTAATGTGTACTTTTGATTTATGAAATAAACATTAAAGTGACAGTAACACTTAAAGTTTTTATATTACAGTATAACATAATACTGATGTTATCACATGAGATGTTCTTGGATCTCTATACTTACAATAATAGTTTCACAAATATACCTTATTATATATTGCATATTTATATATCACTTGTTTTTCCCTTTTTATTGTCTGGATGTTGTTCAATTTATTACAATAAACTTATTTATAGAAAAAAATGAAAACTGACAATGTAATTGGTTTTCATTCTATTAGCAATTGTAATAGATTCGTGCTTAGCAGTCACAAATGGGAGACTACATTCTGCTTATTTGAGGCCTCCCTTCTTGCGTAGACACATAAATAAAGCATCTAAATATCATTATAGTCACAAATGGCCTTCAGCTCTTGGTCAGTGAATATACTTTGTGTTCTGTAATTTTACAGAGGACAGCAGCCTTGAAGGGTCGAACAGATTTCCTCAGTCACTCAGATATCACAATCTGTTACTAGGTGGTACCTATAAAATCATGGGTGATGCACTCAGCAGAGAACCAGACTGTCTGGATAAAATTGAGGAATCAAAGGCTAGAAAAATAGCCGAGCTTGCAGGATCCGCAAATGAAGTAAGTGCAGATATGCTAAACCTCTTCACACTTTGATTTTACATAAAAATAATAAAACCTGCCTATTATTATACGTATTATATTTCTCCCTCTTTTCTTTGGATGTGAATTACTGACATAAAACAGACAATGTAATGCTTACAGTGAAGGAAAGAATTATTTGGTCCCTTGCTGATTTTGTAAGTTTGACCACTGACAAAGACATGAACAATCTTATCATTTTAAGGGTAGGTTAATTTTAACAATCAGAGATAAAATATCAAAAATAAAATCCAGAAAATCCAGTAAATGCATGTAAAAGCTGTTCTAACAAATTATGGAAGGTCAATCACAGAAGAATATAATAGCATTGAAAGTAGGGCAAACAAAGAGACTAGTCACAACCAAATGCTATACCTAGGACAGAACAATATATCACTAGGTTGCACTTGATAGCATAAGGATATAGGCTCAAACCAGATCCATAGTGTAGATTCCAATAGTGGCAAGTGAGGTGGATACAAACCCCATGAGGTTTGCTACTTACAGCAGCTTCATCAGGAAAGCACAACATCACAACAAATTGAATTAATCCCAGCAGACTATACCTAGTCTACCAGCACCAAGCTACACGGTTCAGCTGCTGGTGTCATGCAACATTTCCAACTTGACTTTTTATTTTTTTGGAACAACTTGTCAAAACATCATAGACAGATAACATTTTTAATGGCCACATTGCAATTTGAGATAGAAATGCTATAGATCAGCTGCAAGATGACACTGACTGTAGTTAATGTAAGTGTAAAAGTCTAGAATAAATTGTAATTGTTAATAAAGAACTATACATACAGGCTTTCTACCACTCCTCTGGTGAACTATAACTCCCAGCATGAAAAAGGGTCTGCAGGACATGCTGGGAGTTATAGTTCTCCCTTGATATGAATTGCACCTGAGATCTTACAGTAGCACTCCAATGTTTTCTCTTCAACACTGGACTGGTGCTTTAAATGCAAGTATAAGAATCGGCACCACTCTAGTGCTGAAAGAAAAAACATTTGAGTGTTGCTTTAAGATCTCAGGTGAAATTCATATCAAGAGAGAACTATAACTCCCAGCATGTCCTGCAGATCTTTTGGCATCTTTGGCCACTTTAATTTTTTTTTTTTTTTTACGTACAAGGCGAAAAAGTGCCCTATATTTATGGACTGTCCTGGAAGTTCTGCTCATTTGGGAACCCTAGAGTTAACGTAGGCGGTAGACGAAAGTCTTAGTTTCAGAACTGTTTTTGCCTAGGATTTGTATCCTTGCAATAAGTTCTAGTCATTCTTTTCCTTCACCTTTTTAGCGTATTTTGTGTCGGATCTGTGCAGAGTTTCAACCAGGGGTCCATGTCCATGACTTTTGGGATTGCACCTTTCTCTTTTGGGGTTTCTTTGTGTTTGGCTGCAGCGCTCCTGGGCCTCCAGAGGGGCCAGGACTCTAGTCCCCAGCTTCCTTTGCTTTCAGCCTAGCCAACTCTCGACAGGCCACGCCTATACTGCTGGCCAAACAGCACAGCTGGTGAGCTCGACCCTTTCGTTTCCTGTTTCTGGGGTCCTGAAATTCTCCTGCAGAGAATTCTGCTGGTCGTACCATGCTGGGCTCATGTCGCTTTACTAGGGAGACCTGCTTCAAATTGTGTGTTGTGTGGCCCTTTTTGGTGATATAAATATCCAAATGGCCCTTGGCAAAAAAGAGATTTGCTATCCCTGCCCTAGACCGACTCTTTTTAATCATATGATTGCTAATTATATTACAACAAAGTCATATTTGTCATTTAAAGGGAAACTGTCAGTATCCTCAACCCTCCTAATCAATCTATATGGACATGTAATGACTGACAGTCTGCTCTCCTGCTCTACATGTCTAAAGGTAGCGTCCCATATGCACTGCTTAGGAGGGTTGGTTCTGCTGATGGCTTCTTTAAAGCTATATTCTTGATAGCCCATTCTTCAAAAATCAAAGTGTCAAACTTCAAAACCTCCTATAGATATGTTGGCAAGTATTCATGGCTGCTCATGCGGTGTTGAAATTAGTATGAGAGTTTCTCTACTTTAACAAGGCAGGCAAGCACTATAACTCAGTATACAATGCTTTTAGTGCTTTATTAATAATAAACCGATAATTCCAACTTTTTCGCAGGTTGCTGCTGGACTTTATAGAAAGTGTCTCAGTTTCTTGAGTTCTGCTGTGAGAAAAGCTGAAGAAGAAACACAGTCTCACTCGGATGATTGGACTGGTAACAAAGGTGTTAGCAAAGCTTACATGACTTTGGTGGATTTTTGTGACGCCCATCTTAGAAAACTCAAGGAAGGCTCAGCAGGTACCAGTCTTCTTCAGGATGTAATAAAATTTTGTCATATTTGATCTGTACTTCCAGGTATAAGGAAAAGAAAAACCAAGAAATTGTTGCGCCACACTGTGCAAATTAGCCGAAGCAAGGGGTTATATTGATATGTCACTCACCTTTTCTAGTTGCGCCCCCTGCACATCTAGGTTGATGATTTGAGGTGAGATTTAACCGCAGGCATAAATCCGTTGCTACGTGTAGAGAAGCCTTTCCTTATGGAACTTCAACGTCTCTCTCAGAGATCACGAGCCCAGGGAAGGGCAGCTCCTCTGTGTTGACCAAATCCTGTCCCAGAGCTGCTCTCAAACCACACTCCCCAAAGGGAGGATTTGAGCACGATATGAAGTAAAAAGGTTTGATAAAATGAGCGCTAGGGACAGAAACAGGCACTGGGCTCTTATCGAATATTACCTTTCAAATTTATTGTGAACAGTAGATATTATAGGTCTCCTCGCCACAACATGTTTCGACACTAAAGGTGTCTTTCTCAAGTGGATGTCCACTTGAGAAAGACACCTTTAGTGTCGAAACATGTTGTGGCGAGGAGACCTATAACATCTACTGTTCACAATAAATTTGAAAGGTAATATTCGATAAGAGCCCAGTGCCTGTTTCTGTCCCTAGCGCTCATTTTATCATACCTTTTTACTTCATATCGTGCTTCCCGGTATAAGGTAATCTGAGGCTTTATCTCACCCCAAACACCCCTTTATTCTCAAAGTGCTTTTTTTATTCGATTATATCTTATTATAATGTTGACTGAAGCCCCTAATTTTGATGAAACAGCCATCGAATATGTATGGCAGTGCACCCTACTCTAGGAGCAGATGTCTATGTAAATTGCTCATGCCTTTATTTTTACAGGTGACTGGGAGCGGCTTTTTAGAAGAACATACATGCTTGAGCAAACCAAGCTTTGTCTATAGGTGTTTTAGAGGAATAGCCTTCACCGAATAAGCATTTGATGGCTTTCGGGGTGTATCATGATTGTTTTTTTTATGTTTATCTCAGTGCACTATGCAATGAAATCAAGGAACAGTAACTTAAAATATAAATTTGTACCGTGTTAGCCAGTAGATAGAAAAATATTAGAATCTGAGAGTCCTCAGTGGTTGATACCTTTTAATGGCTAACTGAAAAGATTGTAAGAAAGAGCAAAGTAATCTTTCGAGACACTAAGGTCTCTTCATCAGGTTGATAATGACGCAAATTCTGAATGTAAACACATATAAACACACAAATAGGAGGCTGGACAGGGCCACAGCATCCATGAGGCGACATTAAGTGTCTGCCTCAGGCGGCGAGCTCTGCTAGCAGACAGGGGGTGGCATCCATAGGGACTCCTGGTGATAGCACGGCCCCCTGCAGATGCCGCTCTTTCTCCTATAGTCCTGGCCGCCGCTGCTGCGCTACGCCGCCCCTTGCAGTGTGAGCCCACCTGCAGAGCCGCACAGGACCTGTGCTTACAGGACTTGTGATGATGTCAATGTAGGGGAGCAGTCGGGGATCACATGATCAGCTCTTCCGTGTATGCAAGCCTCCACCACGCCGGATGAAGTGAAGAAGTGGATGAGGTGAAGTTTATGTGTGGGGTCAGGAGGGATTTACAGTGTGGATGTAGCAGAGCTGCGTGTGTATGAGGTGTATGGAGCGGAGCCGCGTGTGTACGAGGTGTATGGAGCGGAGCCGCAGGTGTGCGGGGTGTGTGCAGTGGAGCCGCGGGTGTACGATGTGTATGTTCCAGTGGTGGCCCCCCGCAGATGATGCTCCTACTTCTATAGTCCCAGCTGTCTCTGCCACCAGCGTTCTTATCCTAAGTCCCGGCCACCGCTGTCCGCCCTCTGCAGCTCAGCACGGCAGGGAACGATGATGTCATTACTGAGCCCCACTGTGCTGAGATGTGCAGAGCAGATGCTGAGGAGACCGGATCAGCGAGAAGAGAGATGAGTATTTCCTTTTTTTAAATCAGTGGGTACACTGATAGTAAACTATGTAATGTGCAATATAATATAGGATTACATTTGGGGCCCATTATACTACATGGAGGACTATGGGAGTTTATTATACTATAAGGAAGGCTATAGGGCAGGGGTCTCAAACTTAAGACCTCGAGGGCCGTACACAGTCCAAGTTTTCAGGATTTCCATTGCATTTGACAGTTGGCAATCAAATTACCAACTGTCGAACTCTAAGGAAATACTGAAAACCTGGACTATGTGTGGCCCTCGAGGCCTGGAGTTTGAGACCCCTGCTATAGGGGATGCATTATACTATATGGAGGACTATGGGGGTGCATTATACTATATGGAGTACTATGGGGTGCATTATACTATATGGAGGTATGGAGGACTATGTGGTTGCATTATACCATATGGAGGACTATGGGTGTGCAACATACTATATGGAGGACTGTGGGGGTGCATTATACTACATAGAGCACTGTGGGGGTACATTATTCTATATGGAGGACTTTTGGGGTTCATTATACAATATGGAGGACTTTTGGGGTGCACTATACTATATGGAGGACTGTGGGGGTGTATTGTACTATATGTCATGCTTTAAGGGTGCAATATACTATATGGAGGACTGTGTGGGTGCATTCTATATGGAGGACTTTGGCGTGCATTATACTAAATGGAGGACTGTGGGGGTGCATTATTCTATATGGAGGAATGTGGGGGTGCATTATTCTATATGGAGGTCTGTGGGGTGCAATATGCTATTTGGAGGACTATGGGATGCAATATACTATATGAAGGAGTGTGGTGGTGCATTATTCTATATGGAGGACTATGGGGGTGCATAATATATGGAAGAATTTGGGGGTGCATTATGCTATGTGGAATACTATGGGGGTGCATTATATTATATGGAGCCAATTATACTACATGGAAGCTATTATAATATTTGGAGGGCTCTCTGGGAGGCATGATAATATTTGGAAGGCTACAAGGGAGCCTTTATACTTTATGAAGGGCTATTTGAGGGCTGTGTAGGGGGCCATTATACTGTACGTAGATCCATTATACTACATGGAGGGCTGGGCGGGGGTCATAGTTGGGGGATCATATTGTACTGGGGTAGTTGAAAGAGGTACAGTAGGGTCATCATACTGTGTGTGTGGAGGAATGCAATGTGGGGGATCATAGTGTGTTTGTGGGGCACTTTTGTTGGCATCACACTTTATAGGGGCAATGGAAGGGGTATCTAGGGGCTTCAGTAGGAGGAAAATTACTTTATGAAGTCTGAAATGTTGTGAGAGATGTACCTATGTGACCCAGCCAAAATATTTTTTTTTTGGGGGGGGGGGGGTGCCCAATTAGAACATTTGCTATGGGGCCCCATGATTTCTATCATGCAGGATGCATTGTGCCTCTGCTGCAGGACTGATTGGCCATAACTTGTACACCAGGTCCAGTGCCACCCCTCGGTACATACAGGCATCCAGCCAGGTTTCTCCTGAGCAGCGTTTTGGTCGGTGGTGCTCTACCCCTTTTCCGCTCCCACATCCTTTGCTCAACCCAGTAGGAAGGACCCTGGTATTAATTCCAGACAGCCCCGTGTGCAGTGCTTGTGATTGGTTAAAGGGAACCTGTCACCCCAAATCACCCTTGTAAGCTCTAAATACATGTCCCTGAAGCATTACAATACAGTCCTACACATCCTTTTGTGAGGTTTTAGTGAAATATGAAAGTGCAATAAAGTCGTTTGTAAACTTACTAAATCCATGGCAGTGGGGCGTTCCCAAGCCTCCTTGTCTGCTAGGCGGTTCCCCTGTGCCGCTGTATTACGCCCTAATGGGCGTTTTTTCAAACTTTCTAGCGCGGGCACGATTCAGCATCTCGCGCCCGCAACGTCACGGTCATGTGATGCCGTGACGCGTCATTTCCGGGCGGCCGGGGCGCTGTTGTTTGACGCGCACCTGCCTCTCTCTGTGAACGCGCACTGGCCAACTTCAGTGCATGCGCAGATCGCATGCTGGAGTCGGCCGCTGCGCGTCAGACAACAGCGCCCCGGCCGCCCGGAAATGACGCGTCACGGCATCACATGACCGTGACGTTGCGGGCGCGAGATGCTGAATCGTGCCCGCGCTAGACAGTTTGAAAAAAACGCCCATTAGGGCGTAATACAGCGGCACAGGGGAACCGCCTAGCAGACAAGGAGGCTTGGGAACGCCCCACTGCCATGGATTTAGTAAGTTTACAAACGACTTTATTGCACTTTCATATTTCACTAAAACCTCACAAAAGGATGTGTAGGACTGTATTGTAATGCTTCAGGGACATGTATTTAGAGCTTACAAGGGTGATTTGGGGGTGACAGGTTCCCTTTAAGCAATTCGGGAAGAAGTGTGGTCTGTTGGAGGAGAAGCGCCATTTTACCAGCTTAGTGCAGTGGCGGCTTGTTGTTGCTGCAGGTCGTTACCTGTGGTGTGTGGACGGTGCTGCATGGTGGACATGTCTGACTAGTCAATGCCAGGCAGCGGTCCAGAGTTTTGTAGGCGTGTGCCAGAGGTTGGCAATCCTGTGCTATAAGGATGCAGGACTGTGTCTGCCTACAGGACCACAGCTCTGTCAGTCGTCATTAAGTGTCTGTAGCTTGTGCCAAGCCGCTATTGCCATTTATGATCCTTGTTCTGGATTCTTCTGTGTGTTTCTTGTATGTGCATGTGATGGCGCTGACATCTTTGTGTGGACATCTTTTTTGTCTGTTTCTGTAAACTAAAATGTCCACTATTTTGCTCATTTTTACAGGACAGATGTAAATTTGTATGAACCAGATTTATTTTTACCAATTAAAACAAATTACTCCTGGGGGGATGCCATTTAGCAGTTTGTCTCAGGCAGCAGAGAGGCTAGGTTCACCCATGAGGCTGGATATGCAGTAAATAAGTTACCGTATATACTCGAGTATAAGCCAACCCGAGTATAAGCCGAGGCCCCTAATTGACATGAAACTGTCTGCTTCTTATCTATGGAGGATGCTGCCACAAATGCTGCCTCTCACCTCCCATCTCTGACCATTATATGTCATGCTTCACCACACCTAATCTATGTACTGCATATTCAGCCTCCTATTTGTGTATGTATATGTGTGTACATTCAGAATTTGTGTCATTATTAAGCCTGATGAAGATACCTTAGTGTCTCAAAAGCTTGCTTTGCTTTTTCTTACCATCTTTTCAGTTAGCCATTAAAAGGTATCAATGACTGAGGACTCTAAGATTCTAATATTAGACTATGTGGACATTATGAGTAGAAGCTGGCACAAAAAGACTTGCTAACAAAAATGTACCTAAATGATGATACAAATTGTTCCAGAAAAGTTAAATACATGTCTAGTGATTAGGAGATGAGAGCTGTGTTTTTACATCTCACACATCAAGAAACCTAAGCTACTGTGGGATGTTCATATTCTACTTGTGTTGCTTCCTGCTAATGATTGGGCAACTCCTAAAGGGAAAAGAAGTACACGTCTCCACTGAAAATGGTTATAACACCACTTGGACTTAACGAACGTTAGCTCATTAGGTGCCAAATACTTAGATTGCTAATGTCTCCACAACAGAGAAGTGAAATTTAAAAAATCCCCCCCAAAAAAAAACATTTTATTCCACTTTGCAGCCACGATTACATTATGTATCCTTGTTTAGCATGAATATTTGGTAAGTGTCCTCTTACAACAGTAATGTATAAAATCCCTCAACCCCATCCCACCCCTCTCCCAACCTACCCCCTCCCCTTTCCCGGTCCATTGATATACTCCTTTCAAGCAGAGAAAAATGGCATAAACGTAACAGTGAATACACATTACCCAGCAATCAATATAGCAACCACAAAGGCCCAGTACCACAGATTAGATTCCGGAGTGGTTAGCCATCTGCTGACAGTGCCTGAAGGCCCATCCATCCTGCCCATATTTTATCAAACACATTTGGTCTTTCCCGTTTAGTGTAGATCAGTTTTTCCCTATGAACAATTACGTTTAGTTTTCGTATATATTCTCTACGTGTGGGAGCCACATCCGAGGTCCAATGTAGTGCTATCAATTTCCTAGCTATATAGAGCATTCTAGCAACCGCAATTCGTATATACTCATCACCTCCAACCTCCTCCACATAGCCCAGCACACAAACGGTCGGATCCCTGGGGACATCCTGCTCCGTAGCCATATGTATTAGATTAAGAACCACAATCCAGAACACCTGAAGGCGAGGACACGTCCAGAACATGTGGAGTATGTCAGCACCCTCCAGTGTGCACCTGGGGCAACATGAAGTCTGTCTCAAGCCTTTGTCAAATAACCACTTAGGCGTCCTGTATACCCTATAGAGTATATACAGCTGAGACAGACGGCCCGGCTCACTCAGTGATAGTCGAGGAGTCATGTTCAGTATAGATTCCCAATGATCCGCTGTTATACCATCTATTTGTTGTTCCCACTTCTCCAATGCCCGTATTGGGTGTCCCGACAAACTAGTTGACAGGAGCCCCCATACACAAAAGAGATGATTCCTTTAGTAGAGGTCTGGATACCCATCATGGTAACAATAGCATCCTGATGTATAGCAATATTGCATATGTGAGTCTGTGCGGTATATGCATGTCTGACCCGTAAGTACTGGTAGAACGAGGAGTGTGGGAGCGAAAATTCGCCTCTTAATGCTTCGAATGTTTTAAAGACTCCTCCCTCCACCAGCTGTGAAAGCCACCAGATGCCCACACGATGCCAGTGTGCGAACCCCTTCAAGGCCTGCAGTTGTGGTAAATGTGGGTTATCCCAAATGGGAGCATAACGTGTAAAACCTACAATTCCTCTCAGACTCTTCATCTTATCCCACACTTTAACCATGAGCCTCACCGTGGGAACCTTAGGCATCCACTTTCTCAAACCATCAGACTCCAGTTTAGACAGCAGAGGTCCCCTACCCGCCAAAAATTGGAGAATATCTCGACCTCCCCCCTGTCTCTCGGCCGTGCACTCCGCACCCCCCGCCATATGTTGACACTGTGAAGATATAAAGTAGAGCCACGGGTTGGGCAACGCCAGACCTCCCTCCTCCTTACTCCTTTGCAAATGTTCCAGCTTTATCCTAGCGCACTTCTTCCCCCAGATAAGTTCCCTAAATAATGCATTAATTTTGAAAAATCTGTTATGTGGAAGCCATATTGGGGAATTATGCACGATGTACAGAAGCTGAGGCATGACCACCATCTTCAACAAGTTCACCCCCCCCACCACCGACAGGTGCAATTTGGCCCAGGCTTTGATCTTCTGTTTAATCTTATCCATCAGTGGCACGAGATTCAAACGCTCATAATCAGTGATGGTGCTAGATACAGTGATGCCCAAATATTTGAAGTTGTCTACAACCGGCACATGAGGTATGTCAATCACAGTTGGGTCCAGAGGCAGAATAGCAGATTTTTCCCAGTTTATAGTCAGGCCCGAAATAGCCCCAAATTGGGTAAGCAGCGTCATGGCACTACGCAAAGATTCGTCTGGGTCAGCCAGAAACAGAAGAAGATCGTCCGCATAGAGGGCTACCTTCTCCTCCATTTGTCCATACCTGAACCCCACTATGTCCGCATGGCGCCGTATTCTCGAAGCCAAGGGCTCTATCGCTAAGGCAAAGAGCAGTGGGGATAGCGGGCAACCCTGCCTCGTTCCCCTGTGAAGGGGAAAGCACCCAGACAGTGACCCATTTGCTCGAATTTTTGCCGTCGGCTGCGAGTACAGAAGCCTAATCCAGCCAAGGAAGCTGGGGCCAAACCCCATGCCCTCCAGCGCGGCAAAAAGATAAGACCACTCTACACTGTCAAATGCCTTGGCGGCATCCAGAGACAGAACTACCCGCCTCCCCACATTGTCCGCCCTCACCTGCATATTTAAATATAGGCGTCGGATATTAAGAGCCGTTGACTTGCGAGGCATAAACCCAGTCTGGTCCGGGTGCACCAATGACTCTACTACCTTTGAGAGGCGAATAGCTAACACCTTCGCTAACAGTTTAACATCAGCCGTCAGGAGTGAGATTGGCCTGTAGGACGCCGGGGACTCAGGGTCCTTGTCCTTTTTTGGCAGAACCGTGATAATGGCCTCCCGCATAGATGGCGGAAGGGTCCCCTGCCGGAGACTGGCATTGAGTGTGTCCAGAAGCACAGGGAGCAGTACCGCCCCATACCTCTTAAAGACCTCCACAGGCAGACCATCCATCCCCGGCGCCCTACCATTATTCATAGTGCCCAAGGCTACCTCCAATTCATCCAGGCTCAAAGGTTCGTCCAGTAAGGCCCTGTCTGCATCCGTAAGTCGCGGAAGCCCAGCCGCCCCCAGGAAATTCGCGATGTCAACCTCAGTCCCCTTAGAGTGTGAAGTATACAGGTCAGTATAGAATGCCTCCAAAGTCCCAAGTACTCCCGCTGTGTCTGTAACCAGTGTGCCATCCCCACGTCGAAGCCCCGCTATAAAGGGTGATCCCCTCTGTGCCGATGTTATTATCGAGAGCAAATGCCCCACACTTTCCGCGCTTTCAAAATATTGGGTCGATTGAAACATACGTTTCTGTGCCGCTGCATCCAAAGTCATTTTGTGCACTTGCGTCTGAGCTTCCTTAAGCCTCGCCTGAGCAGTGGGGGTAAACTGTGTCGAGAGATCCCGTTCCGCTGCCTCCAAGTCCCGTAATAGGAGCTCCGAGTCAGCTCTAGAATTGGATCTGACTTTAGAGATTTCCCTTATATACATGCCACGTAAGTACGCCTTCAAAGATTCCCAGACCACCAAACTCGAAGCCGAATTCACATTTATAGCGAGGAATTCCTGCAGTTCAGATGTGAACGTCTCACCTTTATCAACCAACTGCAGCCAGAATGGATTTAGGCGCCACAGTGGCCGGACCCCCATAGCGTCTGCGCCCCCCCTGATCGTAATGAGCAGTGGTGAATGGTCCGATACCGTTCTCTGTAAATACACGACAGATGGAGCCTTTCTCAGCATAAGACCATCCCCCAAAGCTAAGTCTATGCGAGACAGGGAGGAATACGTAGAGGAAAAGCACGAGTACTGATATACTCCGGGGTTACGACATCTCCACAAGTCGACCAGTGCCACCTCCTGCAAGAGAGTTCCAAAGGGTGTGCGATTACCATCAGGCCTCATAGGTGCATTATTCCCTCTGTCCCAGTGAGTATCTAGAATATTATTAAAATCTCCCACCCATAGACACGGGATCCCAGGGAAGCTTCCCAGAATGGTCAGAATGTGATGTATGGGTTTACTACTATATGGTGGGGGGATATAGAGAGCCACCAAGACCAACGAGACAGTAAATAGTGTGCAGTGTAGAATCACAAATCTTCCCTCCTCATCCTCCATCACCCGTTTACATTCAAATTGGGCACCTTGTCTTATCAGGATACTGACACCCCTGGAATATTGCGAGTGAGTAGAATGGTAACCCGCCTGAATCCCCACCGTTTATCCAGGATATTCAGCGTCTCACGGGTGAGGTGCGTTTCCTGCAGGCAGACCACTGTTGGCTTATGATCTGCAATGAAGGAAAACACCGCTTGCCTTTTGACTGGAGATTTCAGCCCTCTCACGTTCCAGCTAATTACCCTGATATCCGCCATGTTAGGTATTCAAAAGGATCAGCAACCACAATTTCACCATTTCCATCTCTAACCATTTCGTCAGGTAAATGTGCATCAATGGACCGAACGCCCCACCCCTTCCCTCCTCCCCCCTTAACAAAAACCCCCAACATCTTATTCTAAAGTGTCAAATCGCCCCGAAAGAGACAGTTACCGAGCCCCAAAGCCGAGGCAAGTTAGACACTGGGCGCCTTACTCTCCATCCCGCTGCCCCCATGTATCAGGATACCACCCCACAGCACGGTATAATTAACTATGCATCCAAATACAATTCTATAACTATAGGCCCACGGTGTTCAGCCACAGTTCTCCCCCTCCCCCCGCAGGCGGTGCTCGTTGATGTCCAGCCATTCAGCCGCTTCTGCAGCCTCCAGGAAGAAGTGAGCTTTATTCCCGGCCTCCACCCTCAGTTTGGCGGGAAAAATCATGGAGTACTTCACACCGATCGTTCTCAATCGTCTTTTAACATCCAGAAATTTAGCTCTCATTCTCTGCACTTTTGGAGAGTAGTCCGGGTAGAAGGATACCCTAGATCCCTCAATGGTGAGATCGGGATGATCCCTGGAGAAATTGATGATATTGTCTCTGTCCCTATAGTGAAGTATTTTCGCCAGGATAGGTCGTGGTAGATTGCCTGGGGGAGGACGGGTCGGGACCCTATGGGCACGCTCCACCGCATATAGATGGGTTAAGTTGACCGCCCCAACAGCACCTTCAATCCAGTCCTCAATAAATGCAGTGGGGTTTTTACCCTCGCACCTCTCGGGTACTCCTACAATACGCACATTGTTGCGTCTTGACCTGTTCTCTAGGTCATCGGTTTTGTCCCATATTGCAGTAATCTCTTTCTTGGTGTCTGTATGGTGCTGCATAGATTTAGTGACTTTATCCTCCAGGGTGTCCACTCTCCTCTCCAGCTGCCTGGTCTTATCTTTAACTGTGTGCAGGTCGTGCTTAACTGTTTGCATGGATTCCTGCAGAGATCCCAGCTGTGTGAGCACATTGGTAATAGCAGAGCCACACTGCATCACAGCCATCAGTACATTCTTTATAGTGGGGTCAGCAGAGGCTTGTAATTGCAGTGCTGTTAGCTGCTTTCTATTTTGTTCCACCATAGCACCCCAGCTAAGTGAGGCCTCCTGTGTCTCTGCTCCTCCAGCACTGTCCATATCCTCCTCCCCTCCTCACAGACATCCAGCTCTGTACCTTCTCCTGTGTCTGGGTGATCGTCCTGCTCCTGCTGTAATCCTCTCTCGATCTCCTCCACTCTGGCAAAGCTCCGCAGCCGGGAATCCTTATCTCTGTTTCTGGCCACGCTGTCTGATGCCTCCTCCTCCAGCCTCCCCACTGAAGCTGCGGAGCCATATTGGGAGCTCAGGGCCACCTCCCCCGCTGTCTTCTTAGTGCCTTTCTTAGGCATCCTGCCGGGTAAGAGCTCCAACACCGACTCCTATGTGTGCCTGCAGGGCTCAGGCAGCTATTCCAGTATAACACCGGCCGTGCTGTGGGAAATTGCGGCGGTAATTAGCCCAGGATAGTGGGAGCTCCTCACATGTGCGTCCTCACTGCATGCCTCTTGGCCACGCCCCTCTCCGACAGGAGCAGTCTAAGACCATTTGTGTCGGCAGTGAACGGCGCCAGGCACAACAGACAGGTAGTTGGCAACTACTTGCCGGTTAGTACTTGGGAACATTTTTTTTAAATACAGATATCCCTTTTAACTACACACGCTCAGTATATCATTTTGCCATTTGCTTATAAAACATATATGGGCATCATTATGAAGGTTTCCCCCTGAGTTACATAGTCTTTTACAGCAACCAAAACGTTGCTGCTATAACTATTCAATGGCTGCAGGTTAAACCTTTAAAATCATGCAGCCAATGTGGAAGCACAGATAAGGGGGAGGCGGGGTGGTGAGGAATTTGGCCACATTGACAGCAAAGGGTGTTGAAACAATAAAACCAATGCTGTAATCTATGCAATTTTATTTCTAAAATGTTTCTAACTTTATTGCAACTTTACTAATCTAATAACTACATCTGCACTTCTAGTTAGTTTTGATAAGAGCCTGGAACTGTCCTATAATATGTTAGTCTTAGCATGTATCGATATAGTCAGCAGGGTATTGTTCTGTGTCGTTCTGTTATACATCTGTTCTTATCAATGTACAAAATTTTCTACATTATTTTCACTAATAGTGTTACATGCCCAAGACTGCAAACAATTTCCTGAAATCATAGTGGATAAAATGATTAAGGCATTAAAGCTGGGGTCTAAAGAAGCTCGTCTAAGGTTCCCAAGGCTACTTCAGATTATTGAACTGTATCCAGATGAAACATTGGACTTGATGACCAGAGAGGTGAGCGAAACGTCACAAACAACTCAACTTATATGAAATGCAATATAGTTACTGGATGTATAGTTGAATATCTAATAAAAAAACAATCTTGTAATCCAGAGAAGTCTAACAATGGCAGCATTATGGCCAAAAAAATAATAAATTGATAACTCTTAATCTTTGAGTCTTCACCAGACCCCAGGCTGTGTATATGTGAGGGCTGATTCAGGCATCCGTGTTTCATGATTACGTTTTTTGAGCTCTTTTTTTTATTTACATGTTAGACACTTGTATCCATTATAATGTAGTTGGCTGTTCACAGGGCCAACTACAGGTTTTTGTGGGCCCTAAATGAAAGAGTCTCAGTGGGCCCATTTAACAAATTCCACAATTCCCGACGCACTGACACTGCATAGAAATATAGGTATAGTACAATGCAAAAGATTTTACTCACTTCTTACATCACATAAGTGATATTTATTGTAAATTCTACAATACCATACAACAGAAGGGATTTATGCAATTCAACCTCATATATGGCAATTCTTGTGACCTACCTTCTCCAACAGTTTCAGTCAGCAGATCTCACCAGCCTGCCCTTTAATTTTTTACATATATCACCCCCCCAGGTGGCCCAGCCTGCCTCTCAACTTTCAGATATCACCCCCCCACAGGTCTCATTCTGCCCCCTCATCCTTCACATATATCACCCCCCTGCCATAGTAATCCATGTGTGCACCGCTATTGCATTGTGAGGGGCCAATGGGAGCCAATGTGCTTGAACCTCAACAATAACTTCATTTACATGCCGATGTCAGTGATTGACAGTGATATTTAAATGTTAGCAGCAATCAAAACTCCAGCTGCTGTGATTAAACGCAGATGCGGGCTATTTAATGTAACCAGCATCTACCATGTGTAGAGGGAGCTCAGCTCCTGAGTAGGAATGAGTGAACCAGACTTTTAGGTTCAGTATTTGTACCAAATGCAGACCTTTTAAGAAGTGTCAGTGTTTGGGTTCAGAGTTAGGAGCTTAACATACGCAAACCACTGGAGCTAACAGCACTGTGCTTGGAGTACGCTCAGTGCTTGGCCCAGTATGAGCCACTTGTAGTGTTTGAATGTCTTGCACCGGGAGTAAATCAGATGTAGTGTGCACCAAAAACCAAAAAATGACTAAACCCCACTCTACCTCCTACAGAATTGTTCATCTTATGGCTGGCTGTATGTGGGCCGAGAGCAGAACTGCCCATTCAGTGACTTCCAATAAGGTTCAGGTCAAGTTTGGGTCCAGAACAGAACTTTACAAAAAGTCCGGCTGAACCCCCAGAACCTGAACTTCCACAGGTTCTCTCTTCTTCACTCCCGAGCCCTCCACATACACGTCACATCTCAAATAATATCCGTGAGATTCCATTAAGGGTTAACAGTAATGCTAGGAGTGGATTGCAAATGAAGTGGAAGTACATAAGAAAGATTCTACTTTTCTTTTTTTTTTTCTTTTCTTGACGGGAGCATCATTCCTCTCATTTACTGTTTGTTTGTAATGAATAAAGGCTAAAAAAGAAGATTTACGAGTGCTGCTGTATTATTTCTATTGTGGAAGATGGCTGTTTAATCTTGTTAGTGGTTCTGATATAGAATTTTTGTTGTAAGACATGGCTCTGCTTATAATTAATGTTGTGATTGGCTGCTATGGTCAAGAGAGTAGACGATCATGTCATCAAACAAGAGACCTTCGCACAAACGTACAAAAAGATCATAGCTTCTGCTTAAATTATTAGATACAGTACCTAGAAAATCATTTTTATCCAACGTATAGAGTTCTGCAAAGGTGTTTTTCAAGGACACATTTATGTATAAATGCTGTTGAGGAACAGTACACTACGTCTCAAAACGGCAATGCTGATGAATAAATGTGTATATGTTGTTCTGTAATTAATGATTAATTCATTTTTAGAAACAGCCCTCTATAAGCACTATCTGTATAATGTGACCATATATCTCTTTGTCTTAATACACCAGAATCAGCACTGAATGTGCCAAGCATTAGGCTTGCCTTCTCCAAAAAATCAATTAACTTCCTTAGCCCCGTCCCAGACTTGTGAATTGTCTCAATTGTAGTTTTTTATTAGCAGATATTTAGACTGAAATCACACACAGATTCTTATAATTGTTTTTAATGTAACTGTAATAATAACACAGGTCAACAAAAAAAATTTTTTTTTCTGGTGCCCAAAATATTTTAATGAATTTGGGGTATTTTTGGGGTGCTGATTCTGAATATGCTATCAGTTTTGCCAGATTGGCTCAAGTTTTTGAGATTTTTGGTATCTTATTTATAGCACTTGTTGGTAAATGCGACGCATCATCTCATTATTTTCTTTGGATTAGTACTTGAACTGAGCAGTTCTCAATATAGTTTTGTGTTAATTAGTGTTCTAAAAGTTTGTTCATAGCTTGATTTTTGGCACTAACTTTATGTTGTTGTCTGTTGTCCAGTGAAAAGCATGAACTCATCAAGAAGAAGTTGTCTTAACGATCCAGACTCATTCTGTTACATTTGTGGTGAATATACACTGACAAAACATAGAAGAAACATAACAGACTTCGTTAAAAAAGTAGCAAAAAACGTCTTTTTTTTAACACATTTTACGAAAAATCTCAAAAACTTGAGCCAATCTGGCAAAACTGATGACATATTCAGAATCAGCACCCCAAAGTTACCCTAAATTCAATGAAATATCTTTGGCACCAAAAATGCTGTTGACCAGTGTAATAAATAATGTGGCCAGTAAAGGTTCCCTTTAGGGTAAGGAAAAATAAAAGTCCCATTTAAATTTTTTTAAATAAAATCTTAAAATAATAAAAAATTGTAATTTCTGATAAAGTAGTGTGCACATGAGATTCTGAAGCAGCTTTAGGTCTTTTTTTAGAAGCGAATACCAGGAGTGGATTGTGAATTATGTGCAAAGAAAGCTTTTACTTTTTCTATTTTTATTTTTCTATCCATTTTTTTTTTCGTTCTCTTCAGAAGCGACATCAAAATGTGAAATCCGCTGATAAATGTCCAGCTTGTGCTTGCACTACTATACTATAGTAATTATGTAGGTGTTTTTCCTAGACCTGCCACTGTTTCTATTACTATAGTAGAGTGAGTTTGAATTTTTCTTTGTAGTTAGACCGCTTTTAACACATGTTCAAAATATACCTTCATAACAAGTTTTTTTCTTTGATATACAAATGTCATGTAGCCTGCAGGTTTCCAGCTATGGCAGTTCTTACACACGTTGAAATTATTAGGGGCATTCATAATAATTTGTCTTCTAGTAGTTCAATTTTACATGAGATTTATTTGAAATCAATATTATAAATATATATATAGTGGGTTTTTTTTTTTACTGAATAAAATCACTGATCTGTTTAAATACTGAGCTGAGTTTTGTGCATACTGTATTTTTTGCTTTATAAGACTCAGCGAATTAGAAGACTCACCCCAAATTTGGTGAAAGAAAAGGGGAAAGTTTTTTTTTTTTAATGTTGAATGGGGTCTGTCTTATGCCAGTGTCTATCTTACAATCAGTTTATATGGCCCTCCCATCCTGGTATATATGTCCCCCATCCTTGTATATGGCCCAATATCCTGAACCCACCATGGCTTAACGAGGGGAGTCGCGGTTGTGGAGCAAAGGTGCAAGAGGCAGGGTCCATGGAGGATGAAGGCAGTGGGACAAAGCTGCAGGGATGTCACGGCAATGGCGGCCGCCATTTTTTGTGTTTTTGCAGGCATAGGCAAGCTGTGACTCAGCCTTTATCACCCAGGACTTCCAGAAAATAGATCTCAATCTGCGCATGTGCCGCCTCCAAAGCCATTTTCTGAAAGTCCTGGGCGGTAGAGGTAGAGTCACAGCTTGCCTATACTATGCATTGCCACATAAAATGGCGACCGCCACCCCACACTGCTGCGACACCCCTGTAGCTCCGGTCCCGTAGTTTGACCCACGGCACACATTCTACATGGATCATGCCTCCGGCACCTCCAGCATGCCACCTCAACCCCCCTCTATGAGTTAAAGAAAAAAACAATATTTAAATTGTACAACGCACCCCAATTTTCGCACCAATATGGGGGAAAAAGTGTGTTTTATAATTTGAAAAATATGGTGATTGAAAATTGAGCAGTTTGTTTTAATGATATTTGTGTTGATTTTCAGGTCAGCTCTGTTCCATGCTGGCTGTTCATTGGATGGATAAGTCAAATGATGGCAATGCTTGATAAAAAGGAATCTCTAGCTGTGCAGTTTATCATAGATGAAATCGCTAACCACTACCCTCAATCTCTCGTGTATCCCTTCATGATCAGTGGACAGAGCTATAACTTTGAAGACACGGTTGATGGACACAAAAGTAAATCATTTGTGGAAAAGTAAGCGGATGGACAAATTGACACTGGAATGTGATCATTTTATATTCTTACTTTTCTTAACTTCAAGGATATCAATCCAGGATTGCATTAACATGGCTGCTGATGTACTTGCTGGACCAGGGCTCTGAGAGTTTTGCTAATATGCCTTCACGTGTAAATTATAGAGAAGAAGGCAAACTTCAATAAATAAAAAATATATTGCACTGTTCCTTTTTCTTGGCAACTTAGTGCTACTGATTTATATAGAATAGACTTGAATACTATGTGTATGAATAGTGATAGCAGTGTAGGCTTAGAACAAACCATTAGTGTTACAGCAGACATTTATAGTACTACTAATGCTGAAATTTTAAGATGGCCATATACACTATATGCTGACCAAACGATGCTTTGGCAGATGGTTCAGCCGACAGCCATCTCAACCAACTCTCCCATACACAGGAGCTCTCATTCAGCTGAACACTCTTGTGCTCTCTATGATAAACTCATCAATGGTCAATGATTATTTCAGGGTGGACACTGCAATTTGCAGTTCAAAATTGGAGCTGTGTGATCAACATTTCTCCAGAACATTGGTCATCCGGCGCCCATATACATATTACACTGTTTGTTGAATCTGGCACTACCTGTCAGTTCAGTTGACTAAAATCTAATATGTATGAAGCCATTTACTCCTCACCATATCTGTTACTCACAGAGGAGAGACCGTCCTACTGGAAACTAGAAAGTAAGGAAACTGCACAGCTATTTCCATAGCTGCTCATGAGACAACATGAGAAAACACATTTAAAGGGGTTTTCCAACGAACAAAGTTCATTTTAAAGTTCGTTTTAATCAATAGATTTTAAAATAATAAGTTCCACAATTTGAAGTGTTTAAAAATATGTCCTATGCAGAGATAATCTTACGATTGTGCCCTTTCTGTATACTGTGTAATGGCCAGGGCTATGGAGTCGGTAAGCTAAACCACCGATTCAGACTCCTCAATTTTACTGACTCCAACTCCATGACTCCAATACCATCTCCCTCATACATGGCTCATGTTTAAGTGATACATTTATTCTAGTAAAATGGTAACATCAGGCTTTTAATCGTTATTATGATACAGTAATCAATCTATTAGAACGTAATAATAATGATAATATTCATCACATACTGCACTGAACCACTGTATCCAATGTCTTATATATTTCTCCTTCGCCTCATTGGGGGACACAGACCGTGGGTGTTATGCTGCTGTCCACTAGGAGGCGACACTAAGCAGAATCTGCAAAAGAGTTACAGTGGCTCCTCCTCTGCAGCATACACCCCTGGGGCAGACACTGCCTCACCAGTTTTAGCTTAGTGTCATTAGGAGGTAGATGCATCTAATGACCCTCGTCATTATCTTTATTATTTTAATTTTTAATTTTTTGCATTTTTTCCCTCGAATAATGATAGACGGGCGACGGTGCCTTTGCGTACCGCTCTCCCCAAACCAACAACAGGCGGGAACATGGAGTGTTACCTCCAGGTACCCCCTCCTGCAACGAGGGATTATATTTTTAACTTTTTGGACATGGCTCTCCCATCAGATGGCTCCAGATTTTCAAGTCTTCCACAGATCCCACAACTGGGACACTGAGCTGCAGTAGCAGGCACAAGCCTTTCTACCCTCCCCAGACCCCACTGAGAGACGCTGGATTGAAGGACCATACCATATCTCTTCAGCTCTACCCAGATCCCACAGCCGGGATATCGGAATGTGCTAGCAAGGGATACTGGACTGTAGAAGTCGAAGCCTACACCTTACACGCTGCCTCCTCATGTCCCCTTACAAGGGAACACGGATTGCAGGAGCCAGCTCCAGGTAGGGCCTCCGGGCACCCATGGAAACGGGGTTGCATTGCACGCTGCTCAGCTTACAGACAGTGCCTCATTCACAGAGCACATCTGTGCTCATTCGGTGCAGGTCCGGGCTCATTATGTGAACACCGCAGTGCACAGAGATCCCTCTTTTCCTTCCCAATTTTGGCGGGAATGCGGCAGTTCAGGCCTCTGCGCCGGGGCAGAGCGGCATAGTGCGATCCTCATTGCAAGGGGCTTCCCCAATACTGGCGGGAATGGCGGCGGTTCAGGTCTCCGCGCCAGTTCTGCACGGTTTTCGGAGCCGAAATTCACTTTAGTCCCCGGCTTAGGGCCTTCTCCCGATCGACCCCGCCTCCTCCCGCCCTCCGCCTGCTCTGGCGTGACATCACTTCTCTGGACCACCCCCCACCGCCTCCCTGTTGGGAGCGGTTTGGCCCCATTCTGGCGCCTCTCGCTCGCTGCGAGATTCTCGTGGCCGCCTTTTTTGTCTAAGACCGCCCGCTTCCTGCCCTCACGTCCGGTCCGCCCACTTCCTTTAACTGTGCACCTTCTATTTCTGCCCCAGGACGCTGGACTCTGCGCTCACCGCAACTGCTATTTCTACACTGAGAAACCGAAGCCCATAGCACTGCTACTTCCCAGTGTAAACAGAATCGCTGGATCTAGCCACAGCTCTGTTAGAAAGGAAGTAGATCTGTAAGAGCACATGGCTAACAGCTTGGCACAGAAGCACACTGGATCACAGCACACTGGCTCACAGCACTGCTCCTCCGCAGTGCACAGGAACCTCCCGAACACTGGGGGACACCGGATCAGACAACAACTTCGTCATCTCTGGACCTAGACTGGGGTAAGGAGTTCAGCAGTCTCTAGTCTGCTGCAGCTCAGGTTTTTTCTCTACATACCATACCCCACAGTGTCACCAACACTTTACTCCATATGCCAGTGCCACCAACTCTGTATTCCCTGTCACATACCACATGTGCCAGTGTAATCAACGCTGTATTCTCTGCCGCATATTCCATGTGTCGGCATACTACATGTGCCAGTGTAATCAACACTGTATTCTCTGCCGCATATTCCATGTGTCGGCATACTACATGTGCCAGTGTCATCAACACTGTATCTGTCACATACCACGTGCCAGTGTCACCAACACGTATTCTCTGACGAATACTACATGCGCCAGTGTCTCCAACACTATATTCTCTGTCGCATATTTCATGTGTCAGCATACTACATGAGCCAGTGTCTCCAACACTGTATTCTCTGTCGCATATTTCATGTGTCAGCATACTACATGAGCCAGTGTCTCCAACACTGTATTCTCTGTCGCATATTTCATGTGTCAGCATACTACATGAGCCAGTGTCTCCAACACTGTATTCTCTGTCGCATAATCCGTGTGCCACTCATTCCAAACAAATAACCAAGTGTCTTATAGGCTACATATCACACTTGTGTCACAATATCGTTCAGTAGTCCCCCACTGGCAAGGCGTTGTCAGAGCTCTTAGACTAACCAACCGGGTCCAGCCTGCCACAAACTGGCACCTCTAACCCTTTAAAGTCACAAGTGGGCTCCCTGCTACATGACAATATGTGACATAAAGACCAGCTACATGATGCTCACCAGTATTGATCATGAAACTTCAACAGTATTTGGGGCGACGGTACCTCAGCGTACCGATTTCCCACAACCTACAACAGGCGGGAACGCGGGGTGTTACCTCCACGTATCCCCTCCTGCCACGAGAGAGCATCATCTATGGCGACGGTTCCTAAGCGTTCCGATCTCCAGTATGGGACTGCTTGGCACGCAGACCCGGGAAACCATTCTCCTCAGCTCCCACAGTCGGTTGCCTGAGTTGTAGCAGATGGCACACTTCTGTGGCAATCCTCAGTTTTCTGTGGACTTTACTGGCTCTCAAGAGACCCTACAGATTCTCAGGAAGGTCACTGTCATATCAGAACCGTCCAGATAAAGGATTTTGGAACCCAACAATGCCCATTAGCTTTATTACTATGCCAGGACGGAGCGAACTTCCTCCTCCCTGGTTTTCCACCTGGTATCAAGGGCCATACTTCTCTGCCAAATAAAGTATAGGCTACTATAGAGATCAGGACCTAGAAGTGTATCCCTTTCCTTGCTACAAGATGGCAGTCTCTTTTCAGGCGAAACTCGAACCACGGCCTGGTTCAGAGACTACAGTGAAAACTCTGCTTCGAACAGATAGCTGACTAGTTTTCTCTAGAAATATCGTGATCTGAGGTGCAAGTGAATAACGGGCTACTCCTTTTTTCCCAATGCTAAATAGGAGCTGGCTAGTCTTCTTTATAGATATCGTGATCTCAGATGCAACTGGATAACAGGCTATTCCCTTTTTCCCAATGCTAAATAAGACGCCTGTCTTTCCTGCGACGTCAACAGAGCCAGTCACGACATAGGGCTCTCTCTAGGAGCTTCCGGTCCGTAACAGGCTAACTTAGCCTGTTGGTCTGATCCATCCAGACCAGACCAAATGGATGTGGACTCCATAGGTTCTCTCAGAACCGGAAGGCCGACCCTCTCTATATCTTCACATCTGGGTCGTCATTTCCCGATCATCAACTCCTTTGCTTTTCTCTACTACCAGTAGTAGTCAGCATCCTAGTTCTGTAAGGCGAACGCTCGAGTTCTCCCATCAACCTTTTCAAGTATACTTTGCATCACAGCACCTGCCCATATGGGTTGGCTCTTTTCTTACGCATGGAGTCTCCCCGTTCCATCCTTGTATCTCTGGAGGTCGGGAACTCACTAGTCGAGATGCGTATCAACATCTCCCAGTTCCTCGGAGCATCAATATTCTCCGCACCTTACCATTTACGACAATCCTTCTTTTTCAGCTCGTTACACTGCCCCTGGGTGTGCAATGCTCCTCAGTTTGTCAATCAGGTAATGGCGTAGCCATCCCAATTCCCCATTCTCGACGGGGGTTGTCCTGCCCTGCCTGATTGACTGAAACAACACTCCTTCCAGTCTGGAACACTCATCGGGTGGTCAGAGTCCTCAGCCCCGACTGGGACAGGTACCTTCCTGGGGATGCATTTGTTACCACCCGCTGGTTGGTTCTCCCTCACTTAAGGCCTGTGCGCTGCGTCAAACTGTCCGATTCTGCTTTCTGTCCTCACCTCACTCCGTTGCTCATGAATCTGAGTCCTGAGCAAGTTGGTTGGACGTTCAAGGCAATTCCTTTTGCCCATCTGCGATTCAGGACCCTGTTGTTTGCCCGGTTTTTCCACAGGGACAGGATCCCGTTGGTCTCAGACAGGATCCTTTGGCTATCGCTCATACTCCCCAGGTCCTTCCCGGTTCCTGCGACCAGCCTCCCCCGTGCAGAACAGGTTTTCTTTCCAACTTGTCAGGCTGGACGATCTCCCAATGCCAGTCTGATATGTTGGTAGGGCACTAACCGGATATCATATCGTGCAGAGTCAATAATTCTCCTGGGATTCCTCCCTACCTATCTCCCTTTCAGGTTGACTTCAACGCATTATCACCAATTTCGGGCAGATCGCCAAATGTCAATCCCGTGGAGGTCCACGAACGAGTTTCACATGGCAATCCACTTCCGCGGGTCCGAATTGAGCCACTCTTTGCTCTTCACGGTGATCCTGTCCGTCATGTTCAGTTAAGCGCTGGTTTTATTGTACCCACACAGGCATCTAGGATACGGTTCTCTAATCACTCCTAGAGATCCACATTCGTATCGGTCCCAGGTCTCTGGAACAGGACTCACTGTCCAGCTCAGGTCCCGTCTGCCTGCCCTATACCTTCCTTCCGCTGTCTCTAGAAACAGAGCGGTGAATGAGCTCAAGCCAGCAGACTTGGCTGTCATTCTTATAATTCCAGATGGTCCACATACACCGGATCCGCCTGCCCAGTGTGGTCTCCACCAGCAGTTGTTTCAGCGCCCTGTATGCCACCAACATCGATAGCGCTGTAGTGGTCAACTCAACTGCGGGCGCCTGGTTTTCTAACCCAGGCTGGTTCCCCATCTGTGGTATTCAAAATAATTGTCACCTGCTAGGACACGTCTCAGTTCGCACAGCCAGAACTGGGTGTCGGCCTATCCCCGGTTCTCTCTTACTAGTATTTAGCTGGAAATGAGGAGTCGGGATCTGGTCGCATGTCCCTCCAAGGTCTCCCATCGAGTTGTCATGGGATTTCCCCTTTGGTTCTTCTTTCTCTTTACAACAGCGATACCCGTAGTATCTCTCAGCTCACTCCCGTTCCTTTCAAAACGTATTCTAATAGCTGCCTTTACCGCTGCGATATTCGTCGTGTCTCTGAGTTCACTCCCTCTCTTTGCAAAGCCTGGTCCTGAATGTTGGCTTCCACGGCGATCTCCGCCGTGTCCCTGAGCTCCCTCCCGTTCTTGCAAAGCACTTTTTTTCCCGAAGTCCCATCGGGATAAAATCATGCTCTGGCCACTGTTGCTTCCTCGCAAAGGTATTATCATCTTCTACCGGCACGAGGAATTCGCTTTCCCTTCATTTAGCCCGGCATTCCTACACCATGTGCACAACTTTCTGCACACACTGGATCTACTTACGGCTCTTTGATCAAGCTGGGGACGACCGCTCCTGAAAGTGGGATTCTCTTTTTATTATCTCGGTATGTCGCCAGAAGAGGATAGCGGCAGCCAAATTCACTGCCACATACATTCCTTCAATCTTCCCGGGGGCATATTGCTGAATGTTCATGCCCATCCCGGTTATGGTACGGCAGTCGGAAGCATCCTAGAGATTTTTCACACTAGTCTTCGCCGGGCACGTTTGCCAACGCGACTGCCCAGTGTAGCCCACACTTGGTTGCGAGTCACCCTCGACTGAGGTGTGTCTATGTGGGCGTCTCTTGCAAGTGTTCATACTTCGTATCTATGATGTATGCCTTGCAATGTTCTGTGTTTTTTCTATTTACCCACCCAGGGACTGCTTTGGGACGTCCCACGGTCTGTGTCCCCCAATGAGGCAAAGGAGAAAAGGAGATTTTTTGTGTACTCACCGTAAAATCCTTTTCTCTTAGCCTCTAATTGGGGGACACAGCACCCACCCTGTTGCCTTTTTTGGGTCTTTACTACTGTTCTCAGGTTGCTTCTCAGCTGTTACATGGGTAACTGTACAGGTTAACGGTTTACACATATTTACCTGTGAAGTTAACTACAAATGTGCCTGTTTGTGACAGGCCTTCTCATAATATTATTACTCGGTTACCTCTTAATTGTTTACATATGTGCCTGTTCGTTGACAAGCATATACACATGTTTGCCTGTTTTGATACAGGCCTTGTTATACTGTTATTACTCTGTTAACTCTCCTACTGCTTTAGCACAAACTGGTGAGGCAGTGTCTGCCCCAGGGGTGTATGCTGCAGAGGAGGAGCCACTGTAACTCTTTTGCAGATTCTGCTTAGTGTCGCCTCCTAGTGGACAGCAGCATAACACCCACGGTCTGTGTCCCCCAATTAGAGGCTAAGAGAAAAGGATTTTACGGTGAGTACACAAAAATCTCCTTTTTAGGAGCCTGAGTCAGTCCATTTTCAACTGATTCCAAAAAAATGGACACAGACTCCAACCCCACAGCCCTGGTAATGGCAGTGTCTGACCGCACAGGGACATGGTCTGATCATGCCATATGACAGCACGGGAACATAGGCGATTCTTTTTGTGAGCCTGAATATGATGCGCAGGTTACACACTGACATTTTCAGCATGCAACACACGCTCATCTGACCATAGCCTTAGGGTCCTTTCACATCAGCATTTTTTTCTGAATGCGGCAGATCTGGCAGATTTACCGGATCTGCTGCCTAACAGTCGATTTGCGGTACGCCTGTGGCAAGCCCCATTCATTCTCTGTGCGGCTTGCGGCAAGTGCGATTTTGCCGCGATCCACCAAATCCAGCAATTGCAGCCAGGCAAAAAAACGCTGTTAGCTGCATTTTTTTTGCTTGGTCACAAGTGCCGGATCGTGGCAAAACCGCATCTGCCTCAAGCCCCACAGAGAATGAATGCGGGCTTGCTGCAGGCGTACCGCAAGTCGTCCGTTAGGCGGCAGATCCAGCAGACGATGTAAATCTGCCACATCTGCCACATTCAGCGAAAAACACTGATGTGAAAGAACCCTGTGTTTTGTTTTTTTTTTACTTTTGATCCTTCTCTAATAGGGTCACTCTATTTTGTGTGCTCTTTTCATCCGCAATGTTTATGAAGTCTGCAACTGCACAGTCAGTGTCTGATTCATCATGCCTTTGGTTCGATTAGCTTGAATCTGATGACGGGCTTCCTTTAAGTTAAAGCTCATGATAGCTGTTTTTCTGCCCTGCTTAGATATAATATGTTTTTTATATATCCAGGATAAACATGAATAATATTTAAAAACTCTCCATAACCTAAGTCAGTATGTTTAATAAAAACTCTCCATAACCTAAGTCAGTATGTTTAATTAGATATAATATGGCAGCCTGCTATATCCTACATACCTTTGTTCCTCTCATTGCTTTCTTGAGATGATTTCATCTATTTTCCAGTTTCTAGACCATATAAAACCTGAGCTATTTGTAGTTTGTGAAATTAAAATAAAAGGGATTTGTAGTAATCTGTACTATTTTTAAAATGGAACTTGTGTATGTTTTAATTTCAGAATTCAAGGGAAGCTGGATAAAAATGGTTTGATTAAAGATTTTATGCAAGCGTTGGAGCAGCTGTCGAGTCCTGCATTGGTTTTACAGGTGAGTAGAATGGACCGAGATAGCCATGGTTCTTACTGTTGTTGTTTGAATACAGCATCATCTTCTTCCCTTCTAAGTCCCCTTTGGATGTTAAGCAAACCATTTATTTTTCTTGCTGTGTTAGTTTTTTTTTTTTTACATGGAAGAAAACAAAACAAAGACTGCACCATGAGAAGGACCTGAGATTAAGATTAAAGTTGCCACAAGAGTGGCTACTCACCAAACAGGTTGTGCAACTGTAATGACCGGAGGTCCTATTAAGATCCAGTGAGTCACAGACTGAGACAGAGGCAGAAATAAACAACAGTATTTTTACTGATATGGGGATCAAAGTATAGTTCAGTATGGAATGTATAAGTCTCAAAATTCCCCTTAAAATATTACCAATAATAGTTTCACACACTCAGCGTTAGCCGACATCAATGCACAGATCTCAGAGTTCCCAGGGTATGTAAATCACACTCAGAACCAGGAGCAAATTTACCTACACGTTAGACTTATCAAGGATTTAACTTAACTAAAGGCTATGTACATCAACTGTGGGCGGTCTGATGGGACCTCTGAAATGGCACACTGAGTATAACTTATAACAGCTAATAACAATACATTACACTATATCAATGCTGGCTATACACTTAGCACAGGGATACCCGGGAATCTCAAAACTATGGTACCATCAACCTCAAATGTAGCTTTACACCGGTGTATATTCCATGTGGGCTGCAGCAAGTCCAGAAAAAAAAACGAAAAAAAAAAAAACCTTTTGCGCCAAAAAAAAAACGTATTGTAAAACAGCAGAATTTTACAGCTTACCAGCCAATGCCAGATTCACATGTCCAGTACTTTAGTTCTGTAAGCTTGGGGTGCAATCTGTGGAGCACTCTTTTCCAGGGCTTGTCAGGACCTTGTCAGGATCCTCCCAATGTGGATGGCACCGGACGCCGGCTCTCCTTTCGCAGTCACTCACGGCCGTCCTGGACGCCAATCACTCGCTCCATCAGGGGGAACATCTCCTCAGCCTCCTTGTCTGGATCCTCCCAATGTGGATGGCACCGGATGCCAGCTCTCCTTTCGCAGTCACTCACGGCCTTCCTGGACGCCAATCACTCGCTCCATCAGGGGGAACATCTCCTCAGCCTCTCCTCAGATGCTGGACACTTGCTCAGTTCAAGATAAAGTCTTTAGTCCACACAACAGGGCTTGCAAACAACTTTAAAGGCCCATATAGCTTGCACTGGCTTTGCTGTAATCCTTACACTAGTAATGGCCACCGCAGAGAGAGATCAACAACAAGAGGAGCAACTGACAGAGCCGTCACCAAGGCAACCAGAGACTGTGCTTTCACTTTCCTAGACACAGAGCAGTCACCATGGCAACCAGAGACTGTGTTTTCACTTTCCTGGGCCACTACAAAATGGCAGTCTGCTTGGTTTTAGCAGCTTATTAGTTTACTCTCTTACATGCCACCCCACTAGAGGTTGGCGTCCTCGACATACCTCCCCACTCAATGTCGTCCTGTGCATAGCGCTGAGGGGGTATTCCTGCTGTAGATCGAGTGGTTCTCCGAAGGCCCACCCCAACTCATTCTGTCCCCGAGGGGGCAGGAGTTCCTTCAGAGGTGTCATCAGAGGAAAGGCGTGACGCTGCTCCCTCCTGAAGTGCGACACCCCGTGACCCATCATTCATGTCAGTTGGCTGACCTAAGCCCCCACCCTCGGAAGGACATACCACAGGCTCAACACTCTCTCCACACAGGAGCAGATTATTCACAGGGGGCAGATAAACAGGCGTAGAGGAGGGCACATCATCAAACTCAAAAGTACCAGGAGTACCCGCCCCTTGGGACACAGCCTCTAGTTCCGTGGAAAAGGGAGCTGCATCCTCAAACCAGCACCGTTGTAGCATGTTACGGTGAAGATTACGAGTGGGCCCACCTGCCCCCACCGGCTCAACCTCATAGACTGGAATATCAGGGTTCACCCGTCTCTTTATCAGGTATGGTGTTGCCTCCCACCGGTCGCCCAGTTTCCCTGCCGGCCGTTTGACCCTCACCAACACACTATCCCCCGGGGAGAAAGGTTCCGTCTGCACAGGCCGCGTGTCCCTATGAGACACCTGACTGAGTCGATTTCCCACCACCTGATGCACCACTCTGTCGCCTCCGATGTTCTCGAACCCATTCAGATGCAGTCCGAGGGGAATCAGAGGAGGGATCTGGCATGTTCAAATCTTCAATATCCCTCCCGGGTCTCCCAAGCATCAACATGTGTGGCGAATAGTTCAGGGAGGTACTCAGGCCAGCAGGCCTGCTGCCCGTCCTCTAATGTTCTCAACATCTGTATTAAGGTACGATTGAAACGCTCACAGGCCCCATTTCCTTGGGGATGGTAAGGTGTCGTTCTCGAATGTGCTATACCATACAACCGGCGCAGCTCCTCCATTAGCGTCCCTTGAAAACATTCCCCCTGATCTGAGTGTATTCTTTGCAGACACCCAAACACTTGGAAAAAATGACGACACACGGCCTTAGCTGACGACTCTGCTGTCTGATCTCTCGTCGGCACCGCCACAGCATATTTAGTGAAGTGGTCTGTCATCACCAAGTAATAGGAGCACCCTGACGTCGAGTACCCTATCAAGACATAATCAATCACATGAGTAATTCCAAGGGGGCAGACGTTTTAATTGTTTGCGTAAGGGCCCGCTGCTCAGGGCTCTTACTGAGCCCACAGACCCGACATTGCCGACACGCCTCCGCTACCATCCCTCCCAGGTCAGGGCAATAGAGGACTCGCTGTAGCCACTGGAGTGTCTTTTCACTACCAAAGTGGGCTCCTTTCTCATGTGCTTCGCGGGCGACCACTGGGCCCATCCTCACAGGGATTACCAGTTGGTACCGGTGCTGCAGCTCAGATGGCAGATAGACCTTACGATACAAAAGACCCTGTTCCACACACAACTTATCCCACTGTCGCAACAGTTTAATTCCTTCTGCGGATAGTTGGGCCTTGTCCTCTGCACTCGGCCAAATCCCATTTTGTACCCAGGTGCGCACTCGCGAGATGTCAGGGCACTCGTTCTGATCTTTTGCCCAATCTGTTGGCGTTTTTCCCATGACACACGGCATCCCTGATGCCATCCCACTTGAATGTACCACACTACTTAAGATAGGCACCTGCCCCAAATCAGGGGTCTCTGTGTCCTCGAGCTGGTCATCAATGCTTTCTCCCCAAACCCAAGGGGTACCCTTGACCGTGCATCTGCATTTCCGTTTTCTCGCCCAGAGCGAAACTTAATCTGATAGTTAAACTTAGCAAGGCGAGCGACCCACCGCTGCTCCAACGCTCCCAGTTTCGCATTCTCTAAGTGAGCAAGAGGGTTATTATTGGTCATGACCAGTACCTCAGCTCCTGTTAGATACTGAGCAAAGCGCTCCGTCATTGCCCACACCAGGGCCAGCAGCTCTCGGCGAAACAAACTATAGTTAGCCAGATTGCGCTCAGTGTCCCTTAAAGACCTGCTGCCATAGGCGATGACCCGCTCCCGGCCATCCTGAATTTGGGCCAGTAGCGCCCCCAACCCGTGAAGACTACTGTCAGTGTACAGCAGGAAAGGGGTATCAAACCGGGCATATGCCAACAACGGGGCACTTGTTAGGGCAGTTTTCACCTCGTCAAATGCCTTTTGCTGCTGAGGCCCCCATTGAATAGGGCGGTTGCGAGGACCCAGCGCCGTCCCTCTTAAAAGTTAATTCAGAGGACCCACTACTTGTGAAAACCTGGGCACAAATCGTCGATAGTACCCCGCCAATCCCAAGAAAGCGTGAACCTCCCGCAGGGTCTGGGGAGGTGGCCACTCCTGTACCGCTAAGATCTTACTGGCTGAGGGTAACACCCCGTCGGGAGTCACCACATGGCCTAGATACTCTATGCGACTCTTGAACAGTTGACATTTCTTCGGTTTTATTTTCAATCCATAACGGCTGAGCCGTTGGAGCACTTGGCTTAACTTCTCAAGATGATCTTCAAATGATGTCCCGAACACCACGATGTCCTCTAGATATATCAGTACTGATTCGAAATTCATGTCGCCTAAGCAGTGTTCCATAAGGCGTTGAAAGGTCCCCGGGGCATTACTGAGTCCGAATGGCATCCGATTGAATTCGTAGAGCCCCATTGGCAGAATAAATGCGGTCTTTGCCCGATCTTTCTCAGCCATTGGTACCTGCCAATATCCGCTCGCCAAGTCCAACGCTGAGAAGTATTTGGCCCGTCCTAATGCAGACAGGGACTCCTCAATCCGAGGCAACGGGTATGCGTCTCGCACCGTGTGCGCATTTAATTTCCGATAATCCACACAAAATCAGAGGGTCCCATCCTTCTTTCGCACCAGGACCACGGAGGCAGCCCAGGGACTTTGGCTCTCTCGTATCACTTGATTGTCCAGCATACTGGCCACCGTGCCCTTCACCTCTTGATAAAGTGTCGGGGGAATCTGACGATAACGTTCTCTAATGGGAGGGGTGTGTCCCCCGTGGGAATCTCATGCTCAATCGTCGGAGAGCACCCGAAGTCGTCTTCATGTCGCGAGAAGGCCTCTTCATGTTCCCACACGACCCTCTCCAACTGCTCTAGTTGCACGGAAGTCAGTTTCTCCCGATCCACTCCCATCTGATCCATGATCACACGACCATTCCAGTCTTCAGTAGGAGATTCAGCCCCCCTACTTCGACCGCATGTGTCCAGGATGACTGTGGGTCTGGCCGCAATTCAAACACCGCCTTATCAGGCATCTTCCCCTCTGGCATGAACAGTTCAGCCAGGATGGTCCCAGCAGGAATGGTAACAGCCTCCTCCAACACGTTAATGCATCTGACTGGCACTCGTCCATTCTTCACAATCACCAAAGACTGGGCCACATGCACCTTGGCAAAAGAGGATTTCTCTGGAGCTGGCTCAAGTAATACCTCAAGTCCATTCAGCCTCTGCGCCGCCCCCACTGGCAACATTAAGAGTTCCTCCTGTCGGGGTGCCAGTGAAATCATGGTCCGTGATGGCACTCGGACTAGGCCCACCCGGCCCCAAGGGACTGCACTTTTCAGCAGGTCACAGTTCAACACTAGGCGGTGTAACATTCTCTGAGTTGGTCGGTGACTTGTAGCATGAGTCCAGTATCGGGGTCCCTCGCGGGCATACATCTGATGATTTAGATCTCGCAGAATGTTCATTCCAAGTGTCACCTCCATCCCTCTTCTAGGGGGGTAGTCCACCAGCACTACCCCTTTCTGACCCAGCTCTTGACCAAACATTTTCAGCCTCATCCACACGATCCCTTTCACCGTCAGCTGGCCATTGTTAGCGGCGGTAAGTCTTATCATTCGGCCATCTTCGGGGACCACTAGTTGACTGAAGTATTCCTCGAACACTTCTAGAGGCATAATGGTACATTCAGATCCCGTGTCAACCAAACAACTCATCTTCCGCCCTTCAAATTCTGCTTCTAAAACTGGACTGCATGCAAACAAATCTTGCTCATCCCGTTGAGGGCTTTGTGGGGGTTGGGCCGCTGCGATTTGCCCCCTCAAGGCAGTGGCTGGGAGTTTAACATCGGCGAAGGAGTCTCGGGGACTGTGGACATCCGGCAGTATCGTGAGATGTGTCCCTGACGCCCGCACCTCCAGCAGGTGACTGCTCTTCGTGGACGGGGGCTCGAGTCATTCAAAGAGGGCGGTCTGGCTGTCGGTGGAACCACCATCCCAGAGGGTGTGGCTGGTGGCCTCTCCAGGGGAGTAGGAGACGGCCCAGCTCTGATCACTTCCAGCTTTAGCTCCTTCAACTCGGCACGCAGAGCTTGCACAACGTCTACCAGTCCCTCCGCTCCTGACACTGGCATTCGGCCTTTTTCCATCCGTGTACTGTCCACAGCCCCTTTAACTACCAGGGTGGACTCCGCCTCCCTTTCCACCGCGGCCTGGTAAATCTGCCAAAAAGATATTTCTGGGGTAGCCCGGGCCACCTCTAACAGTTTATCCCGATGGGGCCTATTGATTGGCTAGTCCTGTGATGAATTGGTCCCGGAGCAAGCGGTCTACCTCCCGGAACGCTCCCATGGCCCCTGTGTCTAGTCGCTGCACTTCGTTCAATGTCTCCTGTAGCGTATTAGAGTATTGCATCAGAGACTCACTCTCCATTTGAGGGCGATTAAAAAAAAAAGATCGAAGCTGGGTCACACGGGCCCGGCCTCCCAAACTCCCCTCTAACAGTACCAAAATTTTCTCTAACATACTCCTCTCAGCCTCAGGTCGTACCATCACCATCCGCCTAGCATCGCCCTCTAGTGCATTTAATGCCAGTTCTGCTCGTAGTGCGGGAGCCAGATTACACATCCGCAGAATACTCCGGACCCTCTCAGCCCAATCCTGCAACGCCATGTTATGCCCGTCGTATTTCGGCATGTGCTGGAGTAAAGCTCCTACCGGCACATACCTTCCCACATTCGCCGCGGCTGCCAAAGGATCCGCACCCAGCAGCATGGCTGCTGGTGTGGTGGGGTAATTTCTTCCCTCGCCGCCTCCGTCCATGACAAACACTGGATCCTGCCGACTACGCCAAAAATGTAATGACCGGAGGTCCTATTAAGATCCAGTGAGTCACAGACAGAGGCAGAAATAAACAACAGTATTTTTACTGATATGGGGATCAAAGTATGGTTCAGTATGGAATGTATAAGTCTCAAAATTCCCCTTAAAATATTACCAATAACCGTTTCACACACTCAGCGTTAGCCGACATCAATACACCGATCTCAGAGTTCCCAGGGTATGTAAATCAGACTCAGAACCAGGTGCAAATTTACCTACACGTTAGACTTATCAAGGATTTAACTTAACTAAAAGCTATGTACATCAACTGTGGGCGGTCTGATGGGACCTCTGAGATGGCACACTGAGTATAACTTCTCACAGCTAATAACAATACATTACACTATACCAATGCTGGCTATACACTTAGCACAGGGATACCCAGGTATCTCAAAACTATGGTACCATCAACCTCAAATGTAGCTTTACACCGATGTATATTCCACGTGGGCTGCAGCAAGTCCAGAAAAAGAAAAGAAAAAAAAACCTTTTGCGCCAAAAAAAAAAAACACGTATTGTAAAACAGCAGAATTTGGCAGCTTACCAGCCAATGCCAGATTCACATGTCCAGTACTTTAGTTCTGTAAGCTTGGGGTGCAATCTGTGGAGCACTCTTTTCCAGGGCTTGTCAGGACCTTGTCAGGATCCTCCCAATGTGGATGGCACCGGACACCGGCTCTCCTTTCGCAGTCACTCACGGCCTTCTTGGACGCCAATCACTCGCTCCATCAGGGGGAACATCTCCTCAGCCTCCTTGTCTGGATCCTCCCAATGTGGATGGCACCGGACGCCAGCTCTCCTTTCGCAGTCACTCACGGCCTTCCTGGACGCCAATCACTCGCTCCATCAGGGGGAACATCTCCTCAGCCTCTCCTCAGATGCTGGACACTTGCTCAGTTCAAGATAAAGTCTTTAGTCCACACTACAGGGCTTGCAAACAACTTTAAAGGCCCATATAGCTTGCACTGGCTTTGCTGTAATCCTTACACTAGTAATGGCCACCGCAGAGAGAGATCAACAACAACAGGAGCAACTGACAGAGCCGTCACCAAGGCAACCAGAGACTGTGCTTTCAGTTTCCTAGACAGAGAGCAGTCACCATGGCAACCAGAGACTGTGTTTTCATTTTCCTGGGCCACTACAAAATGGCAGTCTGCTTGGTTTTAGCAGCTTATTAGTTTACTCTCTTACACAACCTAGCACAACCCCGGTTAAGGTAGTTAGAGGAAAGCTGGCGTTGAGGGAATGCTCCAGGATGCCAAGGCACGGAGATCCTCCCAGCTGCGGTCACGGTAGCCAACCGTGTGACCAGAAGGACGTTTCCTATTCACGTCTCGGCAGGTCCTTGACTCCGGAATTTGGAACTTGTTTCATAGTTTTTTTTAACCCCTGCATGATATATGACACACATGGCCTATGACCCACCTTTTGATGCGAGCTCATGCCGTGAGCGCGTATCATCCCCTTCACATCTCTGCTATCTGATTCACGGGACCTCCATGGCTTACCTGGACAGCCCGGGCTCCTGTGATCACCCCGGAAGCTGTCCTGGTTCACTTCCTATGGATGTCTGGCGAGCGCCGGCATCCACATGAAGTGATCACTTTCCCTATGTACTGAAGTGCTGCAACTCATCAGTACATAAGACAAGCGATCACAGTGTGCAGCACTGAGGCACTCTAGGGGCCAGTGTAAAATAAAGAAAAAACATATTTTAAAATTATGAAAAAAAAACACTAGTTCAAATCCTTTTGCCCCATTGAAAATAAAACTATGAAAAAATACACATATTTAGTATCGTCACATGCAGAAATAACCATTTATTACAATATAAAATCAGTTAATCACATCGGTAAACTGTGCATTGAAAAAAAAAAAAAAGTCCAAGCAACAAAATTGTTTTTTTTTTGGTCGCTGCAACATTGCAATAACGAGCGATCAAACAGCGTATCTACCCAAAAATCGTATCATTAGAAATTTCAGCTCAAGCTGCAAAAAATAAGGTATCGCACAGCCTCAAATCCTGAAAAATGAAAACGCTATGGGTTGGGGAAAACGGCGCCAAAGTGCAGTTCTTTTTCTTTACAATTCTGAATTTTTTTCCCCAGTTAGATAAGTGTTTGGTATCTACAAACTCATACCAACCTGAGGCATCATACCTACAAGTCAGTTTTACCATATAGTGAACATGGTGAATAAAAAACACAAATCTGTAATTGCACTTTTTTTTTTTTGCAATTTCCCCTCACTTGGATTTTTTCCCATTTTCCTGTACACTATTATAGTAAAATAAATGATTTCATCTGAAAGTACAACTGCACGTGAGAAACAAGCCCTTATATGTGTATATTGACGGAAAAATGAAAAAATTTGCTCTAGTTGACTTTTTTTTCCATGTTAAAATGGTTGCTAAAGAAATGTATTTTTTTAATTCCTTTTTTAACCCCTTCATAACTATGGACATACTGGTATGTCCAAGGTCACCGTCCTGCTTTTGATGCGAGCTCACACGCTGAGCCCTCTTCTTTTCCAGCACATGTTGACTAATGTGATCAGCCAACATCTGCCCTCTGCAGTTAATTAGTTCTTACAGTGCAATTTTTCACCCACCGATGGGGCTTGTTCCATTCCCCACTCCTATCGGTAGCCCCACGTGATCGCAGGGCACTGATGGGTTGTCATAACAACCAGGGGTTAACTGATGACGCCTGTCTCTGTCATGACGAACTTCCTGTGAACGCTGGCTGAGCACGGGCGTTCACAGTAGATGATCATTTGTGCTGTACAGAGCCGTGCTAATGAGGGACTCTGTAGAGCACAAGCAATGGGATAGTGGCCACTTCAAGTCTCCTAGGGGAACTAGTAGAAAGAAATAAAAGTAAAAAAAGTTTTAAACATATGAAAAAAAAAAATAAACTAGTCCGATCGGTAAACAATATCATGGGAAAAAAATGTAAAATACCAGAATTACATTTTTTTTGGCCACCGCAGCATAGCATTGAAATACAATAAGAAGCGTTCAAAACAATTAATCAAAAGTATCTATACATGTTTAGTATCTACAGACTCGTAATATCCTGGAGAATCCTACCACTGGGTCAGTTTTACCATATAGTGAACATGGTAAATTTTAAACCCAAAAAGCCATTGTGGAATTGCACTTTTTTTTTGCAATTTCACTGTACTTGTATTTTTTCTGTTTTCCAGTCCACTATATGTTAAACTGAAGGATGTTATTCAAAAGTACAACTCATCCTGCAAAAAACAAGCCCTCGTATGGTTATATTGATGGAATAATAAAAAAAAGTTATGGCTTTTGGAAGAAGGGGAGGAAAAAATTACAATGCAAAAGAGGGAAAAGGTGAATTTATGAAGCGGTTAAGACAGCTAAGACCGGTCTATAGTCCTACATTTATGTTGAAATAGGCTCATAACTGCCGTACCTCATGAAAAATTACTTTCACTCATTTCTTATCATTTTTTTCATTTCGCTGCAGATACCAAAAATGACTGTAAATGGAGCAAAACAATACATTTGACATGGGGAATTTCTCACAATGATATGTCGCACTTTACGCTAAAACATTGTCACTAACACAATTATAACCATCCCCCTGTGTCCAATTTGCAATGATAATAATTTTGAAAGATCTTAATAGCAATGCAGAATAATTGTAGAGTTTACTGTACTTCTGGAATAATTTTCTTCTAAATCATATTCCACCTGCTTGTATATATTTTTTTAGAGGAATGCAATTTTAGCTTAGTTTTACAATTTAATTGTATGCTCTGTGCCACTTAGGACTGGAGAGACGAAATGGCTAAAGAATTGGATAGACCAAAATCCGATAGAAGCAAAATTAATAAAATGTACAAGGAGATGCATGAAAATCTTGTGAATGCAAAAAATCCTAATTTTGGGACATTTAGAAGAAAGCTTGCAGAGGTATGTACTGTATTTGCTATCTGAGTAAAAGCTGACATTCTGTTTCTATTACTACTATTACCGTATATACTCGTGTATAAGCCGAGTTTTTCAGCCCAAAAATTGGGCTGAAAAGTCACCCCCTCGGCTTATACACGGGTCAATACGGTAATCCTATGGGTCCGGGTGCTGGGGAGGCTGGAGGAGGCGGGGGGGGGTGAGGCTCCTGACAGCTGCCCATCTCGTGGGGCCGCTCATTAGATATGCACGGCTCCCCCCGCCCATCACAGCGGCAGGGGGAGCCGTGCATACAGCTCCCAGTGTATACAGCAGCCCCCCAGTGTATACAGAAGCCCCAGAGGCACTCGCCCCCCCCATATTGAGAGGAGCCCCCACACTTTTCAGAGCCCCGCAGTGTATACAGAAGCCCCAGTGGCACTCGCCCCCCCCATATTGAGAAGAGCCCCCACACTTTGCAGAGCCCCCCAGTGTATACAGAAGCCCCCCCCAGTGGCACTCGCCCCCCCCCATATTGAGAAGACCCCCACACTTTGCAGAGCCCCCCCGCTGCATAATCTTACCATCCAGGGTCTTCACCGCGGGTCCTGTCATCATCGCGCTGTGTTCCGGTCTCAGGTGACCCGGCGCGATGACGTCATTCGACTGCGACCGCCGGGTCACAAGAGACCGGGAACACAGCGCGCGAGGATGGACTGCAGGACCTCCGGTGAAGAAGACCCTGGATGGTAAGATTATGCAGCGGGGGGGCTCTGCAAAGTGTGGGGGCTCTTCTCAATATGGGGGGGGCGAGTGCCACTGGGGCTTCTGTATACACTGGGGGGCTCTGCAAAGTGTGGGGGCTCTTCTCAATATGGGGGGGGCGAGTGCCACTGGGGCTTCTGTATACACTGGGGGGCTCTGCAAAGTGTGGGGGCTCTTCTCAATATGGGGGGGGCGAGTGCCACTGGGGCTTCTGTATACACTGGGGGGCTCTGCAAAGTGAGGGGGCTCTTCTCAATATGGGGGGGTGAGTGCCACTGGGGCTTCTGTATACATTGGAGGCCTGCTGTATATACCCCCGGGGGCCTGCTGTATCCTGGGAGCCTGCTGTATATACCCCTGGGGGCCTGCTTACACCCCTGGGGGCCTGCTGTATACCCCACTGCTGGGGCCTGCTGTATACCCCACTGCTGGGGCCTGCTGTATACCCCACTGCTGGGGCCTGCTGTATAGCCCACTGCTGGGGCCTGCTGTATACCCCACTGCTGGGGCCTGCTGTATACCCCACTGCTGGGGCCTGCTGTATACCCCACTGCTGGGGCCTGTATACCTGTGCTGGAGTCCACCCTCGGCTTATACGCGAGTCAATAAGTTTTCCCAGTTTTTGGGGGCAAAAGTAGGGGGGTCGGCTTATACACGGGTCGGCTTATACACGAGTATATACGGTAAATGCCAAGTTCCCATATTTTGTACCAGTGTTTATTCTGATCTCGGGCAAAGCAATATATGTGTTGTGAATACATAAATATATAATATGTAGTAGGGAGGGTTTATTTAGATATCTTGGAATGGTTCTAAAACATTGTCATATTCCTGTACAGTTATACAGTTGTGGCCAAAAGTAATGACACCCCTGCAATTCTGTCAGATAATACTCAGTTTCTTCCTGAAAATGATTGCAATCACAAATTCTTTGGTATTATTATCTTCATGTAATTTGTCTTCAATGGAAAAACACAAAAGAGAATGAAGCAAAAAGCAAAACATTGATCATTTCACACAAAACTCCAAAAATGGGCCGGACAAAAGTATTGGCACCCTCAGCCTAATACTTGGGTGCACAACCTTTAGCCAAAATAACTGCGATCAACCGGTTTCGGTAACCATCAATGAGTTTCTTACAGTGCTCTGCTGGAATTTTAGACCATTCTTCTTTGGCAAACTGCTCCAGGTCACTGATATTTGAAGGGTGCCTTCTCCAAACTGCCATTTTTAGATCTCTCCATCATCTCTATGGGATTCACGTCTGGACTCATTGCTGGCCACCTTAGAAGTCTCCAGTGCTTTCTCCATTCGCCTTCCACGACAGCATTGGAGGATGTCGTCCACGCCCTATTGGGGGACAGGAACACAGAGAGGTTAAAAGCCCCTCCCCTTCCTCAGTACTCCAGTGTCTTCCTGTCCCCCTTGGGGCATGGAGAGGTCCAGTGCTGTCAGGCCGGCAGAGGCAGCATTGGGGTGTACTTACAGCCGGGCCAGGGATGGACGTCGGGGGCGGCCTCCTCCTCCTTCTCGGGGCTCCCGTGGTGGGACCATCCGGCCTTCCTGCGTCCTACGGGGCAAAGCAGGCCGTGTATTGCAACGCCGGAGGCCTGTTTAGCTCTCCGGCGTCTCACTCATCCAGCTGCGGTCCCTGGGGCATGCATCAGAGGTGCCGTGGAGGCACTTCCGGTTTCGGGTGTGACACTTCCGGTTCCGGGATGGCACGTCCGGTTTCGGGCGGCGGCTCCTGTAAGGGCTGTGGCAGGCTGGGCGCGGCTCCAGGGAACCCAGCAGGACTTTCGCGCGCTACTGCCCGCGGCCGGTGACCAGGAGGAGGGAGGGAACAGGTGTTCCTCGTTGGGGGCACGGTACTTCTGGATAAGTACCTGCCGGAAGCTACACCCAGGTAAGGCTGATCCCTGAAACATGGAAGGTGATAGGCTTCCACCTCTGCTTCTGCAGAGCCCAGCGTTCCCCCAGCTCATGTAAGTGTTTCTGGGGGTGGTCACAAGGGGTAGAGTTATTTAAGCCCTGCACTCACACTGGGACCCCCTTCTCTTCCCTTTTTGTCTATAGGGAGACGAGGGCCGTCTGTGAAAGGGAGCAATAATGTGGCTGCGGCACAAAATTTCCCTCTTCCTACAACAAGGTGTCGGCCATGACTGACAGGGTTGTCAGGATGGACTCCCCATCCTTGCTTGAGGAGCTCCAATCCATTAGGGAAGAGGTGCAGGCTTCTATCTCGGCACTGCGGGGTTTTGCTGCAGCTTCCGGGCCTTCCCCTCCATAAGAGAGGAAGCTCCAGGATTGTGACTCTGTGGATCTCATGGAGGCTGGCCAGAGCTCAGCGTCAGAGGACGGCGAGGATATTACCGCTGTTGCCTCTGTCCAGACACGAGAATCTGGACACTACTATTTTTCCACGAAGTCCATGGGTGCATTGGTGGACACTGTCCATTGTACCATGGGAGTAGAGGTGGTGAAATCCCCTTCTTCTGTGCAGAGGCCTGAAGGCTAAGCGGCTCACCCCATCCGAGTGTATTGGAGGGTGATGACTTTATCTGGGGGGTCCCGAAGGTGGACATCCAGGTGGCCAGGGTAGCAATCAGCTGCTATTGTGAACCCATTGTGCATGCCCTTGACACACTGTTGAAGCTAAGCAGCAGGAGCCTCAGTCACGGGCTGGATGGGAGACCTCATGAGAGACCCAATGGGAATCTCTATGGAAGTCTCTATGAAGTCAATGGGCCTTCTAACATGAAGGTCTATGGCAGTATTCCATTTGGGAAGCTTAGCATATAAGACCGCGTTGCCTTTTGAAGATTCCTCCCGGTTGAAGGACCCCCTCGTTCGTAAAATGGAGAGTGTCCTCAAAAAATCCTGGGAGGCGGCAGCTATGTCTTTAACGGTGTACATTTCCTCTACATGTGAGCAGGTCTCTCTTTAAGTGGCTCACCCAGCTGGAAAAATTCATCCTGCAGGGTACTCCCAGGGAGGAGCTTTGGACTCCATTCCACTTCTAAGACGTGCTACGGGCTTCCTGGCCGATGCCTCTGCTGAGTAGTTCCGCGTTGGCGCCAGGTGCGCAGTGTTGGCTAACACAGCTCGCGGGGCAGTGTGGCTTACAAGGTGGAATGGGGAGGTCACGTCTAAGCTCCAGCTGTGTGGCCTCCCCTTGCAAAGGGCATTGGATGACATCCTGAAAAAGGTGTCAGACCGGAAAAGGTGTCTCCCGGAACAGGAGCCCTTTCGGAGGCAGTCCATTTTGGCCTGAGCGCAGCCAACCCTCCCAGTCTAAAGGGAAGGGTAAGTCTGGTCGCTAGGCATTCCAGTACGGGAACAAGACCCGTAATATCTTGCTCCCCCAGCAGCGGCATCACCAGCTGCCCCTAAACAAGGTCGCGTTCCCCATTGCGGGGCGGCTCCTGCGGTTTCTGCCACAGTGGCAAGCAATCTCCTTGTGCCCTTGGATCCTCTCGACCATTTGGGAGGGTCTACGCTTGGAATTCGAGAGCCAGCCCCTCCGTGACTTCGAGTCCTCTCCCTTCCTCAGGGGGACTCTCGCACGGTTTTTCTTGTCGGGTCTGCGACACCAGTTGGATTCGGGTGTGGGGTCCCCGGTTCCTCCTGGAGAGGAGGGCCAGGGGCGCTACTCCAGGTTGTTGTGGACCTCCAGAACGCGTATTCTCATGTACCCATTCACCCGTCCCACAGGCGCTTTCTGCGATTCACGATCTCCGGGGCAGGCGGGACGGTCCATTCTCGGCTTAATGTGCTGCCCTTTGGGATTTCGTCGGCCCCAGAGGTTACCAAACTCATGGGGGAAGCGATCACATTCATCCAGACCCAGGGGATATGTATGCTTCCCTATTTAGACGACATGTTGGTGGTGGCTCCTTCGGCAGTACTTCTGCGCACAAAGGTCTCCAACACATTGGAGATTCTTCAGTCCCTGGGATGGGTACCCAATCTTCGGTCCAGACAGACCTCGTTCCTTCCTGCGGCATATCAGCTTTTACGCCGCGTGAATCTGACCCGCTTTCGGGCAAGGGGGTCGCCCTCCTTGCGGGAAGCAATGTCCCTGTTAGGGGCCATGATGGCCTGCATTCAGTCAGTAACATGGGCTCAGGCTCCTTCCCGACTGCTCCAAGAACACATACTGAGTTCCTGGGACAGACGTCAGGATTCTTTAAACTCGCGGGTCCGGACCCCGGGGCGGGGGGTAACCTCACTTTCCTGGGGATGAATCCCAGACACCTTCCTGTGACCTCCGTTCCCACTGATGCCAGCGGTTCCGGTTGGGGCACGATGGTAGTTTGCACACCGTTCCAGGGGATTTGGAGTCGCTCGGTCAGTCGCCAGTCTTCAAACTTCTGGCAGTGGAGGAAGCGCTTCTTGCTGCAGCTCACGTTCTCCTGGGTCATCATGTCAAGGTCCTGTCAGACAATGTGACTACGGTTGTTTTCTTGCGGTACCAAGGCGGTACTCGTGGCTTACACTTGCAGGGGCTGGCAAGACTGTTCTTTTTGTGGGCAGTACGCCGTCTTCTCTCCTCCTCGGCAGTACATCTGAAGGGAATGGCCAATGTACAGGCAGATTCTTGAGCCGCACGGAGGTCCACCCAGGAGAATGGTGCTTCCATTCGGAAGTATTTCGCTCTCTTACGGACAGGTGGGGTGTCCTTTCGATCGACCTGTTCGCATACAAAGGTGCCAACCTTTTTCTCCCTGACGCGGTTGGACCATCCTCGGGGGCTGGACGCTCTTGCCCATCCCTGGGACTTCCGGTTGGTGTATGCATTTCCTCCAATCCCGCCACTTCCCAAGACGTTGCAACGGATTCGGGCGGAGGGGGTGACACTATCCTGGTGGCTCCCCTGGGGCCCAAACTGGCGTGGTACGACGCCATCCGATACCTGGGCCTGGAGGGACCGATTATGTTAGCCCAGTTTCAACCTACTCTCCCAGGGTCCTCTGTTTCACCCGGGCCCTCAGTGGCTCATTCAGGTGGCCTGGCTGTTGCGGCCAGGATCCTGAGGACCAAGGGTCTCTCCCAGGCAGTGATCCGCACGCTTCAGCAGAGCAGGAAGCCTGTGACAAACGCTATTTACGGGAGGGCTGGAATCTGTTCCTGTCCTGGTGTGCTCCTTCCGTCTCGACCATGCATTATCCTAATGTGGCCCAACTCTTGGATTTTTGCAGCGTAGCTTGGATTTGGGGCTTCGGCCGAGCACTCTTTAAGTCCAGAGGTCGGCACTTGGGGCGGTTTTTGCCCAGGATCTTGCTTCCCATCCATGGCTCAAGCAGTTTTTTACTTCTGCTTGGGGGTAACATCCCCGGATTCGGCCTTCTGTCCCTCCCTGGGATTTGATACTTGTTCTCCAAGGGCTTGCTTGAAGTCCCTTTGCACCCTTGTCTGCTGCATCCCTTACGTCTCTCTCTCACAAGGTGGCGTTTTTGGTGGCCATCACTTCTGCTCCCAGAGTTGGAGAACAGCAGGCACTCTCTGTCTGGGCTCCGTGCCTCGTGGTGTCCGTTGTTCGCATTACGCTTCGGTTGCATTCATCTTTTCTTCTGAAAGTTGTCGGCTTTCCATCGGTCCCAGGATGTGGTTCTGCCTTCAATTTGTCAATCTCCTGCTAATGCGGCGAAGGTCGTGTTTCACTCCTTCGATGTTCGTCGGACTGTCCTCCTCTACCTCCGAGAGTCTGCTTCCTGGAGGTTAGATCAGAACCTGTTTGTTCGGCTTTTGGGAATAATACAGGGAAGAAGACTTCCCAGGCTACCATCACTTCCTGGATCAAGAAGGCGATCTGTGAGGTCTACGTCGCTCCGATCCTTGCTCCTCCAGTGGGGTTGAAGGCTCCTTCAACTCGGGCTGCTGCTACTTCCTGGACGTCGCAGGCTGGAGCTTCATCGGAGCTGATTTGCAGAGCGGCTACGTGGTAGCCTCTCCTCTTTTTTTCTCACCTCTATAGGTTAGATCTGTCCTTCAGTCGGGATCTGTCCTTTGGTAGGAGAGTCCTACAGGCAATAGTCCCACCCTGAGGAGTATCGGTGGTATTCCTCCAATGCTGTCGTGGAAGGCGAATGGAGAAAACTGAATTAGTCCTTACCGGTAATTCCTTTTCTTGGAGCCTTCCACGACAGCATCAGTTCCCCCCCTTGTTGGTGTTTGGTTCCAGTTTGTATCAGATAATCCATGGCTAAGGGTGATCTTGGTAAACACTGGAGTACTGAGGAAGGGGAGGGGCTTTTAACCTCTCTGTGTTCCTGTCCCCCAATAGGGCGTGGACGACATCCTCCAATGCTGTCGTGGAAGGCTCCAAGAAAAGGAATTACCGGTAAGGACTAATTCAGTTTTCTCTCAAATCATTTTCTAGTGCTTTTTGAAGTGTGTTTTGGATCATTGTCCTGAAGCTAGACCCATGACCTCTGAGGGAGACCCAGCTTTCACACACTGGGCCCTACATTATGCTGCAAAATTTGTTGGTAGTCTTCAGACTTCATAATGCCATGCACACGGTCAAGCAGTCCAGTGCCAGAGGCAGCAAAGCAACCCCAAAACATCAGGGAACCTCCGCCATGTTTGACTGTTAGGGACCGTGTTCTTTTCTTTGAATGCCTCTTTTTTTTCTCCTGTAAACTCTATGTTGGTGCCTTTGCCCAAAAAGAGAGAACATTCTTCCAAAACGTTTTAGGCTTTCTCAGGTAAATTTTGGCAAACTCCAGCCTGGTTTTTTTATGTCTCGGGGTAAGAAGTGGGGTCTTCCTGGGTCTCCTACCATACAGTCCCGTTTCATTCAGACGCCGAGAGATAGTACGGGTTGACACTGTTGTACCCTCGGACTGCAGGGCAGCTTGAACTTGTTTGGATGTTAGTTAAGGTTCTCTATCCACCATCCGCACAATCTTGCATTGAAATCTCTTATCAATTTTTCTTTTCCGTCCACATTTAGGGAGGTTAGCCACAGTGCCATGGGCTTTAAACTTCTTGATGACACTGCGCATGGTAGACACAGGAACATTCAGGTCTTAGGAGATGGACTTGTAGCCTTGAGATTGCTCATGCTTCCTCACAATTTGGTTTCTCAAGTCCTCAGACAGTTCTTTGGTCTTCTTTCTTTTCTCCATGCTCAATGTGGTACACACAAGGACACAGGATAGAGGTTGAGTCAACTTTAATCCATGTCAACTGGCTGCAAGTGTGATTTAGTTATTGCCAACACCTGTTAGGTGCCACAGGTAAGTTACAGGTGCTGTTAATTATACAAATTAGAGAAGCATCACATGATTTTTCTAACAGAGCAATACTTTTGTCCACCCCCTTTTTTATGTTTGGTGTGGAATTATATCCAGTTTGGCTTTAGGACAATTCTTTTTGTGTTTTTTCATTGAAGACAAATTAAATGAAGATAATAATACCAAAGAATTTGTGATTGCAATCATTTTCAGGAAGAAACTGAGTATTATCTGACAGAATTGCAGGGGTGTCAATACTTTTGGCCATGACTGTATATAAAAAAATTCAAGAAAAAAGGCTGCACTCACCATTCGTAGACCTTTTACTTTATTGCATCGGTGTGGGGAGGGGGTGCAGAGGGCTCGGACGCCCTCTGCACCCCTCCCCACACCGATGCAATAAAGTAAAAGGTCTGCGAATGGTGAGTGCTGCCTTTTTTCTTGAATTTTTGGAGTAATTTTGGTTTATTTACATAAAGGAAAGGTTACATCAAAGAAAAATGTATTTCAACAATTGTAAAAATGTAAAGTATTATTTTTTTTAGCCATTATTATCATTTTTTTAACGGAGCAAAATATGACCTAGAAAAGTGGAATAAGGTCCAGTTATCATAGTTGGGCAGTATAAATGCGGTGGAAATAGATCTCTTAGAAATTATACCTTCTATACCTCTTCCAAACAATCACCCTCTACTTGCCTCCTTTTTCTCAAGATTAAAATCAGTAATAACTAGATTCATATGTTCTCTTAAGCATCCCCATTTTGCATACCACCTATTAAGCAAGCATAAGAGAGATGGTGGTGCTGGCCTACCAGATCTTCGCCTCTATAGCATTGCTTTATTGAGGACTTTTCTATGGGACTTGTGCCATCATCAAAGGCCAAAGAAATCGGTTTAGATAGAGCTGCAGCAGTCCAAGTTCACTCCTCTGGCAACTGTCTGGACTGCAGTTGCTGCACGCCCAAACATTAATCTTATACCATTTCTCACCAAAAGTTTAGTTCTATCTTTCATAAAGGATAACACATCATTACATCTCTCTACAGCTCTGCGCCTGCTCATAACACTTTATGATAACCCCTCATTCCCAGCTGGACAAGACACAAACTTTTCTCATTAAAAAAAACGACATGTATACGACTATATTTCCCTCAACTGTGTCACACCCATGCATTCATTGTGTCCAGGAGGTCAGTCGCTCCGGAGACCTGGATGATTTATGAACAATTGAAGATCTATCTACTTAAATAATTGCCCTCTCCCGTCTTGACATTTCTGGCGTCCAGATGTCTCAGCTGTCATGGGCCTCAGTAAATACATCTTTGGACACCTGGGTATACAAAGATGGCTGCGGCGTGACCCAGCGGGCGCATGCACACTTACTTATGCTGTCTCCATCTTTGGACACCTGGGCTCAAAGAGTACATGACGACAGAAAAAGACAGCACATAGGGAGAGCGCACAACGGGGGAAACAATTCAAAGAGCGCAGAGGGGAGAAGATTGCACAGAGGGAGAGAAACGGCACACGGGGAGAGCACATGGGGGGAGCGAGTTCACAGGCAGTCAGACACACAGCACACAGGGGATGACAGTTCAAAGGAGAGAGCACATGAGCGGAGAAGACCGCATACAGGAGAGATCACATGGGGGAAGAGAGTGCACGGGGGCAGAGACACAGCGCACAGGGGGTAAACAGCACAAAGGAGAGAGCACATGAGGGGCAGAAGACAGCTCACTGGGAGTGAGAGCACAGGGTATAGAGCGCACAGGAGGGAGACTTGACAGTGCTGTAGACGGCTAAAGCCCCCAGCGCTACAGATCCCACCCCCATCATGATGTTACTGCCCTCCTGATGTGATAGCATTCAGCACCCATCTAGTATAAAATACCTGGCCATCTTGACATTCGACCCTGACCCCCTTTGAGGAGCTATGTCTCATGAGGGATCCTCCAGCCCACCCAATCTCCCTGCTACATGGAATGTTCCAGAAACATTACGTCGAAAGAACGTCCCCTTCATGCTTCTCAAAACGGGATCCCACCCCACAAATTGGATCACTAGCCAAGGTGAAGCTGATAGCTGGAGTCTGGTATTTTCAGGGTCAGGAGGGCCATGGTTAATAGGTCCGCCTAAAAATAGCAGGCCGCGACCACCCCTGAACTGGTGCCTCTGTTAGATGCGCCAATCCTGGCGCTTCGTCCCAGCTCTTCCCACTTCCCTGGTGTAATGATATTTGGGGTTGATGCCAGCTTTGTAATGTCAGCTATCATCAACTGGCTAGTAATGTTGAGGCGTCTATCAGATACCCAATTTTACTAACCTAGTCAGTAATCAGACAAATAAAGACACCACAAAAATATTTTGTGAGAAAAAACATTCGCCAATACATTCCCTCTTTCACCAATTTATTGAAAAGAATGAAAATAGAGAGCATGCACTGTCCTCACAAAGGTTACCGCTGTCAAACTCGCACACTCGTCACACTGGATTTGATCTGAGGTAACCTTGCTGATGTCAGTCGCTATTTTGTGGTACTGCGTGAGATCAGTTATTATGGTCCATTTTTTCCATCCATCTTTTCTGTCCATCCATACTTTTCATCCTTCCATCCATCCTTTCCATTTACCAACCCATACCATCCATTCACCCATCCATCCCATCCCTCCATTCATACTATCCATTCACCCATCCATTCATTCCATCCATCCACCAACCCATCCATCCTTTCCATCCATCCCTCTATCCATTCACCCATCCATCCTTTATATCCATCCATTCAATTTTCAGAGCATAGTGTGCAATGATCACACTCCTGCGCTCTAAACACTGCAGGCTGGCAAGGAGTAGTGATCAGCACTCAGGTACTGCACTGCTGATCACCTTTCACCACCGATACTCACTCTGGACCTCTGCTGCCTGCGCCGCCTCCTCTCTCCCTAGCGTCCGACTGTCACCTCATAAAACCGCTCGCCTCATGCAGGGGAAAATGAAGCCCACAGGGCTTCACCAAGAAGGCGCCAAACTCCTCCCTCTGCTGTGATCTGGGCAGTCTAATATCAGTAGGATGCAGCCCAATGTAAAGGATAGGGTCAGTAGTCGACAGCTGGCTCCTATGCCCAGAGCTGTTGTATTTCAGAGTGCAAGTTTCGTGCAGCAACTCTAAGGCTATGTTCAGACTGGATTTTATTGCTGCATTTTTTTTTTTTTATTTTTTTTTAAAGCTGCACCAAAAAAGGATTAGTCAAAATGTCTGCCAGATAAGAGACTGGGATCTTCAATTTGCTGTGCAGACGTCAGCGTTTTTCACTGCTTTGTTAGTGGTGAAGAAAGCACAACCAGAAAATAATGAGCATGTCAGTTATTGCTCCATTTTTCTGCTGCACTTTCTGCACTACTAACATTTAATTACTTACCCTCCCTGGTGATCCCACGGTGAGCTCCGGTGATGTCCTCCTCCCGGGCATCGGAAGGACCTGTGTGTGGTCTAGTATGGCACTTCCAGGAACTTGCACCATGTGACCTTAGGCTGAGATGTCCTCCGGAGCTCACCGTAGGATCGCCGGGCAGGGTAAGAAATTGTGTGTGTTTGTGTGTCGGTGTACCCCGAAAACTAAACAAATGAGCAGCACAAACGGATAATGTGATATTGATGCTTCTTTGCAAAAAGAGGAAAAAAATTAATAAAAAATTAAATTAATGTATTAAAAACAATTGTCTATATAATCAATCATTTTTAATGCCCCAAAACAATTGCGACACCTTCCCTTTAAGACTGGACTCCATGGCAGCATGTTATCAGAAATTAGAGGCTTACCGTAATTATGTTTGGAATGCCTGTTTCATTATTTTATTTTATTTTTTATCATTAATATTTACATCAGGGGTCTCGGATTCCAGGGCCATGTCGAAAAATCACATTGGGGTGCTTGACACATTTGTTAAATTTAGGATTGGACTACAGCCAAAAACTGTGGTGTGAAGCTAGCCTAAAGCAGACCATTAAAAGCAGCATTTACCTGGTGCATCTCAAAACACGACGACTTTAGCTGCCACATAGACGAAGTCTCCAATACTGTGCCCCTGAATACAGATATGTACTACATCACTATATGATTAGCTACTGTGCAACTCACTATTTAAAATATAAATTGATAAGCCAGCACTGTGCTTCCCATTAACTATAATTATACCTTTTTTTCCCCTGTCCAATAAAAATATAAATTACCTACTGTGCTTCTCCCTTCCAATCAATTGCATGTCCCTGTTTTCTTCCCACCCATCAATTCCATGTTTTGCACCCCAACTCCCAAATTCATTACAATTCAATGTCCTCTCTCCTCTTACACCAACTTCATTGCAAATCCAGGTACTCCTCCCCCCATCCCTGCCCAATTCATTAGACTTCCACATTTTCTCTACTACAATACCCCCAGTTTAATACAATCCATGTCTCTCTCGCACCAGCCTCAATTCATGACAACTACTTGTCCTCTCTCCCAACCTTCTCCCGATGAATTACAATAACCCTCTCTTTCCACCTCCGTGGAGCTTTTCCATACTATGTTAAAAAAGAAAAGAACTTGCTTACTAGTCCAGGTGATACGCCGCATTTGTGTTTCCCTTATGTGGCAGTGCTACCGGGTAGTTGAGCACTGGCACATAATGCAGCCATCATTCATCATTGATCCGACTAAGTTCTAAACAAAGCACCAGGCATAAAGCCGAGAATGGCTTCTTGCACTCACTCTGTGAATTGCCACTGCTGATAGAGCTGGAGGAACTCTCCCTGTCCAGTGATGTATGCAGCCAATAGTGGAGAAAAATACTATAATGTGGGCAATATGGCCATGACCTTCCCCTGGAGCCTTGTGTCTAAGGCAATAGACCCGATTGTTCACAATATAATCTGACTGCTGACCTTAAGAAACAGCTGATTTATATGCGTTCTGGATAATAATTACATAATCTATCAAAATTTTGTAGTTCGATTCCAAGCACCCCAGCTGTTTCTTTGTTTCTTAAGGTTGTCATTATGACTTGGTAATTGGTATACACTGTATTTCAGAAATATTCAAAGGAGTTTGACAGAGTTTGTGGAAAAAATGGCTCATCACTTAGTGGAATGAAAGCTAATGACTTCCTTAAAAGCTGTGGAGCATTCCTGGAAAGAATAAAAGAAGAGAAAGAGCCAGGAAATTTAAAGGAATATTCTCCTTGGATGAGCGCTTTCAAGCCAGAGTTTTCAAGGGATGATCTTGAAATTCCTGGTCCGTATTTGATATAAATAGATAAATAGATTGCTTTTTTTTATTTTTTAATAAATTGTAATTTCATCTAAAGAAAATGACTATATTCGAATCTTATTCTAGGTCAGTATGACGGTAAAAGCAAGCCATTGCCAGAGTATCACATAAAAATCTGTGGATTTGATGAGCGGGTATGTGTTCACTCTGTGCATTAAAAATTAACTATTGTCTTATCTTACATTTCAATATATATACTGTATATATAGATTAAACACTAATTTTATGTGTAGACATAACAGAACTATAGTTATCATTTTGTGTAATTGTGTTTATATTATTTATAAAAGGTAAAAGTTATGTCATCCATAAGAAGACCCAGGAAGATTGTTATTCGTGGAAATGACGAGAGAGACTACCCGTTTCTTGTCAAAGGTGGAGAAGATTTACGCCAGGACCAGCGAATTGAGCAGCTTTTTGACATCATGAACATTATCCTTTCCCAGGATGCTGCTTGCAAGCAGAGATATATGCAATTAAAGACCTATCAAGTTATTCCCATGACAACACGGTAAGAACTTCTCTACATTATTAGCTTGTACATAAAGGTGTCCTGACTTTAGTGTGAAAAGACTATAATTATAATGTTATCATGTCTCTCTCTTTTTTTTTTGTTTTTCCAGAATAGGCATAATTGAATGGCTGGAGAACACATGTACCTTAAAGGACTTTATTTTAAGTACTCTGACTAAACGTGAGAAAGAAGACCTCAATGGGTATTGCAGATAATCACTAACACACTATATACAAATAAACACAATTTACATATTGTATAACTTATTTTATCCAATTAGTAGACTGTACTGTAGAAGCCTAAATGTCAGGTCAGACATGTCATACACTTGAAGCAAATCATTAAAAAGTGTGTTCATTGCTTTCTTGTAATTTTTTTTGTCACATTTGCGTTTTGAGAGTGAATTATGAAATGTTTTACATTTCTTTAGTATACTGTGAAGGAGCGTAAAGTCTTTTTATCACTTCCGAAAACTTGATTGGTTGTTGTTTAGTCTGTTAAAAAGTGTTTTATTGACTATCGCTCAACAATTTAAACAATTTTAGATTATCTATGTGTCTGACAGCTTTAAAAGAAATACCTGGGATTTAAAAAAAAGAAAATGTGCCTAAGCACTAACAGGCAGGTAGCTGAGGCTGCTCCTGTCAGAGAATTTTCAGCTTCCGCTGACGTCATGTTGACAGAGAGGCAGCATCTCCGCTCTGTTGAGGGGCGTTTTAGACGATTGACAGCAGCACCCCCAACTAGATAGATGTCAATAAACATGACGTCTGCTCTCCTGCCCCTTCCACAAAGCAGAATGGAAAGAAGCTGCCGCTGTGTTTACCTCGCCATGCTGTCCCCAGCAGGAGTGGTTTGTGACAGCTCTGTGGCAGGGATAAATGGTGCAGAGCACAACAGGAGGTAGGTTGCAGATACCTGCCTGTTAGTGCTTGGGCACATTTTTTTTTTCTTAAATCTCGGATATAGCCTTTAATTGTGAAATACTTGAAATCTTCTGTGATAAGCAGATTAGTGGATTTGCTGTAGTAACAAAACACTTTCTTATGTATTAGAGATGATAAATGTATGCTGGTCACAAAAAAAATCTTTATTTTATTTTGCAGAAGAAATAGTCCAGAGATGCATTACTATGCATGGCTGGACAAGAAGAACAAAATTGGAAGTCCACAACAGCATATTGACTGCTATGTGTAAGTTGCTTCGTCTTTTATATTTATATTGCGGTATATACCCTGCTTCCCCAAAAATAAGACACTCTGTTATCTTACTTTTTGCTACAAAAAATGCACTATGTCTTATTTTCAGGGGATGTCTTATTTTTCCATCATCCTCTTGCAAGCCCAAATATTCCCTTGCAGCCCTCAATATCTCATCCTCCCCTTACAGCCCCCAATATTCCCATGCAATATCCCCGCCCCCTTCCATCTTATTTTAGGGGAAACGGGGTAGCAAAGTGATCGGATGATCTTAGGTACAAGTCCCCTGAGGCAGTATTCCTCCGCTCCAGTCCTAAGGACACACCAACAGGTTGGGACTAACAAATATAGTAAAAGTGAAAAAATAAAATTGGGTTAAATATACAGTATACCATCAGGGTTTTATACTGAATTGCTCTACTAATCCATCTGCTGACCATTAGCTATATAATGACTATCTTTAGCATATTAATCATATGCTTATGGTGGTCTCCATTCAATTGTGCAGTTCACTTAGCTGACCCTTATTTATACACTGGCCATTCCTATTATGTGCTTATGGTCACCTTCATTTCATTGTGTTTTTCATTTCTACATTAGTTACCCTTATTATATTTTTGTCTATTAATTTGCATCTAAGTTCAAAATTGATTTTTTTTTTTTATATTTATTATACACTTCTGGTCATTATCAAATATTTGTGCAATTCAGTCTGTCACATCTTATACTTGGTTTGTCATCCATTTATTTCTGAGTAGAAATACAGGGTTCTTTTTAATTTTACCTCTTAATTGAGCATTGGGGGATGCTTATTATGGACTTTGACAAGATTCTCTGTTTTTAGTCATCTTCACACTAATCATGACTTTTTGATGCTAATAAAATTTCTCATTTTGTGTTCTCTTATTTGTCCCATTCTTTTTATTTTCCTCCCTTTTTTTGCTGTAACATCAACATAAAATAATTATTTCCAAGATACTAGGGGAATTCTATTTGGTCTGTGTGTTTTTTTTATACCTGCTGTAAACTTTTTCACAATAAGTTGCTGGTATGTGTCTTCTCTGCAATTTGGTCATGTTTTAACAGCAAAATATTGGGGCTCTAAAACCTTTACATTTTACTATTAGTGATGGACACTTAATGTGAGGATTTTTATTATTCCTTCTGTTTCAATTTGAAGAACTTACAACTTCAAATTCTCTTTTAAAAGGTAACATGTAATTTTGGTCATACAGAAAGGCAAATATATAACATGTTATGTTCCAGATGACTGCATTTAGTCAGCTTACCCTTAAAAAAAATAGTAAATTGTGATCAATATTTCTGTTACAGTAATGCCAGTCGGGATTCAGCTGTCAATTCATTCAAAGAAAGAGAAGCTCTTGTTCCTGGAGACCTGTTGAGGTGAGTTAAGAATGCCAGTTTTCTTGCATTGAGGTTCACTGTTTTTGGGTTGGTCCCTCTGTAGGAATTGTGGTCAGTGTAAAACAAATTAGTTTAAGGCATAGTAACAGAATTTATGCTTCACTAGATGGCGGCCCGATTCTAAAGAATCGGGTAGTCTAGAATCCATATATAGTTTATTTACTAATAGTTAGGGGAGTGCGGTGAAATGAATTGTGGTATACATGTGACTCGGTGGGTAGCAGAGTATACAGTGGCTCAGTGGTTAGCAGTGAGTGCGGTGGCTCAGTGGTTAGCAGTGAGTGCGGTGGCTCAGTGGTTAGCAGTGAGTGCGGTGAGATTGGTCAGCACAGTGGCGTGGGCAGGGCAGCGCCGTGGGCAGAGTGGTCAGCGCAGCGCCGTGGGCAGAGTGGTCAGCACACACATACATACATACACACACACACACACATACACACACACACTCCGCTATAGTTAGCACCGACCCTGCATCTTCCCTGCCGGCTGGATCCTGAGTTGACATGTCGCCGCCCGTGGACGACTGGATCCAATATGGCGTTCGGGAAGTTTGGGGAGACGTTTTGGACGCTATATTAGATCCAGTAGTTCGGGGGTGGCGACATGTCGACTGAGGATCTAGGCGGCTGATGCAGGGCCGGTGGTAAGTATAGCGAAGTGTGTGTGTGTGTGTGTATGTGTGCGGACAAAGTGAGGGAAGTGCGGACAAAGTGAGGGAAGTGACTACATACACACATATATACACATAGTGTACATTGCATATGGAGGGGTGAGGAGAGCGGAGGCTGGAGGGGTGAGGAGAGCGGAGGCTGGAGGGGTGAGGAGAGGTGAGGAGAGGTGAGGACAGGGAGGCTGGAGGGGTGAGGAGGGGTGAGGACAGGGGAGGCTGGAGGGGAGAGCGGAGGCTGGAGGGGAGAGCGGAGGCTGGAGGGGAGAGCGGAGGCTGGAGGGGAGAGCGGAGGCTGGAGGGGAGAGCGGAGGCTGGAGGGGAGAGCGGAGGCTGGAGGGGAGAGCGGAGGCTGGAGCGGAGGCTGGAGGGGAGAGCGGAGGCTGGAGGGGAGGGGAGAGCGGAGGCGGGAGGGGAGGGGAGAGGCGGGAGGGGAGAGCAGAGGCTGGAGGGGAGAGGACAGGGGAGGCTGGAGGGCAGAGGACAGGGGAGGCTGGAGGGCAGAGGACAGGGGAGGCTGGAGGGCAGGGGACAGGGAAGGCTGGAGGGCAGGGGACAGGGAAGGCTGGAGGGCAGAGGACAGGGGAGGCTGGAGGGCAGAGGACAGGGAGGCTGGAGGGCAGGGGACAGGGAAGGCTGGAGGGCAGAGGACAGGGGAGGCTGGAGGGCAGAGGACAGGGGAGGCTGGAGGGCAGAGGACAGGGGAGGCTGGAGGGCAGAGGACAGGGGAGGCTGGAGGGCTGAGGACAGGGGAGGGGAGAGGGGAGAGCGGAGGCTGGAGGGGAGGGCGGTGGCTGGAGGGGAGGGCGGTGGCTGGAGGGGAGGGCGGTGGCTGGAGGGGAGAGCGGAGGCGGGAGGGGAGAGACTGGAGGGGAGAGCAGTGGCTGGAGGGGAGAGCGGAGGGGAGAGGCTGGAGGGGAGGTGAGGACAGGGAGGCTGGAGGGCAGAGGACAGGGGAGGCTGGAGGGCAGGGGACAGGGAAGGCTGGAGGGCAGGGGACAGGGAAGGCTGGAGGGCAGAGGACAGGGGAGGCTGGAGGGCAGAGGACAGGGGAGGCTGGAGGGCAGAGGACAGGGGAGGCTGGAGGGCAGAGGACAGGGGAGGCTGGAGGGCTGAGGACAGGGGAGGGGAGAGGGGAGAGCGGAGGCTGGAGGGGAGGGCGGTGGCTGGAGGGGAGGGCGGTGGCTGGAGGGGAGGGCGGTGGCTGGAGGGGAGAGCGGAGGCGGGAGGGGAGAGACTGGAGGGGAGAGCAGTGGCTGGAGGGGAGAGCGGAGGGGAGAGGCTGGAGGGGAGGTGAGGACAGGGGAGGCTGGAGGGCAGAGGACAGGGGAGGCTGGAGGGCAGAGGACAGGGGAGGCTGGAGGGCAGAGGACAGGGGAGGCTGGAGGGCAGAGGACAGGGGAGGCTGGAGGGCAGAGGACAGGGGAGGCTGGAGGGCAGAGGACAGGGGAGGCTGGAGGGCAGAGGACAGGGGAGGCTGGAGGGCAGGGGACAGGGGAGGCTGGAGGGCAGGGGACAGGGGAGGCTGGAGGGCAGGGGACAGGGGAGGCTGGAGGGCAGGGGACAGGGGAGGCTGGAGGGCAGGGGACAGGGGAGGCTGGAGGGGAGGTGAGGATAGGGGAGGCTGGAGGGGAGGTGAGGACAGGGGAGGCTGGAGGGCAGAGGACAGGGGAGGCTGGAGGGCAGAGGACAGGGGAGGCTGGAGGGCAGGGGACAGGGGAGGCTGGAGGGCAGGGGACAGGGGAGGCTGGAGGACAGGGGAGGCTGGAGGGCAGAGGACAGGGGAGGCTGGAGGGCAGAGGACGGGGAGGCTGGAGGGGAGAGCGTAGGCTGGAGGGGAGGGCGGTGGCTGGAGGGGAGAGCGGAGGCGGGAGGGGAGAGACTGGAGGGGAGAGACTGGAGGGGAGAGCAGAGGCGGGAGGGGAGAGACTGGAGGGGAGAGCAGAGGCTGGAGGGGAGAGGCTGGAGGGGAGAGCGGAGGCGGGAGGGGAGAGGCTGGAGGGGAGAGGGGAGGCTGGAGGGCAGAGGCTGGAGGGGAGAGGGGAGGCTGGAGGGCAGAGGCTGGAGGGGAGAGCGGAGGCTGGAGAGTAGAGCGGTGGCTGGAGGGGAGGGCGGAGGCTGGAGGGGAGAGCGGAGGCTGGAGGGGAGAGCGGAGGCTGGAGGGGAGAGCGGAGGCTGGAGGGGAGAGCGGAGGCTGGAGGGGAGAGGGGAGGCGGGAGGGGAGAGACTGGAGGGGAGAGCAGAGGCGGGAGGGGAGAGGCTGGAGGGGAGAGCGGAGGCGGGAGGGGAGAGGCTGGAGGGGAGAGGGGAGGCTGGAGGGCAGAGGCTGGAGGGGAGAGCGGAGGCTGGAGGGGAGAGCGGAGGCTAGAGGGGAGAGCGGAGGCTAGAGGGGAGAGCGGAGGCTAGAGGGGAGAGCGGAGGCTGGAGGGGAGAGCGGAGGCTGGAGGGGAGAGGGGAGGCGGGAGGGGAGAGGCTGGAGGGGAGAGCAAAGGCTGGAGGGGAGAGCGGAGGCTGGAGGGGAGAACGGAGGCGTGAGGGGAGAGCGGAGGGGAGAGGCTGGAGGGGAGAGCGGTGGCTGGAGGGGAGAGGCGTGAGGGGAGAGCGGTGGCTGGAGGGGAGAGCGGTGGCTGGGGGGGAGAGTGGAGGCTGGAGGGCGGAGGCTGGAGGGGAGAGCGGAGGCTAGAGGGGAGAGCGGAGGCTGGAGGGCGGAGGCTTGAGGGGAGAGCGGAGGCGGGAGGGCGGAGGCTTGAGGGGAGAGCGGAGGCGGGAGGGGAGAGGCGGGAGGGGAGAGGCGGGAGGGGAGAGGCGGGAGGGGAGAGGGGTGGCTGGAGGGGAGAGGGGTGGCTGGAGGGGAGAGCGGTGGCTGGAGGGGAGAGCGGTGGCTGGAGGGGAGAGCGGAGGCTGGAGGGGAGAGCGGAGGCGGGAGGGGAGAGGCTGCAGGGCAGGGAAGGCTGGAGAGGCTGGGGAGGCAGGAGAGGCTGGGGAGGCAGAAGAGGCTGGAGGGCAGGGGAGACTGGAGGGTAGGGGAGGCTGGAGGGCAGGGGAGGCTGGAGAGGCTGGAGGGCAGGGGAGGCTGGAGAGGCTGGAGGGCAGGGGAGGCTGGAGGGCAGGGGCGTAGCTGGGTGGGTGCAGACTCACAGCGGCCGGCGTGCGGCTGGTGTAGGAGGAGATGAGGGGCGGGCAGAGGTGCAGGACAGGAAGTCCCGTCCTCCCTCCTCTCCGGGCGCGCGGTGGGCGGCTGGCAGCACGGGGTCCCCCAGGGGGTGGGGGCAATGGGCCCCTCATGGCTTGGGGCACGGGGCGCTCGGCCCCCCTGGCCCCCGCTAGGTACGGTGGTGGGTGGAGGGGAGAGGCTGGAGGGCGGATTGAAGTTCCGAGAGCGGAACGTTCCGAGAGCGGAACGTTCCTCCGCCGCTCCTTGTAGCCGGGGGACCACGCAGTGGTGACATCAGGACCATGGGTCCAGGCCATCACGGAAGTAGTATTCCGGAAGTGGCCTTCGGCTATTATTATATATGATAATGCTGTGGATGCCAATTGTAAACATTCAGTGTTGGTGATTCTTTCTCTCTCAATGTCTTTGAGAGCTTAGAAGACACAGTAGACAATCCTTCTTGAAGTAGAAACTGAAGTTTATTAGAGAACGCAATAGAGCATTATCAGAAGACAAGCAAAAAGCAATCAGACACACGCAGGTGTCCAGACGATGTTTTTGGTCTGGCCTTATACCATGGTGTGGGGTCTTTTTTTTATACATGGTTAGACAAAGAGAAGAAGGTAACTGCAGAGAAAGGTGTTTTCATTGCAATACAAAGAAAGAAATGATTACATTATTTGCAAGCATTGCGGTAAAACTCATTATAATCCTGTATGCCTCCATTTTGCTTCCAGTCGATTCAGAAATGTTGTCATAATTGACATCCATGATCTCTACTGACACAACTTCTCAAACACTGACACTAAATATGCACATTTGATGAGTGCAATGAGCGGCCGAGCTGCACAGCGAATACGAGTATAATGATAAAATGTATTATAGCAATCATTGCCCTATAATATAATGCAAATAGGAAGACTTACCTTCAGCAGTGGCCACTGCGGAGTGCCCGGTGACCGATGCCAAGGTGCTTCCATCTCACCGAGTCCTAACACTATGACTAACAGAGTTGTGCAATGTGAATGGGTTTATATGCCGTTATTTTTAATTGAAATAAGAATCTCCTCACACCGTCTGACTGACTGCAGTCAACTGTCACTTATGTCACATCTCCTGCTCTGCAAAGCTCTATCCCCCTGGGACCTACTGAATATATAGTCTCTGGTGCTAGGGTGGCTGTGATTGGGATCTTGTGGTTTTGTATACAGACTGTAGCTCCCCCCTCTACCTGTGACTATGGAGGCACTACACCTTCTGTTTGGGATGCAGTACGTCCCTGTGGCGTCCCGCCAGAAGGGCGCCACAGACACATGCAAATCCGGTGAGTTTTTCAGAAGGAAGACTCTTCAACCCTTGTGTCTTGAAGTGTCTTTTCTCACTCTTTGGTATGCCATTAGCCACCAGTCGCCTTTATTTTTAACTTGTATTGATTTTTGAATCGCCCTCAGGGCTATGGGTTTACTCGGGATCAATCCTTATTCTCTGTTTACAGGGGGATGTCACGGTGTTGGCCGTGGCCCTGGAGGGACTGCAAATAAAAAAGGAATAAATGTAAAAAGGGAAAAAATAGTTTGTCAGTGATGCTACCTGTGGGATGTGGCCAGATATGACCACCACTGCTTGTCACAGCTCCAGGGGTTGATGATGGGATGCAGCTAGGTTATAAGCCCTCCACAGGTAGGGCTAAGCTAATTCCTGGGTCGGTGATAATAGTTGTTAATTGGTATAGCTGTGGTGAAGTGATAGTGAGGAGTGCACTTAATACTGACCGGTGTCTTTCAGATCTCTAGGCTTGTCTTCTCCTCAGATGCTGGTCTCCTCAGCCATAAACCTTTTATAAAGACTCTCACACAATTCTTCAGGTTTAACCGGATGCTTTACTCACTGTTCTTATTTTCACACAGTCACAGTATTTTCTGACAGTGAGCACACACCGGTAGCCGGTCAGCATCTGGTCTGGTTCACCAAGCTCCCCCTTTCTTAGGTCTTTCCGGGTCTCCCTCAGGGCCAGCAGTCGCTGACTTGTCAAGGGGTTCTCTCTTTCCCCAAGTCCTATATGAGGCCTTTCCTGGGTTCCTTTTGGTCTGTTAGGATCCTGGCATAGAGACCCTTCACCTCACTGGTTAATCTGTGGTCAGGGCTGTAGTCTTCAACCACTTCACAGGGCCGATACCCTGTCTGTCAATCCAGTCCCTTAGTGATTTCGTAAGCCGGTCTTTCACCTGGGACTCCTTCCTTCATACACCTGGTTGGTTTCTCAGGTTTGACAGTAATCACGAACCCGGTCAGCCTCTGTTGTCACCGGCCACCGGGTCCTGGTGTTATTTCTCAGTCGCCTCCAGTCTCCTACAGCTCAGTCCTGAGCCCTCTGTCTGCTCCAACTCTCCTCTGACTGTCACTCTACTCTGAGTTAAACAACTCTAGCTCCTCCCCCTCTCACAGGTGCCACTTAAGCTTCACCCACCACTCTACTCTTCTCCCTTGCCTGGCATAAAGTCCTAGGTATAGGAATTTGGGGTCATGTTGGATGCTTATGGGTTGGGGTGAATGGCTTACTATTCCAGCTGCTGCACTTCTCTGTGGCTACCAGTCCGCAGGGGTGCCACAATTAAACTAGTGAGCAACTTCCTAGAGAAAACCATTTGAAAAATAGTCAGGTCCCTTCTTTTCACCACTTAGTGTTTGGTAACCTAAAACCATTAAAATAAGCACAAAAGTCTGATAAAATGCATAGCAAATTAGCAAATCGTCTTTACATTAGAATACATATTCATTTTTAAGTGTTTATTTAGTCCTTTTTCAGGTTGATTATGGAGTATAGCTTCCTTAACCCTTTCCCAACCTATGACGTTGTACAACGTCATGGCTCGGGAGCCCGCCTTTGATGTCAGCTCCAGCATGGAGCTCGCATCAAACACCCGACATGTCAGCAGATCTCGTCAGCTGAGATGTCGGGCTTACAACACCGATCGGATCCGGGATCTGATCAGTGCTGTTAACCCTTTGGATCCCGCTGTCAATTACTGACTGCGAGATCCAAAGCTGCCGAGGTAGGGATCGCGCCGTTCCCCACCTGCATCAGAGATCTCGTGGTATTATCGAGAGATCTCGAGTGCTCTTGTGACAGCCTGGGGTCCAGGCTTGACCCCGGAAGCTGTCATGGAGCACTTCTGGTGAGTGGTTGGCAGGTGCTGCCAGCCACTCACAGTGCGCAGTTCTGACAGATAACGATGTGCTGCAGCTCATCGGTATCTGTCAGAAGTGATCAGACTGCCCTGTGCCTCTCTCTGGGGGTGTGTAAAAGTAAGAATTAATTAATAAAGTTATTATAAACATGTAAAAAAAAACATAAGTTCAAATCCCCCCCCTTTTCCCCCATTCACAATAAAAGCATTAAAAAGATAAAACTCTGGCAAACTTTGGGTCACCCAGCTATACTTCTGTCAGTGTAAAACTGACAGGTATAATCCATTGCAATGCTGGTGTATTGCAAAGGGTTATACCAGCAATCCATAGATCAAGGATATCACTGCACTCTCAGAGTCATATGTGATGCAAAGTGAAAAAGTTTATTGTATTTGAAACAACAAGCGACCACTGACGCCGTTTCGGTCTACAATAATAGACCTTTCTCAAAGAGTCGCTGTGGTAGTAATAGGCTTAATTGAATCCGGGGGTACTCAAAAGGACCGTCCCATAAGTATCATACTGTTCCACCATAAGTTCAATAGTGGCCCAGCACTCCTAGAAGTTGTAGTTTTAGTATGGCAGGTACAGGGTAAGACATACAATGTAACCTGTGTAGTAAGTGCCCTGCGCTCCCGCGCTTTGGCTCCGCAGGGCACTTACTACACAGGTTACATTGTATGTCTTACCCTGTACCTGCCATACTAAAACTACAACTTCTAGGAGTGCTGGGCCACTATTGAACTTATGGTGGAACAGTATGATACTTATGGGACGGTCCTTTTGAGTACCCCCGGATTCAATTAAGCCTATTACTACCACAGCGACTCTTTGAGAAAGGTCTGATATTGTAGACCGAAACGGCGTCAGTGGTCGCTTGTTGTTTCAAATACAATAAACTTTTTCACTTTGCATCACATATGACTCTGAGAGTGCAGTGATATCCTTGATCTATGAATACGGGTTCCAGTAATCCTTTCATTTGCACCTCAAAAACTCAAAAAACTGAGTGCACGCCATTCACACAAGCTTATACCAGCAATCCAAGTATTAAAAGTTAATGTCCCATATATAAGACCAAGTAAAAACAAAAATGATATAAATAAAAATATTTTTTTAAATTACAAGGAAACGAGCAAAAAGAATGATACGTGATACCAATAAATACGTTAACTACATTATGTGGGTTAAATATACACTATCAGGGGTTTATATTGAATTATTCTACTAATCCATCTTCCTGACCATTAACTATATACTGACTATCTTTAGCATATTAATCATATGTGTATGGTCATATCCATTTAATTGTGCAGTTCACTTTGCTAAACATTGATCTCTACCACCTTGGTTCAATATTAACCCTTAGTGACGGAGCCAATTTCCACCTTAATGACCAGACCGTTTTTTTGTAATTCTGACTAGTGTCCCTTTATGAGGTAATAACTCTGGAACACTTCAATGGATCCTAGCGATTCTGAAATTGTTTTTTCGTGACATATTTGGCTTCATGTTACTGGTAAATTTAGGTCGATCACTTTTGCATTTATTTGTGAAAATATAAAAAAATTGGCAAACATTTTGAAATTTTCACAATTTTCAAATTTTTAATTTTTATTCTGTTAAACCGGAGAGTTATGTGACACAAAATAGTTAATAACATTTCCCACATGTCTACTTCACATCAGCACAATTTTGGGAAAAATAATTTTGGGTTAGGAAGTTATAAGGGTTCAAAGTTCATCAGCAATTTTTCATTTTTCCAGCAAAATTTACAAAACCATTTTTTTAGTGACCACATCACATTTGAAGTCCCTTTGAGGGGTGTACATGACAGAAAACACCCAAAAGTGACACCATTCCAAAAACTGCACCCCTCAAGCTACTCAAAACTACATTCAAGAAGATTATTAACGCTTCAGGTGCTTCACAGGAACTAAAACAAAGTGGAAACAAAAAATGGACATTTTCATTTTTCCAACAAAAATGTTCTTTGAGCCTCAATTTTTTCATTTTGCACATGGGCAACAGGATAAAATGCATCCGAAAATTTGTTGAACAATTTCTCCTGAGTACATTGATACCTCTATGTGGTCATAAACCACAGTTTGGGCGCACGGCAGGGAAGGGAAGGAGCGCAATTTGATTTTTGGAGCTAATTTACCATTCAAAAAGTCAAATGGCGCTCCTTCACTTTTGAGCTCTGCCGTGCGCCCAAACAGTGGTTTATGACTACATATGAGGTATCAGTGTACTCAGGAGAAATTGCCCAACAAATTTTAGGATGCATTTTATCCTGTTGCTCATGTGAAAATGAAAAAATTGAGGACAAAAGAAACTTTTTGTGGGAAAAAAAAGTACTTTTTCATTTTTACACATCAATTTGTGAAGCACCTGGGGGTTCAAAGTGCTCTCTATACATCTAGATAAGTTCCTTGGGGGGTCTAGTTTCCAAAATAGGGTCACTTGTGGGGGAGCTCCAATGTTTGGGCACACAGGGGCTCTCCATATGCGACATGGTGTCCGCTAACAATTTGAATGGAAAATTAGCTCCAATTGTTAGCGGACACCATGTGGCGTATGGAGAGACCCTGTGTGCCTGAACATTGTAGTTCCCCCACAAGTGACCCCATTTTGGAAACTAGATCGCCCAAGGAACTTACCTAGATGGGTGGTGAGCACTTTGAACCCCCGGGTGCTTCACAAATTAATCCGTAAAAATGAAAAAAAAGAAACTTTTTCTGGAAAAGAAAGTATTTTTTCATTTTTACGGATCAATTTATGACGCACCTGGAGGGTCGAAGTGCTCTCTATACATCTTGGGGGGTCTAGTTTCCAAAATGTGGTCACTTGTGGGGGAGCTCCAATGTTTAGGCACACAGGGGCCACAAAGGGTTAACTGCAGATCATCATCCCTGTGTGGTCACAAGGGGTTAACGGCAGATCAGGTAACCCCTTGTGACCACACAGGAAATGATGATCTGCAGTTAACCCCTGTGTGGTCACTCAGGGGTTAACTGCAGATCACCCCTGTGTTGTCACACAGGGGTTAACTGTAGATCATTTAACCTCTGAATGACCACACAGGGATGATGATCTGTAGTTAACCCCTGGGTGGTCATTCAGGGGTTAACTGATTTGCAGTTAACCCCTGTATTACAATACAGGGGTGATCTGCAGACAGTTAACCCTGAGTGACCACACAAGGGTTAACTGCAGATCATTATCCCTGTGTGGTCATTCAGGGGTTAACTCTGCCTCTGTCCCGGTGCACGCACACAGAGCAGAGGCGCCGGGGCAGAGGACGGCCGGGACCGAAGGCAGGTGAGTATGAGAGGCAGGGAAGGGGGCAGCTGGGCAGGGGGAGTGCCCAGAGGGGTGAGGACTGGGGGGTTAGGGAAAACTCCATCCGATCTGACGTTTGATCAGATCGGATGGAGTTAATGGAGGAGGAGGGGACTGGAGTAACTGCGGAGGGGATCAGGCAGGAGGGGTTGGGGGAAATGACATTGCGGGGGCACCGAGGGTACCCCCAGGGAAGGCATCTCAATGCGATCTGACCTGTCAGATTGCAAGGAGATGCAGCGGAGGCGGCGGGTTTTACCGCCGGCCGCCGCCATTTTGAGATGTTGTGGGGGAGTGATGGGGTGGGGGGAATGATCCCGGTACTGGGGTCTTGGGGCAGTGAAGGGTTAATGCTTTCACTTTGATCCAACATGTATTTTCAAAGTGAAAGTACTTTTTACCGGCAGTGACATTTTTTGTAAGTGATGACCGGTAAACGGTGCTTACCGGTCATCACATTACTGGTGCCGGTAAAACACCAGCTGATTCCTAATCTCTAGGGTCTCAGCTACCCCTGGTAGCTGAAATCCCGGAGATTTTAGCTCCAGGGGCTGCGCAGCTGGGCTTATTCCTGCCTTACGTCTACAGACGCCGGCTAGGCATAAGTACCCTTTTTTTCCCGACGTCTGTAGACGTAAGGCCGTCGTTATCAGGTTAAACAGCTCTAATGCACTTAGCTGACACTTATTTATACACTGGACATTCTCATTTTGTGCTTTATGGACATCGCCAGTTCATTGTGAATTGAAAAAAAATAAACAAAAAGTATATTTGGTATCGCTGCATCTGGAAAGACCCAATCTATAAAACTGTCACACTATTTAACCCCTTCATTAAACACTGTAAAAGAAAAATGTAAATTAAAAAAAGTGTCAAAAATCGAAGCTTTTTTTATATCACCAAAAAAGTGGAATTAAACTAGATCAAATAGTTGCATGTAAAAAAAATGTTATCACTGAAAATGCCATCTTGTCTCACAAAAAAAAAGAAGCCACCAAACAGATCTGTCAGCGGAGAAATATAAAAGCTATAGCTATCAAAATACAGCAATGCAGAACTATTTTTTTCCTATGAAATACATTTTGTGGTGTAAAAGCGGCAAAACATAATATAAAATCAATACAAATGTGGTATCGTTGTAATCTTACTGACTCGAAGAATAAAGCTGTTTTATCACTTTTACGACACGGTGAAGGGCGGAAAAAAAAACACACAAGGAAAAAACAATGCCTTAATTGCCATTTCTCCTTGAGAATAAAGTCTCCTTCACAAAAAAGCGGAATAGAAAGTGATCAAAAAACATTGTGGCCCAAAATGGTACCAATCAAAACTACTACTCATCCTGCAAAAAACTGTAATCACTGTAATCATACTAGCCTGAGGAACAAAACCACCTAATCACTTATAATGCATGATGAATGGCGTAAAAATAGTAAGAAAGACAATTCTTCAACTGCTGTTGACTTGCTTATTCTGCCTCCCATAGATGGCAATAAGGTTCGACTCAAGTTTATCGTGCGCTCTACGCTGAGCGCTTACATCAAGAATTACATGTAAATCTCTAAAAAATGTGTTTCATACAAAATTCACTGTATAGAGAAGGATGGAGTCACTTTGAACTCCCATCTGGACTGTGGTCTGGCAGTGTCCTTCTTTTCACATATCTTTTTAGGCATTCAAACAAGTGTCGTCAACAATAGTTTTGTGTACCTTTGAAAGGACAGACACTACTGAACAGAGGCCAAACGGATTCCGAATAACTCTGCTGCCCCATTAGTGAATGGATCCGTTAGGGGTTACACCTAAATCACGTATTTCAGAGATGTAGATGGAAACGTTGATGTAAGTGCACAGCATAGAGCACAGGATACATGTGAACTGATCCAAAATATTCTGAATTGCCATCAGCAGCATTCAACTCAACCCTCAAAAAAAACAAGTTCCCATTTGTCATTTGTTGGTGGAAATTCCACTTTACTGGTAGAATGAAGGCTCTGGGAGAGCAACATGGTTCTACCTTTCACCCCCCCTTCCACCCCAAAAAGAAAAGAGGAAAACCAGCAATAACTGCACTCCCAAATCCAAATCCTCCCTTCTGAGGACCACAGTTAATGTTCACGTTTGGCACTGCTGTAATTTTAAAACCTTTACGGAGTGTGTGTCACTAGATGCATGAGCTGTGCTTGATGTACGAGCACAGCAATGGCTTATTTGCTATTTTTAATTCTGCAATATTTACTGCATTTGACTTCATAGGTGTTTCAAGAGATAAAATAGTAACTACACTGATACATGAATTCCTAGATGGGTGTAATTTTATAAAAGTGGTCACTTGAGGTTTTTTTTGCCGGTCTAGCACTTACAGACTCTTTAAATTTAGTCCACAAACTATTCTAGGATAATCTGTGCTCCAAAAATCAAATAGAGCTCCATCCCTCCCGAGCGCTACTGTGTGGCCAAACAGCACTGCACAGTCACATGTGGGGTTTTACCACATTCAGGATAAATTGTTGGAGCTTTTTTGTGAAAATTGGAATTCTGGAGTTAACACAATGTGTTTGTGGTAAAGATGTTATTTTTTTTCTTCACCGCCCAATAGTATAAATTATTGTGACACACCTGTGTTGTCAAAATGCTCACTGCAACCCTAGATGAGTTAATTGAAGGGTGCAGTAATGCTCACTGCAACCCTAGCTGAATTAATTGAGGGGTGCAGTTTGTAAAATGGGGTCATTTGTGGGGGTTTCTACTGTTTTGGCATGTCTGAGGCTTTTCAAATATGACATGACATCCGCAATCTATTTTAGCCAAAATGCCCCTCCAAAACTCAAATAGTGCTTCCAAGCCCTGCCTTGTGCACAAACAGTAGTTTTCCACCTCTTACGAGGTATCTGTGTATTCATGAGAAATTGCACAACAAATTATATGGTGCGTTTTCTACAGTTACCCTTGTGAAAATAGAAAATTTGGGGCTAAAACATGTTTATGGGAAAAAAGTTCTATTGTATTTTCATGGCTCAACAATATAAAATTCTGCGAAACACTTGGGGGTTAGAGGAATTCACCACACATCTAGATAAATTCCTTAAGGGGTGTAGTTTGTGATATGGAGTCTCTTGTGGGGGTTTTTCAGTTTAGGCACTTCAGGGGCTCTTCAAACGTAACTATGGCATGCACAAACGATTTCAGACAATTTTGCATTCAAAACTCAAATGGTGCTACTTTCCTTCTGAGCCCTGTCATTTGGCCAAACAGTAGTTTTTACCACATATGGAGTATCTGTGTATTCAGGAGATATCACACAACAAATTGTACAGTACAATTTTTTTCTGTTATCCTTGTGAATATTTAGAGCTAAAAGAACATTTCTGTGGAAATAGTTTTTTTTTTTTTCACGGCTGAATGTTTTATAAAATTTTGTGAAGTACCTGGTGGTTCAAATTGCTAACCAATACATCTAAAGGGGTCTAGTTTCCAAAATGGGGTCACATTTGGGAAATTTCCACTGTTTAGGCACATGAGGGGGCCCTCCAAACACAAAATGTCGTCAAGTAATGATTCCAGCTAATTTTCCATTCAAAAAGTCAATTGATGCTTCTAACCTTCAGAGCCCTCCTGTGCGCCAAGACAGTAGTTTTCCACCACATGTGCGGTATCTGCATACTCAGGAGAAATTACACAACAAATTGTATGGTGCGTTTTTTCTGTTATCCTTGTGAGTCTTCAAAATTTGGGACTACTGTAAAATTTTTGTGGGGAAAAAGTAACATTTTCATTTTATTTCCTTGCACGTTGCTTTAGTTCTTGTGACACCCCTTAAGGATTAATAAACTTCTTGGATGTGGTATTGAGTACTTTGAGGGGTGCAGTTTTTGGAATGGTATAATGTTTGGATATGTTCTATCACATAGGCCAATAAAAAATAACTTCAAATGTGATAGAAAAATATTGGAATTTGAGAGTCCTCAGTGGGTGATCCCTTTTAATGGCTAACTGAAAAGATGGTAAACATAGCCAGCTTTCGGGACACTAAGGCCCCTTCGTCAGGCTGATAATTACACAAATTCTGAAGACACATACATGTATATACATAACCAAAAAAGAAAAAAACAAAACACAACACTGTTATAAGCTGTGGTAAATACGACAGGTGACGTTAAGCAGAGTAAGGTTAGGGAGGGGTAAAGGAGCTGGGAAAAGAGAAACCAAACTTCTAAGATAAGCGGAACAAATTGTATTATTATATGATTAGTGGCCTGTGGAAACCTAAAAACACTTAACTGAGTTGTGGAGAGCAAATGAAGCGAGAGAGCTCACATAAGAAAAGTCAAAAGTTCATAGTCCTGAAAATGGAGTCTCTTGGAGATGTGATCCTTTTAATTTATATAAAAACACCGGAATCTGTGATGTCCCCAAATGCCCACTCATTTTACATAAAATCCCATGAATCCATGCAAAATATTTAATCCTGTTTTGAATGTATCAAAGGTCGTTATTAATTTGTATTCCCAAATACCATCTTTTCAGTTCGCCATTAAAAGGTATCAACCACTGAGGACTCTCAGATTCCAATATTTTTCTATCTACTGGCTAACACGGTAGAAACGTTTTTTACCTTATACAAATGTGATATCCCTTAAAAAAATGGTTTTGTAAATGTTGTCGGAAAATGAAAAATTGGTGTTAAACTTAACCCTTCTAACCCCCTCACAAAAAAATTGTTTAAAAAATGGTGCTGATGTAAAGTAGACATGTGGTAAATGTTATTTATTTTGTGTGATAGAACTCTGGTTTAAAGGGATCCTGTCACCCCCAAAACACCTGTAAACCTATTAAAAGCTGTCCCTACAGCATAGTAACACTTTCCCTACACTCCTTTTACCTCCTAAATGCAGCAAGTGACATTGAAGAAAAACGTTATAATAGTACCTCATTAGTGATGATAATGAGTGACTATGCTATTCATAGTCACTCATCCAGGCTGCCCCTCTTCTTCATATCACGCCTGAATAGGCGTGATCTTCCTCATGGATTCAAATTGCCGCCTCCCTGCGCGCCTCCGATCTCTCCCATTGCGTGCGGGCTTCAGTGTGGGGCTCTATGACGCGATCCGCGTCATACCCGGCGCCGGGTGACGTATTTACACCGGCGCCGCGCTGTCAGCTTCAAAATGCGCATGCGCATGGGCATGCGCAGTGCGCATTTTGAAGCTGACAGCACGGCGCCGGTGTAAATACGTCACCCGGCGCCGGGTATGACGCGGATCGCGTCATAGAGCCCCACACTGAAGCCCGCACGCAATGGGAGAGATCGGAGGCGCGCAGGGAGGCGGCAATTTGAATCCATGAGGAAGATCACGCCTATTCAGGCGTGATATGAAGAAGAGGGGCAGCCTGGATGAGTGACTATGAATAGCATAGTCACTCATTATCATCACTAATGAGGTACTATTATAACGTTTTTCTTCAATGTCACTTGCTGCATTTAGGAGGTAAAAGGAGTGTAGGGAAAGTGTTACTATGCTGTAGGGACAGCTTTTAATAGGTTTACAGGTGTTTTGGGGGTGACAGGATCCCTTTAAGGACATAGAAATTCAAAGTGTAAAAATATTAAAATATTTTCAACAATTTTGCTAAATCTGATATATTCACAAATAAACGCAAAAAATATTGTCCCTATTTACCATTAACATAAAGTAGTATATGTCACACAAAAAAAGAATCTCAGAATCCCTGGGATTCGTTGAAGCGTTTCAGAATTATAGCCTCAAAGTGACACTGGTTAGAATTGAAATAAATGGTCAGGAAGGGGAAAAATAGGCTGGGTGGTGAAGGGGTTAAATTGTATAATTTTTTAAATTAGCCTTTTTAAATATAGCAGCACCAAATGTTTATATTCTTTCTTTATTTTTGAACTACGAAAGGGGGGGATTTAGACTTTGACTTACAAATATAAATACATGTAAATTCTCCAAGTCAAAGCTGAGATGATCAGATTTTCATGGTAATCTGTCTATGAAACTGTTACAAATTCAACTCACATAATGATAGTCATGCCAAGTCCTCTGACAGTTGTATTGAAATTACTGATCAGCGTAATTAATACAAAGCAAAAAATTGAATAAAAAAGACCATGAAGAATTTCAGTCCTTTCTACAGCATTTCCGTCTCAAGTAGAATCAGTCCAAATATTAAAGGAGTAAACTTCAACAATGTTCTTACATCTATGGCTGGCACTTTTATTCTCTGCAGATTGTTGGTAGGTTTGTGTCCGTAGACCTGCACCGATCGCTCAATAGACCCCCGAACAGTGTGCAGCTTGGGAGACTGGAACACACAACTCCTGTCTTAAGATGTGACACCACACACACTGATTTGCATGCGATTAAACTACCTGTCAAAAAGAAAAAAAAACTATGTGAAAGTTTAGTTACACCTTAAGAATAAAATAAAAAAAGCAATGAATATAATGATTAAAAACCATACCTTACTTCCCTCTTAAATCCCGCATCACTTCATCACTGATGTTTTGGTGGTTCCACTTTATTAAAATTGTCCAAAGAACACTAGTAGTATATATCTCTACACTGTGCAACCACTATTTAATAAAGGGACACTAAGGCTACGTTCACACAATGCGTTGTTTTTTTTTGCGTGGGCACTTTTTGCTGCGTTTTGCACACACGCAAAAAAGCGGTGCATTCACACCACATTTTTTCACAGGCTCACTTCTCCCCCTAAAGCGCAGGGGAAAAGTGATGTCACACAGGGGAGGAATATTCCTCCTTTGTGTTACATGTGTGACAGCCCATTTTGGGTTTCGTAGTGTATTAATATACACTACGAAACCCAAATTAGTCAAAATGTGCAAAAAAACAATACAAATTGATTACTTACCTTCCGCCGGGTGTTCCGGGAGGCGAGAGATCCACAGATATCGACCTTCCAGGGCCTATCAAGATCGATGATTGGCCGCTCGCGGTCATGTGATATGCGCATCACATATCACATGACCGCAAGCGGCCAAACAGCGATCTTGATAGGCCCTGGAAGGTCGATACCTGTGGATCTGTCGCCTCCCAGAACACCAGGCGGAGGATAAGTATTCAATTTTTATTATTTTTTACACATTTGAATTACTTTAATTTGGGTTTCGCAGTGTATATTAATACACTACGAAACCCAAAAGGGTCTGTCACACATGTAACACAGGTAGGATTATTCCTTCACTGTGTGACATCACCTCCTGCAGCGCCGGCATATTCCCGCTGGAATTGTGCATTTTCTGAATCGCGATGCGTAATTCCAGGGGGAATAATGGGCTCCTATGGGAGAAAGCGCGGGTGCGTAAAGAATTGACATGGTCATTCTTTTTACGCCTGCGCTTTCTCCCATAAAAGCCCTGCCTATATTTACGCACTGTCTGCACACGCACTTGCACTTTTTTAAAAAGTGCAATGTGTGAACGTAGCCTGAGCTGTACAGCACTTGTTTGTATTAATGATGAGCTGTACTGCAATTGATTTTGCTGCTTTTTCAACTTAGTTGAGAATTTTTGGTGTGAAAGAGAGATGCTAGTTTTGTTGGATTTGCAAATCTCTGACAAACATCACTGCACTCTTCACTTTTCCGTTACCCTGGAACATTCTCCATGGTTCAGTAGTTTAAAGGGATCCTGTCACCCCCAAAACAACTCTAAACCTATTAAAAGCTGTCCCTAGAGCATATTAACACTTTCCCTACACTCCTTTTACCTCCTAAATGCAGCAAGTGACATTGAAGAAAAACGTTTTATAAGTACCTCATTACTGATGATAATGAGTGACTATGCTATTCATAGTCACTCATCCAGGCTGCCCCTCTTCTTCATATCACGCCTGAATAGGCGTGATCTACATCCCAGATTCAAATTGCCGCCTCCCTGCGCGCCTCCGCTCTCTCCCATAGCGTCCGAGGCTGCAGTGTGGCTGGGTGACGCGATCCGCGTCATTCCCGGCGCCGGGTGACGTATTTACACCGGTGCCGCGCTGTCAGCTTCAAAATGCGCACTGCGCCCATGCGCATTTTGAAGCTGACAGCGCGGCGCCGGTGTAAATACGTCACCCGGCGCCGGGAATGACGCTGATCGCGTCACCCAGCCACACTGCAGCCTCGGACGCTATGGGAGAGAGCGGAGGCGGCAATTTGAATCTGGGATGTAGATCACGCCTATTCAGGCGTGATATGAAGAAGAGGGGCAGCCTGGATGAGTGACTATGAATAGCATAGTCACTCATTATCATCAGTAATGAGGTACTTATAAAACGTTTTTCTTCAATGTCACTTGCTGCATTTAGGAGGTAAAAGGAGTGTAGGGAAAGTGTTAATATGCTCTAGGGACAGCTTTTAATAGGTTTAGAGGTGTTTTGGGGGTGACAGGATCCCTTTAATTTGGTAGAAGGACAAAGCTTTAGACAATTCTAGAGGTGGAGTTTCCTAGAATTTGAAGTTGCCTGGTAACTTTTGACAAGGAGTTTTCTGGCTTACTACATACTGGAAAGTGTGCATATTAAATCTCTTTCATTGCAGGAGGGCCTTTATTAAGATGAGTGCAACACCTGAAGCATTTTTGGCTCTACGCTCTCATTTTGTCCGTTCTCACGCTTTGCTGTGTATAAGTCATTGGATCCTTGGCATTGGAGATCGTCACCTGAGCAATTTCATGGTCAACATGGAGACTGGAGGAATGATTGGCATTGACTTCGGTCATGCTTTTGGGACAGCAACTCAGGTAACTCCAATACATTGAAAAGACTTTTGTTGAGGACTATTTCAATTGAATTTGAGCTAAATCCAACAAAGTTTGTAATGTCAATACAAATTTTATTGATCCCACATGACTCCTGAGCCCTCCAGGTATGGCTGTTATAAATGTTCCCCATGAAGCAACAGTTCTGCATAAAATCTCCTTTCAATAAGTATATCTAATATATAAAGCTGAGCTGTTGGCTGTTCTATTTGCACAACAGCAGAAGAGGTTGATTCACAATCAGTGTTCCTTCAACTGGACAGGTTGATTTCAAAGAAGTGTGATTGACATGGAGTTACGTTGTGTTGTTTAAGTGTTCCCCTTATTTATTTTGAGCATAGCATATGTTACATATATAACACAAATGTGTATTTTGTCCTGCCAGTAAAGCTTCTATGAATTTGAATTTTATAGATCATCAATGGTTTTCAAAAACCTAGTAAATCACATTACTGCTTGTGTGCCATGGGTTTTAATACTTTTGGCAAAGCAAAATTGCAGCAAATAGGGTGTCTTCTTTTTCTGTAAAGTGCCCTGTCTAGGAAACATAATAATAAATGTGCAATAATATTTTGTGACGCACATATTTCCACAACAAATGTGTAATAAACATGTCCTATTTGTAAAATTGCTAAAGCTAGATATTGTGTCCTGTTGTTCATATCTTTCTCCTGCACGCTCCAGGGGTTGGCATTTGTTGGTTGTGATATGCACTGACAAGGGGCAATACCCCAAAACACAGATTCTGCAAATTGAGATTCTGGTTTGGTTATTATACTGAATCATATGGCAAGGCTCGTTAAAGGGTCAATATTGACTTTTATGATTGCAACTTCCAGTAGGTGGCACTAGAGTTCAAGTACTCTTTAATATTTTGTCTATGAAAATGCAATTTGCTTATTTGGTTGTGAAATATATATTTCTCTGATTCTTGTACTTTTTTCCTTAAGTTTTTACCTGTGCCTGAATTGATGCCTTTCCGTCTGACACGTCAGATAATAAATCTGATGTTGCCCCTAAAAGAAACTGGCTTATTTGATTCTGTGATGGTACATGCTTTACGAGCCTATCGAACAGACCCTGACCTCCTCATTAGTACAATGGATGTGTTTGTAAAGGAGCCTTCACTGGACTGGAAGGTAATTATAGTTGTTAATTTTGGTGCTGGAATGGAGAAAGCGCAATAGAAAAATGGAGCACTAATTGACGCTCATTATTTTCTGGATGCGCTTTCTGCACCACTAACACAGCAGTCAAAAATGCTGACGCCTGTACAGCAAATTGAAATTCCTATTCACTTTGTTGCAGACACAGTGACTGATGTGTTTTTGGTGCAGTTTTAAAAAGAAAAATGCAGCACCAGAAATGGATCAAAAACAACCAGTGTGCACATAGCCTTAAGGGTCAAAAGCTGTGCTGTCGTTACACACAAGGATGATGCTGTTTCTTAGTGATTTTATTTAATATGTTTCAGAGCTGATACTCCATCAGAATATTTACAATTGCATATAGCACATCAGGGGGTATCTATAGTAAAAGGATGTGTCAAAAAGAGCACACCGACACTGTTAAGCTCCCGTCACACACAACAACGCAACAGCGATCCCGATAACGATCCTGCAGAGATCGTTGGTGCGTCGTTACCTGGTCGCTGGAGAGCTGTCAAACAGGCAGATCTCCTCAGCGACCAGGGACCCACCTCCCACATCGCTGGAAGTGGGAGGACACTGGTAACTATGATAAACAACGGGTATCTAGGCAGCGCGCGCTGCAACTAGATGTGTGTGATGGGGGCTTTAGACCTGTTGATTGCTTCAATGTAAAACAGTTTGATATAGATTAAAAAAAGACATTGCTTGTGAAGGTTGTGATTTATTAATTATCAACAACATAGAAATAAAGAGAACTTTGTGTAGAAATAAAATTTTTATAAGTTGGGTAATAAAAAAGAAATGACTGGGTTAGAACCTATGTTTAATTGGGGTAGAATTAATGATATTCTGTTCTTAAGGCCCTGTTGCACACAGCGATATCGCTAACGATATTGATGCAACATCACAGGTTTTGTGATGTTGCAGCGATGTCGCTGCATGTGGCATGTCGCAGCAACCAGTGATGAGATCGCTGCGGAATGGCCAGGACCATTTTTCGGTCGCTGGTCTGCCGCTGCCAAACATGCATCGGCATGTGTGACAGGGGCAACGACCAACGGTCCCCAGTCTATGCCTGAGACCCTGAACGATCCAAGCGACTGTTGGGTGTCTGGTGCATCACTGTATGATCGCTGGTAAGTCTACCTATGTGGCATCTCCCCTGCAATCACATAGCGATGTTCCAGCAATCCCGATTGTTGGTCAGGTCGCTGGAACATCGCTATGTGTAACCCGGCCCTTAACCTGAATGCTGTCTTGTGAGTTGTATAGATAAAGTGATGAGGTGTCTGAGTGACCTGTAAAGGGAAAAAAGAAAACAAGAAGTATGGGTGTGGGGGAAGGAAAAACAATGTAAGAGATTATATCACTCCTAACATCTTTAATATGACTAACTATAAACTATCCCAGGAGGAATTTTCAGTTCTCTCTTCTAGCTTATCTTTCTGTCCAACATAAGATTTTGACCTATTCATGTAACTTTAACTGTTCATTAGAAGATTGATATTAAAAAGACATTATTATTATTATTTATTTATATAGCGCCATTGGTTCCATGGCGCTTTACATAAGAAGTGGGGGTAACAACGACAGGTACAGTACATATGAGCAGTCAATGCTTGCTGATACACGACGGGAGAGGATTCTGTCCACGAGGGCTCACAGTCTACAGACATTTTGCATTATCTTCTAACATATTGACACCATATTTCTTTTTACATGCTCATTTTATGGTGGGTTTACACACACCAATCATTGTATCCAATCTCTGAACCAATCTCTGGTTGCAGTGAAATCATGGACAGATTGCTCCATGTTGTACACAGCCACAAAATGGAACTATGTGTCCATGATTTCACTGCAACCAGAGATTGGTTCAGAGATTGGATACAATGATTGGTGTGTGTAAACCCACCATAAAAGGAAAATCTAACCTTTATCCCATTGAAAGTAAATAATAATAATAATATTTATTCATTTATATAGCGCTATTGATTCCATAGCACTTTACATACATGAAGACCATCACATCAGCACTTTTATTGATATGGTCCTTCAAAGTTTCAAGGAAATTCATTTTAATCCTTTAAAAACCTACTGGAATTTAACCAAAACAAAAAAAAGCACTAATTTCCCTCCATAACAACAGGGATATAGTTATTCATGCTGCTGAAGGTAGAGGAATTGTAATCCAGAATTTCCAGAATTAAGTACGAGGCTAAAAACATATAGTCTAACACAACCTACTATCAAATTGTACCTCCACAATCTATGTGTGAGCTGTATAAATCCAGTAAACTCATCCATCAGGCTAATAATAATCATATTTGTAACCTCAGAGAAAAGAATTTCTTGGGGTTAAGACTCCAAATACTCCATTTTTTATCATCTGCCTGAAATTCACAAAGGTTTGAATAATCCTCCGGGCAGACCCATAGTCTCCAGCATAGGATCTTAGCACCACTTTTGTCTGCCTACATTGATTAAACCGTACAATTTCATGTTATTAATTTGAACAGCCATCTTAAAGATTCCTCTCAATTTTATTGATTAAAAATATTCCCTGGAAAGAATCGTATTTATATATTTTTGTGGACATTTCTTCCTTATATTCAAATATCCCACAAATGTGTCTCTTATATTTTAAATATTTTTTAGATGTTGATGAAAGAATCTCTACTATACAAAAATAATTTATTTTATTTGGTTTACATTTTATTTTTCAGTTTTTTTACTTTTATGAAAACAACCTATCATCAAAAACTCGGGACCACACGATGGGTACAAAGGTCACACACTGGCTATGCAAACCTATTTATGACAATTTTTTAAACTATATATTTATGATACCATCTAAAACAAATTATTATTATTATTATTATTAGGTATTTATATAGCGCTATTAGGATACATAGCTCTGTACAAGTTAGGGGGTAGACAAAGACAAGTGGTCGAAAAAACGACGACAAATCGACAAAACAATCGTACGGGTACAATAGGGCCAGGGATCCTGTCCGCGAGGGCTCACAGTCTAGAGGGGTGGGGAGGGAGACAGGAGGGGAGAGGTGAGATGGTGCAGTGGATTGGGTCTCAGTGTGTGTTGTAGGCTTGTAGGAAGAGGTGGTTCTTCAGGTTTTTCTTGAAGGTTCCCAGGGTAGGGGAGTGTCTGATATGGTGGGGGAGGGAGTTCCAGAGTCTGCTGGAAGCACGAGAGAAGTCTTGTGTGCTGTTGTGGGAGGTGGAAATGCGGGGGGTTGAGAGAAGGAGTTCCTGAGAGGAGCGCAAGTTGCGTGAGGGGAGGTAGCGGGAGACTAGGTCGGAGATGTAGGAGGGGACAGGTTGTGTATGGCCATGTAGGTCAGGGTTAGGGTTTTGAAGCGAGATCGCTGGGGGATGGGGAGCCAGTGGAGGGCTCGGCGGAGGGGGGAGGTGGGCGAGTAACGGGAGATAGGTGGATGAGTCGGGCAGCAGAGTTGAGGATGGTGCGGAGAGGTGCGAGGGAGGTGGCATTTACAAATTATATCAGTGAGTTATTCTTTATTTGGGACAATTTGAATAATAATGTCAATTCATTTCTTAGACATGTCGTTTCAAACAATTGAGGTATTTCTTTCACCCCTACTATTAGCAAAAAATCAATAGATTTTCTTTTTTAAGATCGTGACACTTTTAATAAAAGAGCATGAATTTTCACTAAACCTTTTTTAAAAAAAAAAAGATTAATACCAATGGGTACATACTGTACGTTATAATAGTGGCCACTTGTAAATTGTGAATTTTAATAATGAGTAATCGGTTCAGGAGCAGAAAGAGACAAATTTCTCTAAGATTCAGTACTGTGCAAATATTTTAGTCAGGTGTGGAAAGAAATGCAAAGTAAGATTACTTTAAAAAATGTTAATATTTATTCACTTACATAGCGCTATTAATTCCACAGCACTTTAAAATAGAAATGTTAATATTTTTTTTATTAATTCATAAAATGAAAAGTGAATGGAAAACAAAAGGGAAATATAAATCCTAGCAATATTCGCTGTCACCACCGTTTACCTTCAAACCAGCATTCAAAACATCAATTCTTCTAGGTACACTTGCACCCAGGAATTGAAGGGAGGTTGTTTCTTACATCTTAGAGAACTAAGATCTTCTGTAAAGTTGTGCAAATCTTACTATCTCTTCATGTAATCCCAGACACACTGGATGATTAGGGCTCTGTGGATGCCATATCATCACTTCCAGGACTCATTATTTCTGTTGAAAGTGGTTCTTAACGACTCTGGCTGTATGTTTAAGGATGTTGCCCTGCTGCAGAATAAATTTAGAGCCAATAAGTCACTTCCCTGACAGTATTTCATGATGGATAAGTGTCTGTATTTGTCAACATTGAGGACATCAAGAAATGAGCAATGTAGAGGACTGTAGTCGGCCCAGAATATTTAGTGTACCAGATAAGACACCACCTGCTTTTTTCAAAATTAGGTGACATCAGCTAAGAACTGGCACTAATGAGTTGGACCTAACTTAAGCCATCTACTGTTGGAGAGGTCTTGCCAAAAATGGTCTTCATGGAATAATTGTAGCCAAAAGCCATTATGTGACAGAAACAAGGCCAACTCTCTCGATTATGCATTAAAACATAGGAACTAGTGTTAACAAATATAGCAACAGATACTCTAGACTGATAAGCCAAAATGTGAAATCATTGTAGCAGAAGTCAGATTGTACACCAAATGGCTGAAGAGCAGTTCAATAAGTGTCTGCAGGCAAGAGTGAAGCATGGTGTATGTTCTTTCCATGCATTTTTACAATTGGAGTTGGGAATTTGTGTGTAGTTCTTGGCATTGAAGACCTTATTAATCTTGACCAGATAAGTATCCATCATCAATACTATCATGGAGGTGTCTGATTTGCTCCAAATTTATCCTCCAGCAGGATAACGACCCTCAAACATACAGCCAATTTGATTAAAAAAAACTATAGTATAAAGGAGGAGTCTGGAACTGGACATGTTTTATATGACTTCCACAAAGCCCACATCACAAGTATTTCTTGGATTACTAAAGGAACAAAGGGATTTTCACAAGCCTATATCTACAGAAGATCTGTTGTTAGTTCTCCAAGATGTTTAGAACAATTTCCTTGTCAACTTCTTTAAAAATAGTGGAAGTGTACCTAGACGAATTGATGTTTGATGCTCTTTTGAAGGTAAAGGGTAGTCACAACCGCTATAAAGACATGTAACAGATCTCTCAGTCTGCTATCTCCCACTATAAGCATAAAACCATAAAAGACCAAAGAAATTGGGAGTGTGACCGCGCTCCTGTTGGCATAGAAAGAAGATTCTTCTTAACCAAAAAAGTAATAATTATGTGGTTTTATTTTCTACTGTTTCAGGGTAACCAACAAGTCCCTTCTTCAGGAAAGAAAAATAAGCAGCAGTTACTCTTAAATTCAAAAACTTGATATAAACAATAATTATTTTCTAATAACACATTCCTTTTAAGCAGCTTGCATTCATTTTAACCCAAAGTTTATTTGAACTATCTAAATAGCTCACTACAATCTTAGATTAAATCATGCAAAGGATCAAGGCATTTGATTTCTATTAAAGCAGCAAAATGGAAACAAAAAATTAATAGAAGAAAAAAAAAACATTAGAGAAAAAGTGTTGGGGTGTGACACAAATAGAATGTGCCCACTTTTGACAAATTAGTGCACAAAGGATTGTGCTAAATGATCACCCAGCAGAGGAAAATAATTTGTAGGGAACTGAAGAAAAGGATAAATATTAGGGGATTAAAAGAAGCACTCCCTTTAATACAGGGGCGGGGGACCATTTTTCTGCATCAATTCATCCCTACTGTGGGGTCTGGGCTGCTTCTCTTTGGCGTCGGTGCTTTTGGTCATGTTGCTTCTCAACTGCTTTTCCAAGTTAGCTAGAGCCCTAGACATCACAGGAGAGGCTGGGAGCATATACCTCACTGGGGAGGCTGAAGCTGGGGCATCGAGATCACTGGAGAGCTGGATTTAAAGGGCAGACAGTCAGCAAAACGCGTCGGCCAGCCTGAGCACTGCGGTCCCCAGAAATGTGCCTGGGGACCGCTACAAAGTCATCGAGTGACACATTTATCCCTGGGGCCTGAGGTTTCCCACCCCTGCTTTAATATTTTCTTCATTAAATGTGTTTGTACATTCCTACCTCTGCTTTCTCTGGGATCCATTGTTATTCTGCTCCTGTTCAGTGATTTCACTGCACTATCTAACTCACTCTGTAAAAGAGACTTTTGACTCTTGCATAGTGTAAGGCTACGTTCACACGCTGCGCAATTGCAGCGCTATTGATACGCTAATTGCAGATCCACTATTGTAGTGGAATGCAGTGAAACGCATTGATGTGAGCTTTCCCAGCCAAATCAATGCATTTCATTGTTTTCCATTCACACACTGCGCTTTTTATGCATCTGTTTTTGGGCTGAAAAGCGGACGTAAAAAGAATGAACATGTCAAGTCTTTTGGCGCTATTCGCCTGCACTTTTTACTCATCTAGCCGCGTTCCCACTGGCATCTCTCCTCATCCCGACATCAGAGGACCTGTGCAGGACCTTAGACAGGACCATGTGCCCAAGCAACGTCATCCATTCACATGGCAGGCTGCAGGGTCCTAGAGTTAGTATCACTGGGGCCTCTGGGGAAGAGGAGTAATCCCCGTCTGCTGTCACCAGGGGAGCGCGGCGAGGTGACTAAGTGCAGGCAAATAGTGCAGTAGCGTTCACACACAGAACACTGGTGTTCTGTCAGGATCTGTTGTTGGTGCAGTTTTTGCACCAAAAACGGATCTGCACAAAATGCAGCAATAAGCTGTGTGTAAACCCAGCCTAAGGAGCCCTTAGAAGCCTCATTCAGACATGCTATAAACTTACATTGTAAAAGTGACTTCCTAGTCATGCTAGAATGCAGTGACCTGGAGAATCTGCAGAGGGGTGACATCACTAAGAAGCGAGCAGAAGAGCACTGGATCTAGGAGAAATCAGTAGGTGAGTAAATTATACAAAAATAAAAATACACAGATTTAATTTAGAAAAAAATTAATGGGAATGCTTCTTTAACCTCCCTGGCGGTCTGTTTAGTTCTGGAAATTGTTGCTAAAAGCGGCTACCCGCGTTCGCGTAGATGCGGTTAAAAAACCGCATCTGCCGCATTTGCCGCATAGCTGCCGCACTTGTGCCGCACTTGCGGCGCTGTTGCGGTAATCTGCATAGTAACCAACCACCTCTGATGACCCTCATACATTGTTAATATGTGCCCCTGCACCCTAGTAAACCATTAGCAGCACTGTTGTTGTGTGCTAAGTGGCTGCAGTACAAGTGCGATAATGATTTGAGAAACTTACATGCCAGCGTACATGAGGCCGTCTCCCTGTGTGTTGCTGGGACTTGTTGTGCTGTCCTCGTCATGTCTGCTCGGCCCCTCCTTATGCACGCCCCCTCTCAGCCTGCTATAGTGCTGTGAGGCTGATTGCGTCATAAAGGGCGGGGCTACCGTTATGCCGCGATTTAGCCCGCCCCTTTATGACGGATCAGCCTCACATCACTATAGCAGCTGAGAGGGGGCGTGCATAAGGGAGGGGCGAGCAGACATGATGAGCACCGCCCACACGTCCATCACACACAGGGAGACGGCCTCATGTACGCTGGCATGTAAGTTTCTCAAATCATTATCGCATTGTACTGCAGCCACTTAGCACACAACAACAGTGCTGCTAAATGATTTACTAGGGTGCAGGGAACATATTAACAATGTATGAGGGTCATCAGAGGTGGTTGGTTCCTATGCAGATTACCGCAACCGCGCCGCAACAGCGCCGCAAGTGCGGCACAAGTGCGGCAGATGCGGTAGATGCGGCAGATGCGGTTTTCTCACCGCATCTGCCGCGAACGCGGGTAAGCCCGAGCCTGACTCGGGGTTAACGCTTCTGGTAGTGAATGTTAACCCCGAGTCAGGCTCGGGAATAACGCTAGGAAGGTTAAGGATAGAAACTATTAACAGATTTTATTGGCAGGGTACTAGAAGTCAGCCAAGCCAATATTGGGCCACACAAGAAAAGCAATCCAACGATATTTTAGTATTTAGTTGATTCCTATGTGGTCATATCTTCTGTTCTACAAATTAGTTTTAAATTCCTTCACTTAAGGCCCCGTTACACTTAGCGACGCACCAGCGACCCCGACAACAATTTCACCTGGTAAGGATCGCTGGAGCGTCGCTACGTGGTCACTGGTGAGATGTCAAACAGTCAGATCTCACCAGCAACGATATGGTGATAGTTGGGACCCTGTCACTCAGACCTGTAGTATTGAGGTTGTTGGTCGTTGTCCCCGTCAAACACACCGATGCATGCTGCCCAGCGGGAGCTCGACGATTAATAAATGGTCCAGGACATTCCAACAGGATCGGCGATCTCACAGCAGGGCCTGGTAACTGTTACTTGTCACACACAGCGAGGTCACTGTTGCGTCACAAAAACTGTGATGTATCAGCGATCTCGCTAAGTGTGAAGTACCCCTTAGACCAGTCAGGGGGGGCGAAGTCAGATTTCTAGTAGCAAGAATTAAATTGAGATTACCACACCTCATCATTTTATTTACACTCAGATGCATAAATAACATGACCATCTAAGCTGTGCAGGACAATGGCATGTATTTGTAGAAATTTTCTCTGCTGCAACTTTTATGTCTGGTATGAATTACTTTGCATTATGTCATTTTTAAAAATATTTGTACAAAGTGTAAATGTACTGTAATCTTGACTAATTATTATGTAATTGTTCTGTAGAATTTTGAGGCAAAACAATTGAAAAAGGGAGGAGACTGGGTAAAAGACATTAACACTACTTCTGAGGACTGGTATCCTGCACAGAAAATCGATTGTGCAAAACGAAAGTTAGCTGGTGCAAACCCTGCAGCAATCACGTGGTAAGTGTTCATACGATGCATCATCTTTAAAGTTGTCTTCTAATTTCTGTAACCAAAAACACATGAAAGTCAAAAAAATTATATCATCTTCTGTATTCACTGCATTTTTTTAATGTCATTTTTGAGCCAAACTCATGAGTGGATTCTAAGGCATTGGGAAATATAAGGAAGAACCTAAAGTAAATCCAATATTACAGCTCAGACAGTCATTACTGCTTAAAGGAGTTTATACTTAAAAACAGTTTATTGTATCCACAAACATTAGGTATATAAAAGGCACAGAAACGCTTAAAAACACATATCATGCCAGCTTCCAGTCCACCTTTGAGTTGTGGCTTTCTGTCTATTCTGGGGCAAATTGGGCATGTATAATCAGTTACCTAAAATACTATTCGTCTATCACCTGCCACTATAACATTAGCTACACAACATTGTTATTCACATATCATTATAACATTATTCTGTTAGGTATGTATATAGGGCGCAGCAAGGATGAAGAAAACTTAACTGGGTTTTCCCACTAACAAAGTACATTTTAAAGTTCATTTTAATGAATAGATCTTGGAGTAATATGTTCCACAATTTGATGTGCTTAAAAAAAAAAATTCCTGTGCTGAGATAATCTTATTTACCGTGTATACTTGAGTATAAGCCGCGTTTTTCAGCACACGGTTTGTGCTGAAAAATGCCCCCCTTAGTTCAAGTCAGTATTTGCACACTGACACACACAGCGTCCAGCAGAGGTGAAAGTGCAGCGAAGGAGACATTAGGTGATAAAAGCCACAGCACACAGAGCCCCCCTTCCCCAGATATCCAATTGTCCGGGATCTGCTGGGTGTCCCTGCTTACAGCCTCCAACAGCTCCTCACTACTCAGAGTCAGCAGGCATGAGCTGCGTTAGTAGGAGGGGGCCGGCTGCTGTCACTCACAGTGACTTCAGCTGTGATGCTGTGTACAGGGCGGGGGGATAAGCTCCAGCTCTGGTGTCTGGATGTGACATCACAGGAAGCAGCAAAATCACTGCAGGAGAGGTCATGTGATCTCTCCTGTCATTACCTGGCTGAGAGAGAAGGGCTTACAGCAGATCAGGTAGGTAATTACCATCTACCTACTTGTATCTGTGTAGCCCAATAGTGTTAAGATAGATTTAAGCCGGATAACCCTTTCAAATATGTGAGAAAAAAAGAACAAAGATAAGTGGATCAGATCAGATTAGTGGTACCTGACTGCCTGATGGGAGAGCGGCAAATCTGCAGGAAGCAGACTGTCAATCAGCATGACTTTGTTACATGGTAGCTTGGAAGCTCATGTGCTCTTTTGACGTGGAGCAGCTGAATCACCAGCAGGAGCAGTCAGTGATTACTATGACCCGGCACCGAATAGACCAGGCAGGTTGTTGTCAGCAACTACCTGACTGTTAAGTTTTGTTTTCTTTGGCTTATAGTAAAAAAATAATTTAGGCCGGGATAACTCCTATAAGAAGGGAAATAATTTACTGCAAAGTAAAATGTCCCAAATTGGTCATAGTGGGTCTCCTGCAGGGTAATCACGTTAGATCCCTAAACCCTTAGTTCCAGCATGGTAATTCTTTAATTCCTGAGCGTTAAGCCCCCTCACATCAAAAGAAAAAAACAAATCATTGCACATATGCACTCTCACTTTTGCAAGTGTCCCTAGTATCAAAAATTAGGGCCCTAAAGTCCTCTTTTGAGTGAAGATGAGAAATATTTCTTCAATGAGGTGTTTTTTTTTTTTGCTCCATCCAATTATCATCTGAATGTGTAGAGCAGGGTTCTCAAAGTCCAGGCCTCGAGGGCTGCAGTGCAGGTTTTCGGGATTTGCTTAGCATTTGACAGTTGGTAATTTAATCTCCTGCACAGGTGACGATTTCAACTGTCAAATGCTAAGGAAATCCTGAAAGCATGAACTGTGTGCGGCCCTCGAGGCCTGGAGTCTGGGACCCCTGGCATAGAGGATGAGGTCTAACCATCTAAATTGTCTGACTGACAAAAGTTTAGGGGGTGTCTCCCAAGTCATTTGCTATATCCTCCTGGCAGCCTCACAGTACTTGACTTCGTTTTGGGTGTGTTTTTTTCAGTTGGCCCTGAAGGTCAGGTTAATTCCAGCACCAACCCTTTATTAACAGGGCCAGCTGTAGGAAAGTCTTTAAGATCTCTGCCCTGTGATACAGGCCCCATTTTCATAGATCTGGACCCAGTGCATCCAGATTGGTCTTCTCCCCGGTACAAGCACCAACAGTGTTGTAGAGCTCCTTATGCATGGATGCATGGTCAAGACCACCTCCTTCCACATCTCCATTGCCTTGTGTGTGATCAGAGCAATTCATTGCAGCTACCGCAGGCATGCTGAAAGATTGTACAGAGATACACGTCTCCTAATCGGGAACGCATCGAGTGCTGTGGGGGATGTAGGGGGTACTTGCAGCTGCATGGTCCTTAGGCTTGTGAAAAGCTATCTGGTGAAGTAAGCTGTTTGGTATCGTGATTGGAAAGACATTCAAGAACAGCACTCTACAGGATCTCCTCACACAGGTCCTCACTCATCAACATCCTGGACACACCCCAAAATTGTGTTTGTTTTTTTAATCAATGATTTATTGTGTAAACACTTTGCTTAATCGAGTCTAAAGCCCCGGTTACACATAGTGAGATTGCTAGCGAAATCGCTGCTGCGTCACAGGTTTTGATTCGCAACAGCGACCTTGCCAAAAATCTCGCCATGTTTGACACATAGCAGCGACCAGGCCCCCGCTGTGAGATCACCGATCGTGTCTGAATGGCCTGGACCATTTTTTGATCGTCGGGTTTCCGCTGGACAGTATGCATTGGTGTATCTGCCGCCTTAACAACGACCTCGTTGGCGACTCAGAACTTAGCCACGTAGGTCTGAGTCATCAGACTAGCTGCTGTGTGACAGAGTGCAAATGACTGCCGAGCTCGTTATATGGGTCGCCGTATCGTTGAGTAGATCTGACTGTTTGACATCGCACTAGTGACCACGTGGCGACGTTCCAGCGATCCTTACCAGGTCATTGTCAGGATCGCTGGAACGTCACCAAGTGTAACGGCACCCTTAAAAGGGGAACTCTGTGGAGATGAAAAAAAAAATGTGTGCTTTTCATGCCCTCATACACAATGAAGCCGAGCTGGACACTACAGTTATAAGATCTATAGATCGCTTATAAATCATTTTTGGTCACTGCATCAATGAAATAACAGGTAAGCAAAACATTGCATGTATCCAAAAATGCTATAATTAATAACGTCAGCTCAAATTGCAAAAATTAAGCCATCAGAGTCTCAGATTCTAAAAATTGAGAATGCTACGAGTCTCAGAAAAATGGCCACAAGTAAACTATTTTTTTTTTTCTTTTGACAAATTTCAGAGTTCTTTTTCATCACTTAGATAAAAGGATATATGTTTGATATCCACAAACTCGTACTGACCTGGGGAATCATACTGCAACATGGTAAATAACCCAAAAAAAAAATTGTGAAATTGCACTTTTGTAATTTCACCACATTTGTAATTTTTTTCCCGTTTGACAGTGCACTGTGACAAATATGGTAAAATGAATGATGTCATTTAAAATTATAACTCAACCCGCAAAAAGTCCTCATATGGCTATATGGATGGAAAAATAAAGAAGTTATGGCTCCTGGAAAAAAAGGGAAGAAAAATGGAAAATCGCCGGGTGGTGAAGGGGTTGAATACTCCCTACGGTTCCCCGAGTACACTAATTGCTATTGTATATCGTTTTCTAGTTGTCTGATGCCAGTTTGTTTTAAAATTCCAGTGCTAAGATATTCTGTGTCATCAGGGGCAGAGTCTGTATCAGTGACCGCAGCCTCTACCCCTTCTAGAAATGAAGTGTCGTCATGATGCTCATATCTGAGGCTCGTCTGTCCTGGCGTTGTCCATACCTACCCCATAATGACAGTTTATTTTGTTTGAGTGTCCCAGCATGCACTGTGAATTCACAAACTAGTTGTTCCTTTTGCCTTTAGACCACCCCTTTAATGTAATTTTATGAGCAGTTAGGCATGATTGTAATAATGTTGACTATAACTCAGATACATAGATTTGTTATTGGAGGAAATAATTATTGACATTTATTTCAGTGAAGAACTGCGTCTGGGACACGCAAAGTCTAAGGCATATGAAAAATTCTGTGGAGTGGCAAAAGGAAATGGGACATGTAATATACGGGCACAAGAACTGGATGATGGACTTTCTGAGGAGAAGCAAGTCAAATGTCTAATTGATCAGGCTACTGACCCGAATATCCTTGGCAGAGTTTGGAGAGGATGGGAACCTTGGATATGAAGATGCAACTTCCGAAAACCAAATGTATCTAGGCTCAGCAATTTGTTAATGAAGTTATAAAACCGAATGAATCATTTCTTAATGTTTCCTCTACTTTATTTATCTCCATCTTTCCTGGATAAGTGTGTATCAATCATGTCTACTTATAAAGTTTTTTTTTTTTTTTTTTTTTTTTTATAGCATTGGCTGGGGAATGGGACAGACACATTGAAAACACACTTGGGTACCTTCAGGGAATTTTTTTTTGCTTTCCCATTGTGGTCTATTAAGTGTCTTGTAAGTGGAAAAGACAGAAAAAAATGTTTGGAGACTTTGAAAGTCTGAGGTGTTTTTAAAAGAAGATCAAAAGCATGTACATATAATGTGAACAACAAGAGGCTTTCACATGGAAATTATGTTCCATCTTTTGAGCTTGTTTTGTGCAGTGAAAAAGATGCATTGTGAACAACACCTAAGTAATAAACTATATATTGTTTCAGTTACATAAGGTATGCCACACCATATGCTCCATATTTAACTATTCTCTAATGGTATATCACTTCAAAACTAGTGATGGGCGAACCCGCCGATGTTCTGGATCGGCGGACTAGCTTGGACTTTTTTTTAAAGTCCGAGTTTCGGGCCAAACATGTCTCGAACTTGAGTCTGAACCCTGATCTCTGACTTTACAGTTATGGGATGGGGAGGGTTACAAGAAAACAAATAATTAAACATCATTATTATGCTTACCAGGTCCCACCATCCTGCCACATCTACTTCTGGGGCCACTCATTAACTTCCGGGGATATTCACTGCACTAGCTCCAACAGCCAATCACAGACGCTGACACAGAATGGGTGTCTGTGATTGGCTGTTTGAGTAATCTGTAATCAGCCCATATATTCTAGTATGGTAAAATGTATGACCTTATTTCATCTTACTCCAGCAGCCAATCACAGACGCCCATTCTGTGTGATAGCGTCTGTGATTGCCTGTTGGACCCGTCACACATATAGTAATGTAAAAATAAATAATTTAAAAAAAAATGACATCGCGCTTCGTGGTATTTTTTGATTCTCAGCGCAGATAAAGCAGACGGCTACGGGCTGCCATCCCCAGCTACCTGGCTTTACCTTGGCTGACGAACTACAGGGAAGCCCATTATTTTTATATTTAATTATGTTAGTAAATAAATCATGGGCTTCTTCTGTATTTTGATCGCCAGCCAAGGTAAAACCAGGATGCTGGAGGCCGGATTCTCAGCGTGGTAAGGCCCAAGTGTTCTAGGCCCCCCACGCTGAAATCTACAACCCACAGCTGTCCCTGAAAATTGTGCATTCATCAGAGCGCTGTTTCCAGGCACTTTACCGGCTCTTCCAGCAGCCCTGGTGGGCATGCTGGGTAATACGAGCTTTGTGTTGTCAGCTGGTACTAAGCCTGAAATTCATGATGTCAGTCCAAATGAAACTCTGCCACCATGCAAATTTGCACTTCAGTAAGGAATTGGAAGAACTCCAGTGCCACCTTTAAGTAGCTCCTCAAAGTCATAATCACTTTCCAACAAGCTTTTTAATATGACTAAGGGATTTGTGACAGATCAGAACCCCAAACTACAGACGCTGTGTTGTGGGGTAACTGCCCCTCATTATTGTAATGTGTGGGATATTTTGATCTGGCTGTGTGAGAGGGCTAAGACAAGGTCTGGGAACTTGCTTATCTACCGTAGGGCCGCTTTACACACACCAACTTCTGAACAGATCTCTGGTTGCAGTGAAATCATGGACACATTGTTCCATTTGTACACAGCCACAAAATGGAGCAATGTGTCCATGATTTCACTGCAACCAGAGATCTGTTCAGAAGTTGGACACAGAAGTTGGTGTGTGTAAAGCGGCCCTCATGGAGAGGAGTTTCCTGAAGCCATAAGAAGACAGTTAAGTAGGTAAGGAGATTTAAAGCCATATCCCTCCTCTAAGAAATATGCAAATTTGCGCTTCAGTAAGGAAGTGGAAGAACTCCATCGCCACCTTTAAGTAGCTCCTCAAACCACGAATTTCTAGTAAACATTAAAAAAAAAAATACAACACAGAGAATTTTTTTTTTATTACAAATGAAAGACATTTAGGGACTCTAGCTTTACTGGAAAAACTAAAACCTCCCTCTGACGTAATCGGGGTCTTCTCTCCAGCTCTGCTACATGTTTGCCAGCATACAAACATGTCTGCTGGCAAAGAAAGTAGGCACAGAATGACACCCTGGTGCCGTGTGAAAGGTTACCTGAATGCACGGATGAACATAAATTCAGATGACCTCCGCATCACACCCGGTGCCCAGCCTTAAGTGAGCGAGAGAAGCACCCACCTCACGCCTGTGTACACCCCCCCCCCCATCCTGCATATGGCCCCTCATCCTAGCGCACAGACAAAGATAAATGATGTAACACACCTTTCCATCGCTTCCTGCTCTCCCAGCACTTTGCGACCTCCTGTGTGCCCTGGGCATCCGATCATGTGACCAGGGCGAGCTGCAATGATGTCACTGTGCTGCGTCAGTCACATGATCGGATGCCTGCACAGACAGGAGACAAAGCACACAGGATGTTAGGTGCTGCGAGCAAGGAGCGACTAAGAGGTGCACTACATCGTTCATTATTTTTGTGTGTGTACTAGGATAGGGGGTCATTTCCAGGATGGAGGTGCTAATATTTTTCCTGAAAGGGGCCCAGGATGGGGACATTACCCCCATATGTGTCAGCAGCAGATCCACTCCCATAACAGTGCATTATAAGCAAATGTTTTGTTTATTTTTTTTCACCCTATTTTCCTCCTCTACAATTTGGGTGCGTCTTGTGGTCCGGTGCTTCTTTTAGTCCGAAAAATAAGGTAAATCCCCTGTCCATGTTCCAAGTGAACACGGTGATGCACAACTGGTGGATAGCGCTCATGAATGGAGAACCCTAGTATTCTCCAAACTGCTTCATTGCTGCTGATGTACCTACCCATCTGGAATGCGTGCACTTCATCATTAATGGGTCCATTTTTCTGGAGTTCAAAAAATGCTTGATTACTTCCTTTGTGAACATATTTGCAAATGTACATGATTGATTTCACGGAGTGGCAAGCTGTGGGCCTGGAAAATATTTGAGAACAAAGGGTTGTAAGGCACCACCCTCTTGTTGTCAATTTCTATTTCTTGAGGTGATGTTCCATCCCACATTTTGAACTTTGCTGTGAAACCACCATCACATGGTTTTCATCTGCAGTAGACTGGATATCCATCTTGTCCTATTTGTGTTTCTTGTACCAGGTAATTCTTTGAACATGTGCCATCGACTATGCAGGAAGAATGGATCTTTGCAATGGTGTCAAACAGCAACGGTTCATTCTCGGGATCTGGAAATTTGGCACTGATGATATTGTCAATTTCGGTGGTATGGGCATGAGCAAGGTCTCTTTTTTTTTTTCCATTCGACTGAATACATCCAGCACTGTGTATTACCATAAATGTGTGCTTTTGTAATCAGATTAATCATTTGTGCGAGTTTTCTTTTGAAAACTTGAGCAATGATGTCATGGTGATTCTCGGTTTTCTGGCCTGGTAACAGGATTGTAAGCGAAGGTAATAAAAAGATCTGGATGGCCAAACTTTCTCACGTGTTATTGCATCCTGCATACATTCATGCATGTGTCGTGGTCTTCCAGTGACAGTTGATGGAAGAATGACCATGCTACCCAAACTCATTTAGATCAACATCATTTGCCACAGCATCTCCAAGGTGAATTTAGTCCTCACCCCTGAGCTTTTTATTTAGTTGGATATACAGAAGAAGTTCAGTCTTGATCTTTGCATACATGTCAATGACGAATGCAGACACCTCTTCCGTCCAATTTCAGGATGTGATTTTCCTCAGCAACTCTTGTCATGATCCTATATGCATAGAAAACCATGGCGGACACTTTTTTCCCTGAAGAGTTACCTGTTGCAAGATCTGTCTGAGGTATTTCAAAGTGTCCCTGTCAAAAGATAATTGGATATTGCAGTGCATCATAGGACCTGTGAGTTTCTGCCACCCGTTGTTCCTTTTCTGAAGCACAATGTCACGGCTTTGAAACTCATTACTCACAGTCAAGATAGCTACTTCATCAAATGTGGGGGCATTGAAACTTCGCTGATGCACACCTTGTAGCAGGGGCGTATCTAGGGGGGTGCAGCCGGACTTTTTGCCCCGGGCACCAGTCAGTGGAGGGCGCAGCGCCGCCGCCGGCGGAACTAATCTCCTCGCCACATACTGTGCACGGTCACGGGCGGCCGCGGAGCTGCGTGCACACAACCATCCCCTGCTGCTGGTCTGCCCCGCCCCTTGGCAGCAGTTAACCCACATACACCCCCCCCCCCCCTCGGGCACGTCGCGCTGTGGCTGACGTGACGTCACCCCGGCGCGCCGCACAGACGGAATCACGGAGAGGAGAAGAAGAGGAGCCGAAGGTAGGAGCTGCTGACCGCTGTGGCCTGCCTCCTCCTCCTGAGTCCCCACTTCTGACTCAGATTGAGACGTCCGGGTCCCGGTCCGTCCTCCCAGGCAACACCCCCCCCCCCCCCCCCCCCTCCTCACCTACCTTGGGGAGGGGGGGGGGGGGGGCCGAAATAAAAGTTTGCCCCGGGCGCCATCACACCTAGGTACACCTCTGCCTTGTAGTGTTGGTGTTTTGTCAGCTTGAAATTCATAGGTCTCTGGCAAGAACCAGTTTCTTAACATTCACTTGCATAGACGCACAATCTTTCATCAGGATCAGGGCAAGTAATGAATCCTGTGAGCTGCTTTGCATTCACTCAGCCCCCCCCCCCCCCCCCCCCCCATCTCAGCATCTCTTTCCTCCTCTCTCCAGCTTGGCATCACTTCTTTGAATGATAACTGCTGAGGACCACAAGGTCTTTATAACAAGTGTCTAACTTCTACCAAGTGTAGATACTATAATCCACTTTGACCAGTAGATGGTGGTAGAGGGACAGACAGGATTGTTATATGGAAAATCCTGTGCACTTTAGCAAATGGCAAGGTGTCAGTAGTTTAACAGATATGCCGTCAGTTTAAACTAAAGCCCCCACCCCCTCCCGCGTCACACATAGCGAGATCGCTGATACGTCACAGGTGATCTTGTTATGTTTGACACTTAGCAGCGACCAGGCCCCCGCTGTGAGATCGCCAATCGTCGCAGAATGACTTGGACCATTTTTTGATCGTCGGGTCCCCTCTGGGCATCATATATCGGTGTGTTTGACGCCTTAACAACGACCTTGTTGATGACTCAGAACTCAGTCAAGTAGGTCTGAGTCCTCAGACTAGCTGCTGTGTGACAGGGTCCCAACGACCGCCCAGGTCATTATAAGGGTCGCTGTATCGTTGCTGCATCGCTGGTGAAATCTGACTGTTTGACATCTCGCTAGCGACCACGTTCTGATGTTCCAGCGATCCTTAAAAGGTCGTATCGTTGTTGGGATTGCTGGAACATCACAAAGTGTGACGGGGCCCTAAGAGGCCTGTCTAATTAGATTATGTACAGTCTGTTTGTCGGGGAAGGTTGAGGGGAGCCAGAGGAGCCTGTCAATCACCCCTTTTCCCCACCAATCACAAGGGACTCACTGTTAAAGGAGACCCACAGATCAGAGGCGGTGGGCCTCAGGAAAAGCCACAGTTTCTGATTCCGGCAATTTTAGAACAGCTCACAAATAGTGTGCTTGGGGGGGGCTCCTCTTTTTGCAGGACATCCAAGTGAGGTATTCCTGTGGTGGATGGTACACCAGACCAGGTGGAAAGAACAGATTTATTGAGTAGGATTTGGAATTCTCACAAGTATGTCTTGCTTTACTGGCTTCTTTTTTTTTTTTTTCTTTTCATTTTTTGCACCAGGTGGTGAACCCTCTGTATTTGCCCTCATGATATCTTCTCTTTATGGTAGACTTAGATACTGACACACCTACATGCTGGAGAGTGTTCTTTCACTTGGGTTGATGTTGTGAAGGGGTTTTTCTTCACCAGAGAAAGGATTCTGCGATCATCCACCACTGGTTTCTTCTGTGGACGTCAAGGCCTTCTTGAGAGCCTAAGCTCACCAATGGCCTTTTTTTCTTTGCAGAATGTACCTAACTGTTGATTTAACTCCTAACATTTCTGCTATCTTTGATGGATTTCTACTAGAATCTGCTCCAGACCTTCACTGCCCAGCTGATGATGGCTTAACAAAGGACTAGCCCATTAAAGACCTTTTGAGAAAAATGTCCAATTACATTTGATCTCTTGAAAAACAGGATATTTTAAAGTAAAGGATAACTCTATGAAAAGTAAACTTTACTGATACGTTCATAAAAAGCCTAAGGCTAATTAAAAACACCTCTAGTGAGCCTTATCGTGAATACAATAACTAAATACAACCCACCCCCAAACACAACGATTACACAATGGATAGTTACGCCTAACAAGTCCATCAAAGAAGCATTGTCAACAGTTAAGGGGATGTCACACGCATCAATATCGCTGTCAATGTCGCTCGTACGTCACGGATTTTCAGTCGCTCGAGCGACATAAAAGTGACGCAGGAGCGACATTGAAGCGTGTGACCAAGCGATGCAACCAGCGACATGTCGCTGATCGCCGATCGCAGGTTTCACTGCCAGATGTAAAACCTGTCGCTCATCGCTCAGTAGACCTTGTGCATCGCTGCGTGACACTAAACTCAGCGACGTATTTTCTATTTTGACAACGTACAAGCGACTAAATAAAATCGCTCGCAAGATGGCGACATCACCGCATCGCTGGGTCATATTGACGCGTGTGACATCTTACCTGCGATAATTCCACATCGCTCAGGCGATTAATAATTTGTGACGCATGAGCGATATTGCGGGCGACATTGACACGTGTGACAGGCCCTTTACAGGGTGATAACATTGCTGTATACCTGTATAAGTCTAAATTAATGTATCAGAAGTGCTACCTACTTGTGACCAGTGACGGGACCCTGTGACTGTTGACTATGCTTCTTTGACGGACTTATTAGACATAGCGAACGTGTAACCGTTGTGTTTGGGGGTGGGTTGTATTTAGTTTTTGTATTCACAATTAAGCCCCCATTACACATAGCGAGATCGCTGCTACATCACAGGTTTTGTGACGTAACAGCGACTTCACCAGTGATCTCTCAATGTTTGACACGTAGCAGCGACCAGGCCCCCGCTGTGAGATCACCGATCATGTCTGAATGGCCTGGACCATTTTTTGATCGTCTAGTTCCCGCTGGGCAGCATACATCGGTTTGTTTGATGCCTTAACACCGACCTCGTTGGTGACTCAGAACTTAGCTACGTAGGTTTGAGTTGTCAGACTAGCTGCTGTGTGACAGGGTCCCAACGACCGCCGAGGTCATTATATGGGTTTTCGTATCGTTGTTGAGTAGATCTGACTGACATCTCACCAGCGACCACATATCGACATTCAAGCTATCCTTACCAGGTCATATCAGTGTCAGGATCTCGGGAACGTCGCCAAGTGTAATGGTACCCTAAGGCTCAGTAGAGGTGTTTTTTTTTTTATTATTAGCCTTAAGGTACCGTCACACGCCACCATATGACTTCCATATTGCTGCCGATTTGACGTGAGCGCGCACGTTCTGGGCACTTTTTTCAGATCGCTGTGGAGTTGTCACACATAGCGATTTTGCATGTGATCACCAGCGATCCTGTGTTCTGGAAACCGCCTGAACAAGACCAGAAGTGATCTTCCCTTCTCAAATCACCACGTCAGACGCCACCACCACGTCAGCGATGTGGGTGTAGAGTTTGGCCGCGGCGAGGAGATAGGCGTGCCAGAGTGTGTTACACTGCGCCCCTATTACTCTGATTGGCCTACACAACTACGTTACCACCAAGCCACCAATTGCCGCAGACGGGGCGCGGAAAACAGCATGCTCAGGCACGCCTACAGGATTGATTCCAGAATGTCTGAGCTCGCTTTCTACATCCCTATCGACCTGTCACATGCCACGAAGCGCTGAGATCGCCTGGTGGATATCGCCTGATTTCACTGCAGTGCAGGGCAATCAGGCAACGCTCAACCGGCAATTTCTCGCTGGAGAATCACCCAGTCACACACCACTATGCACATGCGATGTGGTTTTGCCAAATTCGGCAATTGACTGCCATCTCGCCGGCGATATGCCAGAGTGTGACGGTACCTTTAGACTTTTTATGAACGTATCAACAAAGCTGACTTTTAATACAGTTAACTTTTAGTTTAAATATAGTAAATTTGGAGCTCTTATAGCGTTTCTCTGTGATCTCTTGAAAAAGAGGCAGCAACTTATTAAAGATCTGTTATTCTTACACCATAACTAATTAGGATGTAAATACCCTCAAATTAAAGCTGAGAGCCTACACTTTAAGACCATATTGATATAAATTATATCTTGAATAGGTTTTTGTAAACAACTAAAGTGCCAAAACTTGTGTCACTATCCAAATATTTCTGGACCTAACTGTATATTCCAGGATGCGGGTCAGTTTGGGGAACATATATTCTAGAAAGGGGTGCAAGATGGGGGACATACCTAAAATAGGCATCTTACCATTATGCAGGGTGGGGGGCAGGTTCATATTTTGCATCAGGGCCCATTGGACTTTAGTTATGCCACTTCATTTATCACCTATTTCGTATTTGTAGAAAATGTAAGATTAGAAATGTATTCAGTATTTTGATTAAGAACATGCAAAAACATTTCTACTAAAGTGTTGCCAAGAGCAACTGAGCAATTAGGGTATTAGAAATTGTAAAAGGGATATGTAGGATAGATGAGCCATCAGCAAGGTTCAATATATTTTATTGGTACCATATTACAAAGCATTTATTTGTAAATGTAATGAGACTATGAAATGTATATTTCAAGTATAATTTAGGAAATGGATGAATGGTCATTGATTGTGGAGATATGGTATGGGAATTACATTCTCCAATTCCTGTTGTGCTCACATTGTACAGCAGAGGGAGCCATTTCCATGAGAAACCCTTGAAGCAATGAGGCTGCACACTTTCTATCACTTTACTGCAGGGGCTAGCTAGCAAATTTTAACCTGGGGAAGCAAGCACACTGCTCTGGCCATGATGGTGTGGCCCATCTGTATACCAGCTATACATAGTAGTGGTTTCAAATCAGGCACAGATCAGGTTGTTTTTTTTGCTAAAATCTGATTCTTTAGGATCAGGTTTTTGCCCATTCACTATTAATGGAGTCCGCTACTCTCCAGTAGCATCCAGTTTCTTCAGTTGCTACCAGACAACATTAAAAGCGAATTGGCAAATGCAATCTTAACAAAGCAGATATGGTACATGGATTATGGAGCTGTCCGAAGGTGCAGTCCTTCTGGGGTATGATATCCGACCTGGTGCAGAGATTCTGTGGTCATACGTTTGAGCTTGATCCGAAGGTATGGATTTTTCAGAATGTGACTCTATCCAAGGGAGGGATAGCTAGCATTCGTTTCCTACATGTTCTGATACTATTGGCTAAACGTCTACTGCTCACATTCTGGCTACGAGCGGAATTACCCACTGAAATGGACGTGATAGCGGGGCTAAGGCTGGCAATGGATCTAGACCAGAGGTCCCCAATGTCAGTCCTCGAGGGCCGAACCAGTGCAGGTTTTCAGGATTTCCTTACTATTGCACAGGGATTGGAATCATTGCCTGCTGTGCAATACTAAGGAGATCCTGAAAACCTGCACTGGTTCGGCCCTCGAGGACTGACATTGGGGACCTCTGATCTAGACAGACGCGGAGCTCTGAGGGACAAAGATGTCATGATTGTCTCTCTCATGAAAAAATGGAGATGTTTTATAGAGTCACAACTGTCGGATGACGACATTGCCAGTGTAATGACACCTTTCCACGGTACTCCCTGGTACTTATTACAGTCTTTAAGTCATTCATTGGGGCGCCTGGCGCCGACTGTACCCTTATAAGGACAAGCCAGGGAATGGCGGAGGCCTTGGGGGAGTGACTGGAGGAATATATCGCAGTGCATAAATATTTTTTAGTGTCTTTACTGCAAAAATACTTGAGATCCCGCTCCGCTTAGGGCGGGGAGAGGTGCTTAGGATGGACTGAGAGAGATGGACGGGATGATGTGGGAGAAGATATGAGTGGCAGTTATGAGGAACTCGATCCGTGGCATACGGCACTATAGTATTTTATTGTATTTTTGTTTTTTTTGGTTTTATTCCTGTTTTCGCAAGTCTACGACCTGATGGTAACAGGTGTCAATGTACTGGTTCTACGTACATCATCTTGTCATGCAATTGTGTATTCTTTTTTTTTCATTCTCTTTATGTTTCTCTTTTGTGTTATATTGCAAATGGTGAATAAAAATGATTTTTTCAAAAAAAAAAAAAAAAAGCGAATTGGCAAAAACCTGAATCTGAAGGATCAGATTGTAGCATAAAAACCTGATCTGTACCTGATTTGAAAACCGCTGGTGTGAAATCAACCTTAGATGGCCATCAGCCAAACAATATTTTAGTAAATTGTCTGGTCAACAGCCATGTCAGCCGACTCTCCCATACATGAGTGCTGCTTTGGCCGTGTGCCTATGTGTTCTCTATGAGAGCAGAGCACTGACAAGACACACACACACAGAGCTCCTCTCCCATAGTATAATCACACATAGAGGCCCCCTCTCAGTTTATGCACGCATAGAGCCCCCCCCACATGTAATCACACATGTAATTGTAAATACTCCCCTCTTGTCGTATAATATTGACACCCTCACTCCTGGATCAGGGTAGGATGGAGTATCCACAAAGTAGGCACCTGCTTACAGTGCTCCCTCAAGACAAGCAGGCAGTGCTGACACCACTTGTCCATACAAGGCAGCCATGACACTGTTTGCTGCTTTATCTGGACTCTACCACTAGAGGGAGTCCAGTAACTGCCATGCTCGCCTGTCAGTGGTCACAGTCACTGAGTCGGACGACAGGGTAGGGGGGTACCTGGATACCAGGACAGGTTGCTACTTCAGTGGGGATCATGGCTGGTCGGGTCCTGGTCCCATGCCCTGGACACTCAATGGCTGAGGAGAAAATTATTTGGGATGGGGGATTATTGTACGTGACGCCACCTGTGGTATCTAATAATGTAGTTACCAGCGCTGCAGCTGGCCACTGAGGTGATGGTGATGCTGCTTTGGATAGTACATCTCCCCACAGGCAGAGCTTTACCTCAGGTCAACGGGGTGGATGAGGGGAGTAGTAGTCCTTGGCTCTGTGGTACTGTAAAGGCCCTTCAGATTATAAATAACTGATGCAGAAACCAGATGAGCTCAAACAGTTCTTGACTGGTACCAGATGGATCAATAGGTACATGGTACAGTCTAGTTTGCCAGGGAATTTGTTACCACAGGCTTTGGGATTCACCACAGAGTCTGTCAGAGGTGCCTCTCAAATGCTTTTCTTGGTCCATTTCTTTATGGCTCTGTTGGCTCTCTACACTCCCACTCTAGAGTCTGGTTTCTGGTCCCCGGGTTTGTTGCTTAAAGTCTCTCTTACTTGTCAGCATCTTGAACCCAGCTTTGGGACAGAGGTTGGACTACTTTGATGGGTGCTGTGGCACCTTCTTGGTAAGGCCCACAGCCTGCCGGTCTGCAGCTTGGGATACACCTTAACAAACCGCCTTAGTTCCAGAGTACCGGGATGACCTGAGCACTCCAGACGGCTCCGACCTGTCCTGGAGTGCCCCCCTCTTGTCTGGGTTACTTCTTTAGTTTTGGAGGTACCCTCCTGTCAGAGCTGCAGGTTACTCTGCGTCCGTCCGTTCTGCTCTCCTTACACCGTCTGACTGACTGCGGTCAACTGTCACTTATGTCACGTCTCAAGCTCAGCTAAGCTCCACCCCCCAGGGACCTACTAAATATACAGTTCCTGATGCTAGGGTGTCTATGATTGTGATTTTGTGATTTTGAATGCAGACTGTAGCTTTCCCCTCTACCTGTGCCTATTGAGGCACTACACCTCCTATCTGGGGTGCAGCACCTCCCTGCAGTGTCCCGCCAGAGGGGCGCCACATAACTATATCAGTCAGTGGTAGTTTAGTCCTGACAAAGGGCATCGACTGTTGCGTCCATGTTAGGCAGAGGCCGCACTTAGCGCAGGTAGGGGGTCTTCCTGCAGTGCTCAGGTTAACAAGCCTTGGTCCTGCATTTATCAGTCATTGTCCTGCACAGCAACTAAAACTTTCAACGTTGACACAAATTTCTATCCATTTACAATCCAACTACCACACTGTATCCACAAGATGGCACTGACATCACTGTTTACATTAACAGGAATGTGACAACTACAACCATGAAATGGTCAGAATAGCTGGACATTACCACTCCAGGAATTTCCCTAATAAGAGTGTCACAAATAACTGAGTTAAGAAAAAAAACATTCTGGGAAGTTACAAAGACAAGCACTTATTTCATTAACCCATGAATTGTATGTGTAATTGCTTTACACTTGTTTCTGGATTGAAAAAGAAAATAAACAGCAATACCTAATTTAATGTAAAACAATATCTAGAATGTGGAAGTTAATGCTTAACATGAAACTCTTAATTTTCCAATTTTTGCCTCTTGAACAATATAAGGTCTTGTCCTCTCTGCATCTATGCAATGCAATAAGGGGCTTCATTTCAATTCTCTAAAATGAAGATTCAAGCAGGACCCCCTGATGGAGCCATAGACTGCAATGATGCAAACAGTTCACATGGACTTCAGATGGGTGCAGAAATGTGGTATACAGTAGACAGCAGTGTCTCAAATTTACAAGCACTTTCTCTCACATCCAGTACTACTCAAGTGAATAGTAGAATATAATATTAATATTTATTTATATAGCCCTATTAATTCCATAGCACTTATCCATAGGGCTCACAATCTAAGTATCCTACCAGTATGTGTTTGAAGTATGGGGGAAAACCCACACAAACATGGGGAGAACATACAAACTCCCTGCAGATGCTGTCCTTGGTGGTACTCCAGTGCTGCGACGTAACCACTAAGCAACCGTGACACCCATGTATTACAATTATAGAACTATTTGTTGCACATACCTTTGTACAATTACCATTGCGTTATACATACACCACATGACATATGAAGAACTAGGCCCTATGAAGCCAATACTGCTCATGGCAAGAGCTCTATATCACACATACTTTAAGTTCTTTTTTGGCAATATACTATTTTCCCCATCTCCTAGTGGACCGGAAAGACCATCAAGAATGGATGTCAATCATGATGTACAGGCTGCAGTAATGTTTATTCAACATTAAGGATTTTCTCGTTCATTAATCAGATGTACAGTAAGTAAATTGTGGAGTATCTCAATAATTATGTTTTCTTTTGGACAAAAAAAAAAAGCTTCTTACTAAAGTAGTGGAGATCCACACAAACCACAAACTTTAATCGAAATAATGTGAGAAGTCTATGTCCACACTGATGTAGAGTAGAAAGCATTAGCTCCAAGTTATATGGTTCTGGATTAATGTGTGAATGATAGATACTTTAAACCAGACATGTTCATAAACACCAGTAACAAGATGCCAACCTGATAAAGATGAGGGCAGACATCGCTGGAGAGACACTCTTCCTGGCTCTTAGCAGGGATTAGGGATCAGCAGGGAGGATCTGTCTGCCATATAAACTAGTGGTCCTGGTGAGAAACTGTCTGCATTCATTGCAAGACAAACAAAAAAGATGTCACACTAATTGAAGGCGTCAGTATATTGCAAAATAAATATCATTAATATACACTCATGTGTATACCTATATTAACACTAAGGAGGATCATACATTACATAGGCCATGGATTATCATCCCCATTACACCAGATATAGTAGTTTTGTATAACGCAAGGAGTGTATGAGCAGACAACAGAATGTGAATGTACATCACAGGTATATGTTCTTTGTGCTCACACTCTTTTTAGATTTATTTGGTCTAGTAGGTAAAGCAGGATCGCCATGATATGTGTTTTGATCTCATTTAGGGAGTGTGTTGTGCAGTGAATATTTTGGAAGCAATGACAATAACTACAAGCATTTGATTGGTCCTTTAGAAAGTAGAGGAAAATGTAATTGCGTCAACATTTAGTTTCCAACTTCAAAGCATTATGGAGTCTACATTAGGGTTTATGTTGTACTTAGTGTCTCAAAACAGAATTCTTTTACTTTGAACTGAAAAGCAAGATGGTTAACAAAAGCGTCTATAAACATGAAGCCTGAAGATGGGCTATTCTGCTGGCACCAACAAACCTGGAAGTAGTTTGCTCCCTGCAAAGAATACATGCGAAGAGAGGCCTCTGTACTGAATTACCCAGGGGAGATTTATGGGATCAGTGCCCAGTTAACAGCTTCCTTGCTTTATCTCTCAGTCAGGTAGTCTCATCTATAGCACATTATATCACCAGTTCTACTCACAGGTGGATTACACTCGATCTCAACTAATTATGGCTCCAGAATATACAGGGTGTTCATAAAGTAACTATGCAGTGGTTAACCCTTGCCAGTAGGTGATGTGGAACTAGAGAAGATGCTGGAAGTGCTGCCCCTGAACAAGGTCACTAATGCAGCGCCACACAGTTTTCCTTAGTCCTCACAACTATCTTTACAAACTAACTGGACCAGTGGACAACTATACTGTGTATTACCGTAGTACTTATAACACTACTACACTGCATAGTTACTTTATGAACACCCTGTATAAATTCCATGGACTTCTCCAAATGTATTACAGACATTCCCCCTTAAAACATTGACAATGCACTATAATCGGTGTCTACAGCTCCATGGAGGCCAATGAGTAGCAGAAATTTCACTGAACACTTGATTATTTTCAGGTACACGCTCAAAAATTTGGACAAGTGCAATGTAAGAAATAAACGTTGCAGACGGCCCCATCTGCAAGTGGACATGTGAGTTGGATGAGGATCACCTATTGAATGTATGGGTGTGAGAAATAAATATGATGCCACACGAACTATCCTAGTGACTTCAGTTTTTCATGGATAAATTACCATTCTGTAGCATAAGCACTGTAAATGGTCCTGTAAAGGACTGTAAATAAATAGATGTTGAGAAAAAACAATGGTCTGTATACGGCCAGCACACGATCGGCCTACGTTTTGTGCTGAAAATCAGAACAATTTTTATATACGGTTGTGTGAGCATACCATTCTGAGGACTTGTCTGCAGCGTGTAGGAACATCTGTAAATCTCAATCAGACTAATGAGACCTTCAAAGGCATTTCTGTATGGGATCTGTCAGTTCATTTTCCCTCATTCACTGTCTGATTTCTACATTAAAAACAAGCAGCACGACTCACTTAAGTTCAGTGGAGAGGGAGGGGGGGTCCTTGCTGGTAGTTTTTCACCAATCTGACTTCTCATTTACATCACTGTAGTCAATATTTAAAAAGGTTGACATGATAGGCACTACATATATCCTAAATGTGTATAATTGTTTAACTATTTTGTGAACATAACTTTCTTGAAAGTTGCATGAATCTGCCAATTTGTATTTAGGGGTCCTCACTCTCCCCCATCCAACGATGTTGGGGAACAGAAGCATGAAACCGTTGGAATTTCAACAGTTGATCTGTTTTCAGGGAAGATGCGCTGCTGCCAGGAGTCGCTCTCCTCTCTTCCCCCCATTGAAACATGAACTAAAGCAGAGCACTCATATGCATATGAGGGCTATGTTCCGCAAACATATCTTGTGTGTATGGCCAGCTTACTCAGACAACCCCTTCTCAATTGCTATATTCCCCTCTGTAAAATTGAAATGGCCTATACTCCCCTCCAGCGGCTGGTGCCTTTACAGTGACATTGGATCTATGGGCCTTTGTCAAATGAACCCTGCATCCAATCAGTAGATCCTTTGCTCTCACTTCCTTCAGACAAACCTGACATTCAGAGGAAGTCTGAGGGCAGCAACCGCTCAAGCTTCTTCTGTCAGTCCAGAGCAAGTAAGAGGGAAATGGCCTCTGATTGACTGTTAATAAATACGGTAAATAAATAAAAAACTATGTGAAATGAAACAATTAGAGGGTAGAAAAGGGCACAATAGGGTCTTATCTCTTAGATACCAGATAGTTAAAAATGAGGTACTGCTCACCTTATGTGACACCTCAGATGAGCATAGCGGCATGGTGGCTTAGGCTGGTTTCACACTGCGGTTTTTCACTGATCAGGTTCGATCAGGTTTGTGTATCAAAACCAGGAGTGTCTCCAAAACCCAGAACAGGTGTCAATCTTTCAATCATAGTTTGTCTCTGCAAGTTCCTCTCCTGGTTCCTCTCCTGGTTTTGGCACACAAACCTGATCGAACCTGATCAGTGAAAAACCGCAGTGTGAAACCAGCCTTAGTAGGTAGCAAGCCTTGCAGCGCATGTGGTCCTGGTTTCAAATACCCCACAAGGACAACATCTGTGAAGAGTTTGCATGTTCTCCATATGTTGTGTGGGTTTCCTCTGGTTTCGTCCTACACTCTAAAGACATACTGATATGATATTTAGATGGGAGCCTCAATGGGGACAGTGTTGCAAACGTATGTAAAGCGCTATGGAATATATAAATGAATAAATATTATTAGTACAGACTGGTTTTCTTTTACATGCAATTGAGAAGGGATTGTCTGACTGTTAAAACAACCCCTTTAAGTCAAAAGGGTTAAATATTGCTATGTTTTCTGAATCTCCTTTTCTTTGAGGAAGAACATTCTGTACTTTAGATTATATATACACACCCGTTCAGGTACAATAAAGGTTACAATAGCGCACAAAAATGAATCATATAGAATTTCACTGTGCATACATGTCTATAACATGACTGAGAGGAAAACTAGGTGAATGTCCATTACTGATAACATTTGCCTTTCTGTCTATTGTTACCTAAGTTAGATATGTAGCATTCATTCTCAGCATCTACCAATAATGCAAATAGATCCATGAATCAGACCATCTTACTTGACAACTGTCAGAGTATGGCGAGACTCAGTGTGGCGAGCGTGCTTGTTGCTGGATTGGGAATAGGTAGAAAGGTGTTAAGTGCTGAGCAGAAAAATTTTGAAATCTGACATGCTACAGGCTCACCGCATGTCATTATGGGCAATACTCTTTATGACTAACGAAAATATCCAACCATGATGTATATTTTGCCCTTGTTAACACTGCCCCATAGATGTCACAGCGTGGGATTTTGCTTTTGCGTTAACTCAAGGAAGATGTGATGAAGTTCTCACAGTAATAGATAGGCTGATCAAAAAATTGATGAAGGCCACTATGTAATAAGCAATGGTTGTGCTAATTTAGAATGTTAAAATAATTGGGGTATATAGAAGAAATGGGGTTTTGCCTTCCATGTTTAAAGGGTCAAGTACTTACACCCTCACCTAATGCTTCCCATGGCCATTGTCGTCACCTATCATTAAATGGAGATGGGACCAACCATGACATGGCATCAATGAAAAAGGCTTCATGTATGCATCTATGGAATATACATTTAGAGGCAGTTCCCCGGCCCCTTTCCCAGGGTATCACCACAGCCTGCCAAAAAAACAGCAGCAAAAAGTAATGTTTAAGGTGCCAAAAACAATAGAATGCCATAGTGAAACCTTGGTATTAGGATTTTATTATTTAATTTGAAGTGGCTCCAAACTGGAAGACCCCTGGTTCTGTATGGGTAATTGTGATCTGTAAATCCGATAGAAAAACGACACGTTTCAGTAATGTTTTTGTGGAGACGCTGTGTGAAAAAACATATATATCTGACCGGCTCCACAGACTATCATGGCGGCATGTTCTATCCTGAGGTCTCATTGAGGCCTAATCAGTACAGCACCTCCCAGTATATATCATGCAGGTTCTGACCGCGCTACAGATAAATTATCTGGTTCACATATGACCTAAAAGTAAAATAAAAAGTGAGAATGACGCGGTGTGCCGGGCATTGTGTGCATGCAAGGGATAGAGCAGGCATATTCCTGGAGGGTATGTGATGAGGACACCACCATGGCTGACCTGCTGTCCACATGCTGTCATTTTTTTACTCTCCCTACGTATAGTGTCCAATGCTGGGTCATTTTCTATGGTCCATGTGTATTGTGTCCAGTGCTGGGTCATTTTTTTATGCTCCCTATGTATTGTGCACGGTGCTGGGTCATTTTTTATGGTCACTTGTATTGTGTCCGGTGCTGGGTCATTTTTTTAAATGGTCACTTGTATTGTGTCCGGTGCTGGGTCATTTTTTTATGGTCACTTGTATTGTGTCCGGTGCTGGGTCATTTTTTTATGGTCACGTGTATTGTGTCCGGTGCTGGGTCATTTTTTTGTGTCACGTGTATTGTTTGGTGCGGGTCATTTTTTGTGGTCACGTGTATTGTGTTGGTGTGGGTCATTTTTTACAGTCACTTGTATTGTGTCCGGTGCTGGGCCATTTTTTAAGTCACTTGTATTGAATCCGGTGCTGGGTCATTTTTTTATGGTCACGTGTATTGTGTCCAGTGCTGGTCATTTTTTTATGGTAAACGTGTATTGAGTCCGGTGCTGGTCATTTTTTTGTGGTCACGTGTATTGTTTGGTGCTGGGTCATTTTTTGTGGTCACATGTATTGTGTCTGGTGCTGGGTCATTTTTTACAGTCACTTGTATTGTGTCCGGTGCTGGGTCATTTTTTATGGTCACGTGTATTGTGTCGGTGCTAGGTCATTTTTTTATGGTCACATGTATTGGAGTCCGGTGCTAGGTCATTTTTTTGTGGTCACGGTAGTGTCGTGTGGTCTTTTTTGTGGTCCGTGTATTGTGTCTGGTGCTGGTCATTTTATAGTCTCCCTCTGTATTGTGTCTGGTGCTGTGTCATTTTTTTTTGTGGTCACATGTTTTGTGTCCGGTTGCTAGGTCATTTTTTTTGTGGTCACGTGTTGTGTGTCCGATGCTGGTCATTTTTTACACTTCCTATGTATTGTGTCTGGTGCTGGGTCATTTTTTTTGTGGTCACATGTATTGTGTCCGGTGCTGGGTCACTTTTTTACGCTTCCTATGTATTGAGTCTGGTGCTGGGTCATTTTATACGGTCACGTGTGCTGGTGGATGTGGTATTCGTTCCTTTACACTTTTTGTTTCCAATTACACTTTTGTGGCGCACTTGGACAGATAGGTGCTCCTTGTCAGTAATGAACCTCAGCACTTAACATGGCTGCTCTCTCCTGTGAGGAGGCAGACCCCTATAATGAGGTCTCACACGTTCAGCCCAGGTCTTCTCCAGCCTGAGGCTCGGAGGGGTTAATGTGTCGCCGGTTCAGGAGCCCTGGAGCGGCTCCATCCCCGCACACGGTGTCCTGGCCTCCTCCTCCTCCCTCTCCCTCCCTGGCTCGGGCGGGGGAGGGCCGGCTCTATATATCCAGCTGTAGAGCGCTCAGCTCTCACTGACAGCAGCAGCACTAACAGCGGCTACATATCTCCGCAGCGCCACCCAGCGGCCGGCCAGCGCACTGCACGCTCCTGTGACAGCTGATCGCGATCTCGCTGCCATCTCCTGTGCCATCTTCACCAGTCACTCACATGAGCGCCCTGTCCATGAGTCTGGAGCCGCGCTGTGTGTCTCCCTATGCCGCCTGGTGCATGGAGCCCACCAACTTCTACGAGCAGAGAGTGAGCAGCTCCCCTACTCTCTGCAAGCCCCGGGCCATGTGCGAGGACCTGGAGCCCCCCGCGGGCAGCGGCAGCAGCAGCCTGGCAGAGCTGAGCGCAGCCCCGGCCATCTACGATGATGAGAGCGCCATAGACTTCAGCTCCTACATTGACTCTATGACCTCCGTGCCCAACCTGGAGCTGTGCAACGACGAGCTGTTCGCGGACCTGTTCAACAGCAACCACAAGGTGGGCGGGGGCCCCGGGCCAGAGTGCGGAGGGGCCCCGGGGGCAGAGTGCGGAGGGGCCCCGGGAGCAGAGTGCGGGGCAGACTACCTGAGCCGGCTCCTGCTGAAGAGGGAGCCGGAGTGGAGTGACAGCGACATGTCGTCCTCTCTGCCCCGCCAGATCGCCACCTGTGCCCAGACCAGCATGAGCCTGCAGCCCACCCCGCCCACCTCTCCGGAGCCCTGCAGCTCCGCCTGCCCCTCTCCTGCCTCCTCCACCGCCGCCACCAAGGACAGAGCCGGCAAGAAGAGCCTGGACCGCTTCAGCCCCGAGTACCGGCAGCGACGGGAGAGGAACAACATCGCGGTGCGGAAGAGCAGGGACAAGGCGAAGAAGCGCAACATAGACATGCAGCAGAAGCTGCTGGAGCTCTCCTCCGAGAACGACAAGCTGCACAAGAGGATCGAGCTGCTCACACGGGACTTAACCAACATGAGGCACTTCTTCAAGCAGCTGCCGCCCACCGCCACCGGCGCCACCTTCCTCTCCAGCCTGGGGGGCATAGACTGCCGGTAACCTGCTGCCGACAGGTACGAGGAGGACTGTGATCATACCCAACTCTGATACCTCAGCCCAGCCAGCAGAGGGCTCCAGTGAGCAGGGTGGCTGCACCGCCACCCACCTAAGACTGAGCCAACACCAGACTGCTTTCTATGATGATAGTGCAATAAGAGACTGGCAGTGTGGGCCGGCCGGACAGACTGATGACAGCTGGCCAGCACTTTTCTCTATGACCTGATGGATGTGATGCGGCTTCAGCCTGGCAGAGATGCTGGGAGGTACGAGCTGGAGCCTGGGCATGGACTATCAGTGCCTTGTATTGGAGCATTTGACATGTTCTGTTAGTGCCTTACCTGGGCTGCTGCAGCCTGTAGCTGGATGTACTGTATGGGGAGTGCCAAACAGAAATTGTGCTGGTTTTCAGTTTCTACAATGAATGTGTAGCCTTTAATTGGGCTACCCCCCACCTTTGGAAATATAGAACTAGAAATATATTACATATGTATTTTCCTCTCTATAAAACAAAGCTAAAACATTTCCCTTCCTTAAATTATTTTTGTCATTTTGGTTTTCTATATCCTGTATTGATGCAGCTATGGTACATTGTAAAGTGATTTCTGAGATAAGACTGTATTGTAGATAGTAGGGACAGAGAATGAGCATGCTCAACCTTTTATATGATCATTTTTACAGCATTTTTAAGAATAAAACTGGAAAATGCACCTTGTGTCTATGGTTTATTACTACTGCATATCAGGAGGGTTCAGGTACTGTCATTGGTGGATGTGAGATCATGACAAACTCCAGGATCATCATCTGGTAGATGACACATTTCACACCATTACCCTGCTTAATCAATAACCTGAAAGGCTGGGTCAGCCATTACAACCTACCTGGTGACACGTGATCTTATCGGCAGGATGCTTATGTCATACACTGAACTTTCTATGCCATGCGTTACAGTGAGCAGTGGATGACATAACCTCTACTGGGTATAGGTGCATTGAAGTGTTTTTTAGGAGGTTTTAGACCAGAACCCGCCATGTCCTTGGCAAAAACAAGGTGGGTTTGCTCTTAAAAGTTTGCAAAAAGACTGAGTGTCCATATACCCAAAGGGCTTACTTTAAAATGACAGATCCATCTCACAAGTTGTCAGTTACTATGTATCCCAAGCACTGTAGTAGTGACATTTAATACATTTCTTAAAATGATGCCTTGTTTCAATAATATTGCATTGCTCTCTGGTATCAGCCATTTTATCTAAACAGATTGATGGCAGCATAACTTTCAGTGGTGAACAGAAAATCTTATAGCACACAATGCTGCCATATGAAGGTTTTCCACTTAATATCAGAAAAGTATTATTTCATTACTCAGGAGTAATCATAGAATAATGCTATGATCACACTGCTTTTTTTAGCCTTTTCTTGAGTTTTATGTAAATTACTGCTTGTACTACTGTAAAAGGAAAAGCTGCGAGCTCTGAAATGTTATACACACACACACACATTAATAAAAATAAAGCAGGAAAGACAATAAGCACAAATAGGATCTTATTCACAATAGGAGATGGTCAGATTCATTCTCGGAAAGGTTCACCTATGGGGGTTGTGAGAGTCCTAACCACTATGCAAAGACTGCAGTGGACCCACGTGGAAAATAGCAAATCCATACATAGAAGAGTGCGAAATCTGTGCTGCCATGAATAAATGAGATGATTATAAGAGATGATTTATGTCGCCCTTTTTCTAAGCCACCAGAGCCAGCTTCTGAGGGAAAGAAGAAGCCTGTGGTGGCTTCAAAACGTGTTAATATTAAATAATTTCATCTATATCCTCATTGATTCACAGCAGCACGGATTTAGCACTCTTCTTCTATCTATGGATTAGACTCACAAACTGTTTCTGAAAGAAGCATCAGGTCAATTTTTTTCATTAAAAACAATGAGTGTAAAAACTTAACTGTGTGTGTTTTTCTGCTTAAGTAGTGAAAGATACTAACTTTAAACATGTAGTATAGACAAATGACACAAAAACAACTAAAAAGTGCAAAAAATGCAGCAGAAAATATGCAGCAAAAATAGCTTTTTGGAAATGTTTTTTTTTTCATTTCCAAGAGAGCAGTTTTTTTGCAAAAAAAAAAAGCAACTGTGAACAAACCCCCATAGTTACTCAGATTCACAGAGAAGCCGGGCACCACTCGTCCTCCGGTCCGGTTCCTTCCTGGAGACACACCACAAGGCGCTGCTGCCTGTCGGCTTGCGAGCTGAGTCCCGCGTCCTGGGTGCACTTCCAGTTCAAAGGGTGTACATTTGGTATTGGCAATAACAGAGCTGGTAGCACTCACCGGACTTGGGATAATAAACCAACTTTATTCTTCAATAGTGCGGCAAAACAGTTGGCTGTGCATAGGGGATAGTCGGGGAGGATGGGGAATCCCCTATGCACAGCCAACTGTTTTGCCGCATTATTGAAGAATAAAGTTGGTTTATTATCCCAAGTCCGGTGAGTGCTACCAGCTTGTTGTTGCCAATACCAAGCCCTCATAGTTAGCACTGTTCTGAACATACATACTTCTGTATCCGGATATCTATCATGAGGTACCGTACATGGAGCATGTTTGCACTGTACTAGTCTCTCTACAGTTTCAATCATTCAGAATATTTTATGAAAGTTGGGTGACAACAATTATGATTTCTGACACCATACTTTTCAGAACGGTTGTGACGTCATACAGATTTTGTCAAAAAGGAAGGGGGAATGGGGGGAAGCTTTATAATCTACTAGGGCAAGAAAACAAACACAAGCGATTAACATAGCAAATGTCTTTAATTTACATTCTTATTTCTGTACACATAAAGGTGAGGTGCTTCAAGTCCAAGTAAGTACAGGCCAGAGACACTAGTCACTGATCTCCACCGGACCCGGGTTGTAGAAGACGGATCTCCTCCAGGATCACGTTGCCAGTGGCACACTGGACGTAGCAGTGGACTGGGCCCAGGTCCTTCCCCAGGACGGCGCTCACCTCATAGCGCTGCAGATAAAAAGTAAGTGTACTCAGCAAACAGCACTGTACATTCTGTCCAAAGCAGCACATAACTAAGATAAAATCATGCAGCAAATACCTCTCCCAGTTTATGAGGCTTTTACAGCCCAGACAGTTGAGTACAGGTGAGCCAAGAACCTGCTGGATTATTCTACAATGTCTGCGGCTGATAAAGCAGTCAGATTTTTTCCCACATTGTCACACTGCAGCTTATCAGTGAATGGTCATTACTGCTAGCAAAGGTCACACAGCTAACTGTACATTGCTCATTACATTATCACATTATACTACCTTTTATTTCCATGCACTTAATTCAGTATGAACATATCACAGAACACAATTCTGTGTTCTCAAATCATATGTCACTACTCAGTGATCCCCGTTTTTTGTTACCATGATGACACTGTGACGACATGTTACATCATTACAGCGTCATGCTGAAAATCCCTAAATAGTCTACTATTTATACAGATAATATTTCATCATAGAGCTGATCTAGAGGTAAACAGTTAATCCATTTGCATAAATTGTATGTCGTATGACAGTGACCCAACATCACGTTATCTGCCCTGATGGTGAACTACTCAGTTTGGACCTGCCTCCCATCCCCCCATTACCCTACCTCAACACACGTTGGCCAGATTTATGGGCCCTTGTAGCGTTCTAATTTCTATAAACACTTACAAATTGCCCCATCTCTGCCTACATTGTGTATTAATGCCCACTGTGCTGGTTTGTATGTCCCCCATCCTGTTATATGGGTTCCCCCATACTGGTGTATATGGTCTATATGGGCCCATCTTGGCATATGTTTCCCCATCCTAGTATACATGGTTCATATGATCTCCATCCTGCTATTTATGTCCTTATTCTGCTATATAATGGTCTCCATCCTGCTATATATGTCCACATCCTGCTATATATGGTCCCTATCCTGCTATATATATGTCCCCATCCTAGTTTACATGGCCCCATTCTTGAATATATGATACCCATCCTGGTCTACATGGGTCCATCTTGGTATACATGGCCTCATGCTTTTATATATGATCTGAATCCTGGTATATATGATCCCCATCCTGGTGTACATGGCCCCATCCTTGGATATATGATCTCCATCATGGTTTACATGGCCCCATCCTTGGATATATGATCTCCATCATGGTTTATATGGTCCCATCTTGGATATATGATCTCCATCCTGGTTTACATGGTACACATCCTTGTATATTATGATCCCATCCTGGTTTTCATGGTCCACATCTTGTATATATGATCCCCATCCTGGTTTACATGGTCCACATCCTTGTATATATGTTCCCCATCATGCTATACATGGTCCACATCCTTAGATATAGTCTCCATTCTGTCCCTAACACCTAACTAAGAACAAAAACATTCTATCACCTTTTCCCTCAGCTCCCCATGTTGCCCAGTATTCTCTATATGCAGTGCACAGTGGCAGCAGCTAACGTGGAGTGCGCACCACGGTGGATTACATGACTGTCATGCACTGTAACCACTGACTGTGGCAGCATGCATCACACTGCACGGACTCGACAGGTCTCTGCGCCATGATGCATTTCAGTTGGATGTGCGTCCTTGGAACCTCATCCAGGTAATGCAGGCGCTGGAGTTGGCGGGCCCCGTGTAAATCTAGGCCCAGTCGCGACCCCTGTGACTGCAGTCATTATGTCTCTGCTAGCTGGTATCCACAACAATGATCATATATTTATATAGTAATATAAGGCAATAGAGTCCACTCCATTCTTCCGACTACTATACAGTAACAGTAATAACAGGTTTGGTATTAGTCATTAGATTTAATCTTTAGAAAATAACTGTTGTGAAGTTGTTACTGTGAAGAAGCAAATGAAAATCTGATGAGTGTTGTCACATTGAAGGGGACCCTGGTGAAGGAGGACCCTGTTCCTCAGAAACGCGTCTGTTTTTGGCTCTTGTGTCAATTTGTAGTCTCCCCAGTGATGTGACACGCTAGTGTCAAGTGAACCAGCATCCCTACCGGCCGAAGTGCTCTGCACACAGAACTGACAGGAGCTTTATACTGGAACTTGCTCTCGCAACCAAACTCCATGGATACTTCAACAACATGTATTTTGTAAAGATTAATTCTAAGGACTAATACCAAACCTGTTATTACTGTTATTATAAGGGAACCAGAAGATTGGCGTGTACTCTATTGCCTTATATTACTATATCAATATACTATCATTGACATTGTTCTGGATACCAGCTAGGGACTTAATTGTAATATTGGTATTGTACGAAATTCTTTTAGTTTTAGTATTTAGCTGGTTTCATGCATATGTATACAGACACATTAACTATTTATCTTCCTTATGTTATCTGTGCACTATCTTTTAGTTTTGAGTTTACCTGGAACCTATTTAGCATGTAGTTACTGTACATTATTCTTATAATATTAACTAGAATAACTCCCTCATTATTATAGGCCAATGTGAACTTGCAATGCACCATACATCACACACATCTCATGTGGATTACTATACAATTAAACAACATCAAATTGTACCTGTCACTTTGCATTGATAAATCTACCTGAATATATGGGTAATGATATCAGTTTAACTCTGGCATAAAAAAAATTACATAAAAGACTCACTTCATATGGTTTCCACCAACTAAAGAATTGCCAAATTAACCTTGCATTACCTAACCATGTTAGGCTATGGGTTGAACTAGATGGACTTAAAGTCTTCCTTCAACCTTAAAAACTATGTTACTATGACTTACCCATCTTCACTTGTGCAAGAACCCAAAATAGAAGAAATGGTCTCTTCACGTAGCTGTTGAGTAATAGCAACAAATTAAACATTGACCAACAGGCACAATACACATCAGATAGCTGTTTGCCTATCAGTTCTAACTGCCCCTCCCCCTTTATGCTTACAATTGCACATAATCTTAAGCCTGAGTCACACATAACGATCGCTCCAACGATCCCGACAGCGATAACGACCTGCCGGGATCGCTGGAGCGTCGTTACCTGATCGCTGGGGAGCTGTCAAACAGGCAGATCTCCCCAGCGATCAGGCCAAGGAGCCACCTCCCATATCGCTCCCTGCTTAGCGCTGGCAGCGCTAAGCAAGGAGAACGCAGGTAACTATGATAAACAGCGCGTATCCAGGCAGTGCGCGCTGCCTGGATACCCGCTGTTTATCATAGTTACCAGCGTTCTCCGTGCTTACAGGCAGTGCTAAGCAGGGAGGACGCTGGTAACCATGGTAAATGCGGTATCTAGGCAGCGCGCGCTGCCTGGATACCGGTGTTTACCATAGTAACCAGCCCTGTGAGGTCACAGATCGCTGGTGTCTCGCGGTCACACGCAGCGATGCGTGCTGACCAGCGGGAAACCAACGATCAAAAAATGACCCACAGCACTTTGCAACGATCAGCGACCTCACAGCAGGGCCTGATCGCTGCAAAGTGTCACACAGAACGACATCGCTGGAGAGATCGTTGTAACGTCACAGTTACAACGATCTCTCTAACGATATCGTTATGTGTGACTGGGGCTTTAGGGACAGGAGAATATGCCACTTTCAGACAATTCTGGCAATAGCATCTCTCTCTCTCTATCTCTCTTGGAAATTAAATGAAAAAAAAAAATAAATAAATCAAGTGTTAAAAATCAACGCCTGATCGTTTTTCTCTGTAAAGCAAAGAGAGTTGGGAGGCCCCAAACACATTAGATAGTCAACTATTCCCACCAAAATTAGCCACTTGGGTGAATTCATCTAATGTGTATATCCACAGCTATATTAAGCTTTCATGTCCTAGGGTTTCATATAATCAGGACAGAATTCTGGCCCCAATTCACAAGTTTTCACAAAATTTCTGGTGTAAAACAGTTTGTCATGTCACAGAATTTTTGTGCAACTGATTATGGAAAAAATGTTGCGTCTTTTGGTGTTTTTACTGCAGTGCTATCCAGGCCTGACCATAGTTTGAAAAGTGGAGAGAGCTTTGCTGGAAAATTGCCCCGTAAATATCCATTGCACCTAGCAGCAGGCTGCTAGCTCCTCTGAGAGGCAACACAGGTGTCCGTATACCAGTGCTCAGTCACCTACAACCCACAGATGGGGGCGGTTGTGGCACCAGCATCTGGCCATGCTGTCAGGGGGGTGACTGGTGGCATTTATAGACACAAGGTTACCATAGGGCTCTGACACTCAGGTGCATGTGAAGCATAGTGTCAGAGCAGCCTATTGGTCACGCCCTGCTATTAGATCAGGTGGGCTGCTCCGCAGAGAAGAAGATAAAGATAGAAGGAGAGAGAGGGGTGAGAAAGAAGAGAAAGAGAGGAGATCGGAAAAGAAGAAAGTTAAGAATTGAACAGATAGGAAGATAAAGAGAAGAGAGAGGGAAAAGTAGAGAGAAGAGAGAGACATATATCTCCCTGAGCCATTATCAAGTTGAACAATTTAGAATTAATTGCTGCTGGATTCCTATGGCATCCTAAAAAAAATCTTAATGGTTCCGTTTGAATTGACAGACATACAGTATGGCCCAAAAACTGCCATTGGTACTATATTTCTTTAGGGTTTGTACAACTTGGAGGCTGGAGAAGCAATGCGTCCGTTTATTTTACTCGCTTATGTAGCACCATTAATTACACAGTACTTTACATAAAGTTGTGGCCAAAAGTATTGACACCCCTGCAATTCTGTCAGATAATACTCAGTTTCTTTCTGAAAATGATTGCAATCACAAATTATTTGGTATTACCGTATATACTCGTGTATAAGCCGACCCATGTATAAGCCGACCCCCTACTTTTGCCCCCAAAACCTGGGAAAACCTATTGACTCGTGTATAAGCCGAGGGTGGACCCCAGCACAGGTATACAGCCCCCAGCAGTGTGGTATACAGGCCCCCTCAGTGGTATACAGCAGCCTCCCCAGTGGTAGTATACAGCAGCCTCCCCAGTGGTAGTATACAGTAGCCTCCCCAGTGGTATATACAGCAGCCCAGAGGGGTATACAGCAGCCACAGAGCTGTATACAGCAGCCCCAGAGCTGTATACAGCAGCCCCAAGAGGGGTATACAGCAGCCCCAGAGGGGTATTAGCAGCCCCAGAGGGGTATATAGCAGCCCCAGAGCTGTATACAGCAGCCCCAGAGGGGTATACAGCAGCCCCAGAGCTGTATACAGCAGCCCCAGAGGGGTATTACAGCAGCCCAGAGGGTATATAGCAGCCCCAGAGGGGTATACAGCAGCCCCAGAGCTGTATACAGCAGCCCCAGAGCTGTATACAGCAGCCCCAGAGGGGTATACAGTAGCCCCAGAGGGGTATATTAGCAGCCCCAGAGGGGTATACAGCAGCCCAGAGGGGTATATAGCAGCCCCAGAGGGGTATACAGCAGCCCCAGAGCTGTATACAGCAGCCCCAGACTGTATACAGCAGCCCCAGAGGGGTATACAGTAGCCCAGAGGGGTATATAGCAGCCCCAGAGGGGTATACAGCAGCCCCAGAGGGGTATATAGCAGCCCCAGAGGGGTATACAGCAGCCCCAGAGCTGTATACAGCAGCCCCAGAGGGGTATACAGCAGCCCCAGCCCCAGAGGGGTATACAGTAGCCCAGAGGGGTATATAGCAGCCCCAGAGGGGTATACAGCAGCCCCAGAGGGGTATACAGCAGCCCCAGAGGGGTATATAGCAGCCCCAGAGGGGTATACAGCAGCCCCAGCCCCAGAGGGGTATATAGCAGCCCCAGAGGGGTATATAGCAGCCCCAGAGGGGTATACAGCAGCCCCAGCCCCAAGGGGTATATAGCAGCCCCAGAGGGGTATATAGCAGCCCCAGAGGGTAATATAGCAGCCCCAGAGGGGTATACAGCAGCCCCAGCGCTGTATACAGCAGCCCCAGAGCTGTATACAGCAGCCCCAGCCCCAGAGGGGTATATAGCAGCCCCAGCCCCAGAGGGGTATATAGCAGCCCCAGAGGGGTGTACAGCAGCCCCAGAGGGGTATACAGCAGCCCCAGAGGGGTATTTAGCAGCCCCAGAGGGGTATACAGCAGCCCCCGCTGTATACAGCAGCCCCCGCTGTATACAGCGGTACCCGGCTGTATACAGCCCTCCCGCCTGGTATACCGGGCCCCCCCTGTGGCCACCTGTAAAGGAAGCGATGATTATACTTATCGGGTCGCCGACGCCGCCGCTCTGTCACCGTCCGTCACCGCGCTCCTTCCCGTCTTCATGCTTCCTTCATCGGCGCACAGAAAATGACGTCATTTCCTGTGCGACGGTGAAGGAAGCATGAAGACCAGGAGGAGCGCGGTGACGGACGGTGACAGAGCGGCGGCGTCGGCGTCGGCGACCCGATAAGTATAATCATCGCTTCCTTTACAGGTTGCCACAGGGGGGGCCCGGTATACCACGGGGGGGCTGTATATTTTTTTTATTTTTTTTATTACCGTATATACTCGTGTATAAGCCGAGGGGGGACTTTTCAGCACATTTTCTGTGCTGAAAAACTCGGCTTATACACGAGTATATACGGTATCTTCATTTAATTTGTCTTCAATGAAAAAAACACAAAAAGAATTGTCCTAAAGCCAAATTGGATCTAATTCCACATCAAACATAAAAAAGGGGGTGGACAAAAGTATTGGCACTGTTAGAAAAATCATGTGATGCTTCTCTAATTTGTGTAAGTAACTGCACCTGTAACTTACCTGTGGCACCTAACAGGTGTTGGCAATAACTAAATCCCACTTGCAGCCAGTTGACATGCATTAAAGTTGACTCAACCTCTGTCCTGTGTCCTTGTGTGTACCACATTGAGCATGGAGAAAAGAAAGAAGACTAAAGAACTTTCTGAGGACTTGAGAAACCAAATTGTGAGGAATCATGAGCAATTTCAAGGCTACAAATCCATCTCCAAAGACCTGAATGTTCCTGTGTCTACTGTGCACAGTGTCATCAAGAAGTTTAAAGCCAATAGCACTGTGGCTAACTTCCCTAGATGTGGACGGAAAAGAAAAATTGACAAGAGATTTCAACGCAAGATTGTGCGGATGGTGGATAAAGAACCTCGACTAACATCCAACAAGTTCAAGCTGCCCTGCAGTCCGAGGGTACAACTGTGTTAACCCGTACTATCTGTCGGCGTCTTACTAAAAAGGGACTGTATGGTAGGAGACCCAGGAAGACCCCACTTCTTACCCCGAGACATAAAAAGCCAGGCTGGAGTTTGCCAAAACTTACCTGAGAAAGCCTAAAACGTTTTGGAAGAATGTTCTCTCGTCTGATGAGACAAAAGTAGAGCTTTTTGGGCAAAGGCATCAACATAGAATTTACAGGAGAAAAACAGAGGCATTCAAAGAAAAGAACACGGTCCCTACAGTCAAACATGGCGGAGGTTCCCTGATGTTTTGGGGTTGCTTTGCTGCCTCTGGCACTGGACTGCTTGTCCGTGTGCATGCCATTATGAAGTCTGAAGACTACCAGCAAATTTTACAGCATAATGTAGGGCCCAGTGTGAGAAAGCTGGGTCTCCCTCAGAGGTCAGTAGGACAATGACCCAAAGCACACTTCAAAAAGCACTAGAAAATGGTTTTAGAGAAAGCACTGGAGACTTCTAAGGTGGCCAGCAATGAGTCCAGACCTGAATCCCATAGAACACCTGTGGAGAGATCTAAAAATGGAAATTTGGAGAAGGCACCCTTCAAATATCAGGGACCTGGAGCAGTTTGCCAAAGAAGAATGGTCTAAAATTCCAGCAGAGCATTGTAAGAAACTCATTGATGGTTACTGGAAGTGGTTGATCGCAGTTATTTTGGCTAAAGGTTTTGCAACCAAGTATTAGGCTGAGGGTGCCAATACTTTTGTCTGGCCCATTTTTGGAGTTTTGTGTGAAATGATCAATGTTTTGCTTTTTGCTTCATTCTCTTTTGTGTTTTTTCATTGAAGACAAATTAAATGAAGATAATAATACCAAAGAATTTGTGATTGCAATCATTTTCAGGAAGAAACTGAGTATTATCTGACAGAATTGCAGGGGTGTCAATACTTTTGGTCACAACTGTATATCATCATCCCTATCCCCATTGGAGCTCACAATCTGAATTCTCTATCGGTATGTCTTTACAATGATTGTCAGGACCCTATGGAAACACACACAAACATTGGGAGAACATTCAAACTCCTTAAAGGTCCCACTGTATGTGCAAACAATATCCAGTACTTACTTTTAATCTCACTTTACATTGTGGCCTTTCTCGACATTGTAGAAATACTTCCAGTTGCATCTTGATAACCGGAGAACCTACATCTGAATTGCACTGACAACAGTAGAATTGGCATCTGGAGAAAAGAACAAAAATAAATTACTGAGACATGAAGTATGAACTTAAAAGCAACATTGCAAGGGTGGATACAACAGAAATCTTCATGGAAACATTAACTACACTGTCATCATCACTTTCTTTGAAACCTAGATAACAAAACATATCCTTCCATATTTTCACTTGTTGCTTTGTTTGCCTATTTTACAATTTGGAGTCAATTCTATTGTACATATCAGATAAATATTTTAAAAGAATTACATTTGAATGTTAGATTCTATGAATTGTAGTCTCCATTACACTGTAAAATAGACTTCTCTGGGTGAAATAGGATAGAAACTCTAGTTTCACCTATTGGAAGTAGCAATCCTAAAAGTTAATAATGTATATAATAATACTAGATGGTGACCCGATTCTAACACATCGGGTATTGTAGAATATGTGGGTGTGCAGCGGTGCGGGTGTGCGGCGGTGGCCCCCCTCAGTTCTCACCCGCTCCAGGCTTCATTCCAGCCGCCTCTCACCCCAGCATGTCTTCTTTTTCTTCCTCCAGCAAAGATGTCAGCAATTCCAAGGCCTTGGGGTGGCGAAGTTAAGAGGGGGCATCATAATAGGCGTGTCCAAGTGCATAGCCCTAAGGTGGTGGGCGTGTCCTCGTTCACGGCCATTACGACGCCCCCTTTGGTAGCTCCACCCCCACGGCCTTTGAATTTCTGAAGTCTATGCCATGAAAAGAAGAAGAATGGCGGGGTGAGCGGCGGGGAGATGGAGCGATGGGCAGCGGGTGGGAGACCAAGCGGAGGGGGGCCGTGAAACTGGGCGGACCGTGCGTGTTTCGCTGTAACGAAAATCCTGCGTCGCTGATTGCTCATGCCCGGCCAGCCGCGACCAATTGGTGACACAGGATTTGCGTTAGAGAGAGACAGTGTGACGTGTGTGCAAGGTGAGCAGGGCTGAGTGTGAGGTGAGTGCAGGGCTAAGTGTGAGGTGAGTGCAGGGCAGAGTGTGAGGTGAATGCAGGGTGAGTGTGAGGTGAATGCAGGGTGAGTGTGAGGTGATATGCAGGGTGAGTGTGAGGTGAATGCAGGGTGAGTGTGACCTGAGCGCAGGGTGAGTGTGACCTGAGCGCAGGGTGAGTGTGACCTGAGCGCAGGGTGAGTGTGACCTGAGCGCAGGGTGAGTGTGACCTGAGCGCAGGGTGAGTGTGACCTGAGCGCAGGGTGAGTGTGAGCTGAGGCGCAGGGTGAGTGTGACCTGAGCGCAGGGGAGTGTGACCTGAGCGCAGGGAGAGTGTGACCTGAGCGCAGGGGAGTGTGACCTGAGCGCAGGGCGAGTGTGACCTGAGCGCAGGGCGAGTGTGACCTGAGCGCAGGGCGAGTGTGACCTGAGCGCAGGGCGAGTGTGACCTGAGCGCAGGGCGAGTGTGACCTGAGCGCAGGGCGAGTGTGACCTGAGCGCAGGGCGAGTGTGACCTGAGCGCAGGGCGAGTGTGACCTGAGCGCAGGGCGAGTGTGACCTGAGCGCAGGGCGAGTGTGACCTGAGTGCAGGGCGCAGGGTGAGTGTGTGTCCGTGAGTGAGTGCAAAACTGAGTGTGTCTGTGGTGAGTGCAGGACTGAGTGTGACTGTGTGTAGTGAGTGCAGAGCTGAGTGTGTGTGTGGTGTGTGTGGTGTGTGTCTGTGTGTAGTGAGTATGGGGCTGAGTGTATGGTGACTGTGGTCTAGGGTCATTAGGCTGCAGCGGCTGCTGCTGTGTATTGCTCCCCCAGTCTGTGAAGCTTAAGAACCTGAGGTGATGTCCGAGTCATGTGACATGGCTTTGCCCATGATTGTGGCATCACCACAGGCCCTCTAAGCAAGTTTTAACCTATGGCCGGGCTGGAGGGCTGTGAACGGCTGGGAGTGGGCAGAGAGGAGCGGGCACCGGGCTGCTGGAAGTAGAGGTGGGTGCAGCGGGAAAGCCGACAGTGATGTCGGCTTTCCCGCAGGCCGGTTTAAATGAACAGCTGATGCTTTAGCATCATTTAAAATGACAGGGCGGGAAAGCCGACAGTGAACAGCTGTTTACTTCAAATAGCGGTGAAGCCTGTCTGTCTGTGACAGAAATCCCGCGTCGCTGATTGGTTGCCTGGTGACCAATCAGCGCTGGCGCGCGATTTCTGTGACAGAGAACCTTAGGCAATTATATATAGTAGATAATATTTACTCACTTATATAGTGCTCTTAATTCCATAGCACTTTACATACATCAGCAATACTGTCCCCATTGGGGCTCACAATCTAAATATCCTATCAGTATGTCTTTGGAGTGTGGGAGAAAAACTGGAGAACCAGGAGGAATCCCACACAAAATTGGGAGAATGTACAAACTCCTTGCTGATTAAAATCCATAACCTCAGCCCTGTAAGACTGCAGTGCTAACCACTGAGCCACCATCACACCCATATGACCCTTTAATGGGCCTTGATCTCTACAGGAGAAACTATACACTTTAGGCTATGTGCCCACCTAGCACTTTTTGTGTTTTTTTTTTAGGCATTTTTCCTTGCAGATTTTCTAAAACGCATGCCAGCAAAGTCCATGAGAATTCTGAAGAGCTGTGCTCACCTTCAGGTTTTTTACCATGCAGATTTTGGTGCAGAAAAAAAAGAAGCAACATGTCAATTGTTTCTGCGCCTTTCCCTTTGTTTCTCTTATAGCCTATACAATAGAAACACATGGGAAAAAATGCACGGAAAAACGTATAAAAAAAACGCATGAACATGCTAAAAAGCGTTTTTCATACCATGAGATGCAGATTTGATGCAGAAAATACATCAGCACATGGCCTTAGAGCTCCTGTCAGAGCCTCTCACCCAGCCAAACCAGTAACTTGCTTTGTACTAATGAGGGAGCAAACAACCCAAAAGATCCATCTACAAATGGAGTTTTTTGGTTTGGCTTCTTATTGACAAGGCTCTCTAACCCCTTCACCCTGAGCCTGTTTTCACCTTCCAGGCCAGACTAATTATTTCAATTCAGAGCAGTGTCACTTTATGTGGCAATTATAAATGAGCCAGCACTATCATGCTCGGGTTCTTGGTACTCGTAAAGAGCAGTTGATGCTTGGATGGGCACAATCTAAGTACCAGAGTATAATGCAAGTCAACGGGGAATTCAACCATTTTTCCTGAAAATCCTCGGGAAAAATGCTTAAGTTACCCTTTGAGATCTATTATACTCAGGTGTACTTGAGTCACGCCCAACAGAGTCTCAATTGTTCGTTGCGAGTACAGAGCACATGAGTAAGATAGTGCTTGCTCATCACTACTGGTAATCACTCTGGAACACTTCAACATATCCAGTGATTCTAAGATTGTTTTCTTTTTCGTGACACATTGTACTTCATGTTGGTTGGTTGGTCGATATTATGTGTGTTTATTTCTAAAAAATATTGAAAATTTGTCTAAAAATTTGAAAATTTCATACTTGAATGTTTATGTCCTAAACCAGATAGTTACGGTATGTCATACAAAATAGTTACGTTATATTTTTTCAGCAAAATTTACAAAACCCACTTTATCCCATCACATTTAAAGTGACTGAGGGGCCTGTGAAAGAAGGAAATATATAATTTAATTCTGGGCTGATCTTTCATCCCAATCCACGTCTGTGTTCTCCGTTTAATATTACATGGTACCTGAGCCCAATATAATCCTGCTAACAGACCAGATATATCGCTTACGAGGAATTGGTGGCAGTATTAACGGGCTCGCAAGACTCTTTCACTGGGGCTAGTGAAAAGGGTCGTCAAGCCTGTCAGGTTTATGAGCGAGTATGGCGTTATGCTGGAGGTTGCGTGAATCACCCTCCCTCACTCCCTGTGCCCATGTGGACAGTGGGTGTCAGTATAAAACTGTGCCAAGACGACCTTCGGTACCCCCTGGGGTGTGGAACATCACATGTTGGCAGAAGTGACATTACTGTATTGCATGACCCCAACATATTAGAGATGGCAGGGCGGTAATGTGAGATGTTGTTCGTCACAGTTATTTTCTGCTAAGAGGAGTCGTGGCTGGGGGAATGGACTGCCTTCAACTAGAGACGTCACTTGTAAGTCAGTGTATTACATGCACACTATACACTATATACAATATAAAATGTTTCTATACAAATGCAAAAAGCATGGCCAACAAACAAGGAGAATTGGAACTACTAACGCGGGAAAAGAAATATGCTGTCATTGGAATCACTGAAACGTGGTGGGATGATACACGATTGGATTGCAAGGCTAGAAGGATACAACTAATTTGCAAGAAACAGACTTAATAAATGGGGAGGAGGTGTGAACATTGTATGTTGGAAAAGCGTATATTTTCACAGAGATTGAAGCTTAAGAGAATTGGAGTTCTGCAGAAACTGGGTAAGAATACATGGAGAGAACAACGGAAAGGACACAGTTGTAGGCGTTTCCTACAGGCTGCCTGGTCAAGCCAAAGATATGGATAAACTCTTTATGCATCAGATGGCCAAATTCTCAAAAAAATATGTCGTAGTGGTGATGGGAGATTTTTTTTCAACTATCCAGACATTTATTTGGAATCTCTCAGGCAAACCTAACTGGTCCAGCCAATTCTTATCCTCTGTAGCTGACAACAATCTTCTAAAAGATAGAGAAGAAAACAAGGGAAACTGCTACCTTTGATCTAATCCTTGTAAACGGGGAGCAAATGGTTGAGTAGGTAAGGGTGGCTGGGCCATCAGGGGCTGCCTGGCCTGATTCCAGTCAAGAATCTGCTGAAGCAGAGGGGCCCAGTAAGCTGCGGCAAGCAGAGGGCAGGGCCACGGATGTGTAGGGGGTGGTGCCACGGATATGAAGGGGTCGGGGCCATTTCCTTAGGCAGGGCCCCACTCAGACCAATCAGGATCAACAAGTGCAGATCCTGGGCCCTCCCACCAACTTCATCATGTCCCTGATCCCTCCCTGAGCTGATCATGCGACCCCTGACTCCTCCCTCCCCTCCATGTGACATCATCACAGGTCCTATGGTAGGGAGTATGATGTATGTTTGTATGTGTGTCTAGTGTCTGTCGGTCTCTTGAACCATCTGTGTCTGTCTGTACACAGCACTATACTGTAGATCAGGGGTTTCAAACTCGGCTGGGTTGGTGGGCCGCACATAGAAAAAAATTGATATCGGGGGCCAAATTGCTTGTAGGACTAAGTGACATTTTTAGTAATTCCAGAATTTTTCGCTCAATGTAGTAATGTCCTCATCCTGATCCTCCTCTTGTAGTAATGTCCCCATTCGGATCCCCATCTTGTAGTAATGTCCCCATCCTGGTCCCTATCTTGTAGTAATGTTCCTATCCTGGTCCTCTTCTTGTGTAATATTCTCATCCTGGTCTTCTCCTTGTAGTAATGTCCCCATCATGGTAGCCTTCTTGTAATAATGTCCTCATACTGGTCCCCATCCTATATTAATGTCTCCCATTCTGGTCCTCATCTTTTTGTAATGTCCCCATCCTGGTCCCCATTTTGTAGTAATGTCACCATCCTGGTTTTCATCTTGTAGTAATGTCCCCACCCTGGTTCCTATCTTGTAGTAATGTCCTCATCCCGATCCTCATCTTGTAGTAATGTCACCATATTGGTCCTCAACTTATAGTAATGTCCCCATTCTGACCCTCATCTCGTAGTAATGTCGCCATCCTGGTCCCCTTCTTGTAGTAATGTCCCCATCCTGGTCCCCATCTTGTAGTAATGTTCCCAACCTGATGCCACTTTGTACTGATATCCCAACCTGGTCTCTCTTCTTTTTGTATGCACACTCTCACCCACAAAGTCTCTCATACACTCATACATACACATACACAGTCATGCACACACACACTCATACACACACATACACTCTCATACACACACTCTCATACACACATACACTCTCTCATATACCCACACTCATACATACTGTCATATACACACTCTCATCTACATGCACACTCATATACACACACTTTTACACATACACTCTCATACACACCCACATTCATATACACACTCTCATACACACACTATCATACACAAACTCTCATATACATACACACACACTCATACATATACACACTCATACACACACCCTTTCTCATACACACACTCATACACACACTGTCACACAGTCACAGTCTCTCACACCTTAACAATGCCGGGGTCCAGTGTGCAGGGGACTGCTGCTTTATTATGACTTTCTGCGGCCATTACATCAAGCTCCTCTCGCTCAGCTACATTAATGGAAGCCTGCAGGCCAATCAGAAACCTCAATTGACGTCATACGCCGGCGTCATTTGCGGGTCTCTAATCTGATTGGCCAGCTGGCTTCCATTGATGTAGCTGAGCGAGAGGAGCTTGACGTAGCGGCCGCTGGAAGTCATAATTAAGCCACAGTTCCCAGCACACTGCACTGTGGCGGCCCCTTACACACCGCACCGCGGCAGCCCCCTGTATACTGGACCACGGCGTCCTTACAATGTCCACGGTGCCGCGGGCTGCACTGTGAAGCCCCAGGGGCCGCATGCAGCCCGTGGGACGCGTGTTTGAGACCCCTGCTGTAGATGCAGGTCCACATTACATGCTGTGTTAGCATGTCTATATACTATATGTATATAGTGTGGACCTCTATGTATAGTATAGCGCTGTGTGTACAAGATATACAGCGGGAAATCTTTACTGTGTATATGGCCCACAGCAGTCTCTATTGTGTATATAGTTACCAGCAGTCTCCATTGCGTATATAGCTACCAGCAGTCTAGATTATGTATACAGCTAGCAGCGGTCTCCAGTGTGTATACTGCTAGCAACAGTCGCTATTGTGTATACAGCTAGCAGCAGTCTCTATTTTGTATACAGCCAGCAGCAGTCTATATTGTGTATACAGCCAGCAGCAGTTTCTATTGTGTATACAGCTAACAGCAGTCTCTATTATGCATACAGCCAGCAGCAGTCTCTATTGTGTATAGAGCCAACAGCAGTCTCTATTGTGTATAGACCCAGCAGCAGTCTCCATTGTGTATAGAGATAACAGCAGTCTTCACTGTGTATACAGCCAGCAACAATCTCAATTGTCTATACAGCTAGCAACAGTCTCCATTGTGTATACAGCTAACAGCAGTCACTATTGTGTATACAGCCAGCAGCAGTCTCTATTGTGTATACAGCCAGCAGCAGTCTCTATTGTGTATACAGCCAGCAAGTCTCCATTATGTATACAGCCAGCAGCAGTCTCTATTGTGTATACTTTGTTTTTAATTCATGGAAATTCTTGTATCAACCTCCAGGTAATTGTTCAGGCTTTTTAATCTAAAAAATAGTCCGGAAAGAGCCGTCTGGTTTCTTTACCAGAAAGAGGGGACAGAAATACCCTGTCCCTCCTCCTGAATCGGAACCCAAACTAGGACAGCCTTGCCCAAGAGATTGAAAATCTCATTCTCCAGTGCCCACCATTCAACCTGAGATGCTCTGGGAGGAATGGTAAGGAATCTAGACGGAGGAAGATGTGGAAATCAGAGTTTCAGACCCAATGTTATTAAGTCCAAAATCCAATGGCGATGAAATTTGAGCCAAGGCTGGGAGGAAGAGAGAGAGCCGACCTCCCACCTAGGGAAGCACGTCACTTGGAGAACTTTTGGAGTCACGGGAGGACCCCTTAAACATGAACCCTTTTCCACCTTTCCTCCGGTCAGAGCAATTGGACTGATCTTTTTTCAGGCTCCGAAAGGGCTGTTTAAAGGAAGAAAAGGACAAATCTGGAAACTTTTTCTTCTTATCCCCTGCCTTCTCGAAGATGTCATCTAGGGCTGTTCCAAATAAAAATCCACCCTATCAGGGAAGAAGGCTCAATTTGTTTTTTATCTGCAAATCACCCGGCCAGTTCTTCAACCACAACACCCTCCTATCTGAATTGGAGGAGGCTGCGGATCTTGCTGTCAACATGGTGGAATCTGCTGCTGCATCTACAAGGAAGGCCACGGCCCCTTGCATAATGGGAATTGAGGCTAGAATTTCCTCTCTAGAAACCCTATTTTTTAGTTGGGAAACTAGCTGGTCAAGCCAGACCATCAGGGACCTGGCTGCACAGATAGCCGCCAGGCCTGTTCGCAGCCCACCTGCTGATGACTCCCAGGTGTTTTTAAGAAATTGGTCAGCCTTCTTGTCTAGGGAATCCTTTAAGGTGCCCATATCTTCAAAGGGCAAAAATTAGTTCTTATAAGCTTTTGCTACAGCTACATCTAATTTGGGTGCTTTATCCCAGGATGAACAAGAAGCCTCTTCAAAGGGACACTTGAGCTTTAGAAAAGAAGTAGGAGCACCCTTCTTATCTGGTTTCTTCCATCCTCTGGAAACCAAATCCTGGATCCGTTCATCCAGAGGAAAGGGACGACGTTTCTTTTGCCCCAATCCCCTCAAGATTAAGTCCAATTTAGATTGTTGCGTCTTTTCCTCCTCAATCCCAATCGTGGATCGGATTGTCTTAACTAGTCCGCCCACCTCCTCTACAGAAAAACAATGCCACCTATTAGAGCCAGGGAAGGACCCTTGTCCCATGACAATTCTACAATTCTCCTTTGGCGGTCTCATGGGAAGAATGACTGCTGCTGTGGTGTGACTTCTTCCTCTGAGACTCCATCTCTGGAGGAGCCTCTATGCCACTCATCTTGGTGCTTGACCTTCTTCTGTAGGGCAAAGCTGCAGTCAGGAAGCGAATGGAGCACTGAGGCACTGCTCCATTCAAACTTCCCACCTTTTGTGCCCTCTTGTCACTGCTCCTTGCTGCCGCCTCCCAGCCTGAACCCGGAAGTTCCGAGTAGATTACATGACTTGAAGTGCGTCATCGGGGTTCTCCTGACACGTCCATCCCCGCGCAGCAGCCGCCAATCAGCGGGCTCTGCCGGGTGTGACATCGTGGGCTCGCCCCTGGAAGTCTGGCGCACTCAGCACAGCCCGGACACTCGGTGAACGCCATCCACAACATGGCGCCGCCGGCCCAGAAGGCACCGACGCACACACCAGAGCCTACTCTCCGGGAACCGCAACCCTGGTGCCTGGAACCCACGGGCCCTGATCCAGCCTATCCCGCACCTTCCAGAGAGCAGCTGCACAGTCCTTCATGCTGCCCTCAGGTAAGACCCTTTAGGGTTCTGGTCTTCTGGAACCGCCGTTCCTGATACTCCCCATTCAAGAACAGGGAACTAACTGACATGGGGAGAGGAACCGCCCCTTTTAAAGCCTGATGGTTCCCTGTCCTTGGAGAGCTGATTCCTCTCTTGTTCTGGGTGCTGTCATGGCTGACCGATAAAAACGTATGAGAAAAACGCCACAGAAACTAACATGCTCATTCGTAAAACGGACACTCCTAAAGGGAAGAAATGGATCACTTCACAAGCGCCCTTTCTGAATGGCAAAAAATTAAAACCCATTGACTTGGTTGGGATTTCGAGTGGTCCGTTTTGTGCAGTGCACTGCAAAAAACAAATGCAAAAAATAACAGCAAAAATGGTAGGTGTGAATGTAACCTTACATGTAAATTCATAAGCAGCAAATTAAATAATGAGTCACTGCAGCCAAAGAATTGTTACCTTTTGGGGGTCAGAGGTCTCAGTTTATTGCTTCCACAAAGATTACACACTGGCCAGGAGTACGATTCTCTCTCATTTACTCCAACAACTTTCCCTGTAGAAAAAAAAAATAGATAATTTATATCTACTTAGATGAAATCTGTTTATATATTGCAATATATTATTTTGCATGAACAAATAATCCATCAAAATCAGGCAAAGTAGAGGGTAAAATATATGTTACACAAGATTGGCAGAAGACAATGGTAAAAGTATCAATTACAATACTTGCAAACTTTCACTCCATTGGCAAATCATGTTTATGCATAGGGTGGCTTGGTGGTTAGCACCACAGACGTGCAGGGCTGAGGTCCTGGTTTCAAATCCCACCAAGGACAACATCTGCAAGGAGTTTGTATGCTCTCACTATGTTTACATGGGTTTCCTCCGTGTACTCAGGTTTCCTTCCACAATCCAAAGACATGTTGATAGGGACCGGTTGCACTTGCGGCGCGGTTGCGGTAAACGCCATGCAAAGTATAGGCGTACATGCGGCAGGTGCGGCAAGTGCGGTTTTGCACTTGCGGCAGGTGCGGCCGCGAAAAAAAACGCGGTCAGCCGCGGTTCTTTTCGCGGCCGCACCTGCCGCAAGTGCAAAACCGCACTTGCCGCACCTGCCGCAAGAACGCCTATACTTTGCATGGCGTTTACCGCAACCGCGCCGCAAGTGCAGCCGGTATGCGGCAATTGCGGCAGATGCATTTTTTTCACCGCATCTGCCGCAAAATTCAAAAAACGCTGATGTGAAAGGGCCCTAAAAAAGGCAAATTGGACATAATTTCACACAATACCACAAAAATGGAATGGACAAAATTGTTGACACCTTTGCAAAACTGTGGGTCAACAACTTCATTTCAAGCAAATGATGCTAGTTTAAACTCACTTGTGGCAACTACCAAGTGAGGGCAATGTAAAAATCACACCTGAAACCAGATAAAAAGGGAGGAATTTGACTCAATCTTTGCATCATGTGTATGTGTGTGCCACACTGAGCATGGAGAACAGAAAGAGGAAAATTGCCTGAAGACTTGAGAACCAAATTTGTTGACAAATATCAAGCACCTCAAGGTTACAAGTCCATCTCCAGAGATCTTGATGTTCCTTTATCAACGATGCAGAACATAATTAAGATGGTTACAACCAATTGCACAGTGGTTACAACCCACTGCTAACAGAAGCACACGACAGAAGCACACGAATAAGCCAAAATCCTTCTGGGAAAGCATTTTGTAGATAGTTGACACCAAAATAGAGCTATTTTGCTAAAGCACATCATTCTGCGGTTTAGCAAAAACGGGATGAAGCCTACAAAGAAAAGAACACAGTACCTGCAGTAATGCATGATGGAGGTTCAAATATATTTTGGGATTGTACTGCTTCACCTGGTACTGGGTGCCATGACTATGTGCAAGGCATCATGAAATCTGGATTTTGCTTCACAATGTAGTGCACAATGTCAGAGACCTGGTTTTCTGTCATAAGTGATGGGTCTTCCAGCAGGACAATGTTTGTTTGTGTTACAAAACCCTTTTATCATAAGAACATTTTTAGCCACGTGTGCTACAGTAGCTTTTCTGTGGTCCTAGCAGACTAGCCTTAGCTCCCAACATGCTTTAACAACCCCTACTTGCTCTTGACCCTAGTGCCTGCTCAAAAGTTGTCTTTCATAGATGAATTATGGTAGCTATTAATCACTGCAAACTAGGATATTTAACAGTTATTTATTCTAAAGGGTGTGCAAACTTTATTCCAAAGATTGTTAAGTTGAGATTGACAATAACTTTGCTGCACCCATTTTTGGGGTTGTGTCTTAATTTATGGCCAATTTGCCTTTTATTTTCTCTGTTTTTTTTTTTGTATTGTTCCAAAACACACAAAGGAAATAATCATGTGTATAACAAAACATATGTAATTATAATACCTTTCGGGAGAAATATTTAATTTTCTGGAACAATTTCAAGGGTGCCAATACTTTCAGCCATTACAATATACAATATGTGCAAGAAGAATCTTTGATTTTTTAATAAGTGGCAATAAGCTGTCCCAGTATCTACTTTAAAGGGAACCTGTCACCTGGATCTAAACCCCTACACTATCACTACCTGTCCCTGCACCTTCCTAGCTGCTCCCTATCTATCCCTCTCTGAGCCAAATCCGCCTGATAAAACAGCAGAAAAATAATTTATAACTTACAGAAGTCCCTGAGGCTGGGGACTGAAAAGGCGGCCCCAGGCTCCATTCTGCCCCTCCTCGATGCAGCAGCACACGCCCCGCTGGGCGGCATTATTCTTTCTTCATCGCCGCCTCCTCCATTTGGAATCTCCCGCCTGCTTTACATCTATCATGTTGTGGTGATGCGACCTCGATGTGTCCCCTGCCCGGGACACAGCATATGGGAGATTGTATCTTCTGCTCGGTAGTAGCACACACAGGGTAAGCTGCTATTGGAGCTAAGTGCTGATTGAAAGCACTGACGCCCAGGTGTGCGGGTGAATAGGAGATGATATGAGCTGCCCTGGGCTGTGGGGAGGGGTGGAGTGTGTCAGGACAGCAGCAGGAGCTGCTGTGTAGAGAGCTGTGCGAAGATTTAACACAGCCTGTGAGCTCTCTCAGAGTGGACATTCATGAGGCTAATGAGCGGACGGTGAGGAGAGAAAGGTTGTATGCTGACCTAACACAGCTTACCCAGGGGAAGGTACAGAGCTTCTATATCAGCTGTTGGGATTGTATGAGGTTGTACTCGGCTGCGCCCCGGAACCTGGAGGTCTGTGAATACCTAACTGTGCCATTAAACTGTGTGCTGTGTGAGTAAATACCTGAGTCACTGCCTTCTGTCGTGCCAATTCTAACCGCTACCTTACAGTGTAAAGCGGGTGGGAGATTTCAAATGGAGGAGGTGGCGATGAACAAAGAATAACGCCGCCCAGTGGGGAGTGTGCTGCTGCATCGAGGAGGGGCAGAATGGAGCCTGGGCCTGCCTTTTCAGTCCCCAGCCTCAGGGACTTCTGTAAGTTATAAGTTATTTTTCTGCTGTTTTATAGGGCGGATTTAGCTCAGAGAGGGATAGATAGGGAGCAGCTAGGAAGGTGCAGGGACAGGTATTGATAGTGTAGGGGCTTAGATCCAGGTGACAGGTTCCCTTTAAAGACAATCAACAACACACAGATGCATCGCTTATTTTGTGACAAGCTACATTATATTAAACAAAATATTTATCAGTTTTATCCTGTACACGTTATGAAAAAAAAAGCTAATTAGAGTATGAAGCAAAATTGAAAATAACTTGCAGTAAACAACAGTAAGGATGTGTAATTTCGAAGTGTGGTAATTAGCCCAACAAATTGGCACCACACTGGAAGCTCTGCCCTAACACTATTTATCTAACCATTTGTAATTGCAGGTCTGAAACAACATTAAACACAGACGCCAACAAGTAAGGAAAATTATTCTGCCTCAGTAATCATCAAAAGTGTCCGGGAAATTGAGCATGTTGATGAACCGCAACATGTCTCCTATTTTTCTTACACAATTATGCTATATTTAAAGTAAAACTTCCACTCTCAAATATGTGACATAAATAGTGTATATAAGGCATAAACATACATGCACCGTCACCCCAAGTAATATCTGACTAGGAAATGCGTCAGTGAGTTTGGCTTGGTTGCTATAGGTACTAGACAGCCTTGGGAAAGATGGACCACCTTAAACTTGATGTGACTTACTAGAAGTGCTTGATGATGTAAGGATCTACAATGGTTTAAAGTGGAGAGACAGGTAATGTCGAGTAATGTATCTGGATGTACAGATGTAATGGAAAATGAAATGATGTGATGTCTCTGCATGCTGTTCTCCCCACTACTGCTAGGACAAACAGTACAATTTCAACATTTTTATTTACTTTTTTACAAGCTGAACTTATTTTGCTCAAACTAAAGACGGTTTCACACAACCGTAATTCAGCCACATTTAAACATCTGTTTCACAGACACAAACATTATGGTTCTGTCAAACCAAATTTTCATCACCCTATCATGCTATGATGGGCCTGGGCAAATTATGGCCTGCAGGCTTGGTTGTCCTGGTCTGCAGGCCAGGCAGGAAAAAAAACAAGGGCCAGAAACAGTGGCATACTACACCATGCACCCACCCATCATCACCTCCACCCATTGACTACATTTCACAGGTGAAGATGCAGAAACTGTTGAACATAAGTGAGCAACTGGGAGCCCTTGGCATCTTTTTTCCAGCATTCTCCCTTTCCAACAGAGTCTCAACGTACCGTCACACGCGGCAATATTGCTAGGCAATTTCACTGGCAATATGCTAGTTGCAGTGAAATCATGGACACATTGTTCCATTTTGTTGCTGTGTACAAATGGAACAATGTGTCCATGATTTCACTGCAACCAACAAATTGCCAGTGAAATTGCCTAGCAATATTGCTGTGTGTGACGGTACCTTCAGAGTTGCAAGCACAATTATATCACTAGATGAGGTCTACTGTGTGGAGACTCAATACACAAGCAGCATTGCATTGGGGGGAACAGAGTTAGGTTAATAGTTTTATGTATTTATTTCTATTGCCAGACCGTGTGTTGATGAAACTGTGAAGCCATCTTACTGTTTATGGGTGGCTGTACGGTTCATCATAGTGTGTGTCTGCGTGTGCGTGCGAGTGAGGTGTGGATATCATACTGTATAGGGAGCTGTTTGCCCATACTGTGTAGAGCACTGCAGGCTATCAGACTGTATGTTGGGGGCTGTGGGGTCCATCATATTCTGGTACTAAGATGGGGATACATTTTACTATGTGTGTGACTGGAAGTGGGATGTTCCAGGGTCCACCATACCATGTGTGGAGGGTGTGGCGTTAATCATACTGTGTGTGTGTGTGTGTGTGTGTGTAGCTTTACCGGCCATCATACTGTCTTTGGGGCTTTGTGGACCATCATCATATGTGTGGTGGAGTTGGTGGGCCATCATTATATGTGTGGTGGGCTTTGTGAGCCATCATTGTGTGTGTGGGGACAGCTTTGTGGGCCATAATACTGTAAATGGGAGGAAGGTCTATGGAGTCATTATGCCTGTGTGGGACAGTTTGGTGACATCATATTGTGTAAGTGGTAGTAGGGGAGAAGTGTCAATCAAGGTACAAGAGTTGAATGACAGGAACAGTAGAATTTATAAAAAGCAGTAATTTAAGCAATTTATATGGCTTTGATTAGCAGGTACTGGTAAGCATACTTGTTACAATAAGCCCTACAGTAGCAATTATTAGGTTAAGTTCAATTGTCCAGCAATCATTTGTTAGAACGGATCCAGCAGCAATCCATTGTTAAAAAAAAAAAAGTTGTGTAGACAATTTTTTTGCCCAGCTAAAAAAAAGTTGATTTCAACTAAATCCATTTTTTTGAAGTCTATGGAAAACGGATCAAATAAATAACCATCCATTTTCTTACATTTGAAATTAAGTAAGCAAAAAATGGATCTTTTCAATAAAAAAAAAAACGGGTGGCTATTTAACTAATTTGTTTTCAATAGACTTAAATGTTAAACAAAAATAAAACCAGTTGAAATTATTTTTTTTAGGCTTAATTGTATCTGCACAACAATTTTTTAATATTTTTTTTATATCAGGGAATTGATGCTGCATCTGTTCTAACAGATGATTACTGGACAAGACAATGGAGGCCTCAGCTACAACAACTAGTCAACATAGTTAATTCTGTTCAATATTAAAGAAAAAAAGTTAAAATAAAATCATAATATTAAGTAGAATTTAGTTTGGCATGTTGATTTCTCCCTCCACAATAGTCACTGCCTCTCATATGGTCCCTTGGGAAAATCAGTACATTTCAGTTTTAAGGGATGCTCAGGAGAAGGAGATATTTCAGGATTTTCTGATGTTCAAGATTTGCAGTGCATATTCAGCTCTGCAAATCAGCAGCTATCCATAGTAAAATACAAGTAAATAGTGTGTTAATAAAATTTCAACAAAACGATAGCATGCTGCATATTTTCCCTCAAGGATATCACACTATACTATGCTATAATAAAATATGGTGAAATCCGCAACCAACATGCAGATTTTGTTGCAAATTTGTGACAAAATCTGAAGTCACAATTTTCTCCAAGAGGGAGGCTTTACTGTGTGGAACCGCAAGGGATGCAATCAGCCGAGGGTAATGGGAGTTGCCCAGATCTCCAGGCACGCAACGCTTTTAAGTGTATCTGCATTTTCATGACCGCATTTTTAACATGGTCTTTCCCATACTGTAAAAAGTTAGACTAGACAGACAGACAAACAGACAGATAGACAGAAAAACAGAAAAAAATGCACAGCACTCACAGACATAGTGTGAACTGGCGCCATGCCAGCAGGGACGCTGGATCAAACAACCAGAAAAAATTTCTCTGCAGCACTCAGCTACTCCCAATAATGCACACATGCTAACAAGCGGTATATGAGGAAAAAATGTAAAAACTTAAGTTTTTTTAAAAAAAAATCAATATTCTTATTTTTTTATTTTCTGAGGTTCTTGGTACATACATTGGCCAATGTCTGTTGGCTCCATGTCTACACTTAGCACCCTCATCGCACACAGGTGGTCTGAGGTTGAGATGGTGTCCACCCACTTAGAAGTGGGACAGGGAGGAAAAGGAGGACAGGGATGTCAGCTTAGGACTCATCAGACCTGAGGTCACCGTGTTGTGGTTGATGAGCAAACAGACATTGGCCAATGTATGTACTAAGAACCTCAGAAAATAAAAAAATAAGAATATTGAGTTTTTTTAAAAAAAACGTAAGTTTTTAAATTTTTTCCTCATATACCGCTTGTTAGCATGTGTGCATTATTGGTAGTAGCTGAGTGCTGCAGAGAATTTTTTTCTGATAGATAGATAGATAGATAGATAGATAGATAAACAGAAATAACAGGTGATCCAGGGTCGAGATGGTGTCCGCCCACTGAGAAGTGGGGGGGTGGACAAGGAGGATAGGGATATCAGCGTTAGGACTCATCCGACCTGAAGTCACTTTGTCGCAGTTGATGAGCAAACAGACATTGCCCATGTGTGTACCAAGAACTTCAGAAATAAAAAAATAAGATTTTTGAGTTTTTTTAATCAAACGTAAGTTTTTAAACTTTTTTCTCAAATACATATAGCTTGTTAGCATTTGTACATCATTGGTAGTAGCTGAGTGCTAAAGAGAATTTTTTCTAGATAGATAGAAGATAGATAGATAGATAGATAGATAGATAGTAAATAGGAGCAGTACTTTTTCCTCATAAGGTGGGTGCATTTCAGCCCAGAGTGGGGTTCAGACACTCCTCAATACAGACCAGTAAACAAGACAGCAGCACTCCGTTCTCAGATGTAGATAGCCTTTATTGGCCTTCAGGCAATGGTGTGACGTCACACCATTGCCTGAATGCCAATAAAGGCTATCTACATCTGAGAACGGAGTGCTGCTGTCTTGTTTACTGGGATGGATAGATAGATAGATAGATAGATAGATAGATAGATAGATAGATAGATAGATAGATAATTGGATAATAGATTAGATAGATGATTTGATAGATGATTAGATAAATGATTAGCTAAACGATTAGATTGATAGAAACCAAAAAATGCAGCAGGCAAGCCTTAAGAAGGAATCTTTGAGAATTGAAATGTAGCAACAGAACCACCAGGGTCAATAGAGATCTGTAACTGAACTTTTTGAGTGCTGCCTGCTTCATTTTTTGGTATGTACCCAGCAATTGAAATATTGCAATGTAGGCATTGCACTTAAAGATAATCTTACCCTATGTGCTGCTCTTAATTTTTTCAATTTAGATAGAGAGATAGATAGATCTTAGGCTGCCTTCACATCACGATTTTGAGGCATCCGAACATATCCGTGTCAAATCGGATACACTTGGATGCGATTTGGCCTCCCATGTATTCCTATGGTGCACGGATCGGATGTTATCCCTAATGGCATCTGAGTTTCACTCCGTGCGTAGCTGTCCAATTTCATCACGGAGGCAAAATCGCAACCTGCTGACGTGTCAGTTAATCGGCTCTGTGACATCACGAGAGGTCCTTGCAGCCAGATGGTGACTGTCGCATCCCCAAAGGCGGCAGAAAGGTAAAGTATCCTCTGGGAGGACTTTTATTATTTTTAAAAGACCGGAGGGGAGTGGACATGGGATAAGACAGGGGGGACAGGATAGAAGACTGGGGGGAGCAGAGATAGAGGAGGGACAGACAGGGAAGATGTAGGGAGAACAGGGAGAGACAGGGACCACAGGATCCACACGGATGCTGCATAACACAGATACGGATGGCTATTTGCAGGGATCCGTGTGGATACATGGCTGTCCGGGGGATCCGACCTAAACACTGATCCCCACGGACAGCCACAAATCATGATGTGAAGGCAGCCATACACTAGTGCCCCGCTGCATGGTTCCGGGTCCACTCATTAAGCTTCATGCATATACATTGCACTGAACAGCAATGGCCAATCACACATGCTCACTCTCTGTGCCAGCATCTGTGATTGGCTGTTGCAATCAGAATGCACCTTCACAATCTGTACCAGTGTTTGCTTGTTATATGTTGTTAAAATAAATAAATACATCTTGGAAAAAAAAATGCATAGGGGTCCCCTGTATTTTTTTCATTCTCAGCACAGATAAAGAGGACAGCTGTGGGCTGCAACCCCAGTGATGCACTTCATATTGGCTGAGTATCAAATATGGAGTCCCCACACTGATTCCTTTTATTATATAAATCATTAAAAAAAACAGCAGCATGGTGTTTCCCTCCCCCCCTTCATTTGTTATTCAGCCAAGATAAAGCACATGGCTGGAAGTTGTTATTCTTACCCTGGAGAGGCACATAGTTATTTCCCCCCAGGGTAAGAATGTCAAATTGGGGGCAGGGGTGAACTAAACCTCTCCACCGCCTGAGGCGAAGAGCAGGTGGGGGTTCTAAGCAGTCTGACGGCGGGATTGAGGAGCAGGGTGGGGGTTGGCAGTGGTTGGTTGGGGTGCTAGCAGTCCGATGTGTGCACATACCTTCTTGTTGTGGAGGCAGGCGGCGGCCAGCAGGCAGGAAGGAAGCCGCCATGTGAAGGGCGCCACCCACCTTCAGCATTACAGCTCTCCTGCCTCCTTGCCGCCTGAGCAGCAGGATCAACTTGTCCAATGGATGCTGTGGCCCTGATTGGGGGGATCCCATGCTGCAGTTTTTTAAAATGATTTACTTCAAAGAAAACAGCATGGGGCATGTCCTGTCCATGGAGAGGTGAGGACGCTGAACTTCTAGCTCCTGCTGCTCCCCACGTCGAATTTTTTTTTTCCCGGTAAATATGTTTTTATTAAACAAGTAAATGTATTTTAGCAATACAGTTATCGAATTTTAACCTAAATCGGCAATACCTGTTGGCTACACCGGCTGTATATACCAGGTAAAAAGAGGCGTAACCAGCCCAGTATTCATCAGAGCCCACTGATGACACCAGCTGCAGGAATTACCTGCTTTCTAAGAAGCGCAGGCAGAAGTGGAGTAGGCCGCGTCGCCCATAAGATGGCGGATCTTGCTTGTTGGGAGCGGTGCAGCAAGGTAGGGATAGAAGATGCCCTAAGCAGCAGTGGTGTAGAGAGCGCCCCTCACCCCATCAAGCACCAGAGATGGCGTGGATCGGCGCTCAACTGCTCATGCCCCACCTCCACCCGACGCCAGTAAATTGCAGCCACCTACCCACTCCTATGTGGCAGCATCCCAGGCCTGTTCTACCCACGGAACAGACAGCTCCACGCAGGGAGAAAAAGCCCTGCACACGTCACTTCCCACCACAAGGCCCCCTGGAGACATGGCATATACGGGAGGAGATGAGATGTTAGAGGACAATGGGTCCCAGGGCTGTACAACCCGCACAGCCTCAGCAAGTTCAGAGGAGCTAATGGGGCACATAGACCTACATCCCTGGGAGCTGATGAAACCCATGGTCCACAGGGATGGTCACACACTGGGCCGCCCCGCTGTGAATCTAAATGGGACTTTTCCAGATGCTGAGCTACCCCTTACTGTAAACCCAGTAGGCCTGACCATAAACGATAGGAGATCCCACACATCCCGGAGGTCACCCTTGCCCCTCAGACACCAAATAGAGGGGTTTGGCCTGACCTTAAAGCCCGCATAAAGGTCATCCCCACCAGGGAAGAGATGGAGGGTTTCCTCCACAGAATGGAGTTCTCCTTTAAGGCTGAGGTGGCTGCATTCAGGGGCGAAGTCCACCAGCTCACAGTCTAAATCCACTACAATTGATCTGACCAGGTGTATAGAGGCCCTCAAAAGACTAGTCTCTAGCCAATCCTCTGAGTTTCCTATTAGATCTCATGGAGGACCTGGAGAACCGTAACAGATGGAATAACGTTAGGGTCCGAGGCTTGCCAGAATCTATCCCTGCAAAGTACTTGGACACTACACTCCATGAATTCTTCAACTCCATCCACAATATGCCCGAGGGTATGGTACACCGCTTGAATTAGACTGAGCACATAGATCTCTGGGTCCTTTTCCATCCGAGGGTGGCAGACCCAGAGACATTATTTGCAGGGTCCATAACTTCAGAGCTAAGGAGGACATCCTTGCAAGAGCCTGGTCCCATGAAGCAAAAGAAAAAGAAAAGTTCCAGCACCATGCGTCTCTTCATTAAAATCTTCAGTATTTTATTTTCACGTCAAGATAAAAAACAATCTATAAAGCTAAATTATCTGGCTCACCAATGATGCTCATCAACAGACGCTGAAAAAGCGTTCGACAGAGTCAATTGGGACGTTTATGGGGGAAACCCTGGCCCATATAGGCTTGGGAACTAGGATGATGCTTTGGGTGTTGTCGCTGTACTCGGTTCCGTCTGCTAGTGTGTGGGTGAACGGCATTCTATCGGAGCCGTTTGACATCTTGAACACAACCAGACAGGGTTGTCTGTTGTCTCCATTGATTTTTATATTATCTCTCAAACCATTTCTGTGACACATACAGGTGAACCAGGTTATATCTGGTATCAAGGTGCATTTGTCCACATTTAAAATTGCTGCCTATGCAGATGACCTGTTGTTTTTTCTGACAAACCCAGCGATTTCTCTCTCTAACCTTTTGAAAGAGATGGAGATGTATTCTAGCCTCTCCAATTTTAGAGTTAATGAATCAAAATCTGAAGCGTTAAATATATCTCTTCCACCCAAACTAGTTGAGAGTTTGAGAGGAACCTTTGGGTTTCGCTGGTCACAGCGGGCTATAACTTATCTGGCACTACAGATAACCTCTGACCTAAAAGACCTCTACGAGGCCAACTTCCCTACCCTTTTATGTTTAATTCGGGCTGATTGTGATAGATGGATGAGATTAACATTTACATGGCTGGGCAGATGTCAGCTCTTTAAAATGACGATTTTGCCTAAGATTTCATATTACCTGCAAGCCCTCCCTATTAGAATACCCTCCTCCTTCTTTAAGTCAATCTCGTAAATATAGATCGCTTTTATATGGAATAAGAAGTGGGCCCGTGTGGCGAAGTCGATTCTTTTTCGATCCAAGAGAGAGGGTGGAGTTGGGCTTCCAGATATTGCATTGTACTATCAGGCAAACCACTTGGCACAACTATTAGATTTGTGCAGAAATGCGGGCAATAAGAGCTGGGTCCAAATCAAACAGAGTTTCACACGGCTTCATCTACACACTTTACCGTGGGTAAAATTAAGCTTGACTAATGACCTTTTTAACCACCCGACCATCGGCCCCACATTATTTGTTTGCCATAAGTTAATCTGCTCAACACTGATACCCACTGACTCGATCTTCACTCCGATAATTAGTCACACAGAGTTTACGCAGAGCATTGATGATCCAATTTTTACACATTGGATCAATTCAGGTATCAACAGGGTGGAGAGTTGGGGAAGAGATGAAGCATGGTCAACTCTGGAAACACTGACCTTTATTTCAACCCCTGTTTGTTGGGATTTTGGAGATTGAAGCATTGCCTTCCTTGTGATCCTTTTATGTCACAGCAGCGCGGACCGTGGTACACCTCTTCCTAACTACGGATTATCGATTTACACGTGCAGTGGCGGTGGAGGTCCAGCGGCAGCTGTATTAATGCACTCAAGCCTGGTTGTGGGCATATACTACCAAACTAGGTGAGTGGACACTACATATCACCGTGTCTAATAGTGTCATCATTGATAGGGCACTATTCTGCGCCTCACTTGTCTCCTTTGTTTTTTTATACAGTACTCCGATAATTAGTCACACGGAGTTTATGCAGAGCATTGATGATCCAATTTTTAGACACTGGATCAATTCAGGTATCAACAGGGTGGAGAGTTGGGGAAGAGACGAAGCATGGTTAACTCTGGAAGCACTGACCTCCATTTCAATCCCCTGTTTGTTGGGATTTTGGAGATCTTTACAACTGAATAACTCCCTCCGTAGCCTCCCGCCTAAAGCAGAGTTTCGTAGGTCCAAAACAGTATTTGAAACCCTATGCCAGGGCATGGGCTCATGTAGACATGCTTTTTCTAAAACATACGCGCTACTGACCTCACCTTCAGATCTGACGACACCTAGTTTCATGTTACAATGAAAAGCAGACCTGGACTTGAAGCTTAGCCCAGAACAGAGAATCAGGATATTTACTTTGGCACATGTTACTTCGATTAGTTCGCGCTTCCAAGAGGCAAATTATAAAATACTTACACAATGGAACAGGGTCCCTCCACTTCTACTTAAAATGTTTCCTGCTACTGACTCAGTGTGTTGGAGGTGCGGCGTGGTGGAAGGCACATATCTGCATATATTCTGGGAATGCAGTGTCCTCGGCCCATTTTGGTCCGAAGTATGTAACACTGTTCGTGTGATCACAAATTTTAGGGGAGATCTGGGTCCGGCATTGTTCCTGCTCCACCACTGCGAGATGCCCATTAAGAGATACAAATATTCCAGACTACGATTCTTGGTGATGGCAGCCCAGGCATGTGCACCTATGTCGTTGTGGACAGCAAAGGTAAATGACCTTATGCATATGGAGGATTTAACTTCTTCAGTACATGACTCGTATACGATCTTTCGAGATACATGGTTCAACTGGATGCAATTCCAACAGACTTATAAGAAACTTTGTGGGACGAGTGATTGTTCAGACTGATAGATTCTTTATGATGCAGAGTAGGGTTGCATTCTGCTTCTCCTCTTCCCCCTATACCCCCTCTCTTTTTTTTTTTTTTTCTACTATCTCTTTTCTTTCTTATCTTGGGTTTATCAACACTTTCTGATTTTATTGTTCAGTATATACAATTTAATGTGCTTTATTTGTATGTTAAAAAACTATAAATAATGAATTATAAAAAAAGATTAAAAAAAAAACACCATGTCGGGATGGAGCCCCTAATCGCATGACACGTTTCAAACAAATTTCTTAATCATAGGCATATGAACAATACATAAAAATATCCCTATAAACCTATTCCATTAAGTGATACTATGTACACCTGCTACTTGACATAGTTGGTTAACATACATTACAAATTCAAATGGGAGACAGCCTAAAAATCATGGCGCCTACATAGACCGTCGCCTCCTTATTTACACAAAAATAAGTTTGTAAAAGACATCTCCACTTTCTCAGTACAACAGCTTTACATACTTTTTTAAAGAATGATGGAAATATAGAATAGTGCACAGCAGAGAGGAGAGAGGAACTGCAGTGTAAAGCAAGAAAAAAAGAGAGAGAAAAAAGGGGGTGAATCTACAGTTTAAAGAAAGGAGAAACTGCAGTGTAAATTAAGGAGAAAAGAAAGAGAAGCCGCAGTGTCAAGTAAAGAGATAAGAGAAAGAAAATGCAGTATAATGCAAGAAGGAGAGGAAAAAAAAAAGCTTTTCTTCCATTCTCTTAACTGTACACTGCAGCTTCTCATCCTCTCCTCCTTGCTTTATACTGCAGTTTCTTCCTTTCTCTTTTACTCCCCCTTTTTTCTCTCTCTTTCTTGCCTTATACTGCATTTCCTTTCTCTTATCTCCTTACCTGAAACTGCAGCTTCTCTTTCTTTTCTCCTTAGGCTGGCTTTGCACTACGTTTTTTACTATCCTGTTCAGGATCGTTTTTGGCCCCATGTATCCCTATGGCACCGGATTGGCCCTATTTGGCCATCCGGTTTTGTGAATCCGATGCAGGATTCGTTTCTGTCCTGTTTTTCACTGGTCCCAAAAACGAGGCCTGCAGCGTTTTTGGGCTCCGGTGACAAAACAGGACAGAAACGAATCCTGTCCTGTCCAGCACACTTAACATGGGGGCCTATGGCACCAGATCCAGGAAACAACAGAATCGTTTCACAGATCCAGAGCCAGGGTACAGAGCATGCGCAGAACAGGAGCTCTGTACCCATTGTAAATCTGTCTAATATCACTTTAGCAGTGTATCTATACACACTACTTAAGTGATATTAAATAAAGTGATGGTTAAAAATAAAAAATAATAAATACCTTCCGGCGACCACGAGTATCCCACACTGCATCTCCTGGCCATTCAAGGACCTTGCATGATGTCACTGGGAGGGCGGGGCAACTCGATCACATGACCACATCAGCGCGGGTTTTAATTGGTGCTGATGCGGTCATGTGATCGGGTTGCCCCATCCCTGCCAGTGATATCATGCAAGGTCCTCAAATGCTGGGAGATTCAGCGTGGGACACTCAGAAGTTGTTGGAAGGTGAGAATTTATGATTTTTTAATCATACCTTTATTTAATATAATTTTAGCAGTGTATATAGATATGGTACAGGTACAGTGTTGGCCAAAAGTATTGACACCCCTGAGATTCTGTCAGATAATACTCAGCTTCTTCCTGAAAATGATTGCAATCACAAATTTTTTGGTATTATTATCTTCATTTAATTTGTCTTCAATGAAAAAAACACAAAAAGAATTGTCCTAAAGCCAAATTGGATATAGTTCCACACCAAACATAAAAAAGGGGGTGGACAAAAGTATTGGCACTGTTAGAAAAATCATGTGACGCTTCTCTAATTTGTGTAATTAGCAGCACCTGTAACTTACCTGTGGCACCAAACATGTGTTGGCAATAACTAAATCACACTTGCAGCCAGTTGACATCTATTAAAGTTGACTCAACCTCTGTCCTGTGTCCTTGTGTGTACCACATTGAGCATGGAGAAAAGAAAGAATACCAAAGAACTGTCTGAGGACTTGAGAAAAATAATTGTGAGCAAGCATGAGCAATCTCAAGGCTACAAGTCCATCTCCAAAGACCTGAATGTTCCTGTGTCTACCGTGCGCAGTGTCATCAAAACTTTTAAAGCCCATGGCAATGTGGCTAATCTCAGATGCGGACGGAAAAGAAAAATTGACAAGAGATTTCAACGCAAGATTGTGCGGATGGTGGTTAAAGAACCTCGACTAACATCCAAACAAGTTCAAGCTGCCCTACAGTCCGAGGGTACAACAGTGTTAACCCGTACTATCCGTCAGTGTCTAAATGAAAAGGGACTCTATGGTAGGAGACCCAGGAAGACCCCACTTCTCAACCCGAGACATAAAAAAGACAGGCTGGAGTTTGCCAAAACTTACCTGAGAAAGCCTAAAACGTTTTGGAAGAATGTTCTCTCTTTTTGGGCAAAGGCACCAACATAGAGTTTACAGGAGAAAAAAAAGAGGTATTCAAAGAAAAGAACACGGTCCCTACAGTCAAACATGGTTCCCTGATATTTTGGGGTTGCTTTGCTGCCTCTGGCACTGGACTGCTTGACCGTGTGCATGGCATTATGAAGTCTGAAGACTACCAAAAAATTTTGCAGCATAATGTAGGGCCTAGTGTGAGAAAGCTGGGTCTCCCTCAGAGGTCAAAAAGCACTAGAAAATGGTTTGAGAAAAAGCACTGGAGACTTCTAAGGTGGCCAGCAATGAGTCCAGGCCTGAATCCCATAGAACACCTGTGGAGAGATCTAAAAATGGCAGTTTGGAGAATGCACCCTTCAACTATCAGGGACCTGGAGCAGTTTGCCAAAGAAGAATGGTCTAAAATTCCAGCAGAGCATTGTAAGAAACTCATTGATGGTTACCAGAAGCGGTTGATCGCAGATATTTTGGCTAAAGGTTGTGCAACCAAGTATTAGGCTGAGGGTGCCAATACTTTTGTCCGGCCCCTTTTTGGAGTTTTGTGTGAAATGATCAATGTTTTGCTTTTTGCTTCATTCTCTTTTGTGTTTTTTAACTGAAAACAAATTAAATGAAGATAATAATACAAAAGAATTTATGATTGCAATCATTTTCAGGAAGAAACTGAGTATTATCTGACAGAATTGCAGCAGTGTCAATACTTTTGGCCAACACTGTATCTCACCAGCGATGTGCAAAACTACGCACTAGCGATCCAGAATTATACCGAGATCATGTGGAATTGTCACTCCATAGTGTAGCATTGAGACCGTTGGTCATTGTCCCTGTCAAACAACAACGTAGAAATGATCCAGAGCAGTGTGTAACGATCAACGATCTCACAGCAGGGGCCAGATTGTTGGTGCGTGTCATACATAACGAAATCGCTAACGGGATCACTGTTGCGTCACAAAATCTGTGACGCAACAGCGATCTCGTTAGCGATCTCGTAATATGTGACAGGGCCTTTAGGCAGCACTTTACAATTCAGAGGGGACATATACAAACAATATGAGGCAATACAGAACAACAAAAATTAAAAAACCATGAGGAGTGAGGTCCCTGCTTGCAAGCTTACATTCTTTTAAAAAGTATGTAAATCTGTTGTACTGAGAAAGTGGAGATGTCTTTTACAAACTTATTTTTGTGTAAATAAGGGGGCAACGGTCTATGTAGGTGCCATGATTTTTGGTAGGATGTCTCCCATTTGAATTTGTACTGAATGTTAACCAACTATGTCAAGTAACAGGTGTACATGGTATCACTTAATGGAATAGGTATATAAGGATGTTTTTATGTATTGTTCATATGCCTATGATTAAGAACTTTGAAACGCCTCAGACGTTTTGGGACTGCGTCCCTGTGTGATGTTTTTTATCTTGACATGGAAATAAAACATTGAAGATTTTAATGAAAAGGTGGCCTGGTGCTGGAGCTTTTCTTTTTCCTTTGCTATTGCTAATGAGTGGTATCCAGCCACTTGTTCCTGGCACTTGTGTTCATCTGGATTCTGGTGAGGCACCACTAATCCGCTTCCCTGCTCCCAGTATCATGCCGGTCCCATGAACCCCTACACTATCAAGGCAACCCTTTCAAACTGATGTCTGACTTATCCCGCCGCAAGCTACTAAAGCGCAGGGCTCTTTGTCCTTTATTGGAGGTTCTGCTCAGCAACAACATCTCGTGTGCCTGTGGTTTCCCTTTTCGCCTATAGGTTTGCAGGGAAGGCCAACTTTTCTCTGTTTGCCATTAGGGGGATAACCCAGCATTCCTGGAGGGCCTTGGGATTCATTTCTCCAATCTCAATATCACGGAGTGGCCAGGTTCACCCGTGGGTAGAAATGAAACCTGGACTCCGAGAGAACAAATGGCATTACGGCGTACAAGAAGGGGGGTACTGGGTGATGAGAACTGGGAAAAAAGGCCCCAACCCTCTCGGTCATGGTTGAATTTTAGGTTGTACCCATGCTACATGCGGACGCGTTCTTTACTCTAAAAGGCTCCTTACATATGACAGTATACTGTAAGCCTTTGCCTGCATCACACAGATATTGACATATGAACGTTTCTATTTGATACTCTGCTATTATTGCTATTTAGTTCATTTATATTTCTATGCATTAGAGGTATTTTGTGTGGGGAGGTCCTGCTCTGCTTGGAAAGGCCTTACCCCAAGGGGGATCCACATGCTGCAGGCAGGTGTGGAATGCACTGCATCTACCCCACCCCACTACTGATCCCAGAGTCCGGAATCAGTTACCTTGTAACTCAAAACCCTCTTTACTACCCTTTTTTTCCTTACTATTTCTATTTCTTCTTTACTTCGTCTCCTTACCTAGTTCATTCTATATCCACTCTCCTCGCCCTCCTTTTTACCTTCCCTATCCCAACCCTACTTGGCTCTCCTGGGTTACCCCCCCAACCCCCGGGCTCTAATTCTGACCTCAGTTTGCCCGTTCACCCTGTTTCTATTTTGTTGCTCTTCTTTAAGCTGTCCTACAAGGTGCTTCATAACATGGCTGATCTGAAAATTGGAACCCTTAATATGAGAGGCTTTAATACCCCCCAAAAATGCTCCCAAATCTTCTTCGACATGCAGAAACAAAATGTTCAGATTTTATTACTTCAGGAAACGCATTTTAAAACTGGGTCCTTACCTAATTTTAAACACAAATTTTGCCCAGTATGGTTCCGTAGTACTAACGCTGACTCTTGGGTCAAAGGGAGTATCTGTAGCAATCCACAAAAACTTGACCCATATGGTAAAAGATTCTAGACTCGATAAAGGGGAGGTACATTTTTCTCAAATTGCACGAGGCCAAATCCATTTTGACTGTTAGTAACTGGTATCTGCCAAACAGGGACCAAATTTAAGTTTACAGGTCTCTCCTGACCCGACTTGCTGAATTCGAATGGACAACGATTATCGGGGATGATTTCAACTTTACTATGGATCACTGTGCTGACTCCACCTCAGGGAGAGGCACAATCCCAATGAAACGACGAGGGCGCTCAAGAAAATTCTCCACACTCTCCAGCTTATCGATATCTGGCGGATACTCAATCCCCAAGGTAAACATTACACTTAATACTCCCACGTGCACAATTCTTAAAGTCGTGGGACCCCACTGTCAGTATCGGAGATCTCCTATCAGACCATGCCCCAACATGTGCGGCAGCGTGATTGACAGAGAGCAGGAGTAGGGAGGGCAGACCCAGCAGAAGAGGTGGTGATGGCAGATACATAGAAGGGGCGGAACAAATGAGGAGGCAGGGAGGATTGTGCCAGAGACGAGGACCTCTTATTCAGATCCCACCCAAGCAAAATCTTATCTGTAAAGTTTGTAAAGTCTTTTTTAAAGCTTACTGGGGGCTAGATACATGGGGGACCCCTTCCCTGAATGCAGCAGACATGCTGCATTCAGTGCTGCATTTAGTTTGCCATGCACCAGGGAGGTGACAGGTCCTCTTTAATATTATTTATTTAACACACATATGACAGCAGGTTGGTTGCCATATACTAATGTGTATGGTAATCAAGTACAGACACCGGTATGGATTATGGGGGTGCAGTTTGATTGCAACAGCCAATCACGGACACAGTCACAGAGAGTGAGCGTCTGTGATTGGCCGTTGCCGTTTAGTGCAGTGAATATGCATTAAGATTAATGAGCGGACCAGGAAGCATGCAGTAGGAGACTGGTGAGCTCTATCTATCCTATCTATTTTAACTTTTTACAGCATGGGAAAGACCATATTAGAAACACCCATTCATTTGTATTGTGGAAATCTTGGTGAGATGCGCTGCCTTAAGCAGCAAATTTTTCCTCATCAAGTTTTTCACTGAGAAAAAAATGGCAGATTGGCAATGTACTATAGTTTAACCTTCTTTTACCTTCTTGCGAGTACAACCCGATGTTCTATTGGATTGCATTCGGCAAGTTTAAACACAGATGTGAGCGAACCCTAATTCTTTAAGACCCTTTGGGCAAGAACTGTAGTTTTGCATTCAACACACAGACACCCATTTTCTACAGAGTCAAAATCCAGGGGGCCAAATCTTGTGAAGGAGGAAGATTTCAAGTTTTAATTTTCACAGTATTTTTAGTCTGATGTTAAAGATGGGCTGTTGCAAAGTCCATGCAAATTGGCTGAAAACTGTGGTGTTGTATTCAACGCGCTCCCACACACAGATTTTTTGCTATATATACTGTGTGTGTATATATATATGTTTATATACAGTATATATATACAAACACAATATATACACACACTGTGGGCACAAAGTATTCAGACCCCTTTACATTTTTCACACAGCTACACAGCAAGAAAGGAGTACAACCATTTCAAGGAGGATCACAAGGAAATGGACAGCATGTGACAAATACAATACAAATACAATAATAATAATATAATATTTATTCATTTATATAGCGCTATTAATTCCATAGCACTTTACATACATCAGTAATGCTGTCTCTCTTGGAGCTCACAATCTAAACATCCTATCAGTATGTCTTTGCTATTATTACTATTATTATATTATTATACATTTTTCAAATGTAAGCTTAGTCATGAGCAGCCATTGTAGACATATATACAATATGACCACAGTATCTAACTATAGAACATGTTATCTGATATTTTGAAAGTGAAAAGGACTAGATGACATGTATTTGTTATTATTCTTATGTACCAACCTTTTACGGTGCACAATGTATTTGCCTCAGTTGAAGAATCCAGTTCATCTAGTCTGACAGGACTAGTTAGCTCGCTAATGCCAGAAGAGCAGGATAAAGGGGGCTTTTGTAATGAGAGAACTGTGCGTTCAACACAAATGATCCCGCCTGCCAATAAAAACATTTCAATTGGTGTTGTGTACATTACAATCACCCAAAATGACAGCAAGTTAATTCCTAAATTATAAGAATACATATTAAGCCTTAGGAATAGGTTTATTATATTACACTTTCCCATATTTACGTATAAATGCCAGTTATTCATTCTAAGACCCAGTTTTATAAAAGTTAACGTGAACTCTCCAACACACATTACTTTTTCTGTTGCCCAAAAAACACAGCAAGTGATTGCAGATGTTTTACTTTTATTTATATAAAAATTTGAAAAAATTCCGATGCCTCAAAATCTGCACAATTAGTTTAATGATATTCTATTAAAGGGAATCTGTTAGCATGTTTTTGCTATGTAAACTGAGAACAGCATAAGGTAAGAGTTAAAAAACAAAATGCAACTGTGAGCTATTGTTTACAGAATCTTAGGCTGGGTTCACACCACAGTTTGTTCCTGTCCATCCATGGAAGGTCCTGTTTTTGCAGAACCACACGGACAGGACCGGATGTGTAACTCCGGATGTCATTTCTATGTCCAGATCTGAGATATTGAGGGATCTGTACACAGAAAGACCTGGGAGGAGTCAAGCCTGCAAAGCACAGGCAAGTGTTGTCAGAGCTGTTACTTTCGCAATGTATCTACATACATTACGAAAGCGAAATTAAAGAAAGCTGTGGTTAATAATAATAGAATAAAAATGCTCACCTCTCCGCCGAGTGTCTGGCGAGGCGAGGTGTCCATGTCCGATCGCTGCTGCAAGGACCTTAATCAGCTGATCGGCAGCAAATGATTGGCTGATGTGTCACATGACAGCATCAGCTAAGCGGTTTAAACAGCTCACCCACCAATCCGTTTTGGCGGGCGATTTAAACCGCTCAGCTGATGCTGTCGTGACACATCAGCTGATCGGTTGCTGCCAGTCAGCTGATTAAGATCCTGCAGCCATAGGAGGTGGACACCTCGCGGGACATTCGGCGGAGAGGTGAGCATTTTTTTTTTTTTTTTTAACACATTGCTTTCTTTAATTTGACTTTAGCAGTGTGCTAAAGTGAAATTACACAGCTGTCACTCGGGAACAGAGCAGTTTTAATGTACTGAGCATGCTCAGTACACTAAAACCGCATCTATATCCCAGAGCCGGCACCCATAGACTCCCATGCTATGTGCGCCGGATCACGCAAGATTTGTTTCTGTCCGGTTTGGTCCATTTTTTTCACCGGAGCCCAAAAATGGTGCAGTCTCCGATTTCTGGGCCGGAAAAAAAACAGGACAGAAATGAATTCCGGACTGAATTGGCAGAATCGAATGGCCATTTATGGCCAATCTGGCACCATAGGGTTACACGGGAGGTAAGACAGGATACTGTTATGTCCTTTTCAAAACAGACACAGGATTCCAAAAAATGTGGTGTGAAGCCAGCCTTAAAGGCTTATTACAATTTTATTAGCCTTACTCGTACTACACACCCCCTGCTGTGATTAACACCTCACAGTCAATGGACTCTCTTTATTGAGAACATGATGGGGGCATTGGAGATATCTCAGCTCTGCTCTGTCCCTGAAAATAAATTTTTTGACTGAGTCAGAATGGCTGAAGTCAGTAATGATGTGATACCTCGTTTGATTCAGAATTTCATTGCCTATATGATGTTGCTGTCAGATGAGGTAGTAAAAGCCTGCTGACTAAGGCTCAATTCAATTATTTCTTATATTAACAGTTCATACTTATTTAAAAAAATATACACAAACTTCCTACCATATTCTTTTACTGCATCCTTGAAAAATATACTGCAAAGTGACTTCTTAGCAAATATTTCTGGTAGTGTGTTGTCCAATACACAAGATGGCCAAATGCAAACTTTAAGAATTCTGGGAATTCTAAGGGTCTCAGAAGCAACCTGGAGAGTAGTGTCAGTCACATATAACCATAACTCTTTCTGCCCTGTATTGTGACTTTGTATCTAAAATTTGAAATAAAACAATTACAGCATTATTATTGTGTATAGGAAGTAAAATATTATCATAGTACAGGTCCTGGACATGAGGTCCTTGGATAAAAGGTAAATGGCATTTGATCTAAATAAGTTAGTATAAATCTCAAAGATTTGCATAATTTTGACAAATATATATCTGTATTTACAAATAAATTCAATATGCAGACTAAAATAACACTAGTTCTTATATTATTTATGGCTAATCACAAAAATCTATCCATTCATCTGAACTTATTAACCCCTTCAGGACCCAGGCTATTTTGACCCTAAAGACCTTGGCATTTTTTGCAATTCTGACCAGTGTCCCTTTATGAGGTAATATCTCTGGAATGCTTCAACCGATCCTAGCGATTCTGAGATTGTTTTTTCGTGACACATTGGGCTTCATGCTAGTATTAAATTTAAGTCGATAATTTTTGTGTTTATTTGTGAAAAAATCAAAAATATGGCAAAAATTTTGAAAATTTCACAATTTTCACATTTTTAATTTTTTTTTCTGATAAACCAGAGAGATATGTGACAGAAAAAAGTTATTAAATAATATTTCCCACATGTCTACTTCACATCAGCACAATTTTGGAAGAAAATTTTTTTTTTGGTAGGACGTTATAAGGGTTCAAAGTTCATGAGCAATTTTTCATTTCTCAACCAAAATTTACAAAACCATTTTTTTTAGTGACCACATCACATTTGAAGTCCTTTTGAGGGGTGTACATGACAGAAAACACCCAAAAGTGAAACCATTCCAAAAACTGTACCCCTCAAGCTATTCAAAACTATATTCAAGAAGATGATTAACCCTTCAGGTGCTTCACAGGACCTAAGGCAAAGTGGAAACAAAAAATGGATATTTTAATTTTTTTATCAAAAATGTTCTTTTAGCCTCAATTCTTTCATTTTCACATGGGCAACAGGATAAAATGGATCTTAAAATGTGTTGTGCAAATTCTCCCGAGTACACAGATACCTCATATATGGTCATAAACCACTGTTTGGGCGCACGGCAGGGCTCAGAAAGGAAGGAGCGCAATTTGTATTTTGGAGCTAATTTTACATCCAAAAAGTGAAATGGCGCTCCTTCCCTTCTGAGCCCTGCTGTGTGCCCAAACAGTGGTTTATGACCACATATAAGGTATCGGTGTACTCAGGAGAAATTGCCCAACAAATTTTAGGATTAATTTTATGCTGTTGTCATGTGAAAACGAAAAAATTTAGGCTAAAAGAAAATTTTTGTGAAAAAAAAAGTACTATTTCATTTTCACAGATCAATTTGTAAAGCACCTGGGGGTTCAATATGCTCACTACCCATCTAGATATGTTCCCTGGGGGGTCTAGTTTCCAAAATGGGGTCACTTGTGGGGGAGCTCCAATGTTTAGGCACACAGGGGCTCTCCAAAAGGGACATGGTGTCCGCTAACAATTTGAATAAAAATCAGCTCAAATTGTTAGCTGTCACCATGTTGCGTTTGGTGAGCCCCTGTGTGCCTAAACATTGGGGCTCCGCAACAAGTGACCCCATTTTGGAAACTAGACCACCCAGGGAATGTATCTAGATGCATAGTGAGTACTTTGAACCCCCAGGTGTTTCACAAATTCATCCATAAAAATGAAAAAGCACTTTTTTTTCCACAAACATTTTCTTTTTTCATTATTACGGATCAATTTGTGAAGCACCTGGGGGTTCAAAGTGCTCACTATGCAGCTAGATATGTTCCCTGGGGGGCTAGTTTCCAAAATGGGGTCACTTGTGGGGGAGCTCCAATGTGGAGACACACAGGGGCTCTCCAAACACAACATGGTGTCCGCTAACAATTTGAATGCAAAATGAGCTCAAATTGTTAGCGGACACCATGTTGCATTTGGAGAGCCCCTGTGCGTCTCCACATAGGAGGTCCCCCACAAGTGACCCCATTTTGGAAACTAGACCCCCAAAGGAACGTATGTAGATGCATAGTGAGCACTTTCAACCCCAGGTGCTTCACAAATTCATCCATAAAAATGAAAAAGCACTTTTTTTTCCACAAACATTTTCTTTTTTCATTATTACGGACCAATTTGTGAAGCACCTGGGGGTTCAAAGTGCTCACTATGCAGCTAGATATGTTCCCTGGGGGGTCTAGTTTCCAAAATGGGGTCACTTGTAGGGGAGCTCCAATGTAGAGACGCACAGGGGCTCTCCAAACACGACATGGTGTCTGCTAACAATTTGAATGCAAAATGAGCTCAAATTGTTAGCGGACACCATGTCGCGTTTGGTGAGCCCCTGTGTGCCTAAACATTGGGGCTCCCCCACAAGTGACCCCATTTTGGAAACTAGACCCCCCAGGGAACGTATCTAGATGCATAGTGAGCACTTTGAAGCCCCAGGTGCTTCACAAATTGATCTGTAAAAATGAAAAAGTACTTGTTTTACGCAAAAAAAATTTTTTTCTAATAATTTGTGAAGCACCTGGGGGTCAATATGCTCACTATCCATCTAGATAAATTCCCTGGGGGGTCTAGTTTCCAAAATGGGGTCACTTGTGGGGGAGCTCCAATGTTTAGGCACACAGGGGCTCTCCATATGCGACATGGTGTCCGCTAACAATTGGAATTGTTAGCGGACACCATGTTGCGTATGGAGAGCGTCTGTGTGACTAAACATTAGAGCTCCCCCACAAGTGACCCCATTTTGTAAATTAGACCCCCCAAGGAATGTATCTAGATGCATAGTGAGCACTTTGAACCTCCAGGTGCTTCACAAATTGATCTGTAATAATGAAAAAATATTTTTTTTGTGGAAAAAAAAGTACTTTTTTATTTTTATGGATCAATTTGTGAAGCACTTGGGGGTTCAAAGTGCTCACTATGCATCTTGATACGTTCCTTGGGGGGTCTAGTTTCCAAAATGGGGTCACTTGTGGGGGAGCTCCAATGTGTAGGCACACAGGGGCTCTCCATACGCAACCTGGTGTTTGCCAACAATTGGAATTGATAGCGGACACCAGGTCGCGTATGGAGAGCCCCTGTGTGCCTAAACATTGGAGCTCCCCCACAAGTGACCCCATTTTGGAAACTAGACCCCCAAGGAACGTATCTAGATGCACAGTGAGCACTTTGAACCACCATGTGCTTCACAAATTGAGACGTATAAATGAATAAAGAAACTTTTTGTGAAAAAACATACTAGTCTAGTAGTTGCAATTCGCAGCATAGGGGACCCATGGGGCTCTGCCATATTTTTGGTCCAGCCAGGTACAACTTGGCAGCTACGGACTGCCACCAGCCCCCAGCTGCCTCGTCATACCTGGCTGAAACCAAAAATACAGCGAAGCCTATTTTTTTTTTATTTCTAGAAATATTTCTAGAAAAAAAATGACATAGGGCTCCGCCATATTTTTGGTCCAGCCAGGTACAACTTGGCAGCTACGGACTGCCACCCACCCCCAGCTGCCTTGTCATACCTGGCTGGAACCAAAAATACAGCGAAGCCCATTTTTTTTAAATTTCTAGAACTAATTCTAGAAAAAAAAATTACGTGGGGCTCCGCCATATTTTTGGTCCAGCCAGGTACAACTAGGCAGCTGGGGGCTGGAATCCTCAGCATAGAGAGGCCCAAGCGTTCTGGGCCCCCCATGCTGCGAATTGCAGCCCGCAGCCGCCCCAGAAAATGGCGCATTCATTGAAGCGCCATTTTCTGGCGCTGTACCCACGCTCTTCCAGTTGCCCTGGTGCCGGTGGCTAACTGGGTAATAAAGGGGTTAATGCCAGCTTTTTATTGGCAGCTGGCACTAAGCCCGAGATTCATAATATAGGGCCAATGTTAGACCCGCCATTAGGAATCTCTAGTACGGTAAATAGTCAATAAATACACACAGAGAAAAATCTTTTTATTTGAAAAAAAAACACAGACACAATTCGGACTCCATCTTTATTATAAAAAGATCCGACGTAGTCCACAACGAAGGTCCCACGACGCTCGATCGCTCCGACGTAGTCCATAACGAAGGTCCCACGACATTTGATTGTCTCCGACGTAGTCCACAACGAAGGTCCCACGACGCTCGATCACCTTTGCTTTCAGATCGCTACTCTGGAGCCCGATCCGCCAGCATGGTGATCGAGCTGCAGAAAGTGATCTGACACCCCGGGCGCAGTGACCCATTATGTGCATCACTGCGCCTGGGCTGCCAGATCACTTTCCGCAGCTCGATCCCCATGCATGGGGATCGAGCTGCGGAAAGCGATCTGGCAGCACAGGCGCATTGACCCACTATGTGCATCACTGCGTCCGGGCTGTCAGATTGCTTTCTGTAGCTCGATGCCCATGCAGGGAGATCGGGCTGCAGAGCAGCGATCTAAGAGCCTGGGCGCAGTGACCCACTATATGCATCACTGCGCCTGTGCTGCCAGATCGCTTTCCGCAGCTCAATCCCCATGCATGGGGATCAAGCTGCGGAAAGCGATCTGGCAGCACAGGTGCATTGACCCACTATGTGCATCACTGCGTCCGGGCTGTCAGATTGCTTTCTGTAGCTCGATGCCCATGCAGGGAGATCGGGCTGCAGAGCAGCGATCTAAGAGCCTGGGCGCAGTGACCCACTATATGCATCACTGCGCCTGTGCTGCCAGATCACTTTCCGCAGCTCGATCCCCATGCATGGGGATCGAGCTGCGGAAAGCGATCTGGCAGCACAGGCGCATTGACCCACTATGTGCATCACTGCGCCCGGGCTGTTAGATAGCTTTCTGCAGCTTGATCCCCATGCATAGGGATCGAGCTGCGGAAAGCGATCTGGCAGCCCAGGCGCAGTGATGCACATAGTGGGTCACTGCGCCCGGGGTGTCAGATCACTTTCTGCAGCTAGATCCTCAGGATCCAGCTGTAGAAAGTGATCTGACAGATCCAGCACAGTGATCCACAGTGACCATTATGTGATCACTGTCGATCACTGTGCTGGATCTGTCAGATCACTTCCTGCAGCTAGATCCTCAGGATCCAGCTGTAGAAGTGATCTGGCAGCTCCAGCACAGTGATCGACAGTGATCACATAATGGTCACTGTGGATCACTGTGCTGGATCTGTCAGATCACTTCCTGCAGCTAGATCCTCAGGATCCAGCTGTAGAAGTGATCTGGCAGCTCCAGCACAGTGATCGACAGTGATCACATAATGGTCACTGTGGATCACTGTGCTGGATCTGTCAGATCACTTCCTGCAGCTAGATCCTCAGGATCCAGCTGTAGAAGTGATCTGGCAGCTCCAGCACAGTGATCGACAGTGATCACATAATGGTCACTGTGGATCACTGTGCTGGATCTGTCAGATCACTTCCTGCAGCTAGATCCTCAGGATCCAGCTGTAGAAGTGATCTGGCAGCTCCAGCACAGAGCTCAGATCGGAGGCGGCGATACTCACAGCAGAAGAGGAGGAGGAGCGGGACGCAGCGCTGACAGCCGGGCCGCCGGAGAGGTGAGTGGGAGAAGCCGATCGCCGCTCCGGTGATCGGGGGGCAGGAGGGGGCAGTGGGGGGGCTGGCAGTAGATGTGGCAGGGGGCACTTAGGACTAGGAGGAAGCGGGGGCAGTCAGGAGGAGGCGGGCGGCAGGAAGAGGAAGCGGGAGGCAGGGACAGGAAGCGGGTGGCAGGGACAGGAAAGGGGGGGGTAGAAAGATGAAGGGGGGGCAGGAAAGAGAGGTGGGGGACAGGGGGGCAGTTAGAGGATGACAGGGAGCAGATCAGAGGGTAGGGAGAGCAGCGGCAGGCAGGGAAACATTACAGGCGCGGTGATTTTCACTTTCACTTTTGAGCGCCAATCACCGCGCCTGTAGCCGGGGGGGGTGGGGGTGGGGGCAAATCGACCCCCCCTGGGGTGTAGTACAACTCCCCATGTACCTGCAGGCCGAGTGACAGGTCAGTGAGACCCTCACTCGGCCTGCAGCAGCCCAATCATTCCATGGCCCACCCCTAGGGCCAAGGGTCGGGAATGACTTTGTTTTCATGGCCCAAACGTAGGGCCAAGGGTCGGGAAGGGGTTAAAGGTGATACCTCTGAAAACATCCATTGTAATCTGACCCCAATAATTTGACTGATGCCTCTGTGGTCAGCTGGTATTGCCAAGGACCAGCTAACCATAGAGACCATATAATGTACAAATATGATGCATTGGCAAGTCTTCATTAATTCTTAATTTTGACTCATGGAAGTGTTCACAAGAGGATCTAACTATGATGTTCCAATAGAGGTTTGCCCTTGTGAGCGTTGTCCCCCTTGGAAAACAGAAAATAGGACTATTGAGGCACGATGTATCAAGACTTGCACTGTTCATGCCATTTAGGACGACGAGATGAGCTGGGTTCAGATGCTTCTGATTCATGAAGAGGAGCAAACCTCTTCATGAATCAGAAGCATTGGACAAGTGGAGAGCATCTGGTCACAAATCCTACTGCAGTTCTTGCTAGGATATATTTTTTGGCATAATGAATGTGGCCAAATTTGACGAGTGGTGATTACCACTTCCGTCCTGCCCCAGCTCCATCGATTTTGTTGGAACCAAGCGAAAATGGCTTTAGAAGGCCAAATTGCAAAATTTTAACACAACTTCCTGTTACTCCAAAGTTACGGGACTTTTCAAAACTTTCCTTTCCAAAATAATGGGGGAAAAGCTTTAATAAATTGGAAATAATACCTTTAACCCGTTCATGACCTTTGACATACCAATACGTTATGGTCTGTAAAGAGGTTTCCTACCCAAGACATATGGGTACGTTAGGGCAATCATGCAGGTACAAAGGCTATACCATCATGATCATCTTTGGGAGCTCCACTTACCTCTTCACCACCCAGCCTATTTTGGCCTTACCGACCTTGCCATTTTTTGCAATTCTGACCAGTGTCCCTTTATGAGGGTATAACTCTGAGATAGTTTTTTCGTGACATATTTGGCTTCATGTTAGTGGTAAATTTAGGTTGATAATTTTTGCGTTTATTTGGGAAAAAATCAAAAATGTAGCAAAAAATTTGAAAACTTGGCAATTTTCAAATTTTTAATTTTTATTCTGTTAAACCAGAGAGTTATGTGATACAAAATAGTTACCGTAATAAATAACATTTCCCACATGTCTACTTTATATCAGCACAAATTTGGGGATAAAATTTTTTTGTTAGGAAGTCATAAGGGTACAAAGTTCATCAGCAGTTTCTCATTTTTCCAGCAAAATTTAAAAACCCATTTTTTTAGTGATCACATCACATTTGAAGTCCCTTTGAGGGGCGTACATGACCGAAAACACCCAAAAGTGACACCATTCCAAAAACTGCACCCTTTGAGCTACTGAAAACTACATTCAAGATTATTAACCCTTCAGGTGCATTACAGGAGCGAAGCAACGTGGAAGGAAAAAATGAACATTTTAATTTTTCCAACAAAAATGTTCTTTTAGCCTCAATTTTTTCATTTTCACATGGGCAACAGGAATAAATGGATCCTGAAATTTGTTGGGCGATTTCCCCGGAGTACACCGATACCTCATATGTGGTCATAAACCACTGTTTGGGTGCACGGCAGGGCTAGAAAGGCTAGGAGGGCTATTTGACTTTTTGAATGGACAATTAGCTCCAATATGTTAGCGGACACCATGCCGCGTATGGAGAGCCCCTCTGTACTTAAACATTGGAGCTCCCCCACAAGTGACCCCATTTTGGAAACTAGACTCAACAAGGAACTTATGTAGATGCATAGTAAGCCCTTTGAACCCCCAGGGGCTTCACAAATTGATCTGTAAAACTGAAAAAGTACTTTTTTTAACCCCTTTAATTTATAACGAAAAAAAAATATTTTTCAAAAATCGCACTGTTATAAAGTACACATGTGGCAAATGTTATTTATTAATAATTTTGTGTGAAATAATTTGATTTAAGGGTATAAAAATTGAAAGTAAGAAAATTTATAATATTTTCATAATAAAACTAACAAAATCATATCAATTAAACTTTACCACTAACATGAAGTACAATATGTCAAAAATAAACAGTCTCAAAATCACTGGCATATATTAAAGCAGTCCAGCGTTATTACCACATAAAGTGACAATGGTCAGAAGTGTAAAATTTGGCCTGGTCAGGAAGGCGAAAACAGGCTAGGAGTAAAGGGGGTAAAAGGAATGTACAGTGCTGCTCACCATTATTGTCATCTTTTTATTTTTTTCTAGACTGTAAATCTTCAGAAATAAATAAAAATGTACCAAACTTATATCCTCAAGATTTTTTTATTTATTAGTGGTCCAAAGTACCGTAATACAATAATAAAATATTGGTTTGTCAACTTACATGTTGCAAATTCAAAGAATAAACAGAATATACAGCATATGAATAAAGGCACCCCTAATTAATACTTGGTTGCACACCCTTTGGTATTGATGAAGCCTCAAAATGTGTCTTGTAAAAGCTTCTAAGCTGGTCGTATATTCTCTCACTCTTCCTTTGCGGTTTAAGTTTCTTAAATGTTTGCAGGGTTCTTTTTCCCAATGTCACATTTCAGCTCACTCCAAATATTTTCAATGGAATTGAGGTCAGGACTCCTTGCTGGCCATTTTAAAAAAGTCCATTTTTTCTTTTTCAACCATTCCTGTGTACTTTTCGATGTGTGATTTGTACCATTGTCTTGCTGGAAAATTCATGATCTTTAACAGCTCTTTCTGTGTCCGGATCCGTGAAAATCATGGACCCGAACACAGAAATGGCATCCGGAGGCCACATCCGATCCTGTCCTTTCCTGTCTGTGGGGTCCTGCAAAAAATAGGATCCCCACGGACAGGAGAAAATCACAATGTGAAACCAGTTTAACAGTTGTTGGTGGATCGAAGATCTGCCCGCTTCTGTTAACTATTTATATTGCGCTGTCAAACTCTGACAGATCTAACACACGCAGGCAGGGATGCCACAGTTTCCTTCCGCCATCAGAGACCCCACTGGGGACACGATCGCGGGGTGCTGATGGCTTGACACAACACAGACAGAGGTCATCTGATGACCCATCGCTGTTATGACAAAGTTTCTGTGCACGCTGGCTAAACGCGCTAGCATTCACAGGAGATCAGCATTTCTGTTCAGCGCAATGCTGAAGCATCAGTGAGCAGCAAAAGTGATCAGACAGTGCAGGAACTTCAAGTTTCCTAACGAGACTAATAAAATCAATAGAAAGTGTAGAAAAAAGTTTTCTAAAATATGAAAATATAAAAAAGTTCAAATCACCCCCCTTTTGCCCCATTAAAAATACATTAAAATAAAAAAAACACATTTGGTACTGCTGCATTCAGAATATCAATATATAAAATAAATTAATCTGATTAGTAAAGGGGGTAGCGAGCGAGAAAAAAGAATCAAAACATTTTTGGTCCCTGCAACATTGCAATAAAATACAATAACAGGCGATCAAAATATCACAGCTAGCAAAAAATAGTGCAATTAAAAATGTCAGCTCAAGACTGAAAATATAAGCTGTCAAAGAGCCCCAGATCCAAAACAATCAAAATGCAACAGGTCTCGGAAAGTGGCAACAAAAGCAAAATTCTTTCCTTTGACAAATGTATGATTTTTTTTTTCACCACTTAGATAAAAGTATACATGCCTCGTATTCTATGAACTCGTATCTACCTAACGAGTCATATTGACAGGTCAGTTTTACCATACCATCTATGGTAGTGAACACGGTAAACAAAAACAATTGTGGAATTGTACTTTTTTTGTAATTCAACTGCAATTGGATTTTTTTTTTCTGTTTTCCAGTACACTATATGGTAAAATGTATTATGTTATTCAAACATACAACGCAAAAAACAAGCACTTATATGATTATATTGATGGAAAAATAAAAAATGTTATGGTTCTTTAAAGCGGGTATAAAAGTCAGTAAACAAGGTCCCGGGCACCACGTTACAGAAGCCCCTTACTGCCTTCAAGCAAGTGCCGTTGGCTGGATGGGACCAGATTATGGAGGTGCTCACCCCGCATACAGAGCACTTCAGAGTAGAAACAGGGAGGCACTCACTAGGAAAGCCAACTTCATTATTGAAAAATTTCGCCATAAAAGTGCGGAGACACCATGTGTCAGTGAAGCAGGGGGGAGGGGAAGGATAGTGCAGGAGGCACAGGACTACAGCACCGTTTCGCACCTGTCTGGTGCTTCTACGGGACTCCTCATCTTTATTTCTTTTAGCCATCTTCTTTGATAAAAGGCTTCCTGCAATTAGCTAGCTGACTACTTGATTACAAGGAGGGAAATTTACTTCCTGACCTCAGTGTCATCTTTGCTCTTAAAGGGGGAGGGCAAGCTGTACACCCACAGTACTGTGTATATAAGGGGTAACTGGGGTCAGCCTAATTGGTTGAGTACAAGAAACGTATGTGGTATGAAGTGAAAGCGTTACCTGTATTCAGGTGCTCTCTGACTGATGCAGCTGCTGATTCTTGCCAGTGAAGTTTGAATTACTGCTACCACTTCGGATTCGCACCACAGGATGCCGTCACCCGGGATATAAGGCGACCGCTCTCCAAATAGCTTGAGTGGCGGTTAGAATATAGCTCACCCCAATAAGTTATGCACCTCTGCACTACACGGGTTGAGGGTGCTGAAGTGAGACTATCATGAGCCGGAATCACATGACTGGAAAAACGTCCCCAGAAGTGATGTCACCGCAGGTCTTGCAGTATTGCTGGAAGGTATCCTTTGCACACGGAGCAGCTCCTACCGCCTACCCTCGGAGGGACGTGGTATAGAAGAAACTGTTTTATATTCTTAGAATGATTATTTTTTTTAATAAACATTTGTCTGTGAGCCAAATGCAGCCATCAAAAGGGCCACATCTGGTTCATGAGCCATAGGTTCCTGACCCTGAGGTAGACCAACAAAACATTCAGCCACAACTGCCAGGAAAATTGTTTGAGATGCAAAGAAAAACACACAAATAACATCAACTGAAATACAGGACTCACTGAAAACTAGCAGTGTGGCTGTTTCAAGATACATAATAAGAAGGCACTTAAAGAAAAATGGGCTGCATGGTCGAGACGCCAGAAGAAAGCCATTAGAGCGCAAATGCCAAAAAGTATCTCACCTACAATACACAAACATCACAGAGACAAGCCTCCAAACTTCCGGAATAAGGAAATTTGTAGTGATGAGACCAAAATAGAACTTTTTGTCCACAACCATAAATGTTACATTTGAAGAGGTGTCAACAAGGCCAATGATGAAAGGAACACCATTCCTACTGTAAAGTAGTGAGATGGATCGCTGATGATGTGGGGATGTGTGAGCTACAAAGACACAGGAAACTTGGTCAAAGTTGAACGAAAGATGAATGCAGCACTTGTACATTCCAACATGACAACGATCCAAAACACAAGGCCAAGTCGACCTGTCATTGGCTACAGCAGAACAAAGTGAAGGTTCTGGAGTTGCCATCTCAGTCTCCTGACCTCAATATCATTGAGCCACTCTGGGAAAAATTCAAGTGCGCAGTTCAGGCAAGAAAGCCCAGAAATTTACAGGAACTGGAGGCTTTTTGCCAAGAAGAATGGGCAACTTTACCATCCGAGAAAATAAAGAACCTCATCCACAACTACCACAAAAGACTTCAATCTGTCACTGATGTTAAAGATCTGGGGTATGTTAACTTTTGATCAGGATTATTTGGATGATTTTGGTTTTGTCACTATGATTTAAAAAATAAAAACACAGTAGTTTGACAATAATTGGCAACACCCAACCACTAACCATGAGTGGAAAAAACGTTTGTGTGTTATCATTAATATTCTCTGAAAAAAGGCCAAAAGAGCAAACAAATCTGCCAGGGTATGTAAACGTTTGAGCACACCTGTAATATATGTAATATATATATATATTTACAGTTGTGCTCAAACGAATCATTTAGCAATTTCAGATATCCAGTGGCATTGAGGTTTCCCTTGATGAAGAATGGCCCCACTGTCTTTGTACCTCATATACCACACCATACCATCAATTTTTGTGTTCTAACAGTCTTGGAGGGATTTAGCCACTACGGGTTAGTGTCAGACAAATAGCGGTGATTTTGTTTGTTAACTTCACCATTGACAAAAATGTTTGCCTCATGCCTCATCTGAAGGCAATTGTCTATGCTGTGAAGATACAAGATGTGCAGCATCTGAAAGGATACTGGAAGCCTGTGCTAGCATTTCTGTAGTGTTATCAGTGTGTCAAGAGTGGGAGAAGACAATCCATTGTGCATTGACAATCCAACACAATGGGCAGCACTTTGAACCCATTTTATAAATGGTCATAAACTTGTAAATTACTCTTGAAAGAATAAAATTACATTACAACCAAGCACACCATTGTTTTTGTTATGAAATTCTCAATAGGTTTGATGTGTCACATGACCCCCTCCCATATACTAAAGTGCCACAAACAGAAAGTTGATATCACCAACCATATCCATATAAATGGCCCACCCCGTATGTATGTATATATATTTGCATCGATTATTTGTGGCTTTGGCTCTTGAAAGAAGAGTAAGGAAAAAACAAAAAACACCCAGGGGAGGAGGGGTTAACAAAAATTTTTTACCACTATCTATGACATTTTTTTTTTGCACGTTTTAAATTGTCCACCAGACTATACTAGACTTTTAAAGGTAACCAACCAGCAGGATTTAGGGCTACAAAGTGAAGCTGATGCCTTTAGAGGCTCTGATTGCTGAATGCAATCACCTTTACTTCAATGATTAAATGTATGATTGCAGAGAAATCTGTCATGAAACATTGGGAAATCTGTGCAGCACATTTGCATAAGAGCAGCAGAGCGTCACTATTTGGGGTGGGGTTATTTGTATTACTCCCCTGTTTGCTCTAAGCCAAACCCTCATCCCTCTCTCCTTCCCTCCTCCCTCCATCTCCCTGCTTGGGTTCGTCATAAGCAGAAGCCCCCGCCCCCTCCAGTCTCTGCGCGTCCTGATCTATCTACGCTTACAGACTGGGACAGATCACTGCTATTGTCATCACAGATCACCGATGACTATAGTGTGGAACTGTCCATGGAGCATGCTGGGAGTTGTAGTGTCACTGGCTCAGAATCTGCAGATCAAGAGACACTACAACCCCCAGCATGCTCCATCTCAGAATCGGCAGATCAAGAGACACTACAACCCCCAGCATGCTCCATCACACAATCTGCAGATCCAGAGACACTACAACCCCGAGAATGCTCCATCACACAATCTGCAGATCCAAAGACACTACAACCCCTAGCACGCTCCATCTCACAATCTGCATATCCAAAAACACTACAACCCGAGCATGCTCCATCACACAATCTGCAAATCAAGAGACATTACAACCCCCAGCATGCTCCACCACACAATTTGCAGATCCAGAGACACTACAACCCTCAGCATGCTCCATCACACAATCTGTAGATCCAGAGACACTACAACCCCTAGCACGCTTCATCTCACAATCTGCAGATCCAAAAACACTACAACCCCCAGCATGCTCCATCACACAATTTGCATATCCAAAAACACTACAATCCGAGCATGCTCCATCACACAATCTGCAAATCCAGAGACATTAAAACCCCCAGCATGCTCCACCACACAATTTGCAGATCCAAAGACACTACAACACTCAGCATGCTTCATCACACAATCTGCAGATCCAAATACACTACAACCCCCAGCAGAAGCAGCAGATGGAGGAGACAGAGGGAGAGAAGGGGGAGGGTGAAGGGATGCGTTGGGGCACAGAGGACCTGCCTGATACAGGGACAGGGAGGGAGGAGGGTTTGACTTAAAGCAAATGGGAGTAATAAAAAGAAACCTGGCCCCTCTTATACTAATGTGCTGCACATATTTCTCGATGTTTGAAAACAGTTTTCTCTGCAATAATACATGTAATCATTGAAGTAAAGATATGATTGCACTCAGTATCCCAGGGCCTGTAAAGCACCAGCTTCACTTTACAGCCCTAAACCCTGCTGGTTGGCTCCCTTTAAGCACTCCTCATTATTATCATGTACAGGATTACAATGAAAGATTTACATTTAAAATAACGTGATTTAAAGAAATTCCCTTTGGATGCATTTTAAACTCTGTATTTAGAATTTGGCCATTTTCCCTTTTTCTGTTAGAACCCAACTTCCCTTTTAGAAAAGAAATATATGGACACCACAGAGGTCAATAAGTGATTGATTTTGTATGTGTAGATATAACAACATCATTATATTAGAATTGAAATAGGTGTGGTTGATCCAGAAAGCATTATAGAATGCATTTTTTGTCCTCCAAACGTTCACCACACAGGTAACCAACACTTTCCCGGAGAGGAAGGAAGATTATAGTTTACAGAATATAGTGATTCGTCTCACATCGCCATTTACGTATGAATACATTTTAAAAATGTAAACTTTGGTTTTTTTAAACTGGAAACCAGCAGGTTAAAAAAACGATGAGAACACTCCACAATTCTAGTGCAAGGTGAATTGACACAATGAATGTGGATAATCTGTGAACCATAGCCTCTCCCACTTACATTCTTTATGACTGTTTAACAGTGAACTCGCCCACTCACTGAGATCAGATTGTCAAGGTGAGTTTCATCACCTGTCTCACAGTACTCTGCTTTTTATGGTATTAGACCGGAAATGATGGCCATCGTTTTCTTTATCTACTAGAAGTGTAACAGTCCTGCAAAAATTCTGAGGGTGGTTAGATAAAGAAAGATTTTCAGAGAGGAAACAGATGGAAATCAGTAGATCAAGAGTAAAGTTACGTATATTATATAGATACACTATTCAGACAAAAGTATTGGGAAACACCTTTTATTCACTGAATCCAGGTTTTCAGTTTGTCCCATTGCAACAAGTTAAATAAAAATTAGTCAATAGCCATTCAATCGTTTCAGAGTTTTAATTGTCATGACCTTAAACCAGATCATTGTATCACACAAAATACTTTTTTAAACCAGAAAAGTTTTGTTAAAAATTTTCAATGCAAAGTCTCATCAAATACACTTTTAAACAGAGTTATAACATTATAACTCCCTATCCCTCCCCTCCCACCCTTCCCCCCCAACATGTGTAAAGGTACCTTTACACGCGGCAACATTTCTAGGAATTTCACTGGCTTTCACTTTGCTGGTTGCAGTAAAATCATGGACACATTGTTCTATCTTGCTGTGTACAAATGGAATAATGTGTCCATGATTTCACTGCAACCAGTGAGTTGCCAGTGAAATTCCTAGAAAAGTTGCCGCGTGTAAAGGTGCCCTTATAATAAACACACAAAATGCTTGGTAAATAACATTTCCCCATGTCTATTTTATATCACCATCATTTTTAAAACATTTCTTCTTTTTTAGGAAGTTAGAAGGTTTAAAAATTCATCAGCGATTGCTATTTTTTCCCAACAAAATTTACAAACCCATTTTTTTAAGGAACAAATCACATTTGAAGTGACTGACTGGCCAACGTGACAGGAAAAACGTGAAATTGGCATCATTTTAAAACTGCACCCCTCAAAACCACATTCAAGAAGTTTATTAACCCTTCCGGTGTTTCGAAGGGATTAAATGTAGAAGGAAAACAAAATTGAAAATTTTACTTTTCCCCACAAAAATGTTCCTTTAGCTCCACATTTTGCAATTTTACAAGGGTAACAGCAGAAAATTGCCTGTTCAATTTGTTGTGCAATTTCTCCTGGGTGCACCCATTCACCATATGTTGTGGAAAACTACTTTTCAGGGGTATGGTTCAGCTCAGAAGGAAAGGAGAACCATTAGATTTCTGGAGCGTAAAATTGGGTAGAATACCAAAAATATTGGACACCATGTTGCATTTGCAGGGCCCCGATGTGCCTAAATAGTGGAAACACCCCAAAAGTGACCCCATTTTGGTAACTACACCCCTCAATGAATTTATCTAAAAGTGTGGTGAGCATCTTGAACCTACAGCTGCTTCATAAAGTTTTATAAGCTTGAGCTGTGAAAATAAAAAATAACATTTGTCTAACAGAAATGTTGCTTTAGCCTAAAAAGTTCACTTTCATAACAGTAGCAGGAGAAAATGGACTGTACAATTTGTTGTACAATTTCTCCTTGGTACACCAATACCCTATATGTGGTGGAGACCACTGCTTGGGTACCTGTCAGGGCTTGGAAGGAAAGGAGCTCTATTCGAGCACAGATTTGGCAGGAATAGACTACTGCAGGTGCCCTTTTGCACTGAAGAGCCGCTATGGTGCCAAAACAGCAGAAACCTCTCCTCATGTGACCCCATTTTGAAAAGTACAACCCTTGATGAATTTGTCTAGGAGCGCAGTGAGTATTTTTAATCCACAAATTATTCACAGAATTGTGTAAAACTGAAAGGTAGCTCACCGAATAACAGATATAAGTAATCCTAATATATTCAATTTTTCAGCAAAGGTATTACTTCTAAAATATAACTTTTAATGGTTTCTTCTAAAAATAATGGGAACGATCAGTCCCAACTTCCAGGGGAATCAATGACCCTGTTCCTTCCCTGGCTTGCCCTGCCTTTCATCGCCACTGAGTCTAAGGGATGGACCCGGACTTGCTGGGATTATTTTTCATCGCCACTGAGTCTAAGGGATGGACCTGGACTTGCTGGGATTAACCCTTTAAGCATGTTTTCATGGACCCACTAAGTATATTGATTAACGGGGGAGTCCAGAAAGATTGATATGATCCACTCCTAATCACCATAAGGGACAGCAGGGATAGCAGTCGTGAAACGGGGACACCTTTTAGGGGTTTTTACGTGTTGAAAACTCCATTGACAGGCAGGGCAAGCCAGGGAAGGAACAGGGTCATTGTTTCCCCCTTTCCCCTTCTGCTTGTATCTAATGCTCGACTGTATAAGTTGGGACTGATCGTTCCCATTATTTTTTAGAAGAAACCATTAAAAGTTATATTTTAGAAGTAATACCTTTGCTGAAAATTTTAAAATTGAAAGGTCTTTTTTACACTTAAATGTTGTTATATTCCCAAGTTTTCTGTTTTCAATTTTGACTTTTGTGGCACACCTTTTGATAGTATATATTGCAGACTCCTTCTGCAAAGCCTCTGATGTGCCAAAATAGTGGAATCCCATCTTAAATGACCCTTTATTAGAATTTATACACCTCTGGGAATTCATCTATAGGTGTAGCAACTAGTTTTACACTTTTCAAGAAACAAACACATACAGAAATTTGCAGAGTGAAAATTGCAAATATTCCATTGTAGAGCCCAATACATTGTCTCCAGCTTGTGCTTCTGGAGCCACACACCCCTAAAATAAGTGGATTCTCCTCACTACATTAATGTCAAACATGTGGATGCTAACTGCAGTGTAGGCACATTGTAGAGCTCAGTAAGTAGAAGGACAATTGAATTTAGGAGAGCGCAGATTTTGCAGAATTTTATTTGGCGGAAGCCATGTTGTGTTTCCAGATCCTTTGTGCTAACCAGTAACTTCAACATCCCCTATATTTCTGTTAACAGGTGATGGACCTGAGTAGGGACCGGTTTTTCTTGTGGGTAGAGTTTAATGTTTTAGTGGTGGTATTTTGGGGGTTTTAATAATTAGGCAAAACCACCTTTTAATAATATTCTCTACAAATAGGTGAAAACCTCACATTATTGATATAGACTTAGTGAAACCAATTAAACCAAGCAAAACACGAAACACAAAGTGATAAGTTTCAATTGTGTTATCACCAGCACCAAATAATAAACAGCACTGCGTGTATAAGCAAGAGACAGCCTATATTGTTGTCATCAGTTTACTATAGTGATCTTGGTCCCTATCAAAGACCACACTACTCACAGATACATAATTTGTATAAAAACAGGAATGACCTGACCAAAGGCAAGGAGTTTAGCAACCTGTTTCAGAGAGACCAGGTATGCATCCAGGCGCCGGGACTATCCCTATAATGGTCCCTGATATAAAACAAAAAAGAAGAGATAAAACCAAGAATTTCTAGTATGTCGTGGAGCGCTTCCAGAAGATGCACAGGATATTTTGTATATTTTGAAAAGTATCTCATTTATTATTCCATGTATCTACAACGCGTTTTGGCTAAACATATAAAATAGCCTTCATCAGGTAAAGTCTTTACCTGATGAAGACTATTTTTATATGTCTAGCCGAAACGCGTTTTATGTACATGGAGTAATAAATTAGACACTTTAAAAATAAACGGAGTATTGAGTGCATCATCTGGAAGCGCTCCACGACAAACGGGAAATCATGGTTTTATCTCTTCTTGACGAACCCTATACTGGGCAGTTTGTTTCTCCGGTACCGAGCAGCGGGCCAGCAGATCCAGACAGACACTCCAACTCCCTATTAAAGGGATGTACGCTGAGTATACAAGACACCAAAAAGGTGAGAATAATCTTCACTATCACCTCTATTTACTAACCGGCTACACCTAGATCTGCGCCCTCCCACCCCTGTCTCCCAGACCCTACAGTCTCCGAGGACAACAATTGATCCAAAACAAAAAAGAAGAAATTGGCCCTCAACGTATCACTCCTGCCCTTACAAGTCAGGAGCTCAACACAGAGTTCTACGTAATAATCGCTATTCAACCATTTAATTCACAATCCTCGTCTTGAAAAAACACTTGTGTGACATTGTTTGCGAGTCTTGAATGACTATGGCATCCTTCATTGTTTAAAAGATTATCTGCTTGTGTAAATTAAACTTTAAAGAGTCTTCACACTCTCCTGCACTGCTATGGAGATGATTTATAGAAACAGGCACAGCATTTGACATTTGCAACACTTAAGCTGGCTTCACATTTGCGTTCCCCTCTGCAGCGTTCTGCAGAGGGGAACCGCCATGTGAGCGCAGCCACTGCAAGCCCCTACGTTTATAATGGGGACACACGGTGCTGCGCTTGACTACGCATGACTGTGCGCTCCCATTCATTAGCCTGTGTGATTTATATGCATGCGCATGCTTGCGTACAAATCACACTCTCTCGTTCGCACCATGACGACAATGTATGATTTGTACGCAAGCATGCGCATGCGTACAAATCACACAGGCAAATGAATAGGAGCGCACGGTCATGCGCAGTCAAGCGCAGCACCGTGCGTCCCCATTATAAACATAGGGGCTTGCGGTGGCTGCGCTCACATGGCGGTTCTCCTTCGCAGAATGCTGCGGAGGGGAACGCAAATTTGAAGCCTGCCTTAGTTGGGCAACAAATGTCTTAAATAATGGTGTTGGGTTCTTAAAGCTGAGTTTCAGTAGTCCATATTGTTTTAGTAACAGGACCCCACCTATCTTCATTAGAATGTAAAACAAAGAAATGCAACAAAATTCTAGAAATAAATAGAACAGCTTCTGTGATATCAATCATTTCTTATTACCTAACTTATTTAAAACATGTCAATTAAAATCTTACATTGAATTGTGATACCCAAGACATATGACTTGTACAATCTTTCCAAATGACACAGAATACATTTCTTACGAAAATTTATTCAAAACTTTTTATTTTTGTCAGGGTGTTTTATGTTCTTTTTTTATGTCTATTAAGGTAATAACAGTAAAATTGTGACTGTAAATATATCTTTAAGTTGCTCATACATATTAGCCCTATCTTCCAATTCTCATCCAAAAAGTGATATTAAGATGAGAAGATTTGATTAATTTTTTATTTTAAAATTCTAAATTTTTCTTTTCACAGAAGACAAAGTGTGTTTTGAAGCTGATAACGGTGTATGGGCACCTTTAACCTTGGTGAAATCTACCTCCATTTATTTTTATTAAGCAAACATTTTATACTTTTTTGGGATATTCCATTCATAAATCTTAATTTTACAGCTAATGGCGCAAACACACACATTAATTAAATATAACAAAAGCTGATATTAGGTGAGGGTGATAGGGAGCCGCACAGTCAGTCAATAAACCCATTAAATTGTTGTCATCAACATGGATCTTATCAACTTATGGTCCAACCCTTATGCTTTCAGGTGTTTCAAGCCCCCTCCAACACGTCAGTATGTTTTCTCAGTACAGCTGACATCCTGACCCTGGTATGTTAGATACTAGACCGCAGTAGATAACTCTTTTTCTTTAAAAGGAGAAGTTGGCATGATGTCACAAATCTGACTGTACTACACAATTAGTCCTTTACAATACATTTGCTGCCCTAGGATGCAGGTAACTGTTCCTCATATTCTGCAAGGAACTTAGGCTTCAGTCTAGTCAGCCTTATGAAAAAACATAGCTGTCAATATACAAATGGTTGACTTATCTGGACATAAATAGTGACCACAGGAGAAAAGGCTTGCAAATGTTTCTGCTATAAGCAGTATAAACCATAGTAACTTTCTGTGTCCAATTTTCCTGCTTGGTCCTAGAAATGTACAAATATGACCATGCAGGAAACAATAGAAGCATGCAATGAAACAATAGCTCTTTCATATGCACATAATGAGGGCTATAGCACATACTGATGTTATTTCTGTGAAGTTATGGAGCACACCACTGCCTCAATACCTTAAAATATAGAAGATATTTTATTACCGTAGTCTGTCCAAGCTAAAATGGCTCCATGTGTCTTTTACTTTAAAAGAACAGGACAATCAAAGGCCACCAACAAGGCTAGATAGACAGACGGCTCTGCACAGACAGGAGAAACAGTGGTGGATGTCATTATTGTAACTGGATATTCAAGAAATGAAACATTGGGAAACTTTCAACTACAATTAACACATGAACCGAAGAACTTGGTGTGTCTTTCAGTTTCCCGCTGGACATAAAGAGTGCAAATACCAGTTTTCTGCAGTATGGCTTCCTTACCTGCTGCATCATGTGTTTTGTAAAATAATACTGGATAAACACTAAGACACGCGGGTTATCTTAGGCAGGCGCTCTCAAGCTGTGATCCCAAAAGACTTTAGTGGAGGCCAAAATGCAGTTCAAGCATTGCCCCCCTGCAGTGTTCAGCTGTCTAGTTTGTTCCTGAGCATTTCTGACAGCAGATCGAACTGATTAATATGTGTGTACTGTAATAAGAGGTGGATATATACACAAATCAATTACGTATCTGCAAAAGATGGATTAGTAACATACTGTAACTACAAAAGAATGCCTCTGTAGGTTTCCCTCTGTTCTGGTAGGGAAGGTAAGACTTTCCAATCTACAAACTGTATAAATACAGTGACAGCAGGTCTTTTAGACATGCAAAAATGCTCATCGTGTCTAATAAAAACCCAGTTAGCTGGTATATGGCTGTATTACAAAGTGGTACAAATCGACTAGGGTATATCCAATAGCAGCAGACCACATGGCTGCTATGGGGCCCGTGAGTCATGGGGACCAGATATCAGCACTGGCATCGGGCCACCCCCTGGCCGACATTACATTTTTAATTGTACTGGCATCGTGGATATTGATACACTTGAAAGCAATGATGAAAGAGGGATTGCTCCGTCATTCTCTCACTGCATCTGAGATCTGACAGCTCAGCGGGCACAATGACATCACTTCATGGCGACTACTGTGCAGATCAGTGAAGACATAGCTTTAGAATGTTCCATGCTAAGACCAGAGCAGCAGGGACCGAGCAGAGGTTGTTTTTTGTTAATTTTTTTGTTTGAAATCAGAGCGCATACAATGGCCATAATACTACATTGATGACTATGTGCTATGCATTATATATGGGTGCATAATACTATATTGAGGACTATGGGAGGTGCATTATATTAAATGAATACTATGAGTGCATTATACAATATGGAGGTCTATGGGCTGTGCATTACACTATATGGAGGACTCTGGGGGTGCATTATACTATATGGAAAACTATGAAGGTGCATTAAATTAAACAGAGGATTATGGTTGCAATACACTATATGGAGGACAATGTGCTGTGCATTATACTATATGGAGGACTGGGGGTGCATTATATTATATGGAGGACTATAGGCTGTGGATTATAATGTATAGAGGACTATAGGGATGCATTATACTATATGGAAGACTATAGGGTTGCATTATATATGGAGGACTATGGGGAGTGTATTATACTATATGGACGACTATGTCGGGGCCATTATTCCATATGGAGGACTGTGCAGGGTACATTAGACTATATGGAAGGCAATGTGAGGCCCATTATACTATATGGACAGCTATGTCAGGCCATTATAATATTTGAAGGACTATGTGGAGACCATTAAATATAAGGAGAACTATGAGGGAGACCTTTATACTTAATGGATGGCTACTTGAGGACCATTATACTGTATGCAAGCAATTGAAGGATTGAGTGGAGTCTATTACACTTTGCAGGGCTGTTTGGGAATCATACTATTCGGAGGGCAAGTAAGAGTCTTTATACAGCGTAGAGTGGTGTAGAGGCTATTATATTGAATATACATCACAAAGCTCTCACTGACTCATTTGCATTATATTGAATACTAGATGGGTGCCCGATGCACAATGCATCGGTTTAGCAAGCGAGTCTCTGACTCGCAATGGCCGCTTCGCGGCATGCTTCGCGCTGCTAAGGCGACTCGCCATGCCGCTGCGCGGCATAGCGAGTCGCTTAGAGTGCTCGCAATGGCGCTGTGCGGCCAATCTTCGTTCGTATCACATGACACGCTGACTCGCAGGAGAGCGGTCTCAAAGGGCAAAAAACCATTCGTGATTATATAATAGATAGGCTCATTATACTGCATGGAGGGATATGTGGGGGTCACAGTTGGAGATTATACTGTGCTGGAGTCACCAAAATTTGTTGGTGCAGTTGAGTGAGGTATAGTAGTGTCATCATACCGAATGTGAGGAAAGTACTGTGGATGACTTCACTGTGGTGTATCCTACAGTTTTTTTGTGGGGCACTATTGTAGGCATCACACTTTATGGGTGCAATGATAGTGAAATCTTGGGGTCTTGAATATTATTATTGTTATTTTTTTTTGTTGGGGGGAAAGGGGGGACCAAGTAGAACTTCTGGTATGGTGCACCATGATTTCTATGTGCACCCCTGAACAAATCCCTAATACACTGCACTCAAGAGTATGGGTCGTTACTATACCTATGACTCAGTTTGAGTTCTTCACTTCCAGTAGTAAAAAAAACAGCATCTTCCAACAGTTGGAGTTTTGTGTATCTGTACTTCCCCAGAATAGTAATCTTGTAATAAGCCAATAGCATAGAAAAACTGAGAAGTTAAAACTTAACTTTTACTAGCTCTATATTAATATAGAGCTAGTAAAAGTTAAGTTTTAACTTCTCAGTTTTTCTATGCTATTGGTTTAACACAGCCGTACCTGACTAGACTCCATTGGTCTTAACGGAGGGCAACCTACCTTGCTGTTTAAATCTTGTAATAAGGCAGACGTCCCACCAAGCACAACATCTGCAAGGAATTTGTATGTTCTCCTTGTGATTATATGGGTTTTCTCCAGGTACTCCAATTTCTTTTTACACGCCAAAGACATACTGATAGGGAATTTAGCCCCAATAGTGACAGTGATGATAATATCTGTAAAGCACTGAGGAATATACTGGTGCTATATAAGCAAGTAAAATAAACACACAGCACCATACCAAAGTGCATGGAGGTCCTACAGACTCTTGTTATTGACAAAAGACTTTTAATGATGTTTGAGATGTTCACCGCTTTCTTTGTATATGTGTGGAACTGAGATATCCGACAATCACTAATGGGACTGCCCACTGGACAGAAAATTCCAGAAAGAGCAGAAGATTAAATAAAGAAAACACAGAGTATACTGAATCTATTGTCACAAAACTATATAAGCAATCAACTTGGCCCCTCCTGCTCTATAACATGATGCCTGCACATGTAGCGCCCCGCCAGTCAGCGCGCTACAAAAGGGTACTGCATCCCTAACAGAAGGTGCAGTATGCTTTGTTCTGGTAAAGAGTAGTAGAAGCCTGAAGCTCCAGCACCACACACACACACACCTAGTGATAGCGGACCAATCAGATGCTCGTTACCAGGGTAACCGGTCTCGGTGGGAGGAGCAGGGAAGGTAGGAACAGTAGTTAGAGCAAGGAAAGAGCAGAAGAACAGTAGAGCAGAAGAGCAGAAGAGGAGGTAAGAAGAGAGTGTAAAGTGGAGAAGTAACGGAGAGGGCACCTCAACCTGGTGACCAGAAGAGAAAGGGGTAGATAGGGGGTAACTGAATCACCCTGGCCCAGTCCGAAGCAGGGTACCGGCTCCGATGTGGATCAGAGGTCCATCCCTGAACCGCAAATTACTGGCTTGGTTGATGTCTTCTTAGGAGCACGATCCAACCGCCCTACACCAAGCATGGTCTCCACCAGAAGCACTAAACAGGGTTGGGTCCCCTTTGAAGAGATAAAGGGTTCCTATATCACCCGACGGGCCTGGTTCAAGAAGTGGGATTGTGCAGGGCACCACAGAATAAGGACAGAGAAAGTCATAGAGAAGGAACATCAACGGAGCTTCGGAGGGACACTGCTCACTACCAGAACCACCCGGTCCACTACCTTAGCTGAAAGAACTGCATTACCCTGTAAACCTGCAGATTACTGGAGTAAAGTACCCATTCAGAGTACCTGCCTTATACCTCGCAGCGGAGGCCACGCTGCCCTATTCCACCATTGATACTTCCAACACCCAGGGTACTCTGCTCTTCCTGTAGGGATCTACAACATATTGCTGCCGTCCATTCTCCGGAGGTCCCAGCAGCGCCGGTGCCATCACCGGACCTACAGGTGGCGTCACAATTGACTATTTTATTATTTATCCCCTTTTCATTGTCTGCTCAAGAGCACGGACTCAGGCACCGACCACCCATTACATCCCCGTACCATTACGCCCGAGATCCGAGTGCCCCGCCCCTGGCCGCAGACACACATCGGACTACATTTTCATGGTGACAGGTTCAATTTAAATCTAGCTGAGGCTTTGTAAAAAGTCATCACTGGCCCAAACAACAAAGGATGAGTAATATACAAGGTTTATTTTTCTATAAACATCATGATATATCCATGTAAAATTTATGGCATTATCCTCTGACTTTAATGAAACCGAGAAAACCACACACGAAGTGTTTCTTACAAATTGTTCTAGAAACATTTCCAAAAAAAAAACTCATACTAACATTTAAAGACATATGATTCTCAATCACATTAGTATCTCCAAAGTTGCTATATATATAGTATGCTGAGACTTGTGTTTCCAACATCCAGTGTCAATATACTCTTATAATTTAGGGAAACGCTTAGTGATGTCGGAAGGCTGAGAGCCTGCATCTGAAGAAGCTGTTACCTTTCACTGTTATATGAAATCATAGCTGTCAGCGTGTGAGGTCAGACTTGCTGTAAAATCATTAATTATACATTTTAATGTCTTTTAAATGCAGTGAGAAATGGTTACTGGAGGGGAGCACACACTTAGTACTGCATGAGAAATATGTGAGCCATGTGTCGTATTACGCAGTGGGAGAGAAAGCTGAAATCAGTTCAATCTGTGAGTGCAGCTTTTTACCATTTACATCTTGTTCCCTGTACAGTCCAAGGAGTGATCAAACATTGCTATGCTTCTGACTTTTGACAGTACGGACACAAAACAAATGCAACTTCATACAGGAGGATCTAAAATCCAATGACTTCATTCTGTATGTTACCACGATTTATAATGTTGATCATAATGTGAGAAATGCAGTACACAACATGCACTGCTCTCAACGCCTCTGTATCAGATATCAATAAGATGCAGTCTTTCATCAGTAGCACAAGGGGCTCCACATGCCAGGATGAGTAGACTAGGAGTAATCAGTGAGATTCATCCCTCTCACTCAAGGGCTCCAGCAACACAGACAGGAAGACTGATGTGAGCACAGACTGGCCACAAGGATAGATAAGGAATGGACATATTACAGGACATCAGATGTCAGCGTCTTCCTTTGTGTCTTAAGAACAGTAGCAGTCCAGTGTTGTACCATGTCAGCAACTGATAAGACCAAGAAAAAAAATGTCTCTACGAAGTAGATTTTCAGTAACCTTTTCATCATCCAACAAAATGTAGGTGCAAATACAGCCGCTCATATCACACTCTTACAAAAGAAAAAACAAAACATGAAGGCTACGATGGGATACATTTCCAAAGATTCTCAACATATGCTTATGCCATAAAATAACTAAAAGTTCCCATACAGATTTGGCTAAAGTCGGTTGAAACCACAAATAATAGCATGATCAGGCGATATTCAAATATGTTAGGAGGCCTCCTAGCACTCTCTGAACAGGTGAGGTCTGGAGTACAGGAGAAGGATCTGGCCTGTGGAATGGCAATGGCAGATCATTTTGTTCTCCCTGGAATAAGCGTTCCAGTGTATGGAGGAGTAGAGAGAGTCTGCTATCAGCCGATCCATCTAATGTGCATTTAATGGTGCAAGTTTAAAAAAAACTAGAAGAGATCACATAAACAGAGCAAACAGCAGCCTAGAATAGGAACATGATGGCAGCCTCCCCAATTTGTGCCAGGTTCAATGTGCACCATGTTTATCCAGCAATGTAAAATCATTCAAGGAGATGACAAATCACAAGAGTGGTGCTGCCAGGAAAATCACTTTAGTGAGTGATGACAGCAGCCTCTTACTGTCAGCCTTGCTTTGTTAACAGGCCTCTATAGACAACAAATCATTATATGGCTAAGTAACCTAATAGTGCAACTATGTTTCAGACAAAGGCATACACAGTACACAAAGGATTGCCCAAACTGAGAATTTCAGCAGGACTGGGTAAATCATCCAAGTAGTATAAAGGCCCCCATACACGATAGACTGAAGTCATCTTAACTCGCAGATATCAATGGGTTCTGCTGATGGTCTAATGTTAAGGGGGGTACAGGCAGACTGATGGGAGAGATTTCTGACTGCCGATCACACTATTCTTCCTGAGATAAGGTCGACACGTAATTCTGTAGCTTTCATAGAGAATACAGGTGCTCTTGGCTGAACATATGCTCCTGTGTGTGGGAGATTCAGCACAGATGACCGTCACCTGAACAATCAGTGGACAGTTATCAAATCTGTATGGCCAGCCTTGATGATCTGCTAAAGTTTGTTTGGCAAATGTCTGGTTTATTACTTGCTCTCCTTTGAAAACGTGTGTATGGAGAGGTAAGGAGATAGACTTGTAACGAGTTGTGTCCTCTGGCATGCTCCATGAAACACTGCACCTGCCAGCAGGGCACAAACTGGAGAGACCAATGATAACGGTGTGGAGAGCAGATGATGAAGCCGGAGGGTGAGTATAAGACAGGTAAGAGGAAACAAAAGTTTAAACGAGTTGTCCACTACTTGGACAGACCCTTTTTATTCCCCATGAGTGCTCCCATAAAAATAGCCTATGCTCACCTCCAGTGCCGACACAATTCCAGTGATGTCGTGACTCGCGTTCCCGGGGCCCATGTGACATTATGACATGTGAGCCCCATGACCAATCACCTCACACTTCCTTTTTCCTGCTTTTGGGTGCAGGAGCAATTAACAGGAAGTGAGTGACAACTGCAGCGCTCACTTCCTGCTAATTATTTGAAGTCTAATGGCGAAGAGAAGGAAGCCAGCGGTGATTGGTAGCGAGACCCTTGGAAACTCAAGATCCATCATCGCTGGAACTGTGCCAGCGCCAGTGGGGAGTATAGGCCTTTTTATTTTATGGCAGCACACATAAAGAATGACTGTTTAACTGGGGTGTGAAGAATTCAGTGGATCTAAAAAGTCTAATGTAATAATACTTCACAATAATACCTTACAATACCTCTACAATTATTTTAATTTACACTGCTCTTAAAAGAATAACATTTAAAGAAGGGGTCCTAAGGCCAAAGTAATTTTCATTAAATTCCTATCTATTTAGTGCAAGAATCTAAACTAATTTCTAATATAGAGGGAGAAATTCCAGCAGGACGGTTCCAGTATTTTTCTTCTTTTATTAAATGATAAATAACATCCATACAATAGGCAGTACAAGTGTACAAACAGGCCTGTTTGTACACTTGTACTGCCTATTATATGGATGTTATTTATCATTTAATAAAAGAAGAAAAATACTGGAACCGTCCTGCTGGAATTTCTTCCTCTAATTGCACCAGCCAACAACCAGTGCGATGTCCTTGCAGGCCTGGAACCAGTGGAAGCTGATCCTTACTGACGGTGAGCTGTTCCCCTTCCCATTCCCATTTTCATCAATTTCTAATATACTTGCATTAGAAATTCCATATCCTTCCCTAACTACACTATCCAACTGCTATTCTAAAAATGCAATAGTAGTTTCAAAGTGTATAGATGGAAGGATAGGCAATTTGTCATGCAAATATATTAGATATTAGTTTAGATTATGGCATTAAATATATAGAGATTTAGAATTACTTTGGCCTTTGGACTACGCCTTTTAGACAACCAGTTTAATTCATTTTTATGTGCAAGCATGCATTTACTTTAAGTTAATTTCCAGTTAAATTGTTTTTAGTGTGTTTAAAATAGTGAAATTAAATTGCTAGCTCGTCTGGCGAGAGGAACTGAGTGAAATTTAAGTACAAGTCAGGCCGCCATCATATTTACTAAATGACAATATAAACTGGTGATCAATTAGAGAACAGATTTCTTTGATTTTTAGACGGATTGTCTACATTGATAAACATTTGGTGATTTTTGTGTATGGGGTTCACCATACCACTAGAACAGTGTTTTCCAAAATAATCAATCATATTAGAAACAGCAATGACTGTAGCACAGAGAAAGATTAAAACTAAATGTTGTGAAGGTTACAACAGTTACCAAACAGTAGGAAGTGTACAGGCATTTGCTTTGAATGACTTCAGTACATCTGTGGCCACAGGACATCACTAGTCTCTCACACTGCTCTGGTGTGATTTTGGGTCCACTCTTCTTTCCAGTCTCTTTCACAATTCTATGACTGTTGTGGGTTTCTTGGCCACAACTTTGTCACCAAGGATTTTTCAGAGGTTTTCTATTGGGTTTAGATCAAGACTCTGGGTGGCCATTTCGTTGTTTTAATGTTTTTGGTTTCAAGGAACTTTTTTACCCGTTTTGCTGTGACAGGGGGATTGTCCTGCATGACAATTGCTGGCTGATTGAGTGTTAAACGCAAGTAAGGAACCATGTGGTGTTGAAGAAGGTTCTGATGCACACTTGTATTCACTCTTCCATGTAACTGTATGAGAGGTCCAACCCCTGCAGCAGAAAACATTGTCCACACAACATGCTCCTCACCAAAGATGAGTCTAGCCTTTTGATTCTTTCTGCCAATGAGAGGTTTGGTCACTGCAGAGTGGGCTTTTAGTCCAAATGCTTTTAAACGTCGTGACACTGTATAACGAGACAGATCTTTACCTTGTTCAGTGCTGAACTAGCGAGCTATTCCAGCTCCAGTGTTGAAACAATTACCCATGGAAATTCTCCGCATTATCCTGTCCTCTCTTGCATTTGTCTTTCGAGGGCGACCAGCTTTCTTGGGGGACTTGAAAGAGTTTGTGATGTTGTAAAGATGCAATATTCTAGAAATCACAGACATAGAACAACCAACGTCTGTTGCTATGTCTGATAGGTTGATTCTGTTGCTATGTCTGATTGGCCTTCATCTGGACAGCCTGCTGCCAAGGGATTCAGTCACTTTGGAACAGCACACCATTTTTGCGAAGTGATTGCAAACTGGAAGGTTAGGCTGCCAGTTAAATAGGGCTAATATATTAGGAGATCTGTTGCACACTGACACTAAATGAAACTGAACTAGCATACTGGATAATGAATTCAATGGCATGGCTATGGGTAAGGCTGGGAACACACTCTGCTACTTACTTACGAGTCTCTCTGACTAGACTCGGATGAGACTGGACCAGTGACCCTGAACGGCCTCTCCCTCTCTGGACAGGACTGTCAGCTGCTTGTGTTTTAGTGCAGCTCCATACTACCCGTCCAGAGAGGGAGAGGCTGTTCAGGGTCACTGATCCAGTCTCATCTGAGTCTCGTCCGAGAGACTTGCAAGTAAGTAGGGGAGCTAGAAAGCTAGAAAAAAAAAATCATATATGAAAAGATCTGCTGCACACTGACACTAAATGAAACTGAACTAGCATACTGGCTAATGAATGCAATGGCAATGCTATTGTAAGGCTATGTGTACACATAACCTTGCCATTGCATTTATTAGCCAGTATGCTAGCTCAGTTTCATTTAGTGTAAGTTTTAGGCAGATCTCATATATAATGTTTTTTTTTTATAGCTAGCACCTTTCAGGTATAAGTGTCGCCTGTCAATTCAAACTATTAGTATTGCTATTATTTTTGACTGGGCACCCTCCCCCACCCCATAGCCATGTTAAAACCTTCATTTTATTGTACCCAGGTCCTAGACACACCCTTACAAGCAGCTTTTAATTGCACCCAGTGGCATATAAACACACATACATGCAATTCACACTGCAAGCAGAGAAATGAGGTTAGGACCTGATAAAATGAGAACACCTTGACATTGGTTATAGGGCTTACATGCTTTGGCCAGTGCATCAGCTAAATTCTCTATTTTTTCTCTGTAATCTTAAACAGTTTCTGATATGCCAGTTTACCCCATTCACACTTGCATTAGCATAGCCTTGCCATTGCATTCATTAGCCAATATGCTAGTTCAGTTTCATTTAGTGTCAGTGTGCAGAAGAACTACTCATATATAATGTTTTTTTCTAGCTAGCACCTTTCACGTATAGGTGTCGCCAGGCAACTCTAACTATTAGTTAAATAGGGCTTGTCACATAATTAAGAAAATTAGCACCAGGTACGAGATTAACACCAAAAACTTGTAGGTATCTGAAAGTGTTCTCTAATTTTGATCAGTGTTCTTTTTAATTTATTTTATTTACATTTTTATTCTGTGCTTTAGCATATATTCAATTTATGAAATAAGTTTAAAATACTGCTATTTTTTTACTCATGATAGGATACTTTTCACATAGGACAACACAATTGCCTTAACATTGAGGAAATTGTGTGTTGTTCTCTAATTTTAATCACCAGTGTATAATGGAGATAGGTGGTGAGATTTCCCCTGCTGGCATTTAACTACAGGAGATTTACACATTCAAGTTCTCCCTATGTGACGAGCTACAGTATGTTTGCACATACTGTATTGAGTGGTATTAATTATTGCAAGATCACAATTCCCTGATGATCTACTGTAGTTTCCTTCATTATTCACATGTATAAATTTTAGTCCCAAACTTCTAAACAATCATCTCTCTGGAGCAAAAACATGAACCTTTTACCTCGGGCTGAGCATATATCACTGTTCCCCAAAAGCTGCATCGCTGGCCCAAAGCCACCATCTAGAAAGAAAGGTGGAGAGAAAGAATAATAAACAGCAGTGAGGAATTAAAATGAAAAGATTGATGGACATAGATAAGGCGCTGTATCATGAATCAATGCCATGGCTACAATAAACTATGCAGTAACACATCCGGGCATGACACGACAAGCTGCTGTGCATGTATGTTGATGGCACAGGCATAATGCTATTACTAGACTAGTGAAACATTACAGTTCCCTTTTCACCTTCTTTCAGAAATGTTGTTACGTTTTCAAAATCCAACTTGTCAGCTGGTATAATATTTAGGTATTTTATAGTGGAATAGTGAATTTTACGCACAGATCTTTGTTATTTTCTTACTGGAGCCCAAATCATGTTTACAGATTTACCTTCAGGATTTCTTCAAGACTGTGGATTACAGGTGGCAGGTACCGATCGGTGATAGCATTTTCTTGCTTTATATTGTCACCACCTTTTTCATGACGCATAGCAAGAACATAACAGAAGCTGGGAGCTGGAAGGTTGTCGGAGGCCTGGAGAAATTGTCAGTGGAAACAATGGCATTAGAGATCTTGGGTTATTATTAAACAATTTGTTGAGTTTCAATATCACCAATCCTGCCACCAAATGTCTGCCAATATGGTAATATTTTCTAGCTAGTTTATAAACATATAAAGGGAATCTGTCAGTAAAATCAATCTTCCTAAGCCGGCTATATGGACATGCAAATCATAAAAAGGTTAATAAAATGATACCTTGATATGTGTGATCCAATGTTTGACTTCAGAGTATTCCACATTTGTTTCTTAATATGTAAATGAGCTGTTAAAATCTCTGAGTTGGACATAGATCTGCCTGACAATCTGCCTTCAGAGATTATTTTAAATTAAAAGGGGTGTTACCAGTATGAGACATGTAGATCAGAAGCCCAGATTGTCAGTATTTACATGTCTCACACTGCTAACACCTCCTTTCATGTAAAATAATCTCTGGAGGCAGATTCTCAGGGAGATCTATGCTTGGCCCATAGATCTTAACAGCTCAATTACATATTAAGAAAAATGTGAATTACTTTGGAATAAGACATTGGATTGCTGATCATGGTAGAATTTTAATCAGCTTTCTAAAACCTGTATCTCCATACAGATGGCATGAGAGGGTTGATCCTACTGACAGATTCTCTTTAATCACAGTGTGCATGTTTATGGAGAGTCCTTATGTCAAACTTATCCATCAAAGTATGGCTTGGGGTCCTTCACATAGGCACTTAAAGTTTACCATAAAAAGCACTAACTGTATGAATATTTGTCTCCCTTCACTTTTACTATTGTTGGGCTGCACATACGCCTTATACAAGAGTATATAACAAACAATTTCAATAACCACATGCAAGAGACAATTACCAACACATTCCTTCTTGTTTATCGTTGGATCATTTTACCCTAAAACAATGAATGTGAATAAATGCCCATTCAGATATGGTCCCCCTCTACCACCCAATAGACATTAGATCAAAGTCATCCGAACCAGCCTATTAAAATAAGGCGGCCGTCACACGCATCAATTTCTAGAACGATATCGCTTAAGCGATCTGATTTTTGATCGCTTAAGCGATATTGTTTGTCCGTCGCTGCGTGTAATCAAGCGATTTTACAATATAAAATCGCTTGATCGTTAGATCGCAGATTTGTGAGCCAGAGCTCATATCAAGCGATAAATGCTTGATCAATCTGCATCATCGTGGTGTGTGACACCACGATGAACGATCTCCCAGCGGCAGAGCCTATGCTGGGAGATGGTAACTATGGTAAACGTCGGGTTACTAAGCGCGCGCGGCGCCTAGTAACCCGATGTGTACCATGGTTACCAGCGATCTCGCTGCTCCACATCGCTGGTGAGTCTGTCTGTGTGACAGCTCACCAGCGATGTGAGCGATATTGTTAGCGATCGCGCGTGCATGTGATCGCTAACAATATCGTACATAACATTGAAGCGTGTGACGGCCGCCTCAGAATGACCAAAAATCTGAAGCATATGGGAGGTCTCCTGAATCTCCTTCTAAAATGATGTTGGCAGCCTCATTTAAAATGCCTCTTACTGTTTTGATGTTTGGGAGAGAAGGTACAGTCAGAACTGTCAGTGGCTTTCTCAGAACGTCTCATCGAAAATACATAAATGTTCTGCAAAGCTGAAATATTGATGTGTATGGAGAGATTAGGAGAAATAGTGGTTGGCTGAAAAACTGCCTTTTCAATGCCCTGCTTTAAATATTTAAATCGTTACTAGAAATGGTCCGCTATACATCACATACTACAATGGCCAATACACTGGATTTTGTTTTTTTGCAAGATTGCAGAATTTGACAAAAAAACCAATGCCTTAGGGTGCCTTCACACTGGCGTTCCCCTCCACAGTGTTCTGCGGAGGGGAATCGCCATGTGTGAAGGCATCCTTAGGCTGCTTTCACACTGGCATGTTTTCAAATCCGTGTGGTTACATAAAATTCATGTATAGTCCTGGACAAGCATGGATCTGTACAAAAGGATGCCAACGGATGTTCACCATCACCAGAGATAGGGTGGGAGTAGCTGTACCTAGTTTCTGAGCATGCTCAGTACAGAAAAACGGATCTGTTTCACAAATCAGTTTTTTTTCACAGATCCATCCTCCATAGAGCTCCATGTTAATTTCATACGGACAGATAAGGATCTGTGTCTGTCTGTGTCAAGAAAGCCCAGAAACAAAACATTTTCAGTTTCTAAGTACATGAAAACTGCAGATGCCCATGGATCCGTGACAAAACGGAGACACACGGATGACCACTTTAGGACCAATCCGTGCCCACAGGATAACATGGGAAGCCGTAACAGATCCATGGCCATCCGTTTAAAAACAGATGGACACGGATTTGAAAATATGCCAGTGTGAAAGCAGCCTAAGGCTGGTTTCACATTGGCGTTCCCCTCTGCAGCGTTCTGCGGAGGGGAACCACCATGTGAGCGCAGCCAGCGCAAGCCCCTATCTTTATAATGGGGACGCACGGTGCTGCGCTTGACTGCGCATGACCGTGCGCTCCCATTCAGTGTTATATGTGATTTGTATGCAGGCGGACGCCTGCACACAAATCACACAGTCTCGTCCGCACCAGGAATGCAACATGTCGCATCCCTGGTGCGGACGAGACTGTGTGATTTGTGCGCAAGCGTCCGCCTGTGTACAAATCACATATAGCAGTGAATGGGAGCGCACGGTCATGTGCAGTCAAGCGCAGCACTGTGCGTCTCCATCATAAATAAAGGGGCTTGCGCTGGCTGCGCTCACATGGTGGTTCCCCTCTGCAGCTTTCTGCGGAGGGAAACCGCCATGTGAGCGCAGCCAGCGCAAGCCTTAGGCTGCTTTCACACTGGCATATTTTCAAATCCGTGTCCATCTGATCCATGTAACAGACTCCCAAAGCAACAAGGAAGAAGGGCTACAAAAAGAGAGACACATGTAGCTTTTATTTACCAATACAGTTTGCAGGAAAGGAAAATCCCACAATCAAATATAAGTATACACTTAACTGATCTAAAGATAGGAGGTATGGTAACTGAATTTAAATGCACCCTGCCGGTGTAGATTAGGGAAATATACAGAAAGATTAGGTTAATTAAGAAAAACAATAAATGGTATTATTATAACAGATTTGTAATGATTGATTAATGCTGACAGTCTCAATCATATACCGTAATCAGGTTTTACATTCTACTGTGCTAAAAGAAAGGGAATGTTATTGAACCTTCCCATTTTCATCTAGTCACCTCTGTTCTAGAAGTCTGAGCTATTGATAAACCCTCAGTTCTTCTAGGTGTGTGTACTTTGTATTTACATAGATGCCAATCACTTCAATGAGTTTACACTGTGTTATCTCTGGATTAGTGGAGCTCAAAAGTACAAGGTTTTCTTTCAACAATTTTACACTGATAATAATTGGTGCAATGGAAGCTTTCAAAACCCAAGCCAAGAAAGATGCTGAGTAACTGGCAAGTCATGATATTTTCGCCTCTTTATATTTCAGGGGTTTATTCACCAATACTGGTTTTCGGGATATGTTAGGAATGGACTCAGTCTTCACAAGAACCCCGATACTTTGTACAAACAGCTGGGAGTTAATTAAAGTCTGGTACATTCAATTACACTGGATTAATGGAAACAGCTGCTTGGCCAATAATATTTTCTCCTTTGCATGAGAAATTCTTTAAGCACAAAAATATGTTCGTCCTTAAAATGTTTAAGTGTTTTTCACAAGATGTAGAGTGAAATAACTATTAACTAGAGAATAGTGCTTTATACAGTCATGAACTAATTCAACAGGTTACAAAACATGAAGCTTGTTGCCAAGATCACATACCAAGGGATATCTGCAATTTGCACTTCATCAGATCAACATGCCAAGTAAGTATGAAAGAATTACATTAATCTCCCTTACCATTAAAATTACATTTCAAAATAGGTATAGTGCAAAAAGAAAAAAAAAAAAATCAGTGATATAATTATGGTTTAAATATCCAACTTGGCAAAAGCATGCACAACCAGATATATATATCTTTTTTTAAATCAAGCAATTTTTATTCATCAATATGAGTGCATTCAACTTATTTCAGCAGTGTACAGAGAATCAATATGGTTCAAAAAGTGCTAAAGACAATACATTACAATCCAAATTCTCCCACTCTACTTAAATGGGAACTCTGGGGAGAATTTTTTTGTATGGTCCCTGCACTCAGACTGTAATGCTGAGCTGTATATTACATTTGTATAATGTTTCGAATTAATATACAGTAAGTCAGTTATTCACCAACTGCTCCTTTCCAGGCACCACTCCCAAAGGGTCGATATGTCATGCCTGATTGAGCAGCTCTCCCACCCTCTCAGAAAGCATCAGTGCATCCGAGAACAAACACTTCCTCATTCAATCACATGGCAGTGATGTCACAGCAGGTCCTATTGACACAGGTCTCCCAACCTGTTCGGATTTCACGCTCACGTGGTTGAATGAGGAAGTGTCAGACGGCGCTGAAGCTTTCTGAGAGAGAGGGGGAGAACTGCTCAATCAGGCATGACGTATTGTCCCCTCTGGGAGTGGTGACTGCTAAGGAGCAGTTAAGGAACAACTGATTTATATTAATTCTAAACATTATACAAGCGTAACAGGCAGCTTAACATTATGGTATAGGAGTGAAGGGACTGTACAATTTTTTTCTCCCCTGAGTTCCCCTTTAAACTCACCACAATATGCAACATCTTGAGATACCGTAAATCAGAATAAAGAATAGCGGCATAATGATCCCAGTCTAACATTTTATAACTATTACATGTCTTAAATATTTCCTTTATACCCCTCCTATCTATCAAAGATACAAATAGTTGAATATCACATCACTTGCCAACTCTTCCGAGACCACAGCAGTGCAATTTAACAAGTCTTCCCACTGTCTCATGAACCTTGGAACTACTCCCCTTTTTATATCACTATTGTGCTATTTAAACAATGAATTATTTCCTCTATCTAAGGTGGATGAGCATCCAGCCAGTGCTTGGCATGGTTTTCCTGCTCTGGTAGAGTACCTTTCAGATGGTAAGTTGATTTGAGGAAACCCCAGTCCCCTCCCCCCACCAGATCCAAGACACCTATATTCAAATTCATTGGTAATCTTACATTAAATACCTCTTATATCAATCCACCCACTTTGTCCCATAGGTCAGACAGCTGGGAAAATGTCCAAAATATATGAAGTAAATGTGAACCATCTTCCCCACACTGTGGACATTTATTGTCAGATTTACGTTTCATTTTAAATAGGGCTTTTGGGGTTCTATAGACCCTGAGTACCAGGAACACACTGAAACCTCCTCTAGGTTGTATTTATTGAAACATGTTTTATAGACCCTAGTACAATTTTCCATTCCTTCCGAGATGGGCCCCACATCTCTTTCCTATCCTATCCTGGTATTAGTCATAGGGTCTCCAAGGATTCCAACAATAAGTAGTTGTATAATAGAGAAATAATATGTTTTGTTGCATTCGCCTGCACAACAGAGTCAAAACCCCACTATATGAGACAATTCAGAGATATTCTCCTGCACTGCAATGGCGTGCCTTACCTGTATGGTGTTTAAAAAAGGATGGGTTAGGAAGATTAATTCCAGTTCACATGAGCAGAAATTTCCATCGCGATATAACTGGTGGACATATCTCAGACCCTGTTTTCTCCACTATCCAAAGCCTTCAAGACGCAAAAGTTCACTTAACATGGTATTTTCCCATATGGGGGTGTACCTAGACTACTCTCTCATACCCAGCAAGGTCTTGCAAGTCTGCCACGTCTTGTGTATCAGGAGAATTGTGGGATACCCTTTTGCCAGAGAGTCTTAAATTTGAGTTGTTCAAGTAGAAATCCCCTCCCCATATGGTGTTTCAGCACAGGTTCCTTTATCACTTGCTTCCCCTCCAGGGCCCAGCCATTTAAGTGTTGAAGTTGTGAGGCCTAGCAGGAGCTCCAAGTATGCAGTATTGCTAGTCCACCCAGCTCTTTAGGTAACTGCAGCTTTTCAAGTTTGATTCTTGGGACTCCCTTTTTCCATACCAAGTCTCTAAATATGTTGTGCATCCTTCTAAATCAGCATTTGGGGATCCATATCTCCGAGTTATGGAGTATGTATAATATAAAGGGATAAGGCACATTTTAATAGGATTTGTCCTTTTCTGGGTTGATAGCGGACGTTTTCCACAAGTCTCAACTTTGTTTTTCATTTTGGTCACTAAAAGAATTAGATTCAGCGGAATGTAATCATTCATATCTAAAGAAAAATTTATGGAAAGGTATTTTAAGCTCCTAACTACTGGAATGTTGTGAAAAACAGAGGGAGGGGAGGTTTACATTGCCATGAAGTGGTAACATCACAGATTTAACCCAATTGCGTTTCAATCCTGAAAAAACTCCAAATTGCTGTATTATATTTTTTCACACATGGTAGAGAAGAGGTAGGGAACTCCAGGCCTCGAGGGCCACACACAGTGCAGGTTTTCCTTAGTATTTGACAGTTGGTAAATTAATCTCCTGCACAGGTGATGATTCCAACTGTCAAATGCTTAAGATATCCTGAAAACCTGGACTGTGTGCGGATCTCAAGGCCTGGAGTTTCCTACCCCTGCGGTAGAGATTTAGTTGCTTCACTTAAGGTACCGTTACACGCTACAATATCCTTAATGATATCGCTCAAACGTCATGGGTTTGGAGTCGTTCAAACGACATCGTTACTACGTCATTGCATGTGACACAGAGATACGACCACATATAAATCGTTGGATCGCTGATCGCAGATTTATGAACATGTTCATAAATCTGTCGTTCGTCGTTCATTCAACCTGCTACATTGTTGTGTGTGACACCGCGATAACGACTTCGCCTATTCACAACATTGAATAAGTATCGTTCACTGGGTTGTGCGAATTATAGCTGCTCGCTACATCGTTGGTGCGTCGTGAACGACATCCATATGTGTGACATGTCACCAACGATCAATTACCGATGTTGTCACAAGCGCACTCCCGTGAGATCGTTGGTGAGATAGTTACGACATTGAAGCATGTAAAGGTACGTTTAGAAATAACAGCACATCATCTACATACAGAGCTATCCTCTCCTCTTTTTCACCATATTTGAATTCTTTACATTAAAGTGTCTTCTCACAATACAGGCCAGTGGTTCAATGGCTAGGGCAAAAATTAATGGGGACAGCGGGTTGTCCAGTCTAGTACCTCTAAATAAATCTATACTGACCGACATGTCCCCGTTAGCCCTAACTCCTGCCATGGAGGCTCTATATGGTAGCTGAATCCACCTTATAAACTCAGGCCCAAAGTCTATTCTTTTCAATATTTCCCATATGTACCCCCAATCGACTGAGTCAAAGGCCTTAGTTGCATACAGGGAAAATAACAGTTTTCTCTTTGGGTCCGCCTGGGCTGTCTGCAAGTTTAGAAATAGCCTTCTAATAATAATTGCTGTTGACTTTGATGGCATAAACCCTGACTAATTAGAACGTGTGAGGAGATAACCACATATAGTCTGTTGGCTAGGACGTTTTGCTAATATTTTAACATCTAATATCAACAGTGATGTAAGTCTGTAGGAATCAGGTTGCTTCTTGTCCTTACTCTCTTTTGGTACTACCACGATAATAGCCTCTTAGGCTACTTTCACATTACGATTTTGAAGGTAGCCGATGCAGTCCGATAAATTCGGACAGCATCGGCTCCCTTCTGATGCCTGGAATCGGATGCCAAATAGGCATCCGATTCCGGCATTAAATCGTAGCCTCCGGGCAAAAAAAAAAAAAAGTTTATGCTCACCTCTCCCCAAGCCCCCGCCGTCTCCCGCCATCTTCCTGCAGGCTCCCGGTGGCTTCTGTAGGCTCCCGGTGTCTGCAGAGGTCTTCTTCTGCTGTACAGGACCTGCGGTGTTGTCACAGTCACGTGACAGCAGGTTCCACCATGGTAACCTGCGGTCACATGACTGTGACATCACCGCAGGTCCTGTATAGCAGAAGACCTCTGCAGACACCGGGAGCCTGCGGAAGCCACCGGGGAGCCTGCAGGAAGACGGCGGGGGCTCGGGGAGAGGTGAGCATAAACTTTTTTTTTTTATTTTTTTTAACCCTTGCGCTCCCAGTTTGGAGCATTTTTACTGTACTGAGCATGGTCAGTACAGTAAAATCGGGTCCGAGGAGACATCAGATGTTTCCTCGGACCCTTCTCCATAGGCCCCATGTTAAATTGATCGGGTCGGATCGGATGTACACTAAATGCCATCCGATTCGGTCCGATCCGATTCTGTCAGATTTTATTTTCGGTACAAAAATCGGAGCAGGCTCCGATTTTTGCACCGATAAACAAATCGGACAGAATCGGATCGGACCGAATCGGATGGCATTTAGTGCACATCCGATTCGGTCCGATGCCCATAGGGCTGCATGGGGCCCAAAATCGGTCCGATGCTGTCCGATTTTTATCGGACAGCATCGGATTTAAAAACTCTGTAGTGTGAAACCAGCCTTAGAGTGAGTTGTGGAGAATCTGGGTTTGAAATGGATCATTTGTCATATCTAGATAGTATGGTGACAGTTCTTCCTTGTAAATCTTAAAAACGTCTTCTGGAAGGTCAACTGACCTAGGGGCTTTATGATTTGGCATTTTATTTATTGCAAGATGTAATTCCTTTAATATTGTAATTACTTACTGTATATTTTCTGTACGCTAACCCTACATTGTAAAGCGCTGCGGAATATGTTGGCGCTATATAAATAAAGCTTTATTATTATTATTATTATTAATAAGATAGGCTTTTCTAGGAGATCTGCATCACTTGTCCCCAAGGCTGGAAGGTCAATCCCTCCAGAATATCCAAAAGATCCTCCTGAGAATACTGTACCGTAGTGGAGTATAGCTCTGCATAACATCCATGCTGGAATTGTAAGAGTTCAAGTGCAGAGTACCATAAATATATCTAAGGAAAGAATGTGCATACTTCTAATACAGAGAAAATGGCTTACATTGCAAATGCATACATGCTGTCACACAAGTCAGTATGGCAAAACATAACACAGAATTCAACATATTCTCCAGCAAAAAATAGAAAATACAGTAAATTTGTGATGTGGTTACTAGCCAAGAAATTACCACATGGCAATTGGCTGTGTGGCATTACCACTTACTTTGTGCCAGAAATTTACCCCAAAATTAATGGGCATTCTTTGGCGCTTAGTGTCATACTGTAGGCCAGGCCTTTTATCACTAAACCATGCTTCTTTTATGCAAAGCCATATTTCTTTGCCAGACAAGGTGCAGAAAGCGTCAAAAACACAATAAAGATGGTGCAAAATCATGAAAACGGTTTCACCTCACAAATTACACCATAAATCTTGCACATTTAGCAAAATGACAGCACCCTTAAAGCCCCTCTCACATCAGTGTTTTTTACTGATTGCGGCAGATCCGGCAGATTTACCGCATCTGCTGCCTAACCGTCGCACTTGCAGCACACTTGCGGCAAGCCCCATGCGTTGTCTGTGGGGCTTGCGGCAGGTGCGGCAAATGCGGTATTGCCGTGATCCGGCACTTGCGGCAGAGCAAAAAAAAATGCTGCTCACCACGTTTTGTTTTGCGGCCGCTACTGCTGGATCGCGGCAATACCGCACCTTCTGCAAGCCCCATAGACAATGCATGGGGCTTGCCGCAAGTGTGCTGCAAGTGCGTCCGTTAGGTGGCAGATGCAGTAAATCTGCCGGATCTGCCTCAATCTGCGAAAAACGCTGATGTGAAAGGGCCTAAGTGAGTTATTACTGAGGTTTGAATGATGACTAAGGGCGCATTCACATATGCATTTTTTTTAATCCAGCAGAATTCCGGCTCTTTTTGTAAAACCAGAAAGCAAAATAGATCCGGTTTGAGCATCTGGTTGCATCCAGTTGCTACTGGATCCAGCTGGACCCATTTTTTTTTTTTTTTACTAAGCCCAAAAAGCAGAACATGTACCTTTTTTGGGGTCAGTAAAAAAACGCTTCCGACTGGATCAGGCATACAGTGGCATGATTTTTCATGTGCGTTAATGAGTGCCAGGTCCAGTTTTGTTGCACCCCACCAACTGTGCCAGCAACCATTCACAGATGCAATGGGTGGGGCGCAACAGCCAATCACAGACGCTGTCACAGAGACAGCAGTGCAGGGTGGACCCAGAAGTAACCGCAGTGGCGAGACAGATGAGGATAATGCTTTAATCATGTTAAGTCCCTGTTCGAGGTCTGTGCTGAACACTCAGATGTTTGGCAAGGACCTAAAACAGGCAAACAAATCCAGACAATACTGGATGGTGCCAGATGAAACCCTACTGGTATTATAATGGAACTGGTACACAGATCTGGTATACCACCAGTACGGTTTCCTGAGATTTAAGGGCAAAAACCATTCAGATGAGGTTTTCGTCTGATCCTCCTGGATACTAAAAAAATCGGAAAAAAAAATGTGAAACCGACCTAATAGTCATCTGAACAAATTATTATATGTCCAGCCAAAAATATGTTTTCAGTGTGCAAAAGTAGCAAATCAATAAAAGAAAAACTATATCACTCTGGCATTGCTATATTTGTACTAACCTGAAGAATCAATGTGTATTATTACTTTTAATGCAAAGTGAACAGCGCAAAAATAAAAAACAATAACTGCATTGCTGTTTTTTTATTTCATTCTGCATTCAAAACATCTGAATAAAAAGTGATCAAAAATTTCGTTACACACCACAAAATGATACCAATAGAAATGTCACCTGGTCCTTAAAAAAAAGTGCTCACACAGCCCTGTTGGCCAAAAAATAAAAAAAAATTATAGCTCTCAGAATATTTTGAAAAAAATATATATTTTGGTGTGTAAAAGTAATAAACTATCTAGACTTGAAGATTGGTTTATCCACCTCAGCTTGAAAGTTTTGCAGTGGACCCAATGAAGAACATTTTCAATGATAACTAAACTCACTACAGTTTTTTTTTTTTTTTGTAAATTGCTGTCAACATTTCCATGTGTAACAAAGCATGGAGGCATTAGGGTTAACAGGTGCGACTATTCACTTGAAATAGCCCAAGATTAACTTCATAAAGAAGATTAATAGACTGTTCTTGTTCTGCTAATGGTTACCATATTAAGAAACTATGAGGCATTAATCTGTTATTCTGTACCCATTTACAGAACATTTATTTTCTCACAAAACAATCACAAGTCATATAACAATTCTGGAACTCTGCAATGTATATTCCCTGGAGGGCTTTATGTGTTTCAAATATGCACAAAAATGTGAAGGCCAGTTCTCTACTGAAAGAGGATGAGTCACCAGATCAAAAAAGGAGAATTTTGTGTACTCACCGTAAATTCCTTTTCTCTTAGCCTCTAATTGGGGGACACAGGACCGTGGGTGTTATGCTGCTGTCCACTAGGAGGCGACACTAAGCAGAATCTGCAAAAGAGTAACAGTGGCTCCTCCTCTGTAGCATATACACCCCTGTAGCAGGAAGTGCTCTCCAGTTTTGTGCTAAAGCAGTATGAGAATGAACAGAAGAATGACAAGAATCACAGTAAAATAAGGCCTGTTAAGTAAACAGGCAGCCACATATAACAGTAAGGTAAAACGTGTTACCGAACAGGCAACTACGTAATAATAGTATAAGCAGGCCTGTAAAATAAACAGGCAACTATATAACCTCTCAGGAGTACGATGAGAACCTAGTAACGGCCCGAAACGGGCAACAGGGTGGGTGCTGTGTCCCCCAATTAGAGGCTAAGAGAAAAGGAATTTACGGTGAGTACACAAAATTCTCCTTTTCTCCTTCGCCTCATTGGGGGACACAGGACCGTGGGACGTCCTAAAGCAGTCCCTGGGTGGGAACAGCAATGGAAAATCACTAATAATAACAATAACAATGCACCTACAGGTGGGCTAATGCCGCCTGGAGGGTACAGCTTCCTAGACTTGCAGTTGCCGAGGACTGAGTGAGAGCCTAAGGCGTCTGGCAAGCATGTGCATGCTGTCTGCCTTACACACCTGTTGTGCTAACTCCTGGTGCCTAATAGCTCAGTAGCCCAGGAGACTCCAGCGCTCATAGTAGAATGCGCAGTGCCCGCCGCCGGAAAAGACACAGCACCATAGATGAATGGTGCTACCTAAAAATAATTTAAAAAAAAATAATAATAATGCTAAAAAGCACCCCGGATGGTGGATTTAAGCCATCTGATCAAGCATTTGAAGAACCTGGCCTGCCTGCTGCGTTTATCCTTCTGGAAAAAGGAAAAGAGGTTTCTAAACGGAACTTGTCCTGAGCGCGTATATGTGTAGAGTTCTGACCAAGGTGTAGGAATGCAGAGCATTACTGACCGGATGAACTGGCACTAGACGTAGCGCTCTCAGAAATATATATTCAGGCAGGTGGACAACAAAAGACACCACCATCTGGAGGAAAAAACTAACCAGATGTAGGGCAACCTTGTCTGGGTGAGAGAAAAAACAAAAAAGGCGGTTTACCCGAAAACGCTGCAAATTTAACAACTCTGCGGAGAGATTGCCATCCAGAAAACAACTCCTTGTGTGAGAAGATGAAGGGATTTTTCCCCATGTCTTAAAATGTGGTTAGCATAAAGCTGTGAGGACGAGGGTCATGACCCCCGGGACTAGTAGACTTTGAGAGGGAGGAACAAGTCGGCAGACTCCTTGAAGAAAGGATGTGTAATTGAGGTCTGGTAACAAGACATTGCCTAGAGGGGATGAAAAAAGGTTTGGAACTTGTCCTTTGAGAGGACCGAAGGACACATGTGAGTGTAGAACCGGTCGGGTGGGCCTGGGAATCCTTGAGAGGAAACCGTGCTAAGGCGAAAAACCACAAGAAGAAGGGAAAATAAATGGAATTTCCATGTTGATGGAATATCTCTTCTGAAAGCGGTATCCGCGCTCTGATTGAGGTTGCGACAACATTACGTGAACACCCGGAGTTTCAGGGTCACGACGTCTATTTTAGAGCCGATGAATTATAATGGTAAGACGGCCTTCAGAGAGTAGGTCTGGACGATCGAGTAGGCAGCATAGCACGTGCGCTATGAAGTGGACGAGCTTGTCATGCCAAGTGTGTGTGGCCACAAGGATGATTTGTTGACAGTCCAGTTTGATTATCTTCACTACCTGGGATAGTGGTAGCCTGGGGAAAGAGAAGTGGAGTTGGAATCGGGTCCAGTCCAAGATCAGACCTTCCGCCAGCCATGACTGTGGGTCGTGGGACCTGGCTATTAAGCTAGGAACCTCGGTAATGAGGCGAGACACTATTATGGATGCTTCCGGAGTTCTCCAGTGACGTCAGAGTTGCATGAAGACATCTGGATGTAGGGACCCTATTCTGAGGTAAGCCCTTGGCAACAGAAGAACTGCTTGTTCAAATCATCGACAAGTGTAGAATAACAACCGGTAATACTGAGTTTGTGAAGTCCGCCTAGTGAAGAATGTGGTCAACGTTCTTCATTGCCTGGGAACTGCGGGATTCGCTCTAGTGAATCGACATATGTCACAGTCGTGGCATCGTCAGACTGCCTTCTGAAAAGGCGGCGGCCAGAAGAAGGGATAAATCTTCAGTGTTGGTAATCTCGCCCAAATCTCCCGAAGGACGATGAGAATCGTTGATTCCGATCAGGACCGTTGGTCCGAGTGTTGAAATATAGGTACAGCGCACCTTATTGTGTCCGACTCACGTAGGTGAATAGTACCTTTCAACTTGGTGGAAGAAGAAACTTCTCCTGCGTACTAGTAAGTGGCTGAGCCACCACAGGAGATACCACATGGCTGGTACTGGAAGAAGACACCTCCTGATACAATATTTTACCATCTTATCTCATGACGTGAGCATGGACAACTGCGGAGGCCTGAGGAGCAACAGCGTCAAGGAACTAACTACCAGTGCTACCACCGTCCTGCCACTGACCGTCATGTCAGGTCTGACAGGCTGAGGTGACCGTTGAAGGAGAGTGCGGACTTCTGGTTGAAGTATCTATGCCTAGTCTTGGAAAAATCTGATCAGTGCTTTAAATGTATTGAAATGCGTTCCGAAAATACTAGAGACTGCAGTGAAAACTGGCGTAGAGTCTTGGAGGATGACCAGCCAAACAAGTCTTAATAAAGTGTTCACTGTGATAGCGACGCTGTGTTCTCAATCCCTGAAGGTCGTGCGTTGAGGAGTAAATCGTCCAGGTATGGAAGATTGACCTGTCCCTGAAATGCAGGAAAACCAGACGACTGCCATAACTTTTATGACCACTTAGGGAACTGTAACAAGTGTGGACGGAAACGCCACAATTAAGAATGGGCTGGCAAATCGTAATTATGATAAGTGGCTGCAAGTGGAACATGCAGGTAGTGGTCTTGTATATCTAAGGATGCAATGTATTCTCCGTTCTCCAAGGAACATTATGGAACGGAGAGAATGCATGCGGAAAAATCTGTCCCAGGTATCTGTGTCTAGCTGTGTCAGTCTAGCACAGGATGTACTGCACGTTCTTGTTTATAGACCACAACCAAATTGGAATAGCACCTTTAAACCACGCTGTGCTTGTAGCACAGGCATGGAACCTTTAAACACGCTCTGCGTGTAGCACAGGCATAATGACTCCCTGATTAAGGGGCTCCTGACGCGAGTTTGGAGGGTTGTCTGTGATCGCTACATGTGCGTTGATCGAGTTTGTGTCGATCTAGACGATGATCCGCTATATGAATTCCCAAAAGGTTGGAAACTGGATTGCTGACTGCGAGTGAGGCACCGCCTGGTGCAGTGCGATTGGCATCTTCAAGGCATGGTAGCGGACTCTGATGCCTGCTGTTGTGTTCTGTTCAGCGGAAATGTGTCCCTAGGGAAAACTTCTTGTCAGATAGGGTACCGCACGAACCCATGAAGTCCGAACACAACACAACTCCCTTATGGTGAATGGGGCGCTGAGGGTCCCATGGGTACGGTCTTGTGTCCTGCGAGACACAGTTGAATGTTTTAAGTATAGACATCTAGCTTCCTGTGAGATTGGAACGTTGATTTAGAGATGCATAAAGGTTCGAGTCTGGGATTGCAAAAACGTCAGACTTCGGAGGCATCGTCCTGCTGCATACTAGTTTCCCATAAACTGCGATATAGTTGCAGACGTAATAACTGTCTATCTAGATGTAGCAGTATGTCTGATAGGCAATGATGCCAGTGCCTGACACGGTGGAAGGAAAGCCAGGCTGTGCCTATTAGTGGGTCACCCGCACTAGGCAGAGGAACTCTGCTCGCTGGGTGAGAGTCATAAGAGGTAAAACTTCAGATGAACATAGGCGAAGCCGTGTCACTGTGACGACACAGAATAAACACATTACATCCACAGGGCATGTAGTGGATCACGTCTCCCCTGTGCGTACTGAGAACAGCCTGATGCCTAATTTCTTCACTGACATTATGTATAGCTGCTGAAAATATGATTTTACAGCAGCACAGAGCATGTCAGGAGAGATCTTGTAGGGCACGTACACTCAGTGTGATGTAAGTGAGAACAGTGCTGTGCTGCAGCAGGTTAAGAAGTTGACAAATTCACCAAAAACCTGTAGTCACAGCAGCACAGAGTATTTCAGGACCGAAATATGTCGGGCTGCCCACTTTCTTCCCATGGAGTCCGGATTCCTGTAAAGGCCTACGTAGGCTGTCACGCATGGCGTAGGCTGACACGCATGGCATAGCCTGTGACACATGGCGAAGCCTGTCACTGGTGTACAGAGGGAGAGGAAGCTGCAGCAGGGAATTATATCCCTTCTGGCTGTCCTGTATCTGCCCCACACAGCCTGTCACACCTGGGTGGTGGGGGGGGGGGCTGCAGCAGGGAACACATCCCTGCTGGATGTCTTGTATATGCCCCCGCAGCCTGTATAGAGCCGCTACACTTGTGTGTGCTTGTGCCCACACTTCATCATGGCGCCCAGGCTGCAGTTTGGCGCCGCCGGGAGGAGGAGGGGGCGGGAACATGGATGGGCGCGCAAAACCAGTGCCCAGAGGGACTTCCCGCCCTCTCTGTGATGAGGCGCCGCGTCATATGACGCTATTCGGAGGGCGGGCGGTGGGCGGGAATGGGCGGCGCCGTCCACGCTAGGCCTGAAGCCGGGGCCTAGCGTGATTTGCGGCCCCGCAGATGGCTGGGGGTTGGCGCGGAAGCCCGCGACCCATCCGGATCCGCAGGTCTGGCGGCGAGGGGGGCCATGGCGGATCCCTGCCGCCCAGGTACATTGCTGCCTGCTCTTGCAGGGGCAGCGTAGGGGGAGCTGGGCACCTCTTCCCCTGCCTTGAGCTGTGGGAGCCATGCAGGGAGAAGGGGGACAGGGAGACACCTCTGTCCCAGGACCTGCCATGCTCCGGAGGCAGCCACAGTCCTATACTGTTATATATGGAGGACAGTGCAGGGATGAGTGGGCTGAACCCAGACCCCACCAGGCTCTGATATGGTACCAGACCCAGTTAGAGAAGTGCAGCTGCGCTGCTGGCACCTGTGGTGCCTCAGCCCAAGCACCCAGAGGGTGATTAGGGGGTCGTCTCTGAGCCTGCACTCTTGCAGGCAGCCTTCAGAATCCCAGTCTAGAATGCAGCATGTGCTGCTGGTACCTGTGGTGCCTCAGCCCAAGCACCCAGAGGGTGATTAGGGGGTCGTCTATGAGCCTGCACTCTTGCAGGCAGCCATTCAGAATCCCAGCCCATAATGCAGCATGTGCTGCTGGTACCTGTGGTGCCTCAGCCTAAGCACCCACGGGGTGATTAGGGGGACGTCATCTGGCAGGTAGTCCAGCTCTGGCTTCGACTCAGGACCCTGAGGGAGTGAGGAAGGTGGATGTTATGCTGGGCTGTCTCAACTTTAACCCAGCAACCCAGCAGTGGGAGGCCGAGAAAGGAGTAAGGCATATGTAAGGATTCTCAACTTCAACCCAGCGCCCCAACAGTGGGTGGCCGAGGAAGGAGCATGCCTGGGGCCACGCCGGACCCACTTTTCTTCATTGGAAGAAAAAAAGATGAAAAAAATAGAGAGTAAAAATGGTCGTGTGCCTCCTTCGACACTAAGCAAAAACTGGAGAGCACTTCCTGCTACAGGGGTGTATATGCTACAGAGGAGGAGCCACTGTTACTCTTTTGCAGATTCTGCTTAGTGTCGCCTCCTAGTGGACAGCAGCATAACACCCACGGTCCTGTGTCCCCCAATGAGGCGAAGGAGAAATGGCAAGTTTTGGCTATTATTTTATTTTTGCTGTTAGAGTATTTAGTTGTTTTTTTTTTAAATCCATCATAAGATCTAAGAGATATGGGCTTTTTATATAGTACTAATTTTTATGGTCTTTAAACCTAAAGACATGCAATCAGAAAATCCAGTGAGCCATATCCCCTTGGTAAAGACAAGACAAGAGCCCGGTGTTGATATGGTAATATCGCCCATATATGGCAGTATCGGCCATATATGGTAATGTATGTGTGTGTATGTATCATATCCCCGTCCCTCCCTGTAGCCCTGCCCCTTCATAGCTCAACCCCTACACATAATCCAACCCCTCCCTATAGCCCACCCTTTTCATAGCGCCGCCCTATTGTGCAGCTCACGTGGTGGCGACGGTGATTCCTCCTGATTCTGCGCCGACATCTTGGTGCGCTTCTATAACTCCTTCTACATGCCATGTTGATATAGTGATGTTGTTTTTCTCAGTACCCGGAGCAGAATGAGGACGGTAAATGCAGGATTTCAAGTAGAATGTTCAGAATTGCAAAGACATCACAAATTTATGACATATAGAGTTTGCAAATCGTTTAGGTCATTGAGCCATGCCCTCCTCCGACTAAATAAAGGAGCCACACCCTCTGACTAAATAAAGGAGCCACACCTTCTTGCTCTGTCATCATAATATGTGGTCATATTCGTCCATAAAACTCTCTTTGGAGCCTTGTGGCCATCATTCATCATCTGTCTCCTGGTCTGTGGAAGAAAAGAAACAACCATGCCATCAAGATTGTGGAAAGAACATAGGAGACCTAGGAGATGACGCAGAACCAGGAGGTGCCCTCAGACGCCCTGCCACTTCATTCCTCCACCACTCCACATAGTCCCAGGGGTGTGGCTATGTGAAGTGGGCATGGCTAAATGAGGTGGGATGCATGACATGGACATGTCTATTTGGGGTGGGCATGGCTATGTGGGTGTGGTTATCCAGAGTGGATGTGGCTGTGTAAAGTGGGCATGGCTATGTGGAGTGGGTGTTGGTATCTGGGGTGGGTGTGGCTATTTAGCATGGGTGGGGCTGCATAAAGTGGGCATGGATAGGTGCAGTGGGGCATGGCTATGTGGAGAGGGCAAGCCCTGCCCCCATGTATAGCCCCATCCCTTCATACCTCCACCCCTCCACATAGTCCCAGGGGTGTGGTCATGTGAAGTGGGCTTAATCATGTAGAGTGGATGGGGCTTGCTGCATACACACACATACACTCAACTTTATATATTAGATATTAGATAACCCATATCTCTGTAACCATATGCTGCATTTTAAAACAAAAAAAAAATGGAATACTCAGGGAAACAGCGGGAAATAAAACAAGAGAACACATTAGTCACTTTTGACCTGATGATGGGGTCTCCAATGATTGCTGAAAAACAGACTGTGCATGGTATGAGCATGGTATTCCTTGTAATCAAAGTTGGTAGCACACAATACTATAACACAGCAAGACCAGAATGGCAAGAACACAAGACAATTGGTGGTCAAATTCTCAGCACCCCCTCAATCAGATGTTTAAAGAGGATGAAGATCTCCAGTGTAATCATGTCTCCATCATTTTTTCCAAGCCTCAGTAACTTGTGTATTGACCATCGCTACCATTACCATTTACTGCAACTTCACTCAATTCAAGTAAATGGGATGGCGCTGTAACAATAACTGAGTTGTGGATTGTAGCGTTGTTAAAAAGATTCACAGAAACGTAATCCAGCAACCATGTTAATAGTCCGAAGTCACCAATCTAGAGCCCAGTAAGCCAATTTCCTGGTGCCTCGACTTCATACTAGGTCTGCTGCAATAGCATAATTGCAGGCCTACTATTCAGAATAAACACTGGAAATCCCAGGAGGTGGTAGGAGATTTGCGGGGCTTGGTCCTTCTGAATCCACTGTTCAAGGGCTGTGCAATTGGCTGCACTAAACCAGACATTTTCCTGCTCCTGTAGCTAAGCTCTGTCTCCAATATAGGAGTACATATCAGAGGATCCCACAATTGGTTCCAGACTGGTAGCTAAAAAAAAACAAGCAAGTTGCTACATATTTTTTGCTGCAAACTGACAGCAAAAACCTCCAAAAGAATGATTAAGAAGTAGGCTATCTTGCCAAGTAATGCACTTCAATTTTTTCTTTTAAAAGTGGAGGTATACTTTAACAGCTTTACGCAATATCATATAAATGTACATGACGTCGTAATTGCGTGTAGGGGGGGCTCAGGAGTTGAGATCCCTGCACAAATGGCTAATCCTGGCTATATTAACCCCTTCTCGATGCAGCCAGTTTCTATTTTTCCCTCTCCTTCTTCCAAAGCCATAAATTTAAAATGTTTCTGCTCACATAGACTTACGTTACAAGGATGAAAAGCGGTCTTTGTGGGAGCGCTCAAATGACAGGCATCTAAACGGATTTCATTAATAGGCAACTTTATTTCCCCTTAGCTCCACAACATGTTTCAACTGTGCTCTGACAGTCTTCCTCAGGCGTGTTGCTAAAACCAGACATAACCGCCTGAGGTGATAGACTTTATTCAGACACAGTTTAAAACAGTTTGTGGAGCTAAGGTGAGAATTAAAGGGTTGTGGCCTATTAATGAAATCCGTTTAGATGCCTGTCATTTGAGCGCTCCCACATGTTTCAACTGTGCTCTGACAGTCTTCCTCAGGCGGTGTAAAACACCGCCTGAGGAAGACTGTCAGAGCACAGTTGAAACATGTTGTGGAGCTAAGGGGAAATAAAGTTGCCTATTAATGAAATCCGTTTAGATGCCTGTCATTTGAGCGCTCCCACAAAGACCGCTTTTCATCCTTGTAACATATATCTATCCCCTTTTCTGGGGGTGAGCGGCAGGAGCAGCACAATAGAGGCACAGAGCAAAAAGCAAAAAGAACCTGTCGTTACTAGAAATAGGAAGGAGGAAGGAACGAACAGTCGTTGCATCGAAGGGGACACCTAACGGAGGCTTATAAACCGGGTTGTGCAGGCAGCACAACCTTGTCAGGTGAGTGGCCACTGCCCCACACCACTAATAAGAGTCTGGAGGATCCTACCCATTGCGCCCCATTTTTCTTTTGTTTTACACATAGACTTATGAGCACTTGTTTTTTTGTGGGCCGGGTTGTACTTCTGAATGACACCATTCCTTTTACCACACAGTGTATTGGAAAATGGGAACACATTTCTGACATTGTTTTGGAAATTCTTTTTATGGCATACATTGTGTGATAAAAATGACCACACATGATTCTCCTCATCAGTGAAATTATGGCGATACCAAACTTACCCAATATTTTTTTAATAGTACTTTAAGTGATTTCCTTATGGCAAACAACGTTAAAATAAAATCCAAGAACAGTGGTGGGTATACACCTACAAAAAAATATAAATGTCTCAATAACATGTCATGTGGCCTTGAGCATCAATTACAGCTTGACAACAACGTTTCATGGTGTTCACAAGTTGAGTTATTGTCTGCTGAGGCATGACATCCCCCTTTCTTGAAAAGCTGCCCTAAGGTAATTTAGGTTCTGAGGTACAGAGTTATGGGGTGACTCAGCTGATCCCATACGTTTGCTAGGAAATTCAGGTCTAGATAAAGTGCAGGCCGCGCAAATCGAAGTACTTCAGTCACCAGCAGCTATTCCCGAATGATGCAACCTTGTTGAGCTGGAGCAATGACTTCTATGAAGAAGGTTTGAATTGTTAATGCAGAGGCACAATAACTGGATTAATGAGGTTATTCAAGTAGTAGGGGCTTGCCCACATTGTAACACCACCACCACCAAAGGCTCTTCTAGTTACAACAGTGGCTGATGCACATCACTCTCCTTGACGTTTTCAACATCGTAACATCATTGGCAGCCATGATTTCAGAAGCATCAATCTACTTTCATTAGTGAACAGCACTGAGGCCCACAAGTCCCTCACCCAGCAAAAATGCTCCCTGACCAATGCAAGATGATGTCAACCTGGGCCTGGTGCTATTGTCACGTAGCCTTGCAGGTAGTCTTGCTGATGTAAATGGTTTAAAACAGTCTGACATGACACTTGGGTGCCCCCAACCTCCCTTAATTGTATCTGGAGTTAAGTGGCATTCATCATCTGGTTCCATAGGTCATCGTACACAATGAAGCAGTCATCACTGTGGGATGCAGCCAAAGGACGTCAATTTCTATTCCTTTCTATAACTCTTAAAGTTATTGCAACCTGCTGATAACACTCTGTGACACTCTAAGCTCAGTGGCCTCTTCCATCTCAGAACATCCTGCCTGAAACCTTGCAATGGCGAAGTACAGCTGATCAATTTTTAGGTCTCGACTTGGTCTAATGGTCTTTTGTGGATTTTGCCATTAGGCATTTTGTTACAGAACAGCAAGTTATGAAAAAAGTTCTGAAACGTTGAACAGTTGGACATATGCATTCAAAAGGGCAGAGAAGGTCACATTAATTTTACCTGAAAAAGTTAGATTGCATTTTAGGTTCATCCTGAAATTTCACCCGAAAGTCAAATATCTAACTTTTTGTGAGTAGTGTATGTGTATTTTTTTTATTATCTTCATTTTTAATGGGGGAAAGCGGGGTTAATTTGAACTCTTATAGTTTATTTTTCATTTAATTTAGAAAACTTTTTTTGTTTTATGTCTCACTCTACTTAACAGTCCCTTAAGGGGGAGTCACACGCGTCAATATCGCCTGCACGATCTCGGCTGCGAGTGACGTTGCAGCGATATTGACGCGTGTGACATACTGAATCAACCAGCGATAAATCGCTGGTTGATGATCGCCAGGTTTTAGAACCTGCTCTAAAACCTGGCGATTGTCGCCCGGTGGACACGCAGCATCGCTGCGTGTGACACGGGGAGTAGAGATATTCCAGCTCCCAGCGCCTCTCAAAAGCGCTGGGAGCTGGTATCCAAGGTAAACTGCGGGTATCTAGGCAGCGCGCGCTGCCTAAATACCCGACGTGTACCTTAGTTACCAGCCTCCTCCGCTCACCGGCTGGTATCTAAGGTACACAGCGGGTAACTAGGGTCCCCTTAGATACCAGCCGGTGAGCGGAGGAGGCTGGTAACTAAGGTACACGTCGGGTATCTAGGCAGCGCGCGCTGCCTAGATACCCGCAGTTTACCTTGGAGACCAGCCTGCTCCCGCTTCCAGCAGGCTGGCAGCGGGAGCAAGACATCATGGAAACGATATTTAAATCGTTTCCATGATGTCTCTGGTCAATTGATCGCTGGTGAGTCTGTCTGTGTGACAGCTCACCAGCATTCAGCCGTCAATGTCGTCAGCGATCATTCACTGACGACATTGACGCGTGTGACACCCCCTTTAGGGAAGTTGAACCAGCGATCGCCTGATAACTCGTGTTATATCAAGCAATACCACAGTATTGTTGCGTATAATAACAATCACGGTTTCCTCTGAAGCCTGGCCACAGGCAGAGCTTCAAGGGAGCTCCGTAAAGACAAGCACAAATGTGTTTCATGGACCCCTTACCTGTCATGGTTTTTTGTATGTTTTGCCTCTTTCACAAAACAAAAACAATTTTTATATATAAAAAAAAAAGATTTTACACCGCTATATTCTGATGGCTAAAGCTTTTTTTTTCTACTACCGGAACTGTAGGGCGGCTTGTTTTTGTGCAGGACGAGATTACCTATTCAAGGATACCATATTTACTTACATTTGACTTTTGGATCACGTTTCATTCCACTTTTTTACTGGTGGTTTGATGAATATGCTTAATTTTTGAATTTTTTTTCTTTTACTGTATTCACTGAAGGGGTTAAGTAGCGTGACAGATTTATAGATCGGGTTATTCCAGATGCAGTTATACCAAATATGTGTACACTTTTTTGTTTATTTTTGTTATTGTATAAATATTTGTATTTATTGCGTAATATTTGTTTCCTTTTTTTGTTAATTTTTATTTTATATATTATTTTCTTTATTACTTTGTTACTTAGTCCTCCTATGGGACTTTAACTTTTTTTAGTCTGATTGCTGTGGTAATGCATTGCAATACATTGCGCCTGTCAGTGCAACACTGGCAGAACCCTTGTTAAAGCATGATCCTGGAATGGTCTAAGAGGTCACCACCATAGCTGACAGATTAGGAGGACATTATTATATTATTTGACCTACTGCTGTTATGGCAATCATCAGGCCTCTGTCATCGTATTGCGGGAGTCCCAATCAGGTGAGAGAGGGAGCCCCCTTACTCTCTCAAGTTTCTAAATGGTGCAATAAATATTGATGGCGAGTGATATATAGAGGGTTAAACGGCCAAGTTTAATGCGGGCACTGGCCCTGGCTGTGACAGCCAGAGCTTAGCTATCATTTAAGCCAAGGTCTCGAGGTGATCGCGTGTGCATTACTCCTGGGCCTGCACGCACACCAGGATGAAATGGTACGTCCATTTGCAGGAATACACTGCAATATAGGACGAATCAGTACATTCAACGTCAGTAAGGGGTTAAATAGAGTAGTGGTAACTAGAGATGAGCAGATTAAAACACATGAAATAGAATTATCCTCAAATTTCCAGAATATGGATTTTCAGAAATGGCAGTTAGCTGTTGCCGTCATTTTGCTAAATCTTACGAGGACTAGGCAAATGGTTAAAAATAAATATTACTACTCACCAGGGGCTGGCTGGCCCAGGGGGCAGGGGGGCATTTGCCCTTAAGCAGCAGTTTTGGGGCTGCTAGGCCATCTCTCATGTTGGTCTGGGAGGCCGCTCTGCCCTTGAAGCACACTGCTCATGGGCCACTGCTGTGTGCTTGCCCCCCAGGCCAAAACTTGCTAGCCAGCCCTTGATACTCATCTCACGGCTCCCCTGCCTTGACACCACAAAAGCCATCGTCCGGTCCTCGATATCATTTCCTAGCCTTTTCCTGGCTTTTACATTCCGCGGATTCTTGACTCCAGGCACCAGCATCAGGTTCGAAAAGACATAGGATGTCACTGGTGTGACATGTCGACATGCGTTGCACAAATGACGTGATATCTCACAGTGACATCTGAGGCCAAGTCAAGCTGGAAGCCAGGGCCTGGAGTGATGAGGTTAAAGGAAACACAGGTAACTGGGAAAGAAAAAAAAAATGCCCAGAGGACCGAAGAGGTGAGGGAAGTAAAATTTTCTTACTGTCACGAAGACTTAGTCAGGACCTGCAGCTCTCTGGCACCCCGTTATCCTGCTGGTCACATGCCGTATTGCCAGAGGATAAGAAAGGAGCCCAGCTGCCCTAATTTATGTTGTCTACTGCGGCACGTGATGTGACAATGTATATATACCACCAGTAACTGCTAGGAACGTATATATACCTCGATCCAGTCACCCTCAGGTCCACAATATCACATAAATACAAAAAGTTATGCTGCCACCACCGATCTCTTTAAGGTGGATCGGTCACCTGCTCTGGTAACATGTAAAAGCGGGGTTGCGTGTCAGATCGTCATAGAACATGAAGAACGAAACTAGTACTTTATAATATTTTACTCCCAAAGTTGGCAGTGTTTATAAAAAGATATACAAGATATTACAAAAGAGACAATGTACATATATGCATAAACAGTTATTAAAATAAAAGGACTAAAGTAAGAAATTGCCAGACCTAGCCATGCGGTGACAAACTTAGATCCGTTGGGGGGGGGGGGGGGAGGCTCCCTAGAAATGTATGATTCCTCCACACAGCGTTAGTGTCCTGCTGTGTCCGTGCCCCAGGTGAGATAAACCCAAAAATGAATGCTTTAGTTTTAGTAAATAGAGTCTGTGGAGCCTCGATTAGGAGTCTCAACACAGACTAGCCAGATCTTCCTCTAGTGAAGGACCTAGCCATGATAACCACCATATTAAGTGGCCCTATGAGTCAATATCCAGCTCATTACAAGCTTAAAGATATGACAAGGGAATACCAAGGCCAGGTATCCATCCACAGACAGCTGTTTCGGGGTGTTGCCCCTCATCAGTGTGGAGTAGGATTCTGGCTAGGTGGAGCAATGCCTAGTAGACCAACAAAACTAAGTATTCACTGATCTCAGGGAGACCAGTTCAAGAAAACACTGTGGGCAGCCGGCTAAAGCGCTCAACACAGTGAATTCCTAGGCCCATTGCCCCCTGGGAACTTTGAACATGCAAATAGAGTTTGGATATTGACTCATAGGGCCACTTAATATGGTGGTTATCATGGCTAGGTCCTTCACTAGAGGAAGATCTGGCTAGTCCTGTGTTGAGACTCCTAATCGAGGCTCCACAGACTCTATTTGCATGTTCAAAGTTCCCAGGGGGCAATGGGCCTAGGAATTCACTGTGTTGAGCGCTTTAGCCGGCTGCCCACAGTGTTTTCTTGAACTGGTCTCCCTGAGATCAGTGAATACTTAGTTTTGTTGGTCTACTAGGCATTGCTCCCACCTAGCCAGAATCCTACTCCACACTGACGAGGGGCAACACCCCGAAACAGCTGTCTGTGGATGGATACCTGGCCTTGGTATTCCCTTGTCATATCTTTAAGCTTGTAATGAGCTGGATATTGACTCATAGGGCCACTTAATATGATGGTTATCATGGCTAGGTCCTTCACTAGAGGAAGATCTGGCTAGTCCTGTGTTGAGACTCCTAATCGAGGCTCCACAGACTCTATTTGCATGTTCAAAGTTCCCAGGGGGCAATGGGCCTAGGAATTCACGGTGTTGAGCGCTTTAGCCGGCTGCCCACAGTGTTTTCTTGAACTGGTCTCCCTGAGATCAGTGAATACTTAGTTTTGTTAGTTTTAGTAAAGGCAGTGAACTGCAGTCCACCCTCGTAGGTTTCCCCTCTCTGGTGGGATGCTCCTCTGAGACCCTCCTCTTTCACCATGCCTAATAAACCTTCATTGTTCATATCTGGGTATGAGGTGGGCCCACATCCATGTTACACACCTCATGTTTACTTTTATTTAATTCAGAGAATATTGATACCAAATATGACATATTTATGATGTTCAGAACGCTAGAACTCATTTTCCCAGGTTCCTGAGTGTTACCTAGATATACCAGACACATCATTAAATGCGCAAAAATATGAATAATCTAAAAATGTGAATTATATGTTTGTGGCATGAAGGGGTGTTATGAAATCTGACATTAACAAAACTGTAGGTTCAAACTAAGAGGTTCTGGAGGGAAAAGAGAAGATGCATCCAGTTTAGCATTGGTATTTACGACTCGTCGTAAAGATTCCTACTGGAGGAGGGTGAAGCAAAAGTCTATGCAGGGGGGGGCGTGTCCAGCGGCTAATGGCGCCGGACGCAGAATAGAGGAGCTCTGCTGAATAACCCAGCGAACGGCACTTTCTCGGCTCTCCCACCACTGGCAACTGATTCTCACAGCCCCGTGAACGCACCTGGACAAAGCCGACATGCCAAGAACGGCTCCAAAGCGGCGTCCGACGGAGCACCGTCTCACAGACTATTTTGACTCTGAGCCGCAGCATTCCACTTCACCACCCAAAATGGCGCCGGCTGTAATACCGCACTCCCGCTCTCCAAGTAGCTTCCATAGCCCTGGGATCCAGCCCTGTACCGCCGCGCATGGATCAGAGGAGGACGCCCTAGTGACCCAGGGTATGTTGAAATCCTGCTTGGGCTCTCTAAGAGACACTTTAATGGCCGACATCTCTCCATTAATCGGCTCTCTCAAGGAAGATGTGGGGGCTTTGAACAACAGGACTGCCCACCTTGAAGGAAAATGGCAGATTTCGCAAAGCACACAACAACCTGGCAGACAACCATGCCGATTTAGACAGGGAGATGGGATTATGAGCAATAAGCTGTGCCACCTGGAAGATGCCCTCCGGCGCAATAACTTTAAAATCAGGGGCATGGCCGAAACAGGCGAGCATGAGGATCCATCTGCAATAGCTGCATCCTTCCTGGCTGCTGCCCTCCCTGACTCCCCTATCACGGATCTTGAGATCGAAAAAGCATACCGCATACCGAAGCCTTGGACCCTGCCGGAGGAAGTGCCCAGAGATATTTTGGTACATATGATCCGCTCCGGTGTCACGGAGCGTCTACTGCGCTGCATGCGTAGGGGACCCCCATTTTCTGACCTGTATAACTGCATTTCTGTTTACCAGGGCCTCTCCCCAGGTACACTAGCCCGACGCAGGGACTTTGCCTCGTCTTGCAAGGTCCTGCGAGACCGAGGCATTCCCTATACCTGGGGCTCACCGACGGCGCTGATCTTCAGATATGAGGGAAAACGACACTCCTTTGCCTCGTCCACCCATTTGAGAAAGACTCTACGCACCTGGCGCTTGACCTCTTCCCCATCCTCAATGGCTAGAAACGACCCGCTGGAGATCCCTGCTAGAAATGACCCCATGGCCCCAGAAGATAATGGAGCGGCTTGATCCTGGGTCCCCATGCGTGGACCACTTCTACTCTTCATCCTTACTAGCATTGCCTATTTAGAAGAGACTTAAGACCCGACTCTTGCTTATTCCACGGGATCTGATCTGCCCCCTGTTGGTGCCGCGGACCCCCCAGAGATATCTACATGTAAGCAAACACCACTCCTTCTCATCCCCGACCCCTCTGTATATGACTTTGCAGACTTGGCGCCTGACACCCTCATCATCGTTTCGGTGACCTGTACGGCATTGCGAAACTCGGACCGCAATGTTGAGGTGGATAAGGACGTCTGAGAATAAGAAGCACAAGTTGACCGGTGTGGGAAACTCCCCACAGACTGGGTTCCGCGGAACCATGGAATTCTTGAGGCTTTTGACCCATAAGGTACTCCTTGACTAACTTTATCCCCTGCTTTTCTGACCCCTCTCTCCCCTGCTGAAAGTTACACGGAGGGGAGGCTGAGTCCATCTTGGGAGACTTCCCTCCAAGAGTGACCTGATTCCTTTTTCTTTTTTTTTCCTGGAATCTCTAATGTGTATATGTGACTAGTGTAACGTGTTTCTTATTCTCTCTACACTTCTCTGAACCTTGACTTTCTTCTCTTTCACCTTCCCCTTGGCTTCTGTTTTTGTTTTTTTCCCTTCCCCTTCTCCCCCCACCCTTTGGGCCTTATCACCTTTTACCTGTCCACCCTTTTCCTGTCTCCTGCTCCCTGTCCACCCTAGTGTTCAATCATGTCATTGAAGGTCTTCTCTCTGAATGTTAATGGCCTCAACTCTCCAGCGAAAAGGTCTTTCCTCTGGAGGGAGGCTAAGGCATCGAGAGCAGATATTTTGTGTTTCCAAGAGACACACCTATTGCAATCTGACAATGTGCGCCTTCACCATAGGGACTACCCTCATAGTTTTTTCGCCAATGCCACACAGAAAAAAGCAGGGGTCTGCATATTTGTCGGCCACAGGGTTCAATTTTCCCTCCTTTCCTACTTTGCTGACGATGCGGGCAGATACGTCGGGATCTGCTGTGAAATCGGTGGTGCCCAATATATGATTGTGAGTGTGTACAGTCCTAACGTTGGTCAGCAAAAATTCCTAAGGGATCTGTTTACTCGTTTGCGGGGAGTGACAAAGGGAAGGCTTTTGGTGTGTGGAGATTTCAACTCAGTCATGGAGCCCCGCATCGACTCCTCCGCAGCTGCTCGCAGAGGGGGATGGGGGGAGGGCTGGGACACCTCTGTAGGGAGTTCCATCTCCACGACGTCTGGAGATATCAGTACGCAGAGGAGAGGGATTACACCTTCTCTCCGATGCACAAGTTCTACTTCAGGATTGATCTCTTCCTTGTCAATGATGTGGCATTGGAGAGGACTCGGTTGTCGGGGCTGGGGGTGATCACATGGTCGGACCATGCCCCGATCACCCTGGAGATGGGACTTGATGTGGGAGGTGGGACTCCCAGGAGGTGGAGGCTACATGCGGGTCTCCTGACTGACCCGCAAATCGGCGAGGATGTGAGCAAGGCAGTGGCAGAGTACTTTGCTCTCAACGACCAAAAAGACATGACTGACGATGTCCTGTGGTATGCCCACAAGGCGGTGGTCCGAGGTCTCTTCATCCAAAAAGCGGCACTGGCAAAACGTCGCAGAGAGCGATTATTCCGTGACTGGACTGCCGAAATTCAACGCCTAGAGGCGAATAACAAACAATCGCCCTCTGATGCCACTGACGCAAATCCGACTTACTCGCAACAAACTCCGCTAGCTTCTCCTTAGGCAACATGAAATAGGCATCAGGAAACTACGTACTAAATATTATGAGGCTGGAGACAGAGCGGGCAAGCTTTTAGCCCGCAGACTAAAAAAGGCAGCGACGAGAAGTATGGTGACGGCCATTAGAGATGGGAAGGGAAACTTGGTTAAACACCCCTCTGAGATAGTTGAAACTTTTGCGACCTATTACGAGACTCTGTACAACCTAAAGAATGACCAGAATACCCCCCCAGCCCACGAATGAGGCCATCGCGGAATTTCTGGGGAAATTAGCTATTCCCTCCCTCCCGGCGGATATTCTAGCAACACTGAACTCTCCCTTTACTCACTCTGAAATTGACACGGTCCTGAAGGGGCTTAAGACCAATAAGGCCCCGGGACCTGATGGCCTGATCAATGAATACTACAGGACCTACGGGCCTGTTCTGTCTCCGTACCTGCAACGTCTGTTTACTTTGTGGCAGGAAAGTGGGTCCATCCCAGCAGAAGCACTTGAAGCTACAATCTCCACTATTCCGAAACCGGGGAAGGCACAGGACCGCCAAGAGGGCTTTAGACCGATTTCACTTCTCAACACCGATGTAAAGCTTTACGCTAAAGTCTTGGCTACTCGTCTGGGTGGAGTGATTCATTTCCTGGTACACCAGGATCAGGTGGGATTCGTGCAGAGCAGGCAAGCGAATGATGGGACTAGACGGATGCTAGACTTGATAGAGGTGGCGGAGAGGAGAGGACATCCGAGCGTCTTCCTGTCGCTAGACGCAGAGGTGTTCGATAGGGTCCATTGGGGCTACCTTTGGGAGGTCCTCTCCGCCTTCGGATTTTCGGGCCCTATTTTGTCGGCGATCCTTAGTCTATACTCCCATCTGTGTGCCAAGGTTCTTTCCTCTGGCTACACGTCCAGGCTTTTCCGTATCTCTAATGGCACCCGACAGTAATGTCCTCTGTCGCCTCTGGTTTTTGCTCTCGTCATGGAACCATTGGCAATCTCTTTGAGAGCTGACCCGACGATTTCGGGGATTCCGGTTGGGAAGATTAAACATGTGGTAGGACTCTACGCGGATGATGTCATTATTGTTACGGAAAACCCTCAATCCTCCCTCCCGAGCATTATGGATCAGCTTGAATGCCTTGCGCGGGTCTCCTACTATAAATTTAATGTGAGTAACTCTATGCTACTGCCCATCGGTGTTCCAAACGATGCCGCTGCTGTCCTTGACGGCTCTTTCCCCCTCAGATGGGCTCCTGAGGGGATCCCCTATTTGGGTATCCTCCTTTGCCCATCGTCAAACTTGGCGCTAAAAAATGTGAATCGCCTTTTGGTGGATCTTGAAGGAGCACTTGGGAGTCTTCCTCTGAGCTCCATGTCCTGGATGGCGAGGATACAGTCGGTAAGGATGCTATGGCTTCCCAAGATATTATATCTATTCCGTTGTGTCCCAATACACTACCCCAAAAAACTGATATTAAAGCTTCAGACTATGATCTCTAGGTGTGTATGGGGTGGAGCGCCGGCTAGAGTGAGAGGATCCTTGCTTTACCGACATCTAACTAGAGGGGGAATGGGAGTCCCAAACGTCGAAAATTACCGCAAAGCTACAGTGCTGGAGGTGGCCGGGAAGTGGTGGCGCGATCAGGGTATGCAGGGCTGGAGGCAGATAGAGGAGGATACACTTCGGGGAGGCTCACTACGATCCCTCCTTGCTGCCAACTCGGTGGGACGGGTTTGCAGTCCCAATTTCCTAAGCACAGTAGCCGAACTCCTTGTAGTTTGGAGATCGGTAGCTGGTGAATGGACCAAACTTCCCCCAGAGGCTGTACCTCTAGATGCTTTCTGCTGGCTGATCCCTGACATGAATCTATTTCTTTGGAGAAACGATGGACCAAAGACCTTGTCAGACATTATAAGCAACCAGTCTTTACTCTCACTAAAGGACTTTTTGACTGTTTTTCCGAATCTTAGACAGACTTTCCTCTACTTTCTCCAGATTTCACACTTTATATGCTCCCCCGCCTGTTCTCACGACCTGCGCCCACCGGGCACCCCGTCGGTGCTGCGACGCGCACTGTTGATTGATCCCCGACCAAAGAAACCAATGTCTCAACTGTACTCGGACATGCTGGAACGGGACGTACCTCTCCAACTACCATACGCCATTAAATGGCAGGAGGATTTGAGTTTCCAGGCCTCAGGAGATGACTGGGAGGATGCTGTCCACTGTGTCAGGGAGGCGTCTAGATGCCTTAACCATATAGAAATACTCAAAAAGGTGCATCTTCGCTGGTACGTTACCCCTGCCAAGTTGGCGAGATTTGGCAAGGGGGCCTCATCTCAGTGCTGGAGACAGTGTGGTTACAGAGGGGACCTTCCACATATGTGGTGAAGGTGCCCCGTAGGTGGCACAGTTTTGCCAGTTGGTCTCAGGTCTCATTGACTCTGTTACTGGGTCCTCGTTTCCCTTGGAACCGCAGATGGCGGTGCTTCATGTGGGGGTCATTGCCTTCCCCCCGGGAGTACGCCACCTGTTGACGTATATTCTGACAGCTGCCAGAATATGTATCGCTGCTAAATGGAAGCAACCTGCCCCACCAACGATGAGTGACTTTACGCATAGAATTAATTCTATCTTCTGTCATGAGTACTACTTAGCCCTAGACCATGGAGCTAGACGCTATGTGGCAGACGCGTGGAACGTATGGAGTGTACATCCACTGGCAATGCAGATTCCCATATGAGGAGAATGTCCCTGTTGCTGCCCTTGTCAATGGAATATTCCTTGAACCCTGGGGTGTCTACTTTCCTCCCTACCCCTCATTCCTTCCTACCCACTTGCTCTTCTCCTTCTCTTTCTTCCCTCTCTTCCCTTTCCTTCCCCACCTTGACTCTTCTTGTCCCTTCTCTTCTAATTTCTTGTATACACTCCTCTTTCCACCCTTCCTTTAAAGGGGTTGTCCGGGCTTATGTTTTATTTCATATTTATATCTAGGCTGCAAAATTTTGACAATCTGCAATATACATGTTGTCAACATTTTGCAGGGTTTCCTAGATATAAACACATTTACTGCTGGCAGAGAATGTCCAGGGGGTGTGATTGTGCATGCAGGTCGTTTACACCTACTCTAGCACAATCACACCCCCTCCCCTATTCCTAGTATGGCCAGCCACCCCCAGGCCATACATGCCCACCCCCTGCCCACTAAACACTATGGAATGAAACCACCCCCAGGGCTCCTACTGGCCGCCCCAGCCCTAACATCACCACCCACCCTCTGCAAAACAGCGGTCCCCAGTGCACTGATACAAGGTGCCGAAACCGCTGCTGTGAAAGCGATTCCGGCACACTGTGTCAGTGCAGCAGGGGACCCGCTGCATATGTGTGCTGCTCACCCTCCTCTTGTGCAGCCGGTGGTCCTCCGCCCTGGTCCCGGTCATCTGCAGCCGGGCTCCACACTGCAGCCGGGCTCCACACTCTGCACTGCAGCCGTATCTGTGCTGTGCGGAGCGGTGCCCGGCGCCTGATCTCTCCAGACCTCCAGTACCATAGAGCAGAGGCTGTGGAGCGGTCCTCTCTAAACCGCTCCACCAGCTCTATGGTACTGGAGGTCTGGAGAGATCAGGCCGATATTGTTGTTCATTCTGTGCAACGTTGTGCATGACGGTGCATTGGCCGGTCACAGTGGAATCACGCACGTACAGATCAAACACTATTTCCGGCTATGAACATTGCACTTAACTGCATGAAGAACTTACTTATTTGGAGAAGAGGTGACACCTCAATAAATTCTGTATGCGGCATGGACTGACAGCGCCGAATCCTTACTACCCTTACTGGTAGTTTCTTTTAATATTCTGCATACCTGTCTTTGTTTTGTAGTTAAACAATAAAAATTAATTATGACAAAAAAAAAAAAAAAAGTCTATGCAGGTTTGTCCAAGTGAACCAGCTTGCTCTGGATGAGTGTTCAGACCTCTTAGAATAACGCAACATATTCATACATTCCTGACACTTACACCATGACATAATAAACATAGAAAGTATCAGAAAGTATCAGAGACCCCAGGGCATAATAAAAATTATTTAATTCTCAGAGAATAACTTTGATGCAAATTGAATCGCCCCGTACATATACACAATTTAGTAACTTCAAATTTTGGCAGATTTGGTCAGGTGTTGTAACGCACATGCTTTACTCTCTCATTCCATGTAGCTATTCAGGTGGAGTATGATACTAACATACAGGTGCATCTCAATAAATTAGAATATCATAAAAAAAATTATTTCAGTAATTCAATACAAAAAGTGAAACACATATTATATACCGTATATACTCGTGTATAAGCCGAGTTTTTCAGCCCAAAAATTGGGCTGAAAAGTCTACCCCTCGGCTTATACACGGGTCATATACGGTATGTGATGTGGTGGGGGCTGTGGAGGCTGCAGGAGGCGGGGGGAGGCTGCTGTATGAGCGGCCCCGTCACGTGGGGCCGCTCATTAAATATGCACTGCATCCCCCTGTCAATCAGGGGGAAGCAGTGCATATGGCCCCCAAACGCTGCCACTCGGCCCCCCCTCTGTGTCAGGGCCCCCCGCTGCTGTAAGGGCCCCCCCGCTGCTTATCTTACCATCCGGTATTCTGATCAGCGCTGCTCCTCGCTGGTCCCGTCTCCTCTCCGTCCTCGCGGCTTCCGGGATCCCCGGCCGTCGCAGGTATGACGTCATACCTGCGACGGCCGGGATTCCGGAAGCCGCGAGGACGGAGAGGAGACGGGACCAGCGAGGAGCAGCGCTGATCAGAATACCGGATGGTAAGATAAGCAGCAGGGGGGCGAGTGCCAGCATTTGGGGGCAGCAGTGTACCCCTGGGGGCGGCTATATACCCCTGGGGGCGGCTGTGTACCCCTGGGGGCTGCTATATACCCTGGGGGCAGCTGTGTACCCCTGGGGGCAGCAGTGTACCCCTGGGGGCGGCTATATACCCCTGGGGGCAGCTGTGTACCCCTGGGGGCTGCTATATACCCCTGGGGGTGGCTATATACCCCTGGGGGCTGCTATATACCCCTGGGGGCGGCTGTGTACCCCTGGGGGCTGCTATATACCCCTGGGGGCAGCTGTGTACCCCTGGGGGCAGCTGTATACCCCTGGGGACGGCTGTGTACCCCTGGGGGCTGCTATATACCCCTGGGGGCGGCTGTGTACCCCTGGGGGCTGCTATATACCCCTGGGGGCAGCTGTGTACCCCTGGGGACGGCTGTGTACCCCTGGGGGCTGCTGTGTACCCCTGGGGGCTGCTATATACCCCTGGGGGCTGCTATATACCCCTGGGGGCTGCTATATACCCCTGGGGGCGGCTATATACCCCTGGGGGCGGCTATATACCCCTGGGGGCGGCTATATACCCCTGGGGGCGGCTATATACCCCTGGGGGCGGCTATATACCCCTGGGGGCGGCTGTGTACCCCTGGGGGCAGCTATATACCCTGGGGGCGGCTATATACCCCTGGGGATGGCTGTGTACCCCTGGGGGCTGCTATATACCCCTGGGGATGGCTGTGTACCCCTGGGGCTGCTATATACCCCTGGGGGCTGCTATATACCCCTGGGGGCGGCTATATACCCCTGGGGGCGGCTATATACCCCTGGGGGCTGCTGTGTACCCCTGGGGGCTGCTGTGTACCCCTGGGGGCTGCTGTGTACCCCTGGGGGCGGCTGTGTACCCCCGGAGGCTGATGTACACCCCTGGGGCTGCTGTATATACTGCTGGGGCCTGTATACCACTGGGGCTGCTGTATATACTGGTAGGGTCTGCATATACCACTGGGAAGGCTGCTGTATACCACTGGGGCTGCTGTATATACTACTGGGGCCTGTATATGCCACTGGGGAGGCTGCTGTATACTACCACTGGGGGGCCTGTATACCTGTGCTGGGGTCTACCCTCGGCTTATACACGAGTCAATAGATTTTCCCAGGTTTTGGGGGCAAAAGTAGGGGGGTCGGCTTATACACGGGTCGGCTTATACACGAGTATATACGGTAGTTATTACAAACATATGATCTATTTCAAGTGTTTTTTTCTGTTATATTGATGATTATGGCTTGCAGCAAATGACAACCCAAAAGTCGTCCTCTCAGAAATTTTAAATAATTAACACAAAACACCTGCAAAGGCTTACTAAGCACTTAAAATTGTCCCTTAGTCTGGTTCAGTAGGCTACACATTCATAGGGAGGACTGCTGACTTGACAGATGACCAGAAGGCAGTCATTGACACAGTCCACAAGGAGGGTAAGCCACAAAAGGTCACTGGAAATTAAGGTCTGGACAAAGAGGGGAGAGGAACACAATCCAAGCTGCTTGAGGTCTAGGGTGAACTTTTCACAATCAGTGATGGTTTGGGGAGCCAGGTCATCTGCTGGTGTAAGGTCCACTGTGTTTTATCAAGACCAAAATCAGCGTTGCCGTCTACCAGGAAATTTTAGAGCACTTCATGCTCCCCTCTGCCAACAAGCTTTTTGGAGATGTAGATTTCATTTCCCCTCCTACTGACTCCCACCCATCCCCTATAGACTGTGAGCTCTTGTGGACAGGATCTCTGCCCTAATGTACCTGTATGATCTATTCATCGTTATTTATATTCTCGTCCTTGTTCTGCCCTTACACATGTAAAGCGCCATGGAACCAATGGCCCTATATAAATAATAATAATTTCCAGCAGGACTTGGCACCTGTCCACACTGCCAAAAGTACCAATACCTGGTTTAATAACCACAGTTGACTGTGCTTGATTGGCCAGCAAACTCGCCTGACCTAAACCCCATAGATTCTCTATGGGGTATTGTCAAGAGGAAGCCGAGATACATCAGACCCAACAATGCAGACAAGCTGAAGGCTGCTATCAAAGCAACCTGGGCTTCCATCACACCTTAGCAGTTCCACAGGTTGATCGCCTCCATGTCACGCCGCATTGATGCAGTAATTCTTGCAAATGGAGACCTGACCAAGTATTGAGTCCATTTACTGTACATACTTTTCAACATTTATGAATTAACCCCTTCACAACCCATGACGTTATACTGCGCGGAGTTCACATCAAACACCCAACATGTCAGCTGATCTTATCAGCTGAGATGTCGGGCTAACAGCACCGGTTGGATCCGATCAGTGCTGTTAACCCTTTGGATCCGGCTGTCAATCATTGACAGCAGGATCCAAAGGCGCCGCGGCGGGGAACACGCTGTTCCCCACCTGCACCGGAGATCCCGCGATAGTATCACAAGATCACCGGCGCTCACGTGACAGTCCGGGGTCCAGGCTTGACCCCGGAAGATGTCACGGAGTGCTTCCGGAGAGTGGTTGGCAAGCGCTGCCAACCACTCAGCATCCGCGATTCTGACAGATACCAGTGAGCTGCAGCTCACCAGTATCCGTTAGAAGTGATTGGATGCTGCAGCAGGGTGCCTCTCTAAGGGAATGTGTAAATATAAGAATGAATTGTTAAATAAAGTTTTTCAAACATGGGAAAGAAACAAACATAAAAGTTCAAATCACCCTACTTTTCCCCATTCACAATAAAAGTATTAAAAAAAAAAAAAAAAATACACGTTTGGTATCACTGCATTCAGAATCGCCCGATCAATCAAGATATAAAATCAATTAAAGAGAGCCATAAACTGTGTAACGAAAAAAATTGTCCAAACACCAAAATTACATTTTTTTGTCTGCTGCAACATTGCTATAAATGTAATAACGGGCGATCAAAACAGCGCATCCACCCAAAAATTGTTTCATTAGAACCGTCAGCTCAAGATGCAAAAAATAAGCCATCACACAGCCCCAAAACCTGAAAAATGAGGACACTATGGGTCGCATAACATGGCGCACAAAGTGCAATTTTTTTGCTTAAACTTCTGAATTTTTTTCACCACTTAGATACCAGTAAAGGCGTCCTTGTTTGGTATCTATGAACTTGTACCGACCTGAGGCATCACACCTTCACATCGGTTTTAATATATAGTGAACATGGCGACTAAAAAAAACAAACAAACAAACAAACATGTAATTGCACTTTTTTTTGCAATTTCACTGCACTTGGAATTTTTTTGCAATTGTCCTGTACACTATATGGCAAAATAAATGATTGCATCTGAAAGTACAACTCGTCCTGCAAAAAACAAGCAGCCATATATCTATATTTACAGAAAAATTTAAAGGTTATGGCTCTTGGAAGCAGGGGAGCAAAGAAATAAAATGAAAAATTCCAGGGTCATGAAGGGGCTTAAAAATAATTTTCCACTTGGTCTTATATAATATTCTAATTTTCAAAAATGAATGACTTTTGGGTTTTCATTGGCTGTAAACCATAATCATCAGCATTTACATAAACAAACACTTGAAATAAATAACTCTGTAATGACTCTATATAATATATGCGTTTCACTTTATGTATTGAATTACTGAAATAAATTAATTTATTGAGATGCACCTGTATACGGTTATACATAACAATTAAATTTTATTTCAACCTTTACTTGCAGGGAGGCTAACAATCTTCTGTTGGTAGATCAGAGTATAGAATTAGCAGATTTTATTTTTTACTCACCTGCACTTGTTCTTGACTGTGACCGTGGATTTTTATGGGTACCAAAGGGGGCCACAAACTATCAATAAGACTGAAGAGCCCAGGAGCCCTGTAGAAATGACATTATTTCAATTAGACATGTGTTCCAATAAGTTATTTAAAAATAAAAATAACAATGTTCTACAATACTTATAATGGTGGGTTTACACGCCACGAAATCGTTTCGATATCGCAACTCAATGGCGCGGGAGCGCGCAATTAGTGCACGTTTCACCCGCATCGCATTGACTGTTTACACGCTGCGATATCGAAATACAACGTCCGTGCGATGTCTCCGCCTCCCAACCCAGGATCGCATAGTTAACATGGGAGTGAATGGGTGACGTATCAAATCGCATCGTAATTGGGCGTTTACACAGCACAATCCGGCTTCAATCGCTATGCAATATCGGGGCATTGAATAGCACGCTCATTCGATCCCCGATATCGCATTGACATCGTTCCTGCATCGCATTGGACGTTCACACCATACAACGCAGGAACGATATCGGGTCCAACGAGCGAACCACGTGACTTTTGATTGAAATTGTACTGCGATATCGCGACGTGTAAACCCGCCATTACATACAAAAAGAAAACACAGAATGTCAGCTCACCTGTGTCCCCACTTCCTCGGTTTCCAAGTCTCAGCATGGATTGCAACTGGGTAGTTTCCAGAACAGTTCAGTAGAAGAAAAAATAGAAGATCCAGCGAAGAGAAACTCTCTCAGTAGTAGATTAAAATCTCCCATTTATTGGGATATTAAAATAATTTTTTCTCTTAAATTAGTGGTCAGACTTTTCCATAAAAATGTATTCACAGAGATTTAACCAAATCTGATATGCTTTGGCTAAAACAAAGACTTAATCATGTTACAAGGCTTTGTTTTAGTTGAAACGTGTCTGTTTTGGGTACATCCCTGTGAGTACATTTTTAATAGAAAAGTTAGACCACTAATTTTTGTAAGAAAAAAAAAAAAAGCAATTTTTAATATTCCCATGAATGTGAAATTTCAAGCTACCTCTATGAAAGTTTCTCTTCGCTGCATCTTCTATTTTTTTCTTCTGCTGAACAAAATGTATTACATCCTTAACAAAAATAAGACATTGAAAACATTTCCTATGATTTTGTGTGTAATTCTTTCAAAATCATAACATTACACACAGTGTGCAGGTGTCCATGCACACATAAAAAGTTGTGAACTTCTCAAATTTTATAACGAATTGTAGCAACATTAATTTCTAATCACGAGCGATGTACCCATTCAATAAAAGGGTGGGTGCCTAAACATATCTAATGAGCAGTCAGTATAAACTAGGGCACACTTTCTACAGATGAATGACATTTTCTGCATTGAAACATTTTGTGGCATCAGTCCACACTATAAATAACCCCACTACAATTTCCTCTCACGGGAAGGCGCACATTTTTTCAGACGGGAAAGAAAAGTGTTAAGCAGTCCTGCAGGCCATTATGTGCTGTCAGAATGTTGCGTTATCATTACAGCATGTGCTGAGGTTTCCTCATGTTCGGAGTGACACAATATGTAAATTAGCCATGTGCATATCGCTTCAGCATCCAGCACTTACCATGCTTTCATTGTGTCTTGGAGAGGAAAGCTATGATATCTTATTACAAGACAGAATATGCTTAATAAGAAAATCATAAACCCAAATCCTTTTTAGCTCTATGCAATTCAATACATATGTAGGTTTTGTAACTTTTCTGCCAAAAACCACGAAAGACCACATTGAAGCTCAATGTTTAGGAAACTGATAAAAGCATTTTTTGAGCCATTAAAATATCACAAGACTTCTCTTCCTACAAAATATCCAAATGCGTCCTAAAGATAAATGCTTCATGTTAAACTGGACACAGGATGTAATAGTGACTGTAGAATAGAATTACGGTATTCTCCTTTTTCGAGATATTGGCAATCAAAATTTTTGGCACCTGATGAGTTAAAAAAAAAAGTTAAAAGGAACCTGTCATGTTTTTTGTTTTTAAACCACCCCTAATGTCATTTAGATCATGCACTGTGCATTAAAATAAACTCCCGTCCCCCTCCCGAAATTCAAGGACCTTCAGAAATATGTTGTAGAAGGATCTGTGGTAATGTCACGACTATGTGACCATAATGGATAGAAGCTAAGCAGGCCTGAATTGAAAGACCTTTTGAGCTTAGCTCCGCCCATTACAATCACATGCTTGTGACTTCACAACAGGTCCTGCAGTAGTGTCAGTTCATTACAATGCAAGGAGCGTGCTGAAATTCAAAATATATCATGAATGAACTTGACTAACTTGAAGTAAAAGCACCACCCCCATGACTGAAGCCAAGGTTGTGTGCGCAGTCACCTCAACATATCAAGTCTTTTTGTAAAGGGAACCTGTCAGCTAGTTTATGTTCCTACAGCTATCACTGTCTGTACCTGTAGCTTTATAATACTAGTCTAACCATCCCTGTCTGAGCTCATAGTATAAAGTGAAAGGTGAAAAAAAAAACATTATGTACTTATATTTTCTTATGTGAATGAGGCAGTCAGTCTACAGCTTGGAGAAGGTAGACTGTCTGGCAGGATAATAGTTAACTCACTATTAACTTGCATGGCTAAAGGACCTGTGTGATGTAATGATCATGTGACCATAGTGGGCAGAGCTAAGCAAGCAAACTCATGTTATAGGGACTTCGCTCCACCTATTGTAGTCACATGGTTGTGACATCACATCAGTTCTCCCAGCATGTTCTGACATTTGACTGAAATGTTAACTATTAACCTGCCAGACAGTCTATCTCCTCCAAGATGTAGACTGTGCCTTATTTTCATGAGAAAATGTAAGTGTATAAATGCTTTTTTACACCTTTCACATTACACTATGAGCTCAGAAAGGGATGATTAGAATAGTGCTATGAAGCTGCAGGTACATACAGTGATAGCTGGAGGGGCATAAACCAGGTGACAGGTTCCCTTTAAGATAAATACGTGGAATAGTGTTTTTAGAGAACCAACTTAGTTATGCACATTGCATAATTTAATTTAAAACACATTGGGTCAGTTTACTATTACAAAATGACATGACAAGTTCCCTTTAAATCCAAGTGTGTGGGATGCATTTCTATCCCTGTATGTTGCAGACTGATCATAAGTAGTCAGCAACACTCAAAGGAAAGAAGACCACACCCTACAATAGCTTTGCGCAGGTTTCTGTGTGTGATGTAAGGGTACATCTCAGATCTCCTAGTCTAACCTCCTGCGTGAGTGAGTGTAAATGAGTAGTAAATGCCCCAATAGACACCATCTGATAACAATGGATTTAAAAAAACAGCTCATTAGGTGACAAACACATTGATTGCTATTATCTGTGCAAATAAGAGGTAAAGCATAAAATAAACACAAGTTTTATTTTTCTTTGCACCCAATAGTGTGTCATGTGTCAGGTTCAACGTGAAAAAATCAATGATGTATATGTACCTCATTGGACAGTGGTGTGCAGAGCAGAGATTCGCCTGCCGCTCTTGACTAGTTAATCGTGCTGTCAAACTCTGACAGCACGATGGAACATGCACCAGAGGGGAGCTTGCCATTCCCCAATCCAATCCGTGGCCCTGTAATGTGATAGCGGGGTGCAGATGGGTTGTCATGAAAACCAGGGGTCAGTTTATGACCCCTATCTCAGTCATAATGAACTTCCTGTAAACGCTTGCTGAGTGCTGCATTCACATGCGATGATCATTTGTGCTATACAGAAACATGCTGATGCATGGCTATTTTTTAATCAATTTTTTTTCTTTTTAAATGTCATAACAGATCATCAGTACAAAATTGCATGGTGACAGATAATCAATTTTACAATTTATGGGCAGGGGTGCACAACCAATCCTGGTGAGAGATTAATCCCCCACCTCACAGTAATTGTCCCTGCTAGACCACCAGGTGCTTGTCATTGTTGCACTTTTCCACTTTTGTTTTGCATGTTTCTTACCCCGCACTAGATCCCTAAATATGGAATTAATTTTATAAAATCTACTGGTTAGCAGCTATATGGGTGAGTTATGCAACACATATAGTAGCTGTGGCATCACAATCCTTTAATGAGATGAATTCTTCCCACCACAGACAAATGCAAATAGAGTCTGTGGAGCCTCGGTTAGGAGTCTGAAACACAGGACTAGCCAGATATCCCTCCAGGGAAGGACCCAGCCAAGTTCCCTTGGCTGGGTCCTTCCCTGGAGGGATATCTGGCTAGTCCTGTGTTTCAGACTCCTAACCGAGGCTCCACAGACTCTATTTGCATATTCATAATTCCCAGGAGGCAATGCGCCTAGGAATTCACTGTGTTGAGCGCTTTAGCCAGCTGTTCGAAGTGTTTTCTTGGACTGGTCTCCCTGAGATCAGTGAATGCTTTGTGATGTTTGTCACCACAGACAAATGTAATTTTCACCATTCTGTTGTTTTAGCCCTTATTATCTTCTCCATTAGTGGACATAAAGTAAAGGCCCTGTTACACGTAGCGAGATCGCTAAAGATATTGCCGCAACGTCAAAGGTTTTGTGACGCAACAGTGACCTCGTCAGAGATATTGCTGCGTGTGACAGGTAGCAGCGAGCGGCCCCCCGCTGTGAGATTGCTGATCATTATGGAGTGGCCTGGACCAATTTTTTGATCGTCGGACTCCCGCTGGCCATGCTGCATCGGTGTGTGTGACAGGGGAAATGACCAACGATCTCCATGGTACGCCCGTGACAGTGACAGATCCCAACGACCGTCCGGGTCGCCACATCGGTGAGTAGATCTGCCTGTGTGGCATCTCACCAGCAATGAAATAGCGAAACACCAGCGATCTCTGTCAGGTCGTATCGTTGTCGGGATCGCTGGTGCATCGCTACGTGTAACGGGGCCTTAAGGTCCTCATAGATTATCAGTGGAAGAGCTATCTGTATTCCCAGATGCTTAAACTGTTTTACTACTTTCAGTTTTGCACAATGTTCTACAATGTTCAATGCCTCATCTACTGATAGCACATTGGATTTGTCCCAGTGAATCAAAAGACCTGATAGGTGTCCAAGCCCTTCAATTAGGCTATGGCATTCCCCAAGGAGTTACCAAGATCTACCAAAAACAGCAGAATGTTGTCAGCGTATAGGGCTATTTTCTCATCTGCATTCTCAAATCTAAAACCTTTCACCCTCTCAGACCTTCTTATTCTGGCAGCTAGTGGCTCCATGGCAAGGGCAAACAGCAACCAATACAACAGACAACCCTGTCTCATACCTCTGTGGAGCATAAAGCTGTCAGACTTACCGTCATTTACTTTAATTTTAGCCGTTGGAGCAATGCATAGCAACCCTTTATCCATGAGATAAAGATAGGTCCAAAGTGACTCAGAACTGCCCATAGGTATTCCCATTCTATACTATGTACATCGAGCGAAGCCACCACTCTCTGGCCTGCATTATTCGCTGGTAGCTGGATGTTTAGATACAGCTGTCTCAAGGTTACTGCTATAGATTTGAAGCCAGACTGATCTGTGTGTATCACTTTGGCTATAACATGAGTCAATCTGTTCGAAAGGGCCTTGGCCAGTATTTTGATGTTAGTCATCAGGAGTGATACGGGACTAAAAGACTCTGGTAATTGTGGGTCTTTTTCAGCTTTAGGTATAATTACCACAATTGCTTCCCTCATGGAGGCCGGGAGCATACCCCTCTCCAACGCCTCATTAAATACTTCCACTAAATTAAGCAACACAATCACTGAGGCTCTTATAAGCCTCTGCTGGGATGCCATTGGCCCCTGGAACCTTGTCCCCTGCCATGGATGCCAACACTATCTCCAGCTTATCTATCGATAAGGGTTATTATTATTTTTATTTATGTAGCGCCATTAGATTCCATGGCGCTTTACATGATGAAAGGGTGGACGAGGACAAGTTCAATATATACTTGTGGTCCAGGCAAACAGGAACAAGAGGGGATGGGACCCTGTCCGCGAGGGCTCACAGTCTATGAGGTTCCTCTAAGCTATTTCTATTCTCCTCGCTTTGCTTGGGCAAGTCAGCCCCCTCTAGAAATGAATCAATTTCATTTTTGGGTGGTTGCGTTTGTGACTTCTAAAAGTTAACAAAGAAATCTCTAAACACTTCTACGATATCTTCTGTTGTTGTGACCGTACCTCCCTTTTTTAAGACTATATACCGTACGTGGGCCGAATACCACTGTGCTGCCACCACCAATAAAAGTAAATGTCCCACCCTCCCCCTTCTTCAAAGAATGTCTCTTTTTGGAATGCCCTCTTCCTCTCTGCCCCCTTCAGATGTATTTTGTTCACTTCTTCCTGTGCTACCCACATACGTTTTTGTACTTCCTGCGTAGGGTGTTGTACCAACTCATCCTCCGCTACCCTCAGTTCCTCCAATGCCACCATGTCTGTCTGTCTAGACTTGGTTTTGTCTCAAAATGTCTCTAAACAATAGCCTTCTTAAAAACGCCTTCATTGTCCCATACTACGTGTACATCTGTGCTACCCTCATTAAACTGAATAAACTTCTCCAACTTCTTTCTGATTTTCACCACATCTATAATATGCAACCAAAAGCAATGTACTTTCCATCCATTCCCGAACCTCCTTCCCCAATCACCTGATTGCAGCAATACTATTAGTGGACTGTGGTCTGATACAATCCGTGGCATGTTCTCTACCATACCATCCATTAGTTCATTTCCCAAAGCAATGTATATACAAGACAGGGAATTATATGTCGCCAAATGAGCCACTTCCTTCACTCAATTGCCGAACGGTGTTATATTCTCACCTCTCCTCTCCAGAGTATGCCTATTTTTATCCCAGTGGTCATCCATAATATTGTTCACATCCCCTATAATGAGCAGTGTTTCTTAAATTTTCTTCCCTGAGTATGGTCGTGGAATATATACAGTTAGGGCCAGAAATATTTGGACAGTGACACAATTTTCGCGAGTTGGGCTCTGCATGCCACCACATTGGATTTGAAATGAAACCTCTACAACAGAATTCAAGTGCAGATTGTAACGTTTAATTTGAAGGGTTGAACAAAAATATCTGATAGAAAATGTAGGAATTGTACACATTTCTTTACAAACACTCCACATTTTAGGAGGTCAAAAGTAATTGGACAAATAAACATAACTCAAACAAAATATTTTTATTTTCAATATTTTGTTGCGAATCCTTTGGAGACAATCACTGCCTTAAGTCTGGAATCCATGGACATCACCAAACGCTGGGTTTCCTCCTTCTTAATGCTTTGCCAGGCCTTTACAGCCGCAGCCTTCAGGTCTTGCTTGTTTGTGGGTCTTTCCGTCTTAAGTCTGGATTTCAGCAAGTGAAATGCATGCTCAATTGGGTTAAGATCTGGTGATTGACTTGGCCATTGCAGAATGTTCCACTTTTTTGCACTCATGAACTCCTGGGTAGCTTTGGCTGTATGCTTGGGGTCATTGTCCATCTGTACTATCAAGCGCCGTCCAATCAACTTTGCAGCATTTGGCTGAATCTGGGCTGAAAGTATATCCCGGTACACTTCAGAATTCATCCGGCTACTCTTGTCTGCTGTTATGTCATCAATAAACACAAGTGACCCAGTGCCATTGAAAGCCATGCATGCCCATGCCATCACGTTGCCTCCACCATGTTTTACAGAGGATGTGGTGTGCCTTGGATCATGTGCCATTCCCTTTCTTCTCCAAACTTTTTTCTTCCTATCATTCTGGTACAGGTTGATCTTTGTCTCATCTGTCCATAGAATACTTTTCCAGAACTGAGCTGGCTTCTTGAGGTGTTTTTCAGCAAATTTAACTCTGGCCTGTCTATTTTTGGAATTGATGAATGGTTTGCATCTAGATGTGAACCCTTTGTATTTACTGTCATGGAGTCTTCTCTTTACTGTTGACTTAGAGACAGATACACCTACTTCACTGAGTGTGTTCTGGACTTCAGTTGATGTTGTGAACGGGTTCTTCTTCACCAAATAAAGTATGCGGCGATCATCCACCACTGTTGTCATCTGTGGACGCCCAGGCCTTTTACAGTTCCCAAGCTCACCAGTCAATTCCTTTTTTCTCAGAATGTACCCAACTGTTGATTTTGCTACTCCAAGCATGTCTGCTATCTCTCTGATGGATTTTTTCTTTTTTTTCAGCCTCAGGATGTTCTGCTTCACCTCAATTGAGAGTTCCTTTGACCGCATGTTGTCTGGTCACAGCAACAGCTTCCAAATGCAAAACCACACACCTGGAATCCACCCGACATTTTAACTACATCATTGATTACAGGTTAACGAGGGAGACGCCTTCAGAGTTAATTGCAGCCCTTAGAGTCCATTGTCCAATTACTTTTGGTCCCTTGAAAAAGAGGAGGCTATGCATTACAGAGCTATGATTCCTAAACCCTTTCTCCGATTTGGATGTGGAAACTCTCATATTGCAGCTGGGAGTGTGCACTTTCAGCCCATATTATATATACAATTGTATTTCTGAACATGTTTTTGTAAACAGCTAAAATAACAAAACTTGTGTCACTGTCCAAATATTTCTGGCCCTAACTGTACAGCCGCAATGCATATCATGCGGTCGTAGATACCGCATATCACATACACATATTGTAAATCCTTATTAATCTGAACCTCCGTCTCCTCAAATGGTGTTGCTGAATGTATGTGTATAGATACATGTATGCAGAGAACATCAAGTAATAGGCCTTTTTTATCCATTTCTTCTTTAAAACATCTGTGTTTTCTTTTATCAGTGTGTTTCTTGAAGGCATATCAACGAGGGCCTCTGTGTTAAAATATTTTGCATAATAGCTGCCCTTCTAATGCTAACAGATAGTCCCCTAACATTCAAGCTCAACACTTTAATCAGCCCCCCATCTGAGACAGTACCCAACTTCCCGTGGATCTCCACCTCCTTATATCCCTTTCCCCACAAACTCCTTCACCGTACCCTTTAACCAACACATTTTCTTGTTTACACACCCCAAGGCCCCCCTCCCCAAAATAAAAGCATGTTAACCCTGAACCAAGAAAAAACCTTACGAATATTCAGTTTCTCAACAAAAGAGGGTGAGTTACTTGATTCTAGTCTGTCGTAGGTGCCCCTTACTCTGGTCACCCAAACCTAGTTAAAATCCTTTGCTTTCCACCGACTGTTGGCCTAGTCGCTGAACCTAACCCGCTCTCCTGCCCACCAAGAATGTTGCACCACTAAACATTTGCACAATATCAAATACTTCTCACAAAAAATAGTTCTGACCCCTTGGAGTACTCCTAGAACTCATCAGCCAGTTTCTCTCCCTTCCAGGCTTGCATCGTCTGTTCCTCTTCTTGTCTCTTCTGATCTGATGCATTTATTGAGCTGGTCCAGCCATTTTATGGCCTCTTCTGGAAAAAATGTACCCCTCCAAGTGTCACCAGCTGCAGATTTGTCGGGTACATCATGAAAGAAGCCGGCCCTAGGCCTTGCAGGCACTTCTTCAACTCCACATATTTTATCATTTGTTTTTGGATTTCCAAGGAGTAGTACAGAAATATGGAGACCTTACGTCCATGTATTGCCAGATTGGTGATATCTCTGGATTTCCTGAGGATAAATTTCCGATCCCTATAGTTAAAGATTTTGGCCAGTATTGGCCCTAAGAGGGGTTCCCAAGGGTATGGGTCTTGACGGAACTCTGTGTGCCCGCTCCACTGCAAACAACTTGGTTAGGCTACCTTCTCCCATCTTGGACCTCAGCCATGATTCGATGAATTCTATGAGGTTTTTGCCTTCAGCTCTCTCGGGCACCCCAATGATCCTCAAATTATTTCTATGTGAGCGGTTTTCCAAGTCATCAGTTTTAGATAAAAGTTCAGATATATGTTGTATGTATTTATTTTGAGCTTTTTGTAGTCCAGTAATATGACCCTCAGCAGTGCTCACTCTCTCCTCCATCTCTTCTGTTCTCTCCTCTACTCTCTGTATTTCTATACAGAAAAAGGCCCTTTCACCCCATCTATTTGCTGAGTTAGGGCTATGAGCGCAATTTTGCAGAAAGAGAACATTGCAAACACATCCTTAATAGTGGGATCTCCTATATCAGAATCACTAGCAGCTTGGGGCTCCTGGCCATGTGTACGTCTGTGGGGTGGTTGTTTTTTTATGGTGCCTGTGCAGTCTCTCCCTCCTGTTCTTTCATATCCTCCTCCTTCCTTCACCTTCACAGATCTTTTCCATTTCACCCTCTATTCTGGCAAAGTGCTCCAGCCCTGTCATATGTGCAATGTTTGCTCTTATTACCTCCTCCTCTGCCTCAGCACCATCTTGGGACAGTGTGCTTCCCTCTTCTCCCAGATCCTCTGCGTCCTGCGGGTTATTGCGGTGGTGGATTGCAACGAAATGGAATAAAAAGATCGCATCTAAACCAAAATGGTAGACTTAAAAGTATCAGCAAAAAAAAGCCCTCACACATCCCAAGATCCAGAAAAATGAGAACGTTATGGGTCTATGAAAATGTCTACAAGTGCACAAATTTTCGGGGGGACAAACTTCTGAATTTGTTTTTAACACTTAAATAATGGGAAAAAAAACTATGCATATTTGGTATCTACAAATTCGTATGGACCTTGGAAATCATACTGCCTGATCAGTTTTACCATACAGTGAACATGGTAAATAAACCCCCCAAAACACTTTGTGGTATTACACCTTTTTTTTGCACCATCACCGCACTTGGATTTTCTTTTCTTATTTTCCAGTACATTATATGATATAATAAATGATGTGATTCAAAAGTACAACTCGTCCCACAAAAAACAAGCCCTCATAAGGCTATATTGACAGGTTCCCTTTAACACCAAACTGCAGAGTATTGTGGTAGTCTACAGAAAAAGTCCAAGGCAGACATTTAGCATTTAAGATACAAAGATGTGGTGTGATTAAAAGGAGAACTTATGCTATGGATATGGTTACTTGGGATAGTAATCCTGCAGAGCTTTAGAACCTCCTTCTCAGGATAGTTAGGCATCCTAATCCTTCTAGATTTAACTTTCAAAGTAAGTGCACCAGCTTCCACAGGTCAAGAATATTTAAACAGTTTGTATTATGAAATCTGGTGACAAATTAATGGAAATGTATTACTTTATAAAGTAAGACAGTCTTTAACTCCAATTTGTTGCTATACCTTATGTGAAGCATAAATCTAAAATTGTATTTAAAACTTTTAGAGAGCGAGTCTGTGCTGCTAGATCCAAAGGTGCACATGGCATGATAAGTGGGTGTTACTAAAGCCCTCACAATGTGCACATTTCTAAGAAGTAGTAATGATTATAGGATCAACACAAAAAAAGAGAAAAGAGAGTGAGGTGAGGGGCGATGAAATTATCATACAAGAGGAGATACAGTAGATTATGCATGTATGCGGGTATGCAATATGGGGATAAGAAACTCGATATCTCAAAAATTTTCAACCATCGTTGTGACTTCCTATCTTCTAGTGAAGTAGGGAAGGGCCTCTCTAGAGCTTTATCAGGCAAAACACAGACACGGATAATAGGAACATACTGTATTCTGCACTTCCTCCAGTTTCTCTCCCCAATTGTCACCTAAAATATTCAATCTTCTCCTTCCTTCTGGAATCTTAACTTTGTCTTTGAAACCTGCTGTAATAAGTCCATTACTAATGAAACCCTTCTCTTGACCTACATTGTTGTACTAATTACAGATCCATCTCTAATCTTACTTTCATCTACTTCGATGTATTCCGCTTATTTTCGAATCCCTTTTTTATTACTATTTACAATCTGGTTTCTGCACCCTACACTCTATAGAAACTGCAAATGTTAAAGTGCCTAGTGAAGACACGGGGGGGGGGTCAGTGGGTGCTCTTGTCCACTGGCCCAGCCGCCTTTAGAAAGGCTGCATGGACCAGAGCTCATCCCAACTAAACTCTTTAACTGTGGATGGAACACTACTCAGAAAACAAAGGGTGAGGGAACCACACAATTATAATACTTTATTGGATCCCCAACAGTCAAAGGCATATAACATATAAAAAGTGAGGAGAGCAGCGGCACTCAGGAGATCTTTTTTACATACCGGCTTTATTGTGCTTTTTCAGGTTACATCTTAGGTGCATGGCCGGGAGGTGCAGGGGGAGCAACGGTCCGTTTCGCGGACTTCCGCTTCAACAGGCGCTGCTCTCCTCACTTTTTGTTTGCAAGATTAACCCTTCAACTGAGCAACAGGATTTCACTAACGCCGCTGTACGACACAAGAGACTCTAAGCAGGTCAGTGCCCGGTTCCTTCTCCAATTACTATATTTGAACTCTTTATTTGTACTGTCGAGCACGACCACCAATAGTCCAAGCCATGTTTTTTCAGAGTAAAAGGCTTTTTAGCCAAATGGCAACAGACGGTGAAAATAGCGCTGCTTCTTCAAGAGGGTTACTGGCAGGGAGGGAAAATGCAGGTGCTTTCTTCACAATTTGCAGTAGCCTTTTGAAGCGGAAGTCCGCGAAACGGACCGTTGCTCCCCCTGCACCTCCCTGCCCTGCACCTAAGATGTAACCTGAAAAAGCACAATAAAGCTGGTATGTAAAAAAGATCTCCTGAGTGCCGCTGCTCTCCTCACTTTTTGTTTGCAAGATTAACCCTTCAGCTGAGCAACAGGATTTCACTAACGCCGCTGTACGACACGAGAGACTCTAAGCAGGTCAGTGCCCGGTTCCTTCTCCACTTACTGCATATAACATATACTCAAGCAAAGCACACAATGTAACAAGTAATAGTCTCATGCTTCAGCTGGCTGACCAGGGTTTAGAATATTGATGCCTTCAGGGCTTTCAGGCCCATTTACTCCAATCCAGCAGCACCCCGCTTGCGGGAGGCACCCACCGAGAAAGGAAAAGTGGCAAGCTTAGGAAGCTGACTGAGCACAGCAATGTCTGTAGCCAGGTGACTGAATTATCCCAACCTGGGTTTCTTCCTTAAGTAGTCTCAGATATTCCAGCTGAATCCTAGGCTGAACTACTGCAGAATATAATCCAACTTCAGTTCTCCTCCAATAGGACCCGAAGCTCCTAGATTGAAGCCATGAAACACAATGTTATCCTGACAGTTGGAACCAAAATTCCTAGGCTGAGGTTATGGTCTTGAAGATGGAGATTGAAGCCATGTAGCATATGAACTACTGGTGAATGAAACAGGCCCCCCCTTATATATCCCAAGCACTCATCCCAGGGCATTGTGGTCTTCCAGGATTGGTGGAATAAGGCTGTTCTCTTATTAGTTGGCATTTCAATCTGATATCTGCATAATTCTCCTCTGAGTGACGACTGAGTCCCTGACAGAAGAGGTGAGGTAATTTAATTTAGCAATACACATACTCCATCAATAAAAGGCTCTGAATTATCTGGAAAGAAGCAATGTCTTTGCAAACATGAAATAACTAACATAAGACCAATACGTCTGGCCAAATTAAGAACTGTAACTCCCAACAATACACTGAGAAAAGCTGTGTCGTCTTACCTGAAAATCTACTAACAGATAATGCTAAATATTCTCTTCTGGTTTTCCTGGATTGCTCTGTAGCTTTTTACATCAAGGATCACCATCATCTCACAATGCTCAGCTCTATTGCATTGTCTTATATATATTGCTCTCTCTCTTGGTTCGACCTTCTCTGACTGTATTTTTAGTGTCTCATTTGTTTCCTGTTCTCTCATCAACTCTAGGTTCTCTTCTCTATATACAGTTCTAATTTGACAAAGTATCAGCAATTTGGAATTCAGTCTTCAAGATCATGTCTTCCCTCTACTTGAAACTGAATCTTTCCAACATTGAACTACCGGTACTTGTGTTTTCTCCATCTGCTAAACTACCTAAACCTGATATATCCATTTTCATGTGTGGTACTACCATAGCTCACAAACAGCATGCATGCTCTTCTGGGGTTAATAAGTGGCTCAGCCATTTCCTTTACTGAATTTCTTGAATCAGTTGCAGTCTCTGGTCACCTGTTCCTTTTAAATATTTAAAAAAAACTCCACCACTGTAACTGGAAAAATTCTTAATGTTGCTCTAATTAATTCTCATCTATTTGTGGTAAATCAGATTTTATTGTGAGTCAATTCACATCAAAACAGCATTGTGTTGAAAATAAACATGTCTACTGAAATAGAATCAAGTATTAATCTTAGTCTATAGCAACAAACCAAAACCAGTATATTGAGTAACAAACTTCTAATAGGGAGGGAAGAAAGTGAGAAGTGAAAAGAGGAAACAGAGGAAAAAGCAGGAAGGGGAAACCTGGAGTAGAGGAGGACTGTGGGCAGCATCAGGTATATCCAGTAGAGGGGTGGTGAGAAGAAAAAAGGAAAGCATTGGGTAAAATCTAACAATGGATTAAAAGGGTAGGGGTAAAGTCAGGAACTTGGCGGGGGAAGGGAGTGTCCAGGGGGTCCACGGGAAATATTAAAGTTCAATTAAGTCAACCAGGATGAGAGAGAATCTCTAAAGAGGAGCCAAGGCATCCACGTCTTGTAGAATCTATCAGTGCAGGACTCATAAGGGTCAGATTGGTGAAGATGATCTTCCATTCTACAGATGTCGTGCAATTCAGTAACCAATTCCTCCCGTGACGGACTTTGGGGTCGCTTCCAATATCTCGGGATGAGACGTCTGGCAGCAGTCAAGAAGTAATTCTCATCTATTTTATTGCAACTCACTTCTAATCTGTATTTCTCTCACTAAACTCTTCAATATATCCTAAATGCAGCAGACAGGCTCATCTTTCTGTCCAACTGATACACTTCATATTCCACCCTGTGCCAGGATTTATTATACATTGCTTCTATAGCGCAATTAATTTCATGTCACTTTACAAACATCATCACTGTCCCCATTGGGGCTCACAATCCAAATTCCCTATCAGTATGTCTTTGCAGTGTTGGAGGAAACCGAAGTATCTGTTGGAAACCCACAAAAAAACAGGAGTAACATACAAACTCCTTGCAGATGTTGTCATTAGTGGGACTTCAATGCACGGCCCCAAAGCTGTAAAGCAAAAGTGCTAACCACTGAGCCACTATGCTGCACAATTGCACTTGCCCACATAATTGAAAAACGTTTTAGCTTTCATGTGACAATCCAGATGTGGGCATTGTTGAATTTGAGTTACTTTGTAAATATTATAGACCAAGATGTTCTATGTTCTTAGATAACCCATATGGAATCCCCAAGGTCAGCTGTACTTTTCATTAAACTATGGAAACAGTCACCACTTAAGAACTAAATTTTGTTAAATCAATTTTATTAAAAGAACAAAGAAAATAACCAGAACTACAAAACATTATCACCACCGGGTATCAGGTGAGAGCTAGACAATCATGGAGGCACAATTGGATATAAAACACATCTGGTAAGAGGATTGATTGTATGGAGGACGCAATCCAACTGTTTGTAAAAAGGTACATAAGAAATGAGAGATTACGGGAAACATCAAGTTTTTGATGAATTATTAGGGCGAAGCCTTAGGTAAGGATTGTCTGAGTCGTGATGGCGATAGTTCTTTAAGAATTAAATTTCATCTTCTATAGCTTTCACCATCATATAAATTATTGTTTGTTTTTCAGGATAGCGTGTATCAGTATAATCTAACGTTAATTAAGAAGCAGCATTGTGGAATGAAGCCAGAAAACATTTTAGATGTTCTGCCTGTGCTGAAAAGAATGTTGAACTAACACAGTCTTGAATATCAGCCAGTATTTGATACACGGTACTGAAGAAAGCATTTGTTTCTTGTTTAGGTAATATGCATCAGTGTCAGGAATGTATTGATATTATTAAAATCAAAGCCTTTAAATTATTTCTAAATTTACACCAACAGTTCTCTTCTGCAGTGCAGTAATTTATACAAATTCTGTCCTTTCACTTTCAAAGTAAAAAAAAGGCTTTCCCTCTATCAGACACATATGTCACACTTTCAGTATCAGACTCTATAAAGTGCCATTTTGCACATACCATTGTGACTTCCCTTAAAAATGAAAGTCTTAACTCAAGTATGAACATTTACAATTAACCTATATGGAATCATGTTTTTGTAATTGATTATTAAATATGTACTTTAACTGGTGCGTTGCACACGAGCACTTTGGTTATACCCATTATTGTACCTAAATCTGACCATATATACATTATATAGAGACATTTATGAGCCAGAATAAAATGACTGCAGGGAGTGTATGTATGGTGCTTCCCTGACCAGATAATCATTGGGTTTTTTTGAGATGGGATGCGCATGTATGTGATGTACTAAGGAGACACCTATTGCCTGACTGTCATGCCGTGGCGAAGTTACGCCTGGCACATTGTGCAATAGGAGGGGTATATTAGGGAAAGTGTAAAGGAAGGAACTGGTAATTGGGAGAGGTAATAGAGGTCACCACCAACTTATCTGTGGCTGGTCTCTGACGTGTACTTCACCCATACGTAATTATGTTCCTAGTGTCATAATGTAGTGAGAATGCTGATGAGGGAATGGCAGTTACGGGCAGGGTGACCAGGGAAGAATAGTCTGACCCTAGACTAGGACTTGACTTCACTTGACTACAGGCCAGCAAGACACTGGTGTTACTACTAATATAAAGACAACTTGGGGAAGGAGTGACAGCAAAACATTACATCAGTAACCCCCTAAAGAAGCAGAATGTGAAATGCATGTACAGACAGTCCATAGGCCCTTATTTTAAGCCAAAAGGTTAAAACTTGGAGACTTGAACTCATAACCACACATAACTGGGAACGTAGCTGAGAATATGAACAAATAATAAAGCTACAACTCAGGATCAATAGCAAACAATTAAAGCAAAGTATTTAGAATACATATGGAAAAAAATCTTTCATATATAGTTTTCTTGTGTGATTGATTGACTGTCTTGTCTTATAATGATGTTAAAAAGGCATTCTGACCTTCCACGTGTGATTCTCTGCAAGACCTTTATTCCTAAGAGACTGCATGTTTTGCCTTCCAATGTTTGGCAGTATTCCCTCATGTCATCAATAGCTGTGTTCACAAATTGAATTTGAAGTTCACTGAACAGTCCATATGCATCTTGGATGAGAAGACCCATTCTGCAAAACAACGCAAAATAAAAGTTGGCTGCAAATAACAAAGATTATAAAGGCTATAAGATTAGATACTATATTATTTGTAAAATAAACAACCTGAAAGGGATGGTCTGAAGGCTGAAAAAAATTTCAATCTACACTTCCCTGACTACACTAATTACTCTTAATTTTTTTTCCTACTTCTTGACTGATGATACTGTGTTAGAGAATCCCAGTGCATGAAGTGACATCACTTGCAAGGGTGGCACTGGCCCTGTATGCTGATGGGTACTCACTATTCACAGTGCACTGCTGATTTGAGCCAGTAACACAAAGCAAGCTGTCATCATTCAAATCGCAAAATGACAGAGTGAAGGTCCCTAAAATATGCATCACTGTTGAATCTTCACTTAAGGAAGGGGACAGAGGCAGTGAGAGTGACCACAGCCTTTGCCCCCTAATGATGCTTCATTTGAGTATCCCAGAATGCACTGTGATTCTTAAATGAAGCATCATCAGACAGAATGTAGAGGAAAAAATCAATACTTAGATAGTGTATCAGGGAAGGGTAGGGAATTTGTAATGCAGCTGTATTAGAAATTAATTTAGATTGAGGAAATTAGTAGAAATTTAGATCGAAATTTCTTCAGCTTTCGGACCATCTCTTTAAGCTACCCACGTTGACAGTTATCAATGTTTTCACTTTTCAACATCAACACACCCTACTAGTTCATCATAATCAGAAAGATATTTGTAAACCGCTCGTCACACAAATACTATGGATAACACATCATTGAGACATATAAGATGGTTAAAAAAAAAAACATTCAGCTGGCTTTGAATGGCACAGGCTGCTTAGTGCAGGAGCTCCAGCAGAGATCGGCTTCAATTGGGCACAACAAGGTGAAAAACCACTCTAGGAAGCCTTAAATAAGTTACCTGATGACCCGAGGACACAGTGGTTCCAATGGTGCGTGGCAAGTCAGCAAGAAGATCTCCAAAGAAGGTGACTGCATATTTTTCCAGAGACCAGGTACTGAATATAGCCTCCAACATGGCTGTAGCTTTTCATTCCCCAGAAGGGGGAGGGGAAGCTCAGACAGATATTCCCCTTACACAGAAAACAATGGAAGTTTCGCTAAAATCCCTGAGGCAAGAACTCCAAGCTGATCTTATAAAAATGATAGCTGCGTTTAAGGCAGAATTCAGGGGAGAACTCAAGGACCTGGGAACTAGAATAGACCACCTGGAGCAGAAGCTGACAGAACTTACTAAATCTCATAATGAGCTAATAGATGCTAATGAGACTTTAGAAAAGGGGGTTTCTCAAATCCACAACAAAACCCTGGATTTTGAGGACAGATCCAAAAGGAATAATATTCACATTAGAGGGATTGATGAATCTACTCCTGACAAAGATTTGCCAAGTCTCCTGCAAAGCTTCATACACACAGTGATTCCTTCTGCAGACAGCAAGGACTTAACTGTGGATAGAACACACAGTATTCTGAAACCAAAAGGCCTCAACCCTTATTTACCACAAGATGTTATTGCCCACATTAATTTCTATACAATAAAGTAGACTTTTATGGCTGGCCTCATGAAAAAACGACACTTCCAGATAACTTGGCCCACCTGAAGTTATTCCCTGACTTGTCGGCAGGTATTTTAGCTCAGAGGAGGGAGTATATGCAGTACACTTCAGCCGTCAGGGAACAAGGAATAAAGTACCACTGGGGGTTCCTATGAAACTGAAAGTCTTGTGGGACAATTCCATATTTGTCTGCATATCCCCAGAAAGGGCGAGAGATTTAATGCTATAATAGAAGATTCAGCCTATATATCCGAATGACAAAAGAGCTCCTCAGGCACAGAAAAAGAAAAAACTGGACCCAGACTGGTTCACAGCATGATTGTACTTGTACTGGACAGCCGTTCTCTGCTTCCTGCTTTCTACTCTTTGTCTGGTGCCTCCATGGCGATGTCAAAACCAGGCAAAGTTGCCCACAGAGTGTCTTTTTTTCACTATCTTTCAAATTATTTTTTCACTTTTTTGTTACTGTTTGCTTGATTTTGGAACTGTATAGGGAATTCCTAATATGATGAAGGAAAAATTTAGGTTTGATAACCCTGCATCTGTTTATACAAGCAAATGTGTTTCCCTGACCATCCTCCCCCTGTCTGTCCTCCCCATGTTTTCCACTCATTTAGGAGCAATGGATTCACATAAAGCAGTATATAGTATTAACAATGCATATTAAGGTTATATCTATAAATGCCAATGGTTTGAACTCGCCAGGTAAAAGATCCATCTTCTGGAAAAATATTTGCAAAGAAACTGCTGATGTAATTTGTGTTCAAGAAATGCACTTGTTGGCACAGGACAATGCTCAGCTAAAGAACCCTCGATATCCACATTAGTTTTTTGCAAACAACAAGACTAAAAGAGTTGGAGTGGCTATTTTTATAAGAAGCTCCCCATGTCTGCTGTGTTAGATTGCTCAAACAGATGTACCTCTAGAGGAGAGAGGAAATCACTGGTTTCAGAATAGAACTTATATGACATATGGAGATATCTCCACAGCTCAGAGAGATTATTCTCATCTCTCCCCTAGATTTAATTCCTATAGCAAGATAGACAATATATTTGTGGATGATAGAATTCTAGGTTGTGCGCTTGAGGCAACAATTGATGTGATCTCGTGGTCTGACCATGCTCCTCTTTCGCTCACCATATCTGACAGGGACTCTTCGGTCAAAGCTAATAGATGGCGTTTAAATGATTTCTTACTGGCCAACAAGCAAAACATTTAATTAATAGAGACCAAGTTAAAAGACTTCTTTGACATAAATGATAACTCCACCTCAGACGAAGTGGTATGGTCAGCCCACAAGGAATACATGAGAGGTATTTTTATTAAGACGGCAGCAGTAGAAATGAAAGAAGAGAGGCGGGAGTGTCAGACCTATTAACTCAAATTAACAATCTGGAACAACTCAACAAGAAAAACCCCACCCCACAGTCAACCCAAAAAATAACGGAACATAGAATGAGGCTGCGTGCTCTATTTTTATTCCAGTACGAAAAAGCTATTAAAAAGTCCAAAACAAAATATTATGCAATGGGAGATATAGCAGGGAAGATTTTAGCAAACAGAATTAAAAAAAAGGGAGATAAGAAATAGGATTGCATACTTGAATAAACCTGATGGGACTAAAGTACTAAATCTGATCGACATAACTAAAGAATTTAGGCAATTTTCTTACTCACTGTACAATCTAAAAGAGGATCCCCATACAGTTCAACCTAATCCACAAGAAATTGGTAACTTCCTAGAAAAAATCTCACTCCCCAAAGATCTAAATACTCCCATAACTATAATTGAAATAAAACAAACAATCCATTCTACTAAAAAGTCCTCTGCTCCGGGCCCAGACGTTTTTTCTAACATCTATTATAATTGTTTTGTCAAAATTTTAGCTCCTTACCTCCTAAAAACTTTCAATTTTTAGAAATGTAGCTCTTGAATGACATGAAACCCTAGAGGCAGTAATCACAGCCATTCCGAAACTTGAGAAATCCCCGAACACTCCTGATAATTTTATTCCTATCTTCTTAATAAACTGTGACATAAAAATATTCTCTAAAAGCCTTGCAGCCAGAATGATGTCTGTCCTTCCCTCTCTAATAGCACCTGACCAGGTTGGGGTTGTCCCTGGGAGATAATGGAGACCAATAAACTCCCCGGTGTACTGCTGTCTCTTAACGACGAGAAGGCGTTTGACAGAGTGCACTGGGGTTATACGGGTGAAGTTCTGGATACGTTTGGTTTTGTCGGAGATATTAAAAAGGCTATATTGGCCCTATACTCTAATCCGAACGTGGTGGGTGAGTGCGTCTGGCTTCACCTCAGACCAGTTTAGGATATCTAATGGCACCCGGCTGCACTCTCTCTCCAGTTATCTTTGCTTTGCTAATGGAGCCACTGGCAGAGGCTCTTGGAACTAATCCAAACATACATGGAGTTCGTGTGGGAGATACGGATCATGTGGTGGGATTGTATGCAGATGATGTGATATTATCTCTCACCAGCATGGAGGGGTCCCTGGTGGGTGTCATGGACACCCTGGCTGAATTCTCCAGAATCTCATATTACAAATTAAATGCCACAAAGTCTATCATATTCCCCATAAATATTACACCTTTGGTAAAGGATAGCATACTAGAGCATTTTCCCTTTAAGTGGGAGGAAGCGAGATTTACATATCTGGGAATTAAAATTACAAAATTTGTAAATCTAATTAAGCTGAACTGCGAATCACTGATTTTGGATGTTCTTGGGGACTTGGAAAGGCAGACCCTTTTCCCATTGTCCTGGGTTGCCAGAATACAATTGTAAAAATGATGTTGTTGCCTAAGATTACCTACTTGCTCAGATGTCTCCCTCTCAAATTCCCATCTAGATGGATAGGGCTCATACAATCCCTACTTGGTAAGAGTGGCGGTCAAGGCTCTACATTTCCAATATTCTCGTGGTGGAAAGGGAGCACCAAATCTATCTTTGTACCACAAGGCGGCCATTCTAGAGGCCGCAAAGGATTGGTGGGCTGGGGATCTTAATTATAGATGTCTTCAAATAGAAAGACATATGAACTGGTATCTGACCCCTTATAAAATTTCCAAATTTAACAAATCATATTCTACATTATGCTGGAAGGGATGTGGTAAAAAAAAGGGGATCTGGGTCATGTGTTGTGGTGGTGCCCCAAAATAGGAGAATTCTGGAATCAAGTGGCAGACTTAATTAGGACCTTGATATGTTTCCCTTTAACTCTAGAGGGGCCCCTGGCAGTCCTAAATATTGGGTTAGATCTTTTTCCCCCAAACTTAGTTCTAGTAATAACCCATGTTTTCATAACGGCCCGTCAGAGCTTGGCAAGGCACTGGAGGTAAGCTTCTACACCCACACAGGAGGAACTCATTGGTAGGATAAATTCTCATTATCTACTTGAACGTTGCTTGGTTCACTCGACAAAGCAAAAAGAACGAGTCAGTCGCCAGTGGGAGATTGGCAATAGCTCGCACTTAGGATGGCTTTAATATTTTCCCTGGGTGATTCTGGTCTTCTCATAATTAGATCGGTATGCAAAACACATTTAAAACAAAGCTCCAAAAGTTTATTCCTCCCCCCCCTCCCCAAACTATCCGTTAATTTACCCATCGTGTCCAATCCTGGCTGCCTTCTGTGTGGTCCTTTCTTTCCCTTCCCTCTCCTATAATATCCAATTTGGAGTTGGTTTACACTGGAGGTCATTATTTAGGCATGGCTGTTATATTGATATAATGGTGTGAACATGTTATATTTGTTGTTATAAGATTTATTTGAATATAAAAATTATTTAAAAAAAAAAAAAAAAACATTCAGCCACTACCTTAGTTTTTATCACAAAATATAACTGGTAAATAGAGTGATATTACAAAACTACTATTTCTGGTACACAATGGACTGAAAGAATGGCAAGAAAAAAAAAACACTACACTTGTGAATTCTTTACAATATGATTTTGTGATCCATAGCACAAAAATTAGGAAGTGAACACTGAGGCACGCAAATGGCGAAATCTTTACAACAATGTTTGGCAGAACAAGAACTTTCTAATTACATTAAAGCGTCTGCTAAATTGGTGCAAATATTTGCAACATTTACCACACTGCTAAAAAAAAAGAAACAGATTAGAAGTTAGTTTGAGATGTACCCCCGACCTATCTGATTTTTAATGGAAAAATAAAGATTGAAGATTTTATATATACATTCGGGATTCGCCAGTGGATTTCTTAATAGAAGTTATTTAGTAAAACATCCTTTGATGACAGCTATGAGCAAACATTTTTGTTTTACATAGTAAATTATGATCTATTTTTCCTTACACCAGTTGATAAATTTGGCCTAAATTTGGAACAAATTTATCAAACTGGACTAAGGAAAAATGGAACAATTTACTATGTAAAACAACTATGTTTGCGCATAGCTGTGATGAAAAAATGTTTAAAATTTGATACATTCACTAATAGACGTGTATCTTTCAATATGTTTAGTGAGAATCTTGCCATCTGCTATCTCCTCTGTCATAAAATGTGTGATATATAAGTAAATGTTGTCAATGTCTGGGATAGCAAATAGCAACTGGATGTGCTAGAGGGTAGATAGAAATTTAGAGGTTAACTGATGTGGAATATTACATCCACCACAAAAATAACATGATGCACAATACAAGACAAATTGGATTTTAAGTGAATATGCAATTATCTAACCAACAAGATGGGAACCCGATGCTATTGCATCAGAAGGGCGGTGACATCATGATTGTGGCAGGCTCTGTGGTGCTGGGAGTGGCGGCCGTCTCTCCTTTTGTGCTTCCTCCCAATGCATGTAAATAAATGTATTTATACTTAAAAATCAGTTTCTATGTTTTTTTTTATTAATAAAATGTGTAATTTCCTGGTAAAAAATGTGTAGGGCTTCGCTGTTTTTCCTATTGCCAGCACAGGTAAACCAAGTAGCTACTAGCTGCTAATTCTCGCTGCATGGTGTTACTTTTACTTGCAATGAAAAATACATGGGAGCCATTTTTTTTTAGTTAATTAAATAAATAATTGGCGTGGGCTTCGCTGTATTTTTGTTTGCCAGCTAAGGTAATTCAGGCAGCTGGGGTCTGGAATTCTCAGTGTGATAAGGCCTAAGTGTTCTGGGCCCCCCATGAAGAAAATTGCAGCCAGCAGCAGCCCCAGAATTGGCACCTCTATGAGAAACACCAAAACTGGTGGTTACCCTGCTCTTCCAGCTGCCCTGGTGGCGGTGGCAAACTAGGTAATAAGGGGTTGATGTCCGCTTTTTTTGGCAGCGGATGTCAAGCCCTATTGCTCATGTCAGCCATCAGTATGGCAGGTGGCTATTAGCAATACTTTCAGTAAAGAGAAAAAAAAAAAAACACACAGAAAGAAATCCTTAATTGCATACAAAATAGCAGACTCCTCAATATCTACTTTATTAGCTACCACCAAGTTCCCCTCCATCGTAATCTTGTATTACTGTAATCTAGCGGTGGGTTGATGCGTGACATGCACCACCATTTTTGTATATCCGTGTCCAAAGATGGAGGCCGTGTAAGTAAGTGGACAAGTGCACTCTCTGTTCTACCCCCCATCCTGTGTGCTCTCTGTTTCCCCCACATACAGAGTCTCTGGGTAGCATGACTAATTGGCCTTGTGCGTATCCGCTACGTGCATGCGCAGATAGTTCACGCAACCTCAGTCATTCGGCTGTGATGTCGGGCAGTGTGTTCAGCTGCGACGTGCTGCTGGCTTCGATTTTAGGTGCCGACCGGTTGGCAGCGGCACTGGTAGCGGTATTGTGTGGAGGGCCAGTACCGTTAGCTGGCGACATATTAGCACACTCCTCACTTGGGTGTGCAAATATGGCTGCTACTGTCGCATGATATCTGGACATCCTGATGGTGGAAGTGGATGACGGACACCACAAGGTAGTTTTATATTATATATATGTAAAGTACATATATATATATATATATATATATATACATATATATTATATATATATATATATATATATATATTCTATCCCCTCCCATACTTAATAGATAGCGCTCTATAGAGCAATGGTTCAGCAAGTATTTGTCTTGCCAACACCTCCACGCACTGGAAAGTTGTTCTTTTGAGTGCTTCTCTCTTTTCTATGAGAGAGCTGCTGCCAGAAATTTGTGGTGGTCACTTATCTTTAAGACAACAAAATGAATTGGCAGTCCAAAATTGGACATGCCGATTCCTTATCTCCTCCGACATCAACTATCTGAAAGAATCAGAAGCGCCATATACATTAGACTGCCGGTAAAATCTGTTGATATCAATGGGTTCAACCAACATTAGGCCAATTTGCATAGGGGCCTTAAGGCACTATTACACATTTGTAAACATGATCTAGCAGAAGATGACCTATGAATAGAATAAGCTACTGTGGATTCTATACTGTGACAGCAGCTACACTTTAATACCAAAGCAAATTGGTGGAATCCATCGTCGATCGCTGGACACATCACTTACCAAAGCAGAGGTGCGGTGCTCATTTGGCATAACCACTGACCTCCTGCATGAGAGCTAACAAAGTAGTGTACTAGCCCAAAGACTTTCTATTGAGCCCTTACACAACTATTTTCGACTCCTCAAAATGTATGCTTCACTCAGAAAAGAATGCTATAAAATATATGCAGATGTTTCCGTTAACGCTTATCCTCTAGACTGTAATGTCATGCTTTTGCGATGATATGCATGCAAAATACCGCTTAATTTCTATCAGATGTATGACAATATGCTTTACTTATCCATGTATGTTAAACAGGTAAATAAAAAATAATACTTTAGCATAATGTTTAAATGCCGATACCCCTTTGATTTTAGCAGCTTAAGTTCATATTTATAACACTTTTTTTCTCAAATGAATTTGTAAATCTCAAAACAGAAAGAGCTTTAATTTTCCGTATACTATTGTTTAGAGCAGGGGTCTCAAACAAGCAGCCCTGAAGCGTTTTATGCGGTCTGCAGTTACCGTATATCCCTTGTTGATCGCAGCCCATCCCATAGTAGACACCAGTGCTTTATTTCAGTTGAATGTGCGTCTTTGGAACATGATGACAGCATTACTACAAGAAGGGGACCAGGATGAGGCACATTATTACAAGAGAGGGACCACGATGGAGCATATTACTACAAGATTGGGAGCAGGATGGAGACATTATTACAAGATAAAGACTAATATAGAATACTAGATGGTGGCCCGATTTTAACGCATCGGGTATTCTAGAATACCTTGTAAACAGGAGTGAACTGTGTCACACTATTACAGACAGACCTTGTAAATAGGAGTGAACTAGATCACACTATGACTGACAGCCTTTAAACAGTAGAGAAGTGTGTCACACTATGAGCGGCAGTTCAAACTGCGCGGCAATATACCAAGCCGTGCTCTGCTTCGCTGATTGGTTCTTGCTGCTGGGGGCGACAAATCAGCGCACTTGGCGCGTGTTTTAAAATATGCTTTGCTGATTGGTCGCCGTGGCCGACGGCGACCAATCAGCGAGGTGGAGCATGGCTTGGCAGGGGTTTTGAATCCCGCTTTGCTGATTGGTCGCTGCTGGCTGCGGCGACCAATCAGCGTAGTGGAGCACAGTTTGGCAGGGGTTTTGAATCCCGCGCCACTGATTGGTCGCCACTGAGAGCGGCGACCAATCTGTGACGCGGGATTCATATTTCCCGCAGCGCCGCTTCACTGATTGGTCGCCGACGGCCGCGGCGGCTGTTTTGCATACGCTTCGCTCATTGGTTGCCATGGCTGGCGGCGACCGATGAGCGCTGGCACGTGATTTTCTGGATGGGCAGACACGATTAGGCAATTATATAGTAGATACCTACAGCAGTGTCAGTGTACAGCGGTGTCAGTGTGCAGCGGTGTCAGTGTGCAGCAGTGTCAGTGTGCAGCAGTGTCAGTGTGCAGCAGTGTCAGTGTGCAGCAGTGTCAGTGTGCAGCAGTGTCAGTGTGCAGCAGTGTCAGTGTGCAGCAGTGTCAGTGTGCAGCAGTGTCAGTGTGCAGCAGTGTCAGTGTGCAGCAGTATCAGTGTGCAGCAGTATCAGTGTGCAGCAGTATCAGTGTTGTGCGGCAGTGTCGGTGTGTGACGCTATCAGTGTTGTGTGGCGGTGTCGGTGTACAGCAGTGTTAGTGTACAGCAGTGTTAGTGTACAGAAGTATCAGTGTTGTGCGGTGGTGTCGGTGTGTGGCAGTGTCGGTGTACAGCAGTGTCAGTGTACAGCACTATCAGTGTTGTGCTGCGGTGTCGGTGTTCGGTGGTGTCTGTGTACAGCAGTGTGGGTGTACAGCAGTATCAGTGTTGTGCGATGGTGTCGGTGTGCAGCGGTGTCAGTGTTCAGTTGGCGGGCAAAACTAATCAGCGGGGGCAGAATGTAGCGGGACAGGATGGAGCAAGCGAGGCAGGATGGAGCCAGCGGAGCAGGATGGAGCCAGCAGTGCTGGTGTGCGGTGGTGTCGATGTGAAGCGGTGTCTGGCAGAGTCAGTGTTGTGCGGCGGTGTTGGTGTGTGGTGGTGTAGGTGTGCGGTGGTGTCTCTGTGCAGCAGTGTCGGTGTGCGGCTGTGTCGGTGTGTGGCGGTAACAGTGTTGTGCGCCAGTGTCTGTGTTCAGTCGCCAGGCGAGACTAATCAGCAGGGGCAGAAAGGAGCGAGCAGGCAGGATGGAGCCAGTGGGGCAGGATGGAGCCAGCAAAGCAGGATGGAGGCAATGGGGCAGGATGGAGCCAGCAGTGTCAGTGTGAAGCAGTGTCTGCGGTGTGAAGCAGTGTGCAGCGGTGTCAGTATTGTGCGGCGGTGTCGGTGTTCTGAGGCCGGGTGCAACTAATCAGTGGGGGCAGAATGGAGCGGGGCAGGATGGAGACGGGGGGGGGGGGGGGGGATAGGGCAGGATGGAGCCGGCGGGGCAGGATGGAGCCAGCAGTGTCAGTGTGAAGCGGTGTTTGCGGTGTGACGTGGTGCCTGCGGTGTGACGCGGTGCCTGCGGTGTGAAGCGGTGTCTGCGGTGTGAAGCCGTGTCTGCGGTGTGAAGCCGTGTCTGCGGTGTGAAACGGTGTGAAGCGGTGTGAAACGGTGTCTGCGGTGTGAAACGGTGTCTGCGGTGTGAAACGGTGTCTGCGGTGTGCAGCAGTGTCAGTATTGTGCAGTATTGTGATGGAGTGAGTGGGGCAGGATGGAGCCGGCAGGGCTGGATGGAGGAATGGGACAGGATTGAGGCGAGGGGGACAGGATGGAGGTGAGCGGGGCAGGATGGAGTGAGTGGGGCAGTACAGAGCGAGCGGGGCAGGATGGAGCGTGCAGAGCAGGATGGAGTGTGCGGGGCAGGATGGAGCCAGGGGGGCAGGATGGCGCCAGGGGGGCAAAATGGAGCCGGGGGGGCAGGATGGTGGGTGGGGAGGCAAGATGGAGCTTGGGGCAGGATGGAACGAGCGGGCAGGATGGAGCGAGCGGGGCAGGATGGAGCGAGCTGGATGGAGCAAGGGGGGCAGATGGAGCAAGGGGGCAGGATGGAGCATGGGGGCAGGATGGAGCCGGGGGCAGGATGGAGCCGGCGGGGCAGGATGGAGCCGGCGGGGCAGGATGGAGCCGGCGGGGCAGGATGGAGCCGGCGGGGCAGGATGGAGCCGGCGGGGCAGGATGGAGCCGGCGGGGCAGGATGGAGCCGGCGGGGCAGGATGGAGCCGGCGGGGCAGGATGGAGCCGGCGGGGCAGGATGGAGTCGGCGGGGCAGGATGGAGTCGGCGGGGCAGGATGGAGTCGGCGGGGCAGGATGGAGTCGGCGGGGCAGGATGGAGTCGGCAGGGCAGAATGGAGTCGAAGGGGCAGGATGGTGGCGGGGGGCAGGATGGGGCGGGGGGCAGGGCAGGATGGAGCGAGCGGGGCAGGATGGAGCCGGGGGGGGGGGGGGCAGGATCCCCCTTGCCCCCCTCTGTTCTCAACCGTGGCTGGCTTGAGCGATGCCGGGTGCTGAAGTCTGTGCAGCAGTCATGTGACGGGGGGATATGTGACGTCACATCAGCCCGCCCTGTCACACATCAGAGATCCCTGATGAAGGTGCTAGGCTAGGCGCCGAAACACGTAGGAGGAAGAAAATAAAGCTTGGAAATTTGCTCAAGGAAAATTTGACTCTTTGGTGAGTTTTTGCATTTGGAGCAGCGCGGACCGTGGCACACCTGCATTCCCATCTTCTTTTCTACATATTGTAATCGGCAGCCGGTACACTATCAGATAGATAACCCCAGGGTATTCCATAAACTGCAACTTTGAGGTTTATGTGTATTATTACGTATTATATTTTGGAAGATGTATCATTATGCTTTTTATGTATTCAATAAGATACCTGATTGATTGCAATCTTCACCACACATTATTCTTTTACCTCTATTGGATTCATGATGGCTATATTGTGTATATTTAGTACTAATGTGAACTCATACGTGTATATACACTACTTTTCAAAAGTTTGGGGTCATTTAGAAATTTCCTTATTTTTGAAAGAAAAGCACTTTTTTTTTTTTCAATGAAGCTAACATTAAATGAATCAGAAATGCACTCTATACATTGTTCATGTGTTAAATAACTAGCTGCAAACGTCTGGTTTTGAATGCAATAACTACATAGGTGTATAGCGGACCATTTCCAACAACCACCACTCCAGTGTTTTAATGGTACATTGTGTTTGCTAACTGTGTAAGAAGGCTAAAGACCAGGTTACACGCAATGATATCGTTAACAATATCGTTGCAACGTCACCTGTTTTGTGACGTTGCAGCGACCTCGTAGCGAAGCCGCTGCGTGTGACATGTACCAACGACCAGCGATCAGCTCACTGATCGTTGGTAAATGGCCAGGATCATTTTTCGATCGTTGGTCTCCCGCTGGGCGGCCAGCATCAGTGTGTTTGACAGCGGGAGACCAACTATCAATGACCTCCTGGCCAATGCCCAGCGCCGCACAGTACGCGCTGGGACATGGTAACCAGGGTAAACATAGGGTAACTAAGCGCAGCGCTATGCTTAGTTACCCGATGTTTACCAGCGTTACCAGCATTCTCCCTGGTGAGTCTGCCTGTTTGACAGCTCACCAGCGATCAGATAGCAATCCCGATCGTTGGTGGGATCGCTGGGACATCTCAGCGTGTAACGGGGCCTTTATGGATGTTTAGAAAACCCTAGCAAACCCTTGTACAAGTATGTTCGCACAGCTGAAAATGATTTGGCTGATTAGAGAAGCTATCAAATTAACCTTCCTTTGAGCTACTTGAGAATCTGGAGCATTACATTTGTTTGTTCTATGAAACTCTCAAAATGGCCAGAAAAAGAGAACTTTCATGTGAAACTCAAAAGTCTATTCTTGTTCTTAGAAATGAAGGTTATTCCACGCGAGGAATTGCCAAGAAACGGAAGATTTCCTACAATGGTGTGTACTACTACCTTCAGAGGAGAGCACAAACAGGCTCTAACCAGAGTAGAAAGAGAAGTGGGAGGCCCTGCTGCACAACTGAGCAACAAGGCAAGTACATTAGAGTCTCTAGTTTAAGAAATCGATGCCTCACAGCTCCTCAACTGGCAGCTTCATTAAATAGTACCCGCAAAATACCAGTGTCAATGTCTACAGTGAAGAGGCAACTCCGGGATGCTTGCCTTCAGGGCAGAGTGGCAAAGAAAAAGCCATATCCGAGACCGGCTAATAAAAGGAAAAGATTAATATGGGCAAAAGAACACAGACATTGGACAGAGGAAGATTGGAACAAAGTTGTATGGACAGACGAATCAAAGCTTGAGGTGTTTGGATCACACAGAAAAACATTTGTGAGACGCAGTACAACTGAAAAGATGCTGGAAGAGTGCCTGATGCCATTTGTCAAGCATGGTGGAGGTAATATGATGGTCTGGGGTTGCATTGATGCTGGTAAAGTGGGAGATTTGTACAAGGTAAAAAGGATTTTTAATAAGGAAGGCTATCACTCCATGCGATACCCTCCCGATACGGATTTCTCCCGTGCTTCACCTATACTTTGGAACTCTCTGCCCCAACACATCAGACATTCTCCTACCCTGGGAACCTTCAAAAGAAGCCTGAAGACCAGGGCCGACTCCAGGTTTCTGTGGGCCCCGGGCGAAAAAGTCTCAGTGGGCCCCCTTTAGTACATATCATGGACTATAATATATATATTGCCGCACACTTACCGCAAGCCCCATAGACAATGCATGGGGCTTGCCGCAAATGTGCAGCCGCTAGGCGGAAAATGCGGCAGATGCGGATTTTTTTACCGCAACTGCCACATTTTAAAAAACCGCCTATGTGAAGGCAGCCTTACAGGAACAGTGACTGCCGAAACCAGCAACAGCTGTTCCTGACTGTGAATATATTACACGTTGTTAGGAGCGGGCTAAAATGTGTTTGCATTCCCTTGCGCTTTTTAAAAATACCCTTCAAATGCAAAATGTTGCATTTTTGTGCGTCTGAGGATGCTTGGTATATACAGTTAGGGCCAGAAATATTTGGACAGTGACACAATTTTCGCGAGTTGGGCTCTGCATGCCACCACATTGGATTTGAAATGAAACCTCTACAACAGAATTCAAGTGCAGATTGTAACGTTTAATTTGAAGGGTTGAACAAAAATATCTGATAGAAAATGTAGGAATTGTACACATTTCTTTACAAACACTCCACATTTTAGGAGGTCAAAAGTAATTGGACAAATAAACATAACCCAAACAAAATATTTTTATTTTCAATATTTTGTTGCGAATCCTTTGGAGGCAATCACTGCCTTAAGTCTGGAACCCATGGACATCACCAAACGCTGGGTTTCCTCCTTCTTAATGCTTTGCCAGTCCTTCACAGCCGCAGCCTTCAGGTCTTGCTTGTTTTTGGGTCTTTCCGTCTTAAGTCTGGATTTGAGCAAGTGAAATGCATGCTCAATTGGGTTAAGATCTGGTGATTGACTTGGCCATTGCAGAATGTTCCACTTTTTTGCACTCATGAACTCCTGGGTAGCTTTGGTTGTATGCTTGGGGTCATTGTCCATCTGTACTATGAAGCGCCGTCCAATCAACTTTGCAGCATTTGGCTGAATCTGGGCTGAAAGTATATCCCGGTACACTTCAGAATTCATCCGGCTACTCTTGTCTGCTGTTATGTCATCAATAAACACAAGTGACCCAGTGCCATTGAAAGCCATGCATGCCCATGCCATCACGTTGCCTCCACCATGGTTTACAGAGGATGTGGTGTGCCTTGGATCATGTGCCGTTCCCTTTCTTCTCCAAACTTTTTTCTTCCCATCATTCTGGTACAGGTTGATCTTTGTCTCATCTGTCCATAGAATACTTTTCCAGAACTGAGCTGGCTTCTTGAGGTGTTTTTCAGCAAATTTAACTCTGGCCTGTCTACTTTTGGAATTGATGAATGGTTTGCATCTAGATGTGAACCCTTTGTATTTACTGTCATGGAGTCTTCTCTTTACTGTTGACTTAGAGACAGATACACCTACTTCACTGAGAGTGTTCTGGACTTCAGTTGATGTTGTGAACGGGTTCTTCTTCACCAAATAAAGTATGCGGTGATCATCCATCACTGTTGTCATCCGTGGACGCCCAGGCCTTTTAGAGTTCCCAAGCTCACCAGTCAATTCCTTTTTTCTCAGAATGTACCCAACTGTTGATTTTGCTACTCCAAGCATGTCTGCTATCTCTCTGATGGATTTTTTCTTTTTTTTCAGCCTCAGGATGTTCTGCTTCACCTCAATTGAGAGTTCCTTTGACCGCATGTTGTCTGGTCACAGCAACAGCTTCCAAATGCAAAACCACACACCTGGAATCCACCCCTGACCTTTTAACTACTTCATTGATTACAGGTTAATGAGGGAGACGCCGTCAGAGTTAATTGCAGCCCTTAGAGTCCATTGTCCAATTACTTTTGGTCCCTTGAAAAAGAGGAGGCTATGCATTACAGAGCTATGATTCCTAAACCCTTTCTCCGATTTGGATGTGGAAACTCTCATATTGCAGCTGGGAGTGTGCACTTTCAGCCCATATTATATATATAATTGTATTTCTGAACATGTTTTTGTAAACAGCTAAAATAACAAAACATGTGTCACTGTCCAAATATTTCTGGCCCTAACTGTACGCAAGCATCCTCAAGCACACAAATAATGCAAGCAGCTCAATGGAGCCACAATGCCATATGGGTGGCACCGCAGCCAAGCGGAATGTCTGGCCGTCCGGATCTCTCTTTCTCCTCACCTTTCTTCTCGCTGCTCCGGTCTCCTCCGGTCACTCTGCACATATCAGCACAGTCATGACAACATCGTGCCCCTCCATGCTGAGTTGCAGAATGCAGACAGCGGCAGAAGAGACTCTGGAGAAGAATGCTGCTGGCAAAGGCGGCTGAGACTATAGGAGCGGAATCCGCGGGGGGTACCACAGATACACATACCTCCTACCCACACGACTCCGCTCCGTACGCCTCCTACCCACGCGGCTCCGCTCCGTACACCACCTACCCACGCGGCTCCGCTCCATACACCTCCTACACACGCGGCTCCGCTCCGTACACCTCCTACCCACGCGGCTCCACTCCCTACACCTCCTACCCACGCGGCTCCGCTCCGTACACCTCCTACCCACGCGGCTCCGCTCCGTACACCTCCTACCCACGCGGCTCCACTCCGTACACCTCGTACCCACACGGCTCCGCTCCGTACACTTAGTACCCACATGGCTCTGCTCCATACCCCTCGTACACACTGGGCTCCGCTCCATACACCTCGTACACACTGGGCTCCGTTCCATACACCTCGTACACACTGGGCTCCGCTCCATACACCTCGTACACACACAGATTTGCTCCGTACACCTCGTACACACTGGGCTCCGCTCCGTACACCTCGTACACACACGGCTCCGCTCCGTACACCTAGTACCCACTCGGCTCCGTTCCGTACACCTAGTACACACTCGGCTCTGCTCCGTACACCTAGTACGCACTCGGCTCCGTTCCATATACCTAGTACACACTCGCCTCTGCTACATTCACACTGTAAATCCCTCCTGACCCCACACATAAACTTCACCAAATTGCCATACCCCTAGTATACACTCACCTCTGCTACATTCACACTGTAAATCAATCCTGACCCCACACAAACTTCACCTAATTGCTATGCTGGCCATCATGATGCTCAGAGTCCTGCATACACTGAGGAGCTGGTCATGTGACCCCTGACACCACCCTCCATTGACATCATCACAGGTCCCTCAGCCAGAGTGTGCGGCTTGTCGCTCCCACTGAAGGTACCGTCACACGCGGCAATATTGCAGGCAATTTCACAGCAATTGCTGGTTGCAGTGAAATCATTGGACACATCATTACATTGTACATGGCCACAAAATGAGCAATGTATCCATGATTTCACTGCAACCTGCAAATTGCAGTGAAATTGCCTGCAATATTGCGCTTGACGGTACCTTGAGGGAGATCTCCGAAGCTGCAGGAGGCTCAGTGCTCCCTCCCTGCAAATGACCCCCCAGCTTGCCCCTGGATATGGCCCTGGCTGTGGGGGCAGTGTGCTCAGGGGCCCCTGAGGCTAGAATCACACTTGCATTGTGACCCTAGCCTGATGCAAGTATTTTCGGCTGCAGCACATAGCTTTTAATGCTATGCACTGGAGCCCATAGAAACCCGATGTTTACCTTGGCAACCATTGGTTGTCAATGTAAACATCGGGTTTCTATGGGCTCCGTTGCTGGCAGCGCATAGCATTAAACGCTCTGCGCTGCAGCAGACAATACTTGCGTCAGGCTAGGGTCACAATGCAAGTGTGACCCTAGCCCTCAGGGACCCGGTGGGCCCCCTCCAAGCAGTCGGGCCCCGGCACTTGCCCGGGTGCGTCGGGTGCTGACGCCGGGCCTGCTGAAGACCCACCTCTTTCGCCAAAGCCTACCACCTGCAATAAGACCCGGTCCACCACACCGCCTCATGACTGAATTTCCCCCTCCCACTGTATTCCCACCCGCCCCTCATAGACTGTGAGCCTTCACGGACAGGATTTCTACCCTCTTGTATCTGTACAACCGAATTGTCAACATTTATTGTTACTTGTATTGTTACTATGTTACTTGTCCTAGTCTGCCCTTTTAGCATGTAAAGCGCCATGGAATATAATGGCGCTATATAAATAATAATAATAATAATACCCTGTGGACAGTGCTTTACTGGAGCCCATTTCATCCTACAACAGGACAGTGACTCAAAGCACACCTCCAAATTATGCATGAACTATTTAGGGAAGAAGCAGACAACTGGTGTTCTATCTGTAATGTAGTGGCCAGCACAGTCACCACATCTCAATCCCATTGAGCTGTTGTGGGAGCAGCTTGACCGTATGTACACAAAAAGTGTCCATCAAACCAATCCAACATGTTGGAGGGGCTTCAGGAAGCATGGGGTGAAACTTCTCAAGATCACCTCAGCAAGTTAATAGCTAGAATGCCAAAGGACTGCAATACTGTAATTGTGCAAAGAGAACATTCTTTGACGAAAGCAAAGTATGAAGGAGAAAATTACACTAACAAATTTTTATACATTTTTTTGTTCCTGGGTACAAAGTGTGTTTTCCTAACCCGTTATGCCTAAAACAAATAGAAAATGGTTGTTGTTCCACAAAAACTTTGCTTCTGTGATCAGGACAGTGACATTGTCTCAGTATTGCATACAAATTGAGAATTTTCCCGAAAACAGACAAATTTCAAAATTTCATTGTCCTGATCACAGGAGCAAAGTTTTTGTGGAACAACAACCATTTTCTATTTGTTTTAGGCATAACGGGTTAGGAAAAGACACTTTGTACCCAGGAACAAAAAAAAATAAAAATTTGTTACATAGCATAATTTCCTTTTTTGACACAATAAATATGACATTTTTCGGGGCTGTGGTCATAAAATCAATGTTTGAGCTGAATGTAGTCATTTTTCCATAGTCTTTACCACATAAGCAGTTGAAATATTACACTTGGAAGCCAGGAACAAAAATTGTGTTACATTGTGTTATTATTTCAAATAAAAATCATTATTTCTAACCTTGTGAATGTCTGGACTATATGTTCTATTCATTTTGCAACTCATTTGACAAATAAAAGTATGAGTTTCCATGGAAAACACAAAATTGTCTGGGTGACCCCAAACTTTTGAACGGTAGTGTAAATGTATATATATATATATATATATATATATATATATATATATATATATATAGTGCCTTATGAAAGTATTTGGCCCCCTTGAACTTTTCAACTCTTCATACAGAACCCTGAGACTATCACAGAGCAGGTGCATTGATACGGAGACTTGATTACACACAGGTGGATTCTATTTATCATTACCAGTCATTTAGGACAACATTGGATCATTCAAGGTACCGTCACACGAGGGAAATATCGCCGGCGATGTTGCCGGCAACTGAGGGGCGTGGCCAGGTTGCGGCGACATCGCCGGCGAGTTGCCGTTTGACAGGGCGATAATCAGGCGATGAATCGCCTGAGTCACATCGCCAGGTTTCCCAACAATGTTGGGAAACCTGGCGATGTGCTCAGCGATCTGCCTGATCGCCCTGTGTAACGCGGCCACTTGCAATGTTGTGGCGATTCCGCCTATATCCAACATTGCGAGTGATCGCTTGCTGTGCTGGCAACCACGAGCGATAGCCGCTGGCAACTAGCCGGCGACATCGCCGGTACGTTGCTCAGTGTGACAAACTCACCGGCGATGTTGTCAGGATGCGCGCTCCCGCGATCCCGCAATATCGCCGGGGATATGTCCCTGTGTGACGGTACCTTCAGCGATCCTCACTGAACTTCTAGAGTGAGTTTGCTGCACTGAAAGTAAAGGGGCCAAATAATATTGCATGCCCCACCTTTTCAGTTCTTTTTGTTAAAAAAGTTTAAAATATGCAATAAATTTCATTCCATTTCACGATTATGTCCCACTTTTGCAACGGACAGCCACGGATCCAACAAAATTGTGACGTGAAAGCACCCTAACCTGTACTGCGGTCATGAGATGTTATGGTGCATTTTCTTTCTTTTTTCCATCTCTGATCTTCACACCTATACTTCTTTAGCACTGCAGATAATCCATCCCTATGTTTCTCATACATCTTATGACATATTGTTTTACACCATTTTACATTATGTTGTCTCTTTTCACACACCATGACATGGGATCCCAGACCTTGTCTTAGCCCACTCACTCAGCCAGATCAGAATATCCCACACACTACACTGATGAGGGTCAGGTACCCCGAAACACAGCGTCTGTAGTGTGGGGTTCTGATCTGGCACAAATCCCTTAGTTATATTAAAAGCTTGTTGGAAAGCGATTAGGACTTTGAGGAAGCTGCTTAAACGTGGCACTGGAGTTTCTCCTCTTCCTTAGTGAAGTGCAAATTTGCATATATCTGAGAGGAGGGAAGTGGCTTACAATCTCCTCACCTACTTCGCTGTCTCCATAAGGTGCTTCACACTTGCAGATGCATCTGCAGCGTTTGCAGATGCATCTGCAAGTATCAGCATGCAGACCGCGGCCGCGGTCTGAAAGCACTCATTCATCCTATATGTGAACTGTCCGCAGCGGATGCCTGCTTACAGATCACACACTCCCGCCCGCACCAGGACGCAACATCTCGCGTCCATAGTGCGGGCGGGAGTGTGTGATCTGTAAGCAGCATCGCCTGCGGACGTTCACATATAGGAATGAATGAGTGCTTTCAGACCGCGGTGCGCCCTATTATAAACATAGGGCCGCGTCTGCACCTGATACTTGCAGATGCATCTGCAAAACGCTGCAGATGCATCTGCAAGTGTGAAGCAGCCTAAGGTTGATAGCAAGTTCCCAGACCATGGGATACTATGACATTACAGTCATTTTTCTCTGCCATTTTCCTTTCCATTCCAAGTGGGTGGACATTTAAATTAAAAGCGCAGTACCATTAGTTTAATTTTTGAATATTTATTTAAATAAAATGAAGAAGAAAAGCTCACCACACTGCAGATGATTTCAAAGCTTCAGATCCAATATCATGGTAGGTGCCCATCATTCACGGCTTGCCATCCAAAATAATTCATAGGAAAAGACGGCACTTCATACCAATCAATATAAAATTCCACAGTACTTGTTTATTAATCCATGATCAAATGATGGAATACAGACACAAAACGTGTCACTTGTTTCTGCATGATGCATCTGTATTCTATCATTTGATCATGGATTAATAAATAAGTACTGTGGAATTTTATATCGATTGGTATGAAGTGCTGTCTTTTCCTATGAATTATTTTGAATATTTATTTACTTCCACACCATATATAAAAGTACTGCTGTGTGCATCTCCCTTTTTCAGCATTCTATTTATTTTGCAATTAAAATGATTGTCCACTAGTGTGACAACTCATTTCTAAATGCTGTATTCCCCAATGTAAAATAAAAGTAACAGATACTCACCACACCAGTGGCATGCAATCAGTGGGCAGCAGTTCTCACGCTTTCTTCAGATGAAAAGAATCTAAGAACTGCGGCACATTAGCAGCTGCTGATTGGTGGCGACACTCTCATGGCACAAGGTCATGCAAGCCTCGGGAGATCAGGCACCCACTTCGCTGGAACAGTGCATGTGAGGGAGACTAAGATTAGGTTTTCTTTTTATGCTACACTAGCTGTAGTACCCGGCTACGCCCGGGTTAATAAATAACTGCTGTTAGCTATAACAAAATAGAATTTGAATATGTCATATTAATGACCTGTAGGAAAATAGAAGCTGAGCTGTGATTGATTGCAATAGGCAGCCTGATAAATCTCCAGCCAACAGTAAACCCTCCCCCTGGCCGGGCAGTATATGTTACCTCACACATACACATAATAGACAGCTCATGTGACTGACATCTGCCATAATTCCCTATATGGCACGTGTTGCACATTGGCTGTTTTTAATCAGATGTTTATGTTTGGAAAATAAAGATAGCACACGTATGAGGCGAGTTGTGTGAGGTGATTTGTGCACATCTGTGTCTGTCTGTGTGGTGTGTGTGTCCCTGGGGTGTGTATGTGTGTGTCCCTGTGGGATGGGGTCTGTGTGGTGTGTGTCTCTGTTGTGTGTGTCTCTTTGTGGTGTGTGTGTGTGTCCCTGTGGGGTGAGTGCATGTGCCCCTATAGGGTGTGTATGTGTGTGTCCCTGTGTGGGGGGTCTGTGTGGTGTGTGTCTCTGTTGTGTGGGTCTCTTTGTGGTGTGTGTGTGTCCCTGTGGGGTGAGTGAAGGTGTCCCTATAGGGTGTGTATGTGGTGTGTCCCTGTGGGGGGGTGTCTGTGTGAGGTGTGTGTGTCTCTTTGTGGTGTGTGTGTCCCTGTGGGGTGAGTGCATGTGTCCCTATAGGGTGGCTATGTGTGTGTGTCCCTGTGGGGGGGGTCTGTGTGGTGTGTGTCTGTGTTATGTGTGTCTCTTTGGGTGTGTGTGTCCCTGTGGGGTGAGTGCATGTGTCGCTATAGAGTGTGTGTGTGTGTGTCCCCTTGGGGGTGTGGGGGTGTCTCTGTGTTGTGTGTCTCTTTGTGGTGTGTGTTTGTTCGGGTGCGTGGTGAGTATCCAATGTTGGGGCTGCATCTTAGCGACTATACACTTGCTGTTACTCTTTGTGTGCGTGTGGTGTGTATACATGTCCCATGTGTGTGGTGAATATCTCATGTTGGGGCCCCACCTTAGTGACTATATGCTGGTATAGGCTGTTAGTCTTTGGTGCTATCATTAAGCCCCTCTCATTCACAACTGTCAACTGTCACTTTTTCCCCATTATGTAGATAGGGGCAAAATTGTTTGGTGAATTGGAATGCGCGGGGTTAAAATTTTGCCTAACAACATAGCCTATGAAGCTCCCGGGGTCCACACGTGTGACTGTGCAAAATTTTGTCTCTATAGCTGACAGCTGTCGATTTTCCATCCACACGTTTGCTTTCCCTTTTTTCCCATTATGTAGATAGGGGCAAAATTGTTTGGTGAACTGGAACGCGCAGGGTTAAAATTTCGCCTCACAACATAGCCTATGACGCTCCCGGGGTCCAGATGTGTGACTCTGCAATATTTTGCGGCTGTAGCTGCGACCGGTGTAGATGCCAATCCCGATATACACACATACACACATTCAGCTTTATATATTAGATTGTGGAATACTGTAATTCGCAAAGGCAGGGCTGCCACTAGGAAGTTTGGTGCCTCTTACTGGCAAAATTTTGGGACCCCCTGAGACGCCACTCATGCTCCGCCCCCACCTGTGGTCAGCACAAAGCACCAGCCAGTGCACAGAGCAGGGCTGGTGGGGTGGGATGCAATGCTCTGCAGCAATCTGCGGAGAACTGGACACACAGCGGAGCACTGGACACGCAGCGGAGCCCTGGACACACAGCGGAGCCCTGGATACACAGCGGAGCCCTGGACACACAGCGAGCCTGGACAGACAGCGGAGCCCTGGACACACAGCGGAGCCCTGGACACACAGCGGAGCACTGAGGTCCCCTCTGCTGTGGGCCCCTGTGCGCTGTGTATTTGTTCCTGACATAGGGGCCCAGCTCCCTGTGTGCTGCGACCCCCCTCCCCTCTCCCTCCTAACCTGTGTGTTGTGTGGCAGATGCGATCATGCCCATCTGCACTGAGCGGGAGCAGAACTCTATGATCTTCGAGGTGCTGGAGATCCAGGAGATCATAGAGATCAGCTGCCGGCGTGATTTCACATGCCCATCTGCATTGAGCCAGGAGCTGATTTCTATGATCTCCTGGACGTCCAGCACCTCAGAGTTCTGCAGTGCAGTGCCAGTGAGGCATGAGGCCTGGAGATTAGGGTGGGTGAGGATGGGCGGTCCGGGCACCGCTTAAGTCAGCGCTCACTAAGCATGTATACAGGCTGTGCTGCTGCCAGCCTGTCTAGTGATCTAACTGCTATCTCTGACGTACCACTGCTGCAGTGCTGCGCAACTCTGGCAAAAAGCGTGCTGGCCAGGGGGAACCTCCTTGCTCCTAACGTCCATGATCCCCGCTAGCACACCCGGGCCCCCTATAGCCACGCCCCCTCCAATGACTGCTGGGCTCCTTAGTAATTAAGAGCTGTAAGCCCCTAACAGCAGCCATGAGCAAAGGGATGCCCAAGTAATAGACAGACAACACCTTTAACAGTTCCTAACACAGTGATACTAATATGCTGCATATTATGGGATATATCATACCTTGTCATCATTATGTAATATGAGTGACATTTAATGTAATTTCCTGTTTGGTTTTATATAACTGTCTCCTAACTGAGGGAAAGTGCAATTACTAAAAACCATTTGATTCAAAAAACATATGCCAGCTCTCAGGATCCTTTTTCAATTTTATTACCATTGTTTTAATGTGATTAAATAAACACATTGGCTCTGATTTATCATTTGCGTTTTTTGTTAAGTCACTTTGCTTTTATGTCTTGTGATATTAGTTGCCATTTTTAAAGCCAATTGTTTTGAAAATGGATTTAATACAAAGTCAAAAATGGTTATTTTCCTGTCTTGCACTTTTTTTTTTAACCCTTTAGCATCAAAAGTCAAGCAAAATAGTGTAAAAACAGTCAAGCACAAAAAGGGTATAAATAGCAATAGCAAAAACAAAATATGTGCAAGAAAATGTTTTTTTTTTTTAAAAGGTACAAAAAAAAGACAAACAGGTACAAATGCTAAGAAAAATCAGGCCCATTTTTTTTTTTTGTTTAAATATGGTTTACATAAAAAACAAACTTGTCCTGGTCTGGTGTGTTTTGCAGTAGAACTCACCCATTCAAGTCAACGGATTAGCGAAGAAAAAAAAACAGAACACTGTTGACATCTTTATGCTGACTGGTTCACTGACTGGTTGTTAGGAGAAACTTGGTAAACAGATGGTAAAAATGGACACAGACCAAAAATGAGTGAAAAATATGTCCAGTACACTGATGTAAAGAAAATTTTTTTTTCAGATGTAAAAAGAAAAATTACTGACGTGTGAATAAGACCAAAGAGATTGGATTGGTGACACTAAAGGGGGTGTCACACGCGTCAATATCGCCTGCACGATATCGGCTGCACGTGACGTTGCAGCGATATTGACGCGTGTGACATACTGCATCAACCAGCGATAAATCGCTGGTTGATGATCGCCAGGTTTCAGAACCAGCTCTGAAACCTGGCGATTGTCGCCCGGTGGACACGCAGCATCGCTGCGTGTGACACCGGGACTAGCGATATTCCAGCTCCCAGCGCCTGTCACAAGCGCTGGGAGCTGGTCTCCAAGGTACACTGCGGGTAACTAGGCAGCGCGCGCTGCCTAGATACCCGACTGTGTACCTTAGTTACCAGCCTCCTCCGCTCACCGGGTGAGCGGAGGAGGCTGGTAACTAAGGTACACGTCGGGTATCTAGGCAGCGCGCGCGCTGCCTAGTTACCCGCAGTGTACCTTGGAGACCAGGCTGCTCCCGCTTCCAGCAGGCTGGCAGCGGGAGCAGGACATCGTGGAAACGATATTTAAATCGTTTCCATGATGTCACTGGTCAATTGATCGCTGGTGAGTCTGTCTGTGTGACAGCTCACCAGCAATCAGCCGTCAATGTCGTTAGCGATCATCTCGCTGACGACATTGACGCGTGTGACACCCCCTTAAAGCTCCCAGCCAGGGCCGCAACAACAATAGGTGCAGGGGTTGCAATTGCTCCCGGGACTTGGAACCTAGGGAGCCCCAAAAGTCCCTTTGGCCTATAGAAAGACTAATGCTTTTAAATAATTGCAATAATTGGGGGCCCCATTGAAGATTTTGCATCAGAGCCCATGAGCTTCAAGTTATGCCACTTCTCCCAGGTGCAGTACACACGTTACACACTTGCCAACATACAGTATGTAGCTTTATCTTCCTTAGTCCAGGTAACAAGTATGTGATAAGGGATGTAGAAGAGACATTAAAGGGGTTGTCAACTGCTTGGGCAGCCCCTTCTTAAATGGAAAAGTGCCCCATGTAAAATAATAACAACATATACCCACCCACTGGACCAGCGTCATTCCAGTGATCTCTGAGGTGTCTACAGCACTCGTGTGTCACAAGAGTACCGTATTTTTTGCACTATTAGGCGCACCGGATTATAAGGCGCACCCTCAAAAAATGACTTTTAAGCAGTCTTGGTCCATATATAAGGCGCACCGGATTATAAGGCGCACCATATTACAGCATCCCTTTGTAGCCTCCCATCACCCTTCAGTATCCCTGTGTAGCCTCCCATCACCCTCCAGCATCCCTGTGTAGCCTCCCATCACCCTCCAGCATCCCTCTGTAGCCTCCCATCACCCTCCAGCATCCCTGTGTAGCCTCCCATCACCCTCCAGCATCCCTGTGTAGCCTCCCATCACCCTCCAGCATCCCTGTGTAGCCTCCCATCACTCTCCAGCATCCCTGTGTAGCCTCCCATCACCCTCCAGCATCCCACACACTCAGACACACACACACACACACATACACACTAAGACACACACACACACACACATACACACTCAGACACACACACACACACACATACACACTCAGACACACACACGCATACACTCAGATGTATTTATACTTTTGCTTACTGTACTGTATTCCTGTGTGGCAAGGTACTCACAGCGCTGGAGCCCTCAGCAAATCACAGCGCTGGAGCCCTCAGCCAATCACAGCACTGGAGCCCACAGCCAATCACAGCGCTGGAGCCCTCAGCCAATCAGAGGCTATGGGCTGACGTCAGCTGGCCTCAGATTGGCTCAAGGCTCCTGGGCGGAGCTGTGATTGGCTGATGGGCTCCTGAGCTGTGAGCGCTCCCTTTACACGGCGCGATGCAGCGGCGGCACCGGACACCACACAGCGGGGACGGGGGCTGGTGATCGCGTCCCCGCACAGTGATGCGAGGCAGGCACCGGCACCAGACAGCATGGATGGCGGGGACGGCGGCTGGTGATCGCGCCCCCGCACAACGATGCCAGGCGGGCACCGGACAAGGGGGATGGCGGGGACAGAGGATATTGCGGCGCACAGGTATGCCTTATTTTCTGTAGGGTGCCAAATATTTGCTGGCAAATGGCACCCCCTTAGCACTCTGCATATAGTATGTACATCAATTTTCCTGGAAAAATCCGTATATAAGGCGCACTGCACTATAAGGCGCACTTATGATTTCTGGGAAAATCTTAGTCTTTTAGGTGCGCCTTATAGTGCGGAAAATACGGTACATCAAAATATATTACATAAAAGGGTTCTATACATGCAAGTCATCTTACGTGGTTTATCTGATTAAGTGCCCGTGCAGTAATCGATACGTTGGGGAGACCACCCAACGTATCCGTGACCGCATAAGCAAGCACAAGTCGACTATTCGCTACCAGCAAAACCTCCTCCCTATTCCATCCCAATTTAACAGCCATTGGCATTCCATATCACATCTAAAATTCCAAGAGATCGAGGGAGTACCTATTAATCGACGTGGAGGTAATAAAATCCACCAACTCAGGATACATGAATCCTTCTGGATACATCAATTACAGACCCTTGAGACACGGGGACATAATAGGGAATATGAGGTGATGGTTTAGATTTTACTTTGTTCCTTGCAGTAACCTTTGATCGGTGTGTTCGCACTTTGTAAATCAATGAAGTCTTATATATGTAACACATGGGGTTTTGTTGTTCCTCTTATTTTCCCTCTCACGATATGCAATACTTTTGTCCATTTTTAATACTTCATTGCATTAATGTAGGCTGTAAGAGTTGCCTCTAGTAAGATTGTTTATTACTTTGTCATTAGATATGATGTGCAATTGTACCAATGTCACTGTTGTATTAATTGTCAGTAAATTATGACTAATCTTTTCCTCTTTCTTTCCCTCCTTTTCCCCTGCAGAGATCCTAAAGCCCCCGCTACACATAGCAAGATCGCTAGCGAGATCATTGTTGCTTCACAGGTTTTGTAACGCAACAGAGACCTCGCAGCGATCTATGTTTGACACGTAGCAGCGACCAGGCCCCCGCTGTGACAAAGCCGATCGTGTTGGAATAGCCTGGACCATTTTTTGACCGTCGGGTCCCCGCTGGGCAGCATGCATCGGTGTGTCTGACGACTTAACAACGACCTCTTGGTGAGTCAGAACTCAGCCATGTAGGTCTTAGTCGTCAGACTAGCTGCTGTGTGAAAGGGTCCCAATGACTGCCAAGTTCGTTATACAGAACGCCGTGTCGTTGAGTAGATCTGACTGTTTGACATCTCACCAGCGATCACGTAGCGACGTTCCAGCGATCCTTACCAGGTCGTATTGTTGTCGGGATCGCTGGAACGTCGCCAAGTGTGACAGGACCCTTAGAGTCAGCTTAGTATCCTTAGACATCCCCCCCAATTCGCAGAATGCACCTAATAGGTATAATATACAATAATCGCACAGAAATACTGCCCCACAGTTCCACAGACTGATTTACTAAGAACAATAGCGGTATCTCCACTGCGCATGCACGCACTTCTGGGTTGCGGTTCACGCAATCCCGCTTGCGTTCCACAAACCGGATATGACGTAAAGCCAACGTCATCCCCGCTCGCGTAATTTGCAGTAGTGTCATTTCCACCGATGACGCTATTAGAAGGATCGGTGGGCACATTCTCCCCGCACTCACCATGGCTATATCACATTCAACCCACCACAGGAGCAAGTAATTCTCCTTTTTCTTCCATCCCTATCTTTGGGTAGCCCTATTCTTACAGAGACTACTTTATTCTATAAGACTCCTAGCAAGTAACCGTCCTGGCTGATACTATAATAAGACCAATCCAAGTATTAGTACAATCAGCACTATCTAACTACTCCTCTTTATATTACCTCATTGTATTGTTTATTGTTTCGGAATTATAATATATGATTTCTGCATACTATGTCAGAATACTATTCATCAGGACAGCTCTTTCCTGAACAATCCCTGGTACAAGCTTATCACTATAATTACTATATTATACTGTATACCTTGACATCATAGACATCACATATTTCTATGCCTCCTATTATACAGGGACCAGGAACCTGTCCTTACATATTTCTCTCTCAGTATAGCAACACTAGATATCCATGCGATTCAAGAGGTATTGCAACGAGATAATGACATGCTATCATTTATACATGTAAACCTATGGGGACAACTCTGCACCTTCAACCTATGCTACACAATGGACCATTTTTGGTATTTCATCAGTCTTCCTTCTCTCTATTTGTCTCATGCATTTCTTCTCCTTTCCTAACTCTTTTCTTGTAAAGCACTTTCATTAAATTCTCTTACTTGCGACTATACCTGTGGCGGTTTATACATTACTAATGCATACAGTAACACAAGTAGTTCCCCACAGGTCACCACAATGACGGATCCCTAAAACTATAGGATTCACTTGATAAACCTCTTGGATACTACCGCCTAGGTATATACGCTCTCTTTACATAGCGTTATAATATATACACTGAACAAAGAGTAGGCCAGTTATATATTTTTGTAATATTTTGTAATACAGGATGAAATCATCACATTGGTGTATGACGTTAATATACCTATATATCCCCCGTCATATAGGACGGTTAGCTTGTTGCCACTATATACGAGTGCTGTAACTTTGCTTTATATGTTGCATCCTCTCTGTTGTATGAGATGCAGGGCTGTATTTAGAGTTTCTGCCACCCTAGGCACTTTCAGTGGTGGCGCCCCCCCCCCCCCCCGCCTACTGATCAGTCACACTAAGCATATGTGCACACAGCATTTTATTTTTCAGGCAGATCCACAAGTAAATACTAAAAGGAATGAACCCATGCGCAGCAATGTAAAAATGACCTGCTGTTCACATGTTCAGCCTTTTGAGGTTTTTCTTTTTAAGGGTAGGGACACACTTCAGTTCCTGATCAGTTTTCCTGATCAGTTTCCATCAGTTTGGGTGCCAAAACCAGGAGTGACTCCAAAACCCACCACAGGTGTCAATCTTTCAATTATACTTTTTCTCTGCAAGGTTCACTCTTGGTTTTGGAACACAAACTGATAAACACTGACCAGGAAAACTTACCGGTAGGCTGCTTTCACATCAGCAATTTTTTTTCAATTGCGGAAGATTCGGCAGTTTTGCCACATTTGCCGCGTAACAGCTCACTTGCGGCAAGACTGCATTCAGCCCAATTTATTCCCTATGGGACTTGGGGTTATATATCGCAGTTGTGAGTTTGCCGTATCCGGCACTTGCGGCGAGTCAACAAAACGAAAAAAAAAATAAATAAAAACGCTGCTTCCAGCCTTTTTTTCTTTTTGCCGCAAGTGGCGGATTTCCGATCTGTCTAAAAACACAAGTGTCCGCACAACTACGGCAGTCCTATAGAAATGCATTAACAAAAAACACAATCTTGTTGCAACTGTGCTGGATCTGTTTTTTTTTCCTTCTTCAAAAAAGGCAGGAATCCACCGGATTTGAAAAATGGCATATCAGGGAAACCTAAAGATCAAAAGTTCAAGTTTGCCTGATCTGCAAAAAACGCAGATGTGAAAGCCGCCTTAGTTAAACCAGCAAGGACAGTCTAATATGTGCGGGGCTCTAAGGCTACGTTCACACGCTGCATAATTTTTGTTTTGAACTCTTGAACATGCAAACAACGGATGCACTTTGCGCAAAAAAAAACAACCTATTTCACACATTGCGCTATTTAGGATGCACCGTTTCGTCAAGTAACTGTTTGGCTGACATTCAGCTGTATTTTTAGTCCAGCACACTTACCCTATAATGTTTTAGGATCAAGTCTGTGAAGGTAAAGATTACAACATCTACATGACTACATCACCAGAACCACCATCAATACAATAACACATCAGAACACGTCAGTATATCACCAGAACCACTGTCAATACAATAATACCTCACCAGAAACACTGTCAGTATATCACCAGAACCACCGTCAATACAACAATACCTCACCAGAACACGTCAGTATATCACCACAGAACCCAGCGTCAATACAACAAATTCCTCACGAGAACACGTCAGTATATCACCAGAACCACTGTCAACACAGTAATACATCACCAAAACCTGTCAATACAGTAATACATAGAACCACCGTTAATACAGTAATACACAATCAGAACCACTGTCAGTACACCATCAGAAAAGTATGTCCCCTATATAGATGTGTATGAGATTTATTGGCATTTTGGGGGTAAAAGACTCCTTTAAAATATCATCAATCTAAGGCCCCTTCCACATCAGAGATTCTGTCCGGATCCGGCAGATTTACAGCATCTGCCACCTAACGGCTGCACTTCCAGCACACTTGCGGCAAGTCACATGCATTGTCTATGGGGCTTGCGGTTGGGGCGGCAAGTGAGGCTCTGCTGTATCTGCCGCATCCTGCAGAACCGCACTTGCTACACCCAACCGCAAAGCCCCATAGACAATGCATGGGACTTGCCGCAAGCGTGCTAAAGGTGCGGCCGTTAGGTGGCAGATGCGGTAAATCTGCTGGATCTGCCGCAATTTTTAAAAAAGGGGCCTTAGCAGCACATTGTCCGGCTTCTCCCAAGACTACCCTCTTGCCTGGTTTTCTGCAGCACATACCAAAGCAATGTCATTGTAATCTTTCTAAATAAAGAATAAGTACCTTAAGTAAGGCCTATGCTGTGCCCCTGAATAAATAATTGCCCCTCACTGTTCTTTCAGCACAAATAACCCCACACTGTCTCACTTATGGTATATGGCCATACTGTGCCCCCCATGCTACCCCATCTCCATACTGTGCCCCGCCCCATCTCCATACTGTGCCCCCCCCATACTTGCCCCCCCATGCTACCCCATCTCCATACTGTGCCCCCCATGCTACCCCATCTCCATTCTGTGCCCCTCCATGCTACCCCATCTCCATTCTGTGCCCCTCCCAAGTGACTTCTCTATATCGTGCCCCCCTCAGGCTAGCTACCTATTCTCCATACCGTGCCCTTCCAGTCTAAGGCCGTGTTCACACCTGTGCATTTTTGGAAATACGAAGTGCTATTCTGAGCATGCTCTTTTTTACTACGCTTTGTGCAAAAAAAGGGCAAGTGCATTCACACATTGCGCTTTTGTGGATGTGCTTTTCCAGAGCTCATGCGACAATGGGGGCTGTAGAAAAGCGCAAAAATAATTAACATGTTCTTTCGTTTTGCGGATGCACTTTGCAATGAAAGCACGTCCACAAAAATACGGATCATGTAAACGATTTTTTGATAAATGCATTGCTCTGTATTTCACTGCATTTGCGCATCCGCTAAATAGCGCTGTGTGAATGCAGAAATACGCTACGTGTGAACATAACCTAACCCTTCAACATACTGCACCCCCTCATGTTCCAAACTGCTCGCCCCCCCCATATGTCACATGCAGCTCATCCTCTCCTCTCCCCCTCTATGTTACATGTGCCTCTCCTCCACCCTCCCCCCTCCATGTCATATGTGCCCCCTCTTCTCCCCTCCCCCCTCCATGTCATATGTGCCCCCTCCTCTCCCCTCCCCCCTCCATGTCATATGTGCCCCCTCCTCTCCCCTCCCCCCTCCATGTCATATGTGCCCCCTCATCTCCCCTCCCCTTCCATGTTATATGTGCCCTCTCCCCCTCCATGTTATATGTGCCCTCTCCTCTCGCCTCCCCCCTCCATGTTATATGTGCCCTCTCTCCCCTCCCCCCTCCATGTTATATGTGCCCTCTCCTCTCCCCCTCCCCCCTCCATGTTATATGTGCCCTCTCCTCTCCCCTCCATGTCATATGTGCCCCCTCCTCTTCCCCTCCCCCCTCCATGTCATATGTGCCCCCTCCTCTCCCCTCCCCCCTCCATGTCATATGTGCCCCCCCTCCTCCCCCTCCCCCTCCATGTCATATGTGCCCCCTCATCTCCCCTCCCCCGTCCATGTTATATGTGCCCTCTCCCCCACCCCCCTCCATGTTATATGTGCCCTCTCCTCTCCCCCTCCCCCTCCATGTTATATGTGCCCTATCCTCTCGCCTCCCCCTCCATGTTATATGTGCCCTCTCCTCTCCCCCTCCATGTTATATGTGCCCTCTCCTCTCCCCCTCCCCCCTCCATGTTATATGTGCCCTCTCCTCTCCCCCCTGTTATATGTGCCCCCTCCATTTCTTCTCTATGTTAGATGTGCCTTCTCCCCCCCCCCCCCCTCTTCTCCATGCTGCCCCCCAGGCTGGCACTATCTTCGGCTTAGTAGCACTTACCTGGCTCCACGCTCCAGGCTCCCAGGACCCGACATCATCATCCTCCTCCTTCTGTGCTCTACTGCAGCAGAGTCCTCCTGTCAGCAGTGATGATGACTCATCATCACACTGCTGAGCTGAAGCAGGAGGAGAGCACAGCGGTAACCTGGGACAGGAAGCTGCCGGAGCTTCACTGACCCCGGAAGTGTGGGGGCCCGAAGCGCTCACACATTCACTTGTCACCGCGTTTTAAAGGTGCGGTGACTAGTGAATGCGGTGCCACCATCCCCCCTCCAAAAACTCGCCGGATTTCATGCAAAGTTTGGAGGAGGGAGGAAGACAAAAAAAAAAAAAAAAAAAAATTTTTTTTACTCCCTCATCTGGTGCCGCCCCGATATCGCGCTGTGTAAACCTCCGATGCGATGCAGGGAAAAGCGCGCACAAAAAGCGCGCTCCCGCGTCGTTGGCTACGATATTGGGCCGATATCGGGACGTGTAAACCCACCATCATATTCGTCTTGAAACCCTTTATTTGTGTGCCAAAGTATTACCGGACACTAGAGCACAGCAGTCTATCAGAAGCGTCTGATGGATCCCAACACTCGCACAACATAATGTCACGTGAGTGTACATAGGTCTTGGGGAATAGCTATTCTCCTTATGGAGATCAATCTGCCTGCTGACATGAGGAGACCTATAGCCTCAATGCTCCTCTGGGAAATATGTAAATTGTCACTTCAGTGAGGAAGTAGACAAACTCTAGTGCCACCTATTATAGTGAGTGTACATATACACAGTGGCGACATCGCTGGAACTGCACTTGTCCAGGAGGTATGCGGTGTTTTAACCTTCCATGGGACATTGTTTCATAATGCAAAAAAATACATTTACAATCTCTCACAGAAAATATTATAACATTAACGACAGGAAATAAGTTAATTATAAGCTAAACTTCAAGGTCATGTAAAAGGTGGATATTAACTTCTGGCAAATTGGACAGAGTCTGTCAATGTGGGGAATGGCTGCTGCATAGTTGATACAACACATCTGGAAACAGTAGCTGTTCTAGAAAATTACTGTGATTACTAAATGTACACAGTCACTAAAAATGTCAAACATTTACAGGAGTCCCTTGTCAGTAAAACTGTGGTATGAACTGCATATTAAGAAGATAACCAACTTATGGAACTACCAAGTATGTTCTGTACTGGAATGGAAAGAAAGAACTGAATTATGCAAGATAGCCATCAAACTAGGGAGAACTATGAAACATATGCCCCCCCTCTCAAAAAACAATGTTGAATGTACTGTGATCATACTATTCACTGGTAAAAGGGATTGTAAAGAGAGGCTCGTAGGGTGGAAACACACTTATGCGAGATGCATGCAAGATGCTCGCATGAATCTCGCATGGCTCACCGTTAACATTTACCAACAGTCCGGACAAAGTCATAATAGGTGGTTTACATAGGACATTCTAAATACTAGAATAGGTGGGCCCAAAACATCCAAGAGAAGGCTCTCCAGTACCCTAATAAAGGGGAGAGTGTAATATTGCAGGAGGGGGGAAATGGGGAAAGAGAGGGAAGGATAACTAGGCAACCAACAATAACCAAAAAAGTTGGCTAACAGGGAAAACAGTTTACAAAAAATCAAAATAAATATCCCTCGTCTCTTAGAGGACAAGGGGAATACAGGAAAATATCCTGTGACAGAGTGCCACCAACACACTCGCTAGGGAACGAAAACTCAGGTCCAAAAAAAAAAAAAAAAAAAGGGGAGATACAGGTCTTGTATATAGAGGAATACGAAAGGAAGAAAAAGGGGGGAAGGAGAAGTTAGAGGAGAGTGTAGAGGTAATATAAAGAAAGGAGAAAAGAGGGGAGGTAAAAGGAAAGAGGTCAAGGGGATAAAGGAAAGGAGAACGAGAAGAAGAAGAATAGAGAGAATAAAAAAAAAGAGAAGGAAAAAAATTAGAGAAAAAACCCTGGATTCACAAACTAATTCCGGGAAGAGAGCCCACGGGCAAGGGTCCTTGAAGAAGAGAGAAGACAGGTACAAACAGTTCTGGGACATGTTTCAGACGGTGGTCCATTCTGGGTCGATGTGCCGTCTTGTAGAGCCTCGGTTCGATGCCCTGGGGAAGGCAGTAGCTGAAGTACGTCCGGGGGGGGGGGGGAGAGAAAGTCCCACTGAATCAAAAGCTTCTCCGCCTGACCTGGAGTAAAGCAAACACTAGTGGTACCATCTTTACGTATGATGAGCTTAGTAGGGAACCCCCATCTATATTCCACTTCTTTGTCACACAGTACGCGCGTGTAGGGCTGGAAGTTACGTCGTAAAGCCAATGTTTCCGGGGAAAGATCAGGAAAAAACTTCCAGTGCATCAAACTTCTCCGGGAGGGTTGGGTGCAGTCGCAGGGCTTTAAGGAAATCCTCCTTAATTTAAAAAAAATGTATCATGGCCAGGACATCACTAGGAAAGTTGGGGTTTACAGACGGTGGCTTAGAGATCCTGTCTATAACCAAGAGTTCTTTACCTACCTCAGGTAGGACAGTGGCAATAAATTCCTGCAACAAAGGATGCAATTCTCCAGAGGGAACACCCTCAGGGACACCCCAGAGCCGGACGTTATTTCGTCTTGAACGATCCTCTAAATCATAAGTCTTCGATGTTACTCTGCACATGCTGCTGTAATTGGTCATTTGCATCCAGCAATTCGTTGTGGGATCGTATAAGTTTGGCCATTTTAGTATCCAGCCTATCAGTTCTATTGCCCAGCTCTGTCACTTCCCCCCTTATTTCTGCCACCATCTCATGCATATCTGCCTGTAGTGACGATCTCAGGGAGGCCAGGAGCTCTTTCATGGCTCCCTGTGTAAGGGGAGCCTCCTGCAATCCAGAATCCTGTGTAACTCCTGCGGCCACAGAGCGGCGTTTAAAAGCCAGGGCAGTGCGGGGGTAAGAAGGCGCCATTTTTGTTGGAGCAGACGCTGGAGAGGTGAGGGCCGGGAGGAAGAAAGCCGAAACCGGCAGGGGCGTTTGTATTTTGGGCGGTTTAACCCTGCCCATCAGCTTACCACTGGCACTGGGAGAAAATGACTGTGATCAGGAAGTCCCGTCCTCTCTCTTGCGCTGTGTAAAGCCGCTTCTTTGCCCGCGGCGATCAGAGCTCCCGCTCTATGCAGCCGCCACCATCGCTGCTAGGCCACACCCCGAGACCTTAATGTTTTGATGGAAATTAATTGGTATTTGGAACTGTTTATAATTCCATCCACCTTGACTAAAACCCTAGTGCGAACATCCGAAAAACAGCTTCAAAGAATATTGCCAATATGCTTCACCGTGCATATGGTGTTCTTTTTTTCTTTAGTAATGCACAGAATTGGCTTTGCACCATATCTAGCTATTGCAATAGTCTAAAGAGTTCAATCTTAGTCTCATCAGACCACAACACATTTCTCACATGCTTCTGGCAGACTTGACGTAATCTTTGGTACAACATGTCAGGGTTTGGATGTTTTTCATTGTAAGGAAAGGCTTCCATTTTTCTACCGTATCCACAGGCCAGACATATGAAGAATGCAGGAGATTGTTATCACATGCCGAACACAAGTAGTGCTGGCAAAAAATTCCTGCAACTCCGTTAATGTTGCTCTAGGCCTCTTGAGAGTCTCCTACACAAACTTTCTTGTAAACATTCCATAATTTTTGAGGGCTGTCCATTTCTAGGTCATGTTACTGTTGTGCCAAATTTAAGCCACTTATTGAAGACCATCTTCAGTATTCCATTGTACAGAGTGGGTCATCTATATGGATACACCTAAATAAAATGGGAATGGTTGGTGATATCAACTTCCTGTTTGTGGCACATTAGTATATGGGAGGAGGAAAACGTTTCCAGATGGGTGGTGACCATGGTGGCCATATTGAAGTCGGCCATTTGGGATCCAACTTTATGTTTTTTCAATGAGAAGAGGGTCATGTGACATCAACGTTATTGAGAATTTCATAAGAAAAGCAATAGTCTGCTTGGTTTCAACGTAACTTTATTCTTTCATGAGTTATTTCAAGTTAATATCACCATTCATTCCCATTTTAGTTAGGTGTATCCATATAGATGTCCCACCCTGTATTTCTAATACCTTGGACATTTCATTGGTACCCTTCTCCTGACTAATAGTGTTTAACAATGTGATAGCTTTGCTGTGCTGTAAGTGTTTATGGATCATGGCTTTTGCTGTAAAATGCAATTATAAAAATGACAGAAAAATCATCCTACTAGAAAAGCTGAACTTTATATAGGGTTAATCAGTATCACTTTACACGATGGCACTATTCATCCTATTAATTCTCTTTTATGAAGAGATGCTAGATGAGACTAGTTGGCATGTAACCGCAAGTATGCAAATCACATACATGTGGTAATTTGACCTCACACTCAATCGGAACATAAAATGGGAATCCTAACAGTGATTGCATCAGATTAAATTCACCATATAGACTTTGCTTCTTTGACTGGACAACCTCTAAAGGCCGCTTTACACGTCGCGATATCGCAACGCAACTACGATAAAAAGTCACGTGGCAGGGTCATTGCAGTTGTTATCGTTCATGTGTTGTGTCGTGTAAATGAGCAATGCGATGCAAGAACAATGCAAAAATTATATTGTTTATAATAATAATAAAGCTTTATTTATATAGCGCCAACATATTCCGCAGCGCTTTACAATGTAGGGTTAGAGTACAGAAAACATAATACAGTAAGTAATTACAGTAGAGAACAAATACAGTACAATAATTGGATACAAAACAATAGGTATAGAATCAATGTGAAAAAGAAAATACAATAAATAAAGCAAGAAATGAAGGTGACCCTGCTCAAAAGAGCTTACAATCTACGACGGGATAGGGGTTGCACAAGGTACAGGGGCTTATTGCACTGATGGTCCAGGCATCTTGAGGAAATGGGGCATAGAGATAAGCTTACATGGATGGTCATTATACAGTCTGTGTAGACCTTTTTTGATTTGGTGGAGTTTGTAGAAGAGTAATATCCAGGGGATAGCCCATTCACTGTCTACAGTACAAAGGACTTCTATTAGGGAGTATGATAGACCGCCTTAAAAAGATACGTTTTTAGGGATCGTCTGAAGCCATGCAAGTTGTGGATAGTCCTGATTTCTTGGGGTAAAGCATTCCAGAGTTTTGGTGCAGCTCTGGAGAAGTCTTGGAGCCGGGAGTGGGAGGATCGGATTAGTACAGATGTCAGTCGAAGGTCATTTGAGGAACGTAGAGAACGGGTGGGGTGATAGACAGAGATGAGGGAGGAGAGGTAGGGGGGTGCTGCATTGTGAAGAGCTTTGTGGGTGAGAAGAAGCAATTTGAATTTGATCCTGTAGTATACGGGCAGCCAGTGCAATGACTGGCACAGAGCAGAGGCATCTGAGTAACGGTTGGCCAGATGGGTGATCCTGGCTGCTGCATTAAGGATAGACTGGAGAGGAGAAAGTCTGGTGAGGGGGAGGCCGCTTAATAGAGAGTTGCAATAGTCAAGGCGGGAATGGATGAGGGCCACGGTGAGGGTTTTTGTTGTTTCCAGGGTGAGAAAGGGGCGGACTCTATAGATATTCTTCAGGTGTAAGCGACAGGAGCGGACGAGACATTGTGTGTGGGAGGAGAAGGAGAAATCGGTGTCAAACATAACACCCAGACAGCGAGCCTGCTGCCTAGGCGTTATCGTGGTGCCACAAACTGAGAGAGCGATGTCCGATTTAGGGAGGTTAGTGGATGGGGGGAGCAGAAGAAGTTCAGTTTTGGCAAGGTTTAGTTTCAAATAGAGAGTGGACATGGTATTGGAAACTGCAGCTAGACAGTCATTGGTATTCTTTAATACCGCAGGGGTAAGGTCAGGGGCTGAAGTGTATAGTTGTGTGTCATCAGCATAAAGATGGTACTGAAAGCCAAATCTGCTGATGGTCTGTCCAATCGGGGCTGTGTAGAGAGAGAAGAGGAGAGGGCCAAGGACTGAACCCTGAGGGACCCCAATAGTGAGGGGAAGAGGGGAAGAAGTGGAGCCAGCAAAAGATACACTGAAAGAGCGGTCAGAAAGATAGGAGGAGAGCCAGGAGAGAGCAGATTTATGAACTGTGCATGCTGTTCAACAGTGCAATATTGGCTTGACGATTTGGCATGATCATGCTGTGTGACAGCGCAACTACGATTTGGAGCACAACTTCCCCTATTCACTCCAATGTTAATTGGCCATTCCCTGAGTTGCTCAGACGCAGTGTGCAAGAGGGGCATACGACATCGTAGCTGCGTTGCCTGCCGATATCTCCCTGTGTAACATCTATGTGATCTTGGACAAATGCCAAAAACGTGCGCGCTCCCGTGAAATTGTATGCAATATCGGAACGATAATGAGACGTGTAAAGCGGCCTTAAGGCTTTTTTTTATTTTTACACAGGTTCATGCACTGCGACTGCACTCATCTACAGTTACAAAAAGAAAAAAAATTCTGGTGATCTGTTTTCATTGACCTTACAAAATTTGAGGGTTCTGACTGCAAATATGAAGTCAGAATTGATGTATCAGTTCAGAATATTTGACAAATACAAAATATTGTTTACACATTAAAGGGAACCTGACCCCTAAAAATGCCCCCCCAGCCTATTAATACCTGTCCCTGCACCCTGAGTATGCTAATCTAGTAATCCTTTTCTGTAAAAATAGTGTATTTGTGAAGTTTAGAAAAGTGCTTTTATTACCTCCGGATCTGGGGCTTCTGGGATTTTAAGAAGTCGCACAGGGCGTTCCTGTGGCTTCTCTCCAACACATATACTGTAATTATTCACGCCACGATGGGTGTGATAATCCTTATTGATCATCACCTCCCCCTCCATGGGCGCGGAATAGCTGTTATAACGCAATGAGCGTCATATCCGACTCTCATGACGTCGTACACCCACGTACATCTCGTGATGCGCATTGCGCATGCGCGAGGTTATTCTACGGCAGCTCATCACAGATAAGTATAGGTGTTGGGAGAGAAGCCACAGGAACGCCCTGTGCGACTTCTCAAAATCTCAGAAGCCCCAGATCCGGAGGTAATAAAAGCACTTTTCTAAACTTCACAAATACAGTATTTTTACAGAAAATGATTGCTAGATTAGCATACACAGGGACAGGTATTAATAGGCTGGGAGGTCATTTTTAGGGGTCAGGTTCCCTTTAAGTTTAACATGTAGACTTAAAAGTTCAAAAGTACAAAAGTTCTGAAGCACAGATGATGTCTGCAAAGTATCGAGGAATTAACAATGCATGGAAACAACTGTAGCATGGAGGCTGAAACTCTGGCAAATGGGCCCACTTAAATGCAGGAGGATGTTGCTTTTCTTTGGATAAACCAAAATGGTGCATTTCCGCTACTAATATATAGATCCTTCTCAGCTCTGTGTTAATACTACAGTTGTGGCCAAAAGTTTCTTTCTGAAAATGATTGCAATCACAGATTCTTTTGTATTATTATCTTCATTTAATTTGCCTTCAATGAAAAAACACAAAAATAATTGTCCTAAAGCCAAATTGGATATAATTCCACACCAAACATAAAAAAGGGGGCAGACAAAAGTATTGGCACTTGTCGAAAACTCATGTGATGCTTCTCTAATTTGTGTAATTAACACCTATAACTTACCTGTGGCACCTAACAGGTGTTAGCAATAACTAAATCACACTTGCAGCCAGTTGACATTGGATTAAAGTTGACTCAACCTCTGTCCTGTGTCCTTGTGTGTACCACATTGAGAATGGAGAAAAGAAAGAACTGTCTGAGGACTTGAGAAACCAAATTGTGAGGAAGCATGAGCAATCTCAAGGCTACAAGTCCATCTCCAAAGACCTGAATGTTCCTGTGTCTACCGTGTGCAGTATCATCAAGAAGTTTAAAGCCCATGGCACTTTGGCTTACCTCCCTAGATGTGTACGGAAAAGAAAAATTGACGAGAGATTTCAACGCAAGATTGTGCGGATGGTGGATAAAGAACCTCGACTAACATTCAAACAAGTTCAAGCTGCCCTGCAGTCCGAGGGTACAACAGTGTCAACCCGTACTATCCGTCGGCGTCTGAATGAAAAGGGACTGTATGGTAGGATACCCAGGAAGACCTCACTTCTTACACAGAGAGATAAAAAAGCCAGGCTGGAGTTTGCCAAAACGTACCTGAGAAAGCCTACAATGTTTTGGAAGAATGTTCTCTGGTCAGATGAGACAAAAGTAGAGCTTTTTGGGCAAAGGCATCAACATAGAATTTACAGGAGAAAAAAAAAAAGGCATTCAAAGAAAAGAACACGGTCCCTACAGTCAAACATGGCGGAGGTTCCCTGATGTTTTGGGGTTGCTTTGCTGCCTCTGGCACTGGACTGCTTGACCGTGTGCATGGCATTATGAAGTCTGAAGACTACCAACCAATTTTGCAGCATAATGTAGGGCCGAGTGTGAGAAAGCTGGGTCTCCCTCAGAGGTCATGGGTCTTCCAGCAGGACAATGACTCAAAATACACTTCAAAAAGCACTAGAAAATAGTTTGAGAGAAAGCACTGGAGACTTCTAAGGTGGCCAGCAATGAGTCCAGACCTGAATCGCATAGAACACCTGTGGAGAGATCTAAAAATGGCAGTTTGGAGAAGGCAGCCCTCAAATATCAGGGACCTGGAGCAGTTTGCCAAAGAAGAATGGTCTAAAATTCCAGCAGAGGATTCTAAGAAACTCATTGATGGTTACTGGAAGCGGTTGTTCGCAGTTATTTTGGCTAAAGGTTGTGCAACCAAGTATTAGGCTGAGGGTGCCAATACTTTTGTCTGGCCCATTTTTGGAGTTGTGTGTGAAATGATCAATGTTTTGCTTTTTGCTTTATTCTCTTATGTGTTTTTTCATTTAAGACAAATTAAATGAAGATAATAATACCAAAGAATTTGTGATTGCAACCATTTTCAGGAAGAAACTGAGTATTATCTGACAGAATTGCAGGGGTGTCAATACGTTTGGCCACAACTGTATCCATGTATTGATGTAAAAATAGAGTGTATTTTCGAGAATTACAGTATATGCAATTTCACGAACATATGGGGACAGACCTTTTCAATAGTATAGGTACTATAAGAATTTGCTATATTTTAACTATATACTTTACTTTGATCTTTTACATGTTGTCTGTTGGATGACTGTCTAGAATATTTGGCAAACATTAACAAGTGTGCAGCGAGGACAATCAATTCATCAAAAAATAAAAAATTTAATCGAGAATTTCCAATAAAACATCAAATACACATATCTTTGTATTTATATGTTGCAGCTGTAAGATTAAAAAAAAAAAAAAAAGCTTGCTCCTATTTTACCCATTCAAACAATGGTTTGGAAACACATATGGCCTACCAAAGGAAAGTTGTAACATCACTCTATTAAGTAGAATAAAGAAATGTGTATTGACAACAAGTTAGTCGTGATCATGAGCTCCTGTGCGTGTAAGAAGTTTAAACTTCTGGTCTACACATGCTGTTCAGCTGCAATGGGCCCACATGTCTCCATTGTGTTTTAACTTTTATCAGAGCCAAGCAAGGTTCACTAGGGTTGTACTGATACTCTCTGACCCTCCGGGGGTTTCTCTTATCTTGTTCTAAGGTGTCCTCCTCCAGAGCACTGAGGGCACACAGACACACGCACAACTGACACTCCCAGTCTCAGTCAGCACACACCAGTTCTACATGTTAGGTCAAGTTTTAAGGTGCAGCTTTAACCCGTCATCATCACTATAGTACCAGCAGGACTAAAAAAGATGAACTTCTAGGAGTAAGCATTCCTGCTTAGACTCAATCCTGACTTCCAAATTTCTTGTGTAAAACACTTACTATTAACATCCTTATCCTGCTTTAAGAAAATAAAAACTACCACACAAACCACAAAATGTAGAAAATTCCAAAACCTACAAAAAGTAATCCGTACTGCCAGTGACATATGCTTCAGGAAGGATCAACAGGATATGTTTACGTCTCAAGTCTTTAATCCAGCCTGTCTTGTGTTAGCGTTAATTGATAAATATTTACATCTTAGTTAAGATTTTGAAAGCAGGGAAATTGCATAATCTACTTTTACTGTCACTGTAGTGGGAGTGAAGAGGATTCAGGAATAGTAAAGGAATCAGAATGACGAAAGAGAGACAACATTATCATGTATAGAGCAAATACATTCTAAAATAGAATAAATATTAAAATGAAAGCGCAAGAAGCCATATGCAACTAATACAAGCCAGAGAGCAATCATGTTTATAGAGAACAACATATCCGGGATTGTAAAATAAAGATGAGATGCAAAGCTGAATATCGTACAATAAACTATCTATTATTTATTTCGGCATTCAACAAATACGGTTGACAATTATCCCAGAAGATGATAATTTTAGGCAGTTTCTTCAATTTACACATTCATTACATGGCAAAAACTTTACTGTTCACTATATAGCACCGACATATTCTGCAGCATTGTTCAGATAAACAATTTCCTGGTATTAGGCCGGCTTTACATTTGCGTTTGAGACGCATCTCTGAACACAGCTAAACGCATGCGCACTGCGTTCCTATGTTTAACATGGGAATGCATTGTGTATGCGTTTGACCGTGTTTGTATGCGTTTGCTTTCGGATGGGTTTTTTGTAAGCACCCTTCGAATGTAATATGTTGCATTTTTTGTGCGTCTGAGGGCGCTCGCTTCATAGGCAAGCATCCTGAAGCACACAAAAAATTAATGGAGGTCAATGGATCCGCAGTGTCATCTGCATGACAGCGCAGGTGAATGCTGCAGATCACATAGAAATCTCCATAGAGTCTCTCCCCCATCTTTAGTTCTCCCACCCGCCGCTGATCTCCTGGCAGCCGGGAGAAACTAAAGATGGGAGATCGCTGATCTCCCGGCCGCCGACACTGCTGATTGTGTGGCTGGGAATATTTACAGTCACATACTATGTGAAGGCATGCAGAGAATCACCGCTGCGTTTACATCAGTATTGACCCCGTTCGGCACTGCGTTTGTGTCTGCATGTCAGACGCACGCAGAACAAACACTAGTGTGAAGCTAGCCTTAGTCACATTAGTGCATATTTTTTTAAGAAGACAAGTAAACCCATCATTTTATATTTTGGTGTATGAGCAGAAATCCACAAAATCACAAGGAAAACATACAAAATCTGTGCTGAAAATGAATAAAGTATCCTATAGCTTTAAGACAACAGTGTTCAGAACTGAACCATCATTTGTTTTTCAAGTGATTCAAAACGTAGGTATAATGTTCATAAAGCTGACCAGACTGGCTAGACGAGACAGCTGTCACATTCACCGACAACCTCTTCTCCCAAGTGACCCATACACTTGAATGCCTAGCTTGACCCCTCCAAACAACCCTATTTTTGTTAGAAATTTGTAACATTTCTTGTATCACATCTTTATATACAGTAATGGCTAAAATTGTGCACACACTTAGGCTATGTTCACACAGGGCATATTTTGCAGTGTTTTTTTCTGCATCGAACCAGTATCAAAATCTGATGCGAGATGTTTGAAAACAAATTCTCTCACATATGTATTCCTGTGTTTATGTGTAAGCTTTTGCTACGATTTTACCATGGTTTTCTAGTTTTGGTTTACAATTGAAAATATAGTGATTTTCAAGATGTGACATTACAAAACTGAGGCAAAAACTCAGCAAAGAATTCACATGCTCATTCTTTTAAAAACACAGCAAAAACCATGCAGCCTTCAATTTCGATAGGAAATAAAACTAATGTGCGTGCACATTGTTTCCTGAATCACATAGGTTTTGCTGGGAATTAAAACTTCAGGTTTAGATTAGCATGGATTTGCATTAAACCTAGGAAAAACCGCACGAAAAAAAGGGCAAAACCGCAGAAAAAACATGTGTGAACATAGCCTTAGAAATTGGAATGTTTTGTAGTTTGGCTAGGTTCACATTACGTAAGAGTTGTCTATTATAACAAAAACATTAACTTTATCCGTTATAACAAACAGCAAAAGTGGCATTGAGGCATTTTTGAGCACATACGTTTTTATCTCAAAAACGTATGCACTATATGGAATAGACAGATAGATGATAGAATATATAAAAGATTGAGAGAAGATAGAACAGCTAGTGCACCAGTCTGCCCGCTCTCTCTCTTCTTCTTCCGGGTCACTGGGTGAATATTCATGAGCTTAATAAGCGGCACCAGAAGCAGCAGAGAGACAGTGGGGAGACTGGTGAACTGGCTACTCTAGCATCTATCTTTCTATCTATCTATCATATCTATCTATCCTATCATATTCTATCTATCCTATCATCTATTCTATCTATCCTATTGCGTTAGAAAAACGCTGCAGTCCATATCTGCATGTGCGTTTCAACAAATGCATGCATATTTTGGCATGCGTTAGTATGTGTTTGTTGAATGGGGGGCTATGGAAGCGTTAACGTGTAAGTTATATTGCGTTTGTGATGCTGCCAAACAGATCCGGTAAACGGACAGCACAAATGCAATGTGAACCTTGCCTTACTCTTGTTCTGGATAATAATAAACACTGCAGTCACTCTGGGTGACTGCACATTTCTAAATGCTTACAGTGTGCACACTCCACACGGTCAGGATTCTTCAATATTTGCTGGCAACAGCAAGGGGTTATGTGACAGGGAGTACAGTTCTGTTCAAAAGTTTCCAAAACCAAAATCACCAGGGTATGTAAACTTTTCATCAGGGTCATTGGGATGTTTTTTGTTGTCATTATGATTTAAAAAGAGAAAACATAGTATTTGAAAATAAATGGCTTCACCAAACCACCAACCACGAGTGGAAAAGGCTTTTGTGGTATCATTCATATTCTCTGAAATAAGGCCAAGAAAGCAGAAAATCTGCATCGGGCACAATTGTATGTGATTTGCAAACATGTGGTTATTTATCAATCAGAAGTGTTCAGCCTTGCTTAAAGGGGTTGTCCGGGCTCGTCACATAATCTCAGTGCATATCTAGGCTGCCGAATGTAGACAATGTGTAATGTACTTTGTGTCAGCATTCTGCAGGGTTTCCTAGATAACACTTGTTTTGTTATCTGAACAGAACGACCAAGGGGGGTGTTCTGGCATGATAATGAACACTGGTCGTTTCCACCTACTCTACCCCAACCCCTCCCCCATAGCAACATCCCCGCCCTCCCCATCTACATGAACAAGCCCTCTCCACAGTAAGAAATCCTCCCCTGCAGCCATTGCTGTGATCAGACCTGCCGGTGTAGCTGCTCCTCCCCCAGCCACACACAGTGATGTATGGAAAGTCTGCAGAGAAGGGACAATTGCTGTATTCAGGGCCGCTCCATGATTACAATGAATAGCTCCCTCTTATCAGTGATTCCTTCCCTCACTGTCCCGGGCTGTCAGTGATCAGGAGCAGTGAAGGAGAATGTACTGTGGGAGCCCAGTGATGGGAGTCTGCAGCTTCTAATCTGCACAGGGGTGACACACTGTAACAAAGCCTCTGCTGTGTGAATGACATCTGTGTGTCACTGATGTCTTCACACAGCAGGAGATCTGGTGCAGTGTACAGTGTGAAGGATGGTCAGCACTGTGTCTCTAATGACGCAAACACTGATTGAAGCAGCCTATCCACTCAGTAACTGCAGCAGTGTGAAGTGTTGGGGGTGTATGTATGGAGATACAAATGATACTAAGGATTTTATATTGTTGAGGAGTCCTTGCTTCCGTCGCCCCATGAGTCCGACCGTCCTTCCTTCTTTCCTTCCTTCCGTCCTTCCTTCTTTTCGTCCATCTGACTGTCCTTCCTTCTTTCCATCCATCCTTCCATCCTTCCTTCTTTCAGTCCGTCCTTCTTTCTGTCCTTCCGTCCGTCCTTCCATCCTTCCTTCTTTCCGTCCATCCTTCTTTTCCTCCTTCTTTCTGTCCTTCCTTCTTTCCGTCTGTCCATCCGTCCTACTTTCTGTTCATCCTTCCGTCCTTTCTTCTTTCTGTCCGTCTGTCCTATCTTCTTTCCGTACTTTCTTCTTTCCGTCTTCCTTCTTTCCATCCGTCCATCCTTCCTTCTTTCCATCCGTCCGTCCTTCCTTCTTTCCGTCCTTCATTCTTTCCGTCCATCCGCCTTTCCGTCCATCTGACCGTCCTTCCTTCTTTCCATCCGTCCTTCCATCCTTCCTTCTTTCCGTCCCTCCTTCTTTCTGTCCTTCCATCCGTCCGTCCTTCCTTCTTTCCGTCCATCCTTCTTTTCCTCCTCCTTTCTGTCCTTCCTTCCGTCCATCCATCCTTCCTTCTTTCTGTCCTTCCTTCTTTCCATCCGTCCTTCCTTCTGTCCATCCTTCCTTCCGTCCATCTATCCGTCTGTTCTTGTTTCCATCCCTCCTTCTTTCCATCCATCCTTCCTTCTTTCCGTCCTTCCTTCCGTCCGTCGCCCCATCAGTCCGTCTGTCCTTCCTTCCGTCCTTCTTTCCATCCTTCCTTCTGTCCATCCGTCTGTCCTTTCCGTTTCTCCTTCCTTACATCCTTCTTTCCGTCCATCCTTCCTTCTTTCCATCCTTCCTTATTTCCGACCGTCCTACCTTCTTTCCAACTTTCCATCCGTCCATCCGTTCTTCCCCTCAAGCCTGTATTTTCCCTTCACCTCTGGGAGATTTCCTGTTTTCCTTCCTCTTCTTCCATAACTTTTCTATTTTTCCATCAATACAGACATATGAGGCTTCTTGTTGTTTTTTGCAGGACGAGTTGTACTTTTGAATGACGACATTTATTTAAAAATTGCAAAACAACAGTGCAATTACACATTTGTTTTTTGGGTTTTTTATTCACCATGTTCACTATATGGTAACACTGACATGTCGGTATGATGCCTCGGGTCTGAGGTCAGCACTATATGGTAACACTCAGGTGTTGGTATGATGTCTGGGGTCAGTACTATATGGTAACACTGAGGTGTCGGTATGATGCCTCGGGTCAGTACTATATGGTAACACTGAGGTGTTGGTATGATGTCTCGGGTCAGTACTATATGGTATCACCGACGTGTCTGTATGATTAGATTAGATAAACTTTATTGATCCCGGAGGAAATTACAGTATTACAGCAGCAGAACAAAGATCAAGAACATTACACACTTACCCTTTGCCCCCCCCCTACTTTCCTCCCCTTATCTTTCCCTTTGTCTTCCCCTGGTTCAATCTTTGTACTGTTTAATACTCTGCCTAGGTTAAGGCATATGTATGTATGTTATGTTTTAAACAATAAAAATTCTAATGGTTTAAAAATAAAAGAACATTACACACTTTACAAAATAAGTCTATATGGACAGCAGATGCGGGTAGACTGGTACATGTACCTCACTTATTCCCCCCCATACCCTTAGAACTTCACTTAGTCTTGGGTTGCTTTACACTTACACATTTGTTAAACATCCCCACAGCTGTCGGAACAAGCGATTTCCTGTATCTTTCCTTTTTACACATTAGTTGGATTAGACGCTTGCTGAATGTGCTCTTCTGCTTCGCAAACAGTTCAGAGAGTGGGTGTGTATTGTTGCTCATTATAGCCTTGCATCTCTTATTAATTCTATCCTCTAATACCTCCTCGAAAGTCCTGAGTTGTAGACCCACCGCCGCACTAGCCTTCTTGATAAGTTTATTCAGCTTATTAGCGTCAGCTGTGCGCACACTACTACCCCAGCATATTATTGCAGCAAAGATTGCACTCGCCACAATAGATTGATGTCTGGAGTCAGTACTATATGGTAATACTGAGGTGTCGGTATGATGTCTGGGGTCAGTACTATATGGTAACACTGATGTGTCGGTATGATGTCTGAGGTCAGTACTATATGGTAACACTGACGTGTCGGTATGATGTCTCAGGTCAGTACTATATGGTGACACTGATGTGTCGGTATGATGTCTGGGGTCAGTACTATATGGTAACACTGACGTGTCGGTATGATGTCTGGGGTCAGTACTATATGGTAACACTGAGGTGTCGGTATGATGTCTGGGGTCAGTACTATATGGTAACACTAACGTGTCGGTATGATGTCTGGGGTCAGTACTCTATGGTAACACTGAATTGTGCTTTTGCACCATTTTCCATGATCCGCAGCGTTCATACAGTCAAACATGTATTATGAGAAACATAATTCATATTTATTTCTATTTAAAAGTGAACTGTCACCCGATTTTTGTGTATTAAACTAAAAGCTCCCTTTTCAGTAGGGCCTATGTTGCGTTCTAAGAAGGAGGCTATTATGCCCTGACTGCCCCTGCCCCGACACGTCAGTGTTACCATATAGTACTGACCAGAAACATCATACCGACACATCAGTGTTACCATATAGTACTGACCCTAGACATCATACTGACACCTCAGTGTTACCATATAGTATTGACCTCAGACATCATACCGACACCTCAGTGTTACCATATAGTACTGACCCGAGGCATCATACTGACATGTCAGTGTTACCATATAGTACTGACCCCAGACATCATACTGACACCTCAGTGTTACCATATAGTACTGACCTCAGACATCATACCGACACCTGTGTTACCATATAGTACTGACCTGAGACATCATACCGACACGTCAGTGTTACCATATAGTACTGACCCCAGACATCATACCGACATGTCAGTGTTACCATATAGTGAACATGGTGAATAAAAAACCCAAAAAACAAATGTGTAATTGCACTGTTGTTTTGCAATTTTTAAATAAATGTCGTCATTCAAAAGTACAACTCGTCCTGCAAAAAACAACAAGAAGCCTCATAGGTCTGTATTGATGGAAAAATAGAAAAGTTATGGAGAAAGAGGAAGGAAAACAGGAAATCTCCCAGAGGTGAAGGGAAAATACAGGCTTGAGGGGAAGAACAGATGGACGGATGGAAAGACTGAAAGATGGTCAGAAAGAAGGAAGGAAGGACGGTCGGAAATAAGGAAGAATGGAAAGAAGAAAAAATGGACGGAAAGAAGGTAGGACGGTCAGACGGACGGAAAGACGGACGGACGGAAAGAATGAAGGACGGACGGACGGAAAGGATGAAGGACGGACGGAAAGAATGAAGGACGGACGGAAAGAAGGACGGACGGACGGAAAGAAGGACGGAAGGAAGGACGGACGGACAGAAAGAAGGACGGACGGAAAGAAGGACGGACGGACGGAGAGAAGGACGGACGAAAAGAAGGACGGATGGAAAGGACGGACGGACGGAAAGAAGGACGGACGGAAAGAAGGACGGACGGATGGAAAGAAGGACTGACGGACGGAAAGAAGGACTGACGGACGGAAAGAAGGACGGACAGAAGGACGGACGGAAAGAAGGACGGACGGACGGAAAGAAGGACGGACGGACGGAAAGAAGGACGGACGGACGGAAAGAAGGACGGACGGACGGAAAGAAGGACGGACGGACGGAAAGAAGGACGGACGGACGGAAAGAAGGACGGACGGACGGAAAGAAGGACGGACGGACGGAAAGAAGGGCGGACGGAAAGAAGGACGGACGGAAAGAAGGAAGGAAGGACGGATGGACTGATGGGGCGATGGACGGAAGGAAGGACAGAAAGACGGAAGGACGGATGGACGGAAAGAAGGAGGGACGGAAAGAAGAACAGATGGATAGATGGACGGAAAGAAGGAAGGATGGATGGAAAGAAGGAAGGATGGATGGATGGAAGGATGGACGGAAGGAAGGACAGAAGGAAGGATGGATGGATGGAAGGATGGACGGAAGGAAGGACAGAAAGAAGGATGGAAGGAAGGATGGACGGAAGGAAGGACAGAAAGAAGGATTGAAGGAAGGACAGAAAGAAGGAGGAAAAGAAGGATGGACGGAAAGAAGGAAGGATGGAAGGATGGACGGACGGACAGAAAGAAGGACGGACGAAAAGAAGGAAGGATGGAAGGACGGACGAAGAGAAGGAAGGATGGAAGGACGGATGGAAAAAAGGAAGGATGGACGGACGGACGGAAAGAAGGACGGACGGACGGAAAGAAGGACGGACGGACGGAAAGAAGGACGGACGGAAAGAAGGAAGGACGGACGGAAAGAAGGAAGGACGGACGGAAAGAAGGACGGACGGACGGAAAGAAGGACGGACGGACGGAAAGAAGGACGGACGGAAAGAAGGAAGGACGGAAAGAAGGACGGACGGACAGAAAGAAGGACGGACGGACAGAAAGAAGGATGGAAGGAAGGACAGAAAGAAGGAGGAAAAGAAGGATGGACGGAAAGAAGGAAGGACGGAAAGAAGGACGGACGGAAAGAAGGACGGACGGAAAGAAGGACGGACGGAAAGAAGGACGGACGGAAAGAAGGACGGACGGAAAGAAGGACGGACGGAAAGAAGGACGGACGGAAAGAAGGAAGGACGGACGGAAAGAAGGAAGGACGGACGGAAAGAAGGACGGACGGACGGAAAGAAGGACGGACGGACGGAAAGAAGGACGGACGGAAGGACGGACGGAAAGAAGGACGGATGGACGGAAAGAAGGGACGGAAAGAAGGAAGGAAGGACGGACGGGAAGAAGGAAGGACGGACGGATGGAAAGAAGGAAGACGGAAAGAAGAAAGTACAGAAAGAAGATAGGACAGACGGACAGAAAGATGGAAGGACGGACAGAAAGAAGGAAGGACAGAAAGTAGGAAGGACGGATGGACAGATGGAAAGAAGGAAGGACAGTAAGAAGGAAGAACGGCACGGACGGTCGGAAAGAAGGAAGGACCTTCGGAAATAAGGAAGGATGGAAAGAAGGAAGGATGGACGGAAAGAAGGACGTAAGGACGAACGGAAGGAAGGAGGGACGGAAAGGACGGACGGATGGATGGACGGAAGGAAGGACAGAAAGAAGGATGGAAGGAAGGACAGAAAGAAGGAGGAAAAGAAGGATCGACGGAAAGAAGGAAGGATGGAAGGAAGGACAGACGGAAGGACAGAAAGAAGGACGGACGAAAAGAAGGAAGGACGGAAGGATGAACGGAAGGAAAGAAGGAAGGACGGGCGGACTCATGGGGCGGCGGAAGCAAGGACTCCTCAACAATATTAAAATCCTTAGTATCATTTATATCTCCATACATACACCCCCAACACTTCACACTGCTGCAGTTACTGAGTGGACAGGCTGCTTCAATCAGTGTTTGTGTCATTAGAGACACAGTACTGACCATCCTTCACCCTTATACACTGCACCAGATCTCCTGCTGTGTGAAGACATCAGTGACACACAGATGTCATTCACACAGCAGAGGCTTTGTTACAGTGTGTCACCCCTGTGCAGATTTAGAAGCTGCAGACCCCCATCACTGGGCTCACACAGTCCATTCTCCTTCCCTGCTCTTGATCACTGACAGCCCGGGTCAGTGAGGGAAGGAATCACTGATAAGCGGGAGTCATTCATTGTAATCACGGAGCGGCTCCCCTGAATACAGCAATTGTCCCTTCTCTGCAGACTTTCCATACATCACTGTGTGTGGCCGGGGGAGGAGCAGCTACATCGGGCAGGTCTGATCACAGCAATGGCTGCAGGGGAGGATTTCTTACTGTGGAGAGGGCCCATTCATGTAGATGGGGAGGGCGGGGATGTTGCTATGGGGGAGGGGTTGGGGTAGAGTAGGTGGAAACGACCAGTGTTCAGCATCATGCCAGAACACCCCCCCTGGTCGTTCTGTTCAGATAACAAAACAAGTGTTATCTAGGAAACCCTGCAGAAAGCTGACACAAAGTACATTTCACATTGTCTACATTCAGCAGCCTAGATATGTACTGAGATTATGTGACGAGCCCGGACAACCCCTTTAATACAAGTGAATTGAGCGATTCCAAGCACATCTAGTCAGAATGTGTCCAAAAGTATACAAATTGCACACTTGCGGTCACATGACTGATTGCTGATGCCGGTATTTTTATTATTATTTATTTATTATTATTATTTATAGAGCACCATTGATTCCATAGTGCTGTACATGAGAAAGGGTTACATACAAACAAGTTCAAAATACAATGAACAAACTAACATTGACAGACTGATACAGAGGGGAGCGAGAGGACTCTGCCCTTATGGGCTTACATTCTACAGGGCAATGGGGAGAGCGACAATATGTTGGGTCTGCTCTTGTGGCGGAGGAGCCCCAGGTACGATGGTAGTGGAGCACCGGGATCGATGGTGGTAGAGCGCCGGGTCAAGTGGTGGTGAGTTGGCACTGTGGTCATTGCAGGCTGTAGGCTTTTCTGAAGAGATGAGTTTTCAGGTTCCGCTTGAAGGTTCCGAGTGTGGAGGACAAGTCGGTCGTTTTGGGGTGCAGAATTCCAGAGAGTGGGGGATGCTTGGGCGAAGTCTTGAAGGCGGTTAGATGAGGAACATACAAGTGTGGAGGAAAGAAGGAGGTCTTGGGAGGATCGAATATTACGAGTTGGATGATATCAGGAGATTAGTTCAGAGATATATGGGGGAGACAGATTGTAGATTGCTTTGTAAGTCAATGTTAGTAGTTTGAATTGGATACGCAGAGAAATTGGGAGCCAGTGGAGGGATTTGCAAACAGGTATTTAGGCTGCTTCAACATTTGCGTATGGGAAGGCAGCGTTTTGCTGCGTTCCCATACGCAGTTAAACGCATGCGCACTGCGTTCCTATGTTTAACATAGGAACGCATGGTGCCTGCGTTTGCTGCGTTCGGGTGCGGATGCGGACGATATCTGCTGCTTCCGGTGTCCAGCATCCGCACCCGGGACGCAGCATGTTGGGTTTTTTTTGTGCGTTTGGGAGCTTGGACAATCAGCAAGCGTCCCCAAGCGTACAAAAAAAGCATTGTCTTCAATGGGTCCGCAGTGTCCTCTGCATGACACAGCAGGAGAACGCTGCGGACCCATTGAAAAATCTCCCGGTGGCCGCCGGTGATGTCACAGGAGCTCACCGACGGCCACCGGGAGATCAGCTGACCCTCTGCTGTCCTCCTTCTCCCCGCCGCCTGTAATCTCATAGCGATGTCGGCGGGGAGAACAGCTGATCTGAAAGCTGTTTGAATCTTCCCGCGCCGACATCTCCTCACAGTGTCGGCGCGGGGAAGATTCAAACAGCTCTCAGATCAGCTGTTCTCCCCGCCGACAGTCCCGGAGCTTACCGGCGGCCGGGGGGCGGAGATCTCCGGCGCTGATCTCCGCCTCCGGCCCGCCCCCGGACAGCGCCGATTGGCTGCCGGGCTCCATAGTGATGTGTCCGCAGGCGGACATTATCCGCTGCGGACACATCAAAGTGTCCCTGCTTCTGACAGCGTTTGTGTCTGCATGCCATCAGCATGCAGACACAAACGCTAATGTGAAGCCAGCCATCACTGTGTGTGGCCGGGGGAGGAGCAGCTACACGGCAGGTCTGATCACAGCAATGGCTGCAGGGGAGGATTTCTTACTGTGGAGAGGCTCATTCATGTAGATGGAAGGCGGGGTGTTGCTATGGGGAGGGGTTGGGTAGAGTAGGTGGAAACGACCAGTGTTCAGCATCATGCAGAACACCCCCTGGTCGTTCTGTTCAGATAACAAAACAAGTGTTATCTAGGAAACCCTGCAGAAAGCTGACACAAAGTACATTTCACATTGTCTACATTCAGCAGCCTAGATATGTACTGAGATTATGTGACGAGCCCGGACAACCCCTTTAATACAAGTGAATGAGCGATTCCAAGCACATCTAGTCAGAATGTGTCCAAAAGTATACAATTGCACACTTGCGGTCACATGACTGATTGCTGATGCCGGTATTTTTATTAATTATTTATTATTATTATTTATAGAGCACCATTGATTCCATAGTGCTGTACATGAGAAAGGGTTACATACAAACAAGTTCAAAATACAATGAAAAACTAACATTGACAGACTGATACAGAGGGGAGCCGAGAGGACTCTGCCCTTATGGGCTTACATTCTACAGGGCAATGGGGAGAGCGACAATATGTTGGGTCTGCTCTTGTGGCGGAGGAGCCCCAGGTACGATGGTAGTGGAGCACCGGATCGATGGTGGTAGAGCGCGGGTCAAGTGGTGGTGATTGGCACTGTGGTCATTGCAGGCTGTAGGCTTTTCTGAAGAGATGAGTTTTCAGGTTCCGCTTGAAGGTTCCGAGTGTGAGGACAAGTCGGTCGTTTTGGGGTGCAGAATTCCAGAGAGTGGGATGCTTGGGCGAAGTCTTGAAGGCGTTAGATGAGGAACATACAAGTGTGGAGGAAAGAAGGAGGTCTTGGGAGGATCGAATATTACGAGTTGGATGATATCAGGAGATTAGTTCAGAGATATATGGGGGAGACAGATTGTAGATTGCTTTGTAAGTCAATGTTAGTAGTTTGAATTGGATACGCAGAGAAATTGGGAGCCAGTGGAGGATTTGCAAACAGGTATTTTACTGCAGTATACTGATTCTGTGCAGTGCGTACACTGTATTCAGAAATCTGCATTAACAGAGTGACTGTAGACTTTTATTAGGAGATTGGACAATCCCTTTAAATTAGAAACTAAAATCTCTTCAAAAAAATAAAGTTTGGACTTGGCACACTTGATATACACATAAGTAGGAGATTCCTAGATACATGGAGGTGAATTTGTTTATTCTATATTATGTACCCAGAGATATGGTCAATTCTGTCAATAGTAACCATACATGTATTTATAAAACCTACATGTAAATATAATACAAAACCAATTTTTATGAAAACTGTGCTCATGTTGTATTGCTACAGATTTTTCCGTGTGGTCCCAGCATCTGTCAAGAGCTTGTCCAGAATACAAGAAAAGCACTGGTGCTGTATCTGACAGCAAAAACCGTGAAAGCATCCAAAGAAAAGTATAAACAAACATACAAACATAGTAGAAAGGAAAAAAAGTATTTGCGTAGAACCGTGTGACTGAGAATAGCTCTTACTGGGATCAGGCATGTTCTCATTCCTATTCCCTCCCTCTTGTTTATGTGCTACTCTCCCATTCATTGGTTGGGCAGAGCTGGAGTGTATGACACAGAGTCACAGAGAGCACATGGACTGTGTTTACAAGCATTGTGGTAGCAATTCCAGCACAATTCCAGGAATCAAAATCACTTTTCATCTGTTCCGCCCCTCTACCTGGTTTTTTTTTTCTTCTCTCTCTGGGTCAATATGTCAGCTCGTGACATGCAATAAAGGATCACAGAGGGCAGATCTCTCTCTCATTAACTCATAGTCCTATTGAAGGGAGGCCTCTGTGGGAGAGCTGACAAGACGGAGGGTGGGTGGGGAGCTCAAGTCTACCAACCACAGCACAGGCTTGATGATAAACAGCATGCTCTTGAAACAAGATACAACAGTACATTTTGTTCTTCTTTGACTCAAAAACAACTAGACTTCTCCCAGCTCTTAGTAAACAGTTAATCCTAGTGTTTATCTTTCTCTTCTGCTGCCATTGATAGGAAGCTTGTAACCTATCAGTCACATAACAATTTTACTTTTATGTTAAGGAGACAGAATTAACTCCTTGCACAGTTCTAGTGCCCAAGAAATATTGCAGTTTCAAACTTGTACCATCATAAACTATAACAATGACATGCAAATTAGACCCACAATATGTTTGTATTATTTGTCATACTTATTTTTTTATTATATCATTTTGCAATGATTTTATTCAACGTCTTCAGGAAAAAAACTCATTAAAAATGTAGCTAATGACATGCTTCCGAGTTCTGGTTTATTATATGGTAAATTAGATGTTACACCAGACATGGCTGTGGAGTCAGTAAGCCAAACCACCAACTCCAATTCCCTCATATATTCATATATGGCTCATATTTAAGTGATAAAATTATGATAGTACAATGTGAACATCAGGCTTTATACATACACAATAATCAAGATATTTAGTTAGAGCATAATAAAATTCATAATAATATTCAGCACATACTGCAATGAACTACTGCACCATATATTTTAGGAGTCGGAGTCAGTCCATTTTGTACCGACTCCACTAAATGGGCACCGACTCTGACTCCACAACCCAGACACCAGAAGCCAAAGATTTTCAATTACGTTACTTACAGAGATACTGCAGAGAACAGTTTCTACGTACATGAAAATTGCGGACACCAACGGATCCGTGACAAAATGGAGACACATGGATGGCCACTTTAGGATCAATCTGTGACTAAAGGAAAACATGGGAGTACTCAGGACCTGACAAGCGCCAAGGAGAGTGAAACGGTGACCGTTGTCCTGCTGACCCCCTCCCTGCAATGTAACCTGCATAATAGCCAATAAAGCTGACGTCTGCACACGCAACCCGTGAGTGCCGCTCTTCTTCCATATTCTTCGAAAACATGGGAGGCCATAGCTGATCCGTGGTCATCCGTTTCAAAACGGATGGACACGGATTTAAAAATATGCCAGTGTGAAAGCAGCCATAAAGAACAAAAAGAGAAGACAACTGTCTGAGAACATGAGAACCAAAATTGTTGAAAAATATTAACAATCTCAAGGTTAAACGTTCTCCAGATATCTTGATGTTCCTTTGTTCATGGTGAGCAACAATCTAATAAGGTAAAAAAAAAATTTTGTACCGTGTTAGCCAGTAGATAGAAAAGTATTAGAATCTGAGAGTCCTCAGTGGTTACCTATAAATGGCTAACTGAAAAGATGGTAAGAAAAAGCAAAGCAAGCTTTCGAGACTCTGGCCTCTTCATCAGGTTAACGACACAAATTCTGAAGACACAAATATATACAAGTACAGGGTGGGATAATGCAGTAAATACGACAGGTGACTTGAAGCAGAGAATAGTGGCCAGTCTTGGGAGGGAGGAGAGAACAGCTGGGGAAGTAAAATCAGAGTTCCGAGATAAGAGGCACAGATCGTTTTATTGTCCTTTGATTAGTGGTTGGTCCTTAGAATTCCTCAATGAATGTAGAAAGACATAAATCTATGCGAGACATTCATTCCTGCTTTAAATGTGTTTAAGTTCATCATCAGGCTATATTCCCACACTCTCCTGATTCTCTGTGATTTGAAGTTACCTTTCAGAACCTGTATTTTGATATCAAATATTGAGTGATCAGGCCTACAAAAGTGTTTAGGAACAGGTAAATCTGTCCTTTCCTTTATTGCATGGCGATGAGTGTTCATCCTAGTACTGAGTTGTTGCCCCGTCTCCCCTACATATAGGTTCCTGCTCACACATTTAGTACAAATAACACTGGGGAACACAATTTTTTAGGAGTTAGGTCAGACAACTGTTCTTAATTAATTTTTGGATGCTGAATCCAGAAATGATCTCAGTTTTTCTCTATCACGTCAAGTTTTTGAGCTATAGGATTTTTGTCTTCTCAAAAATATGTAATCTACTGTACCTAAAAAGTGCTGTTTTTTTTTTAAATAGTACAAATATGAACAAAAAATGAAATATATAAGAAATAGGCATGACAAATATGTTTTTTAACACTATCATGTTTTTTACAAACATATATGAGTTGAATTGTAATCAGATAACAAGTCTCATTACAGATATCGGTGCAATTGTGCATCTCTGGCATGTAAGTTGTAGAGGAAAAACTTGACGTGCTAGAAAAAAACTGACTACATTTTTGGAATCAGCATGCCAATTTTAGTATAAATCAGCACAAAAACCTAACTCTACAGAAATTTTTTTTCAAATTGTTCCCCAGTGTAATTAAGTACACCACATTGCTTGTGGTGCAACTGAAGTTACTTGGGATCTTGTAGTCCTGATGTGAGTTGTGAAACTTTATCTTGTCCTGGAGGTGTTAGGAGGAGTTGTACGAACACTACAACCAATACTACAAAAAGATGCCCAACTAAAACCTATATTTCCAGACCCCACACTTCTGTGTTTTAGGCAGCCACCAAATCTAAAAAGCATCATTATCAGAAGATCCCTGTCCTCTCCAACAGCAACAGGAACCTTTCTCTGCAACCAGAACAGGTGCAAAATCTGTCCATTTATAATGACAACGGACAAGATAAAGATTCCCAACTCACATCAGGACATTAAGATCCCAGGTAACTTTAGTTGCACAACAAGCAATGTGGTGTACTTAGTTATATGTACTAAATGTATGAGCGGGAATCTATATGTAGGGGAGACGGGGAAAAAAATTCAGAACTAGGATTAATGCTCATCGCCATACAATTAAAGGAAAGAAGGACAGATTTACCTGTGCCTAAACACTTTTGTAGGCCTTATCACACAATATTGGATATGAAAATACTAATTCTGAAAGTAACTCATTCTGAAAATAACTTCAGATCACAGATAATCAGGAAAGTGTGGCAATATAACCTGATGATGAACTTTAATACATTAAAAGCAGGAATGAATGTATCGCATAGATTTATGCCTTTCTACATTCATTAAGGAATTTTCAGGTCTCGGACAAACCACTAATCAAGGACAATAAAACTATCTGTGCCTCTTATCTCAGAACTCTGACTTTACTTCCCCAGCTGTTCTCTCCTCCCTCCCAAGACTGGCCACTATTCTCTGCTTCACCTGTCGTATTTACTGCATTATCCACCCCTGTATTTTATATATATACTTATGTGTCTTCAGAATTTGTCTCATTATTAGCCTAATGAAGAGGCCATAGAGTCTCAAAAGCTTTCTTTGCTTTTTCTTACCATCCTTTTAGTTAGCAATTAAAAGGCATCAACTACTGAGGACTCTCAGATTCTAATATTTTTTGAGCAAGAATCTAGAAGTTTACAACCGAAGGCACTGTAGCTAATCTTCCTGTACGTGAATAACAGAGAAAAACTGATGAAAGGTGGCATTGCAGGATAATCCAGATGGTGGATTAGCAGCCTCAATCAAGTTCCAAGAGAATTGAAACTGTCATGCAGGTTCAGGGTGGCATCAGTGTCAGTCAGCACAAACTTTACTTGACATTTGAATGAAATTAAACTTTAAGGCAGGAGAGACAGGAGGACACTGATGACACAGACATAAAAAAGCTAGACTGCATTTTGTCAAAATGTACATGAGTAACCTAAAATCCTTCTTAGAAAGTGTCCAGTGGACAGATGAGATCAAGAAAGAGCTTTTTGGTAAAGAACATCTTTCTATTGTTTATCGAGCATGGAATGAGTCAAGCAAAGAAAAGAACACAGGACCTACAGTCAAATATGGTGGAGATTCAAAGATGTATTGGGGTTGTTTAACTACCTCTGGCACTGGGTATCTTGACTGTGTGGAAGGCAAGGGCGGGCATCTGTCCCCCAAGCCAGTCCCTTAGCAGCTGTTTTTCGCCACCCAGCTGTCTGTTGATTTAGACTGGGTACTGACAATCTACAACTTGTACAAATGCTGGCTAGACGCATCCCAGTACAGCAAACACGCTCAAACACCACATGGTGGGCTGCATCTGCTTATCTACCCTCTACTGATGCGGCAGAAGATGAGTCAGTGTGCATGATGAAGAAAGTCAGCACAGGGCTGGGGCAAGATAGTAGATCTCTGATGTTTCCACATTGAGGAGGTGACAGGAGCAGGTGAACTTATATTCATAGAGTCTCTCAGCAGTCACTCTAAGGCACAGTCTGATTTATTGCAACAGGCTCAACCTTCATACAATCAGGTCGGGCTGTCAGTGGGATTTCATAGGCTGCAGCTTCACCAAATCTATACATAAGTTGTCTGCAGCAATAATTCATAGTGATTCATAGTGAGGATCAGATCGTAATTGAAGACTGGAGAATGCAGCAGCCTGCACTGACAGATCATCAGCGTGGCTCCATGACATTATATATTATACAGTATATAGAACCATATATTATAGCATATGTGGTTCTGGTGCACTGATGTATGTAAAGCTCTGTGGAATTCATAGCCCTATACAAGTGAATAAATATTATATTACCGTATATAGGTGTCGGATCAGTCAGTGCACACATCACTGTATATATCTGCCCAGTACAACATATCACATTGTTATATGCCATCTGATACCTGTGGCAACAGTCTAGTATATACTACACTGAAAACTGTCTGTGATGTATTGTACACCAATCACTATCTGATGTCTGAGCACAACTAGGGTCCAAAATTTGTCCCCTGGCCCCCACCAGTTGGTCGAATCCATAGGTCCTTTTCTGTATTAAGTTCCCCCGTCTGTAACAATGATCAGGCGATTCTGAACACGGCGATACCAAACGTGTATTTAAAAAAAAAAATGTTAATACTTTTATTGTGAATGGGGGAAAAGTGGGGTGATATGAACTTTATTTTTTTTTTACAGGTTTTTAAAAAAAACTTTATTTTTTTATTAATTCTTCTTTTTACACTGCCCCTTTAAGAGGCACCCTGCTGCACAGTCTGATCGCTTCTGGGAGATACCGATGAGCTGCAGCTCATCAGTATCCCCCAGAATCGCGGACGTGTTGTGGCTGGCAGCACTTGCCAACCACAACATGAAAGTGCTCTGTGACATCATCCCGGGTCTAGCCAAGACCCCGGGCAGTCACATGACCGCGAAAGAATATTGCGGGATCTCTGATGCAGGCGGGGAACGGAGCGTTCCCCGCCGCGGTTGCCTCGGTTCCCGCTGTCAGTCATTGACAGCGGGATCCAAGGGCTTAACAGCACCAATCGGATCCCAGATCCGATCGGTGCTGTTACCCTGACATCTCAGCTGATGAGATCAGCGGAGATGTCGGGGCTTTGATGTGAGCTCCGCGCCGGAGCTCACATCAAACACCCGGACTCGGCTCATGACGTCCTCCTACGTCATGGGTTGTGAAGGGGTTAATGTCCTGTACAAGGCCCTGTATGTAATAATGTCCCCATCCTATAATAATGTCCCAGTCCTGGAGACTGTATGTACAGTTGTGCTCAAATGTTTTTCATACCTCAGCAGATTTTTTTTGCTTTCTTGGCCTTTTTCCAGAGAATATGAACAACACAAACTTTTTTCTCTATTCATGGTTAGTGGTTGGTTGAAGCCATTTTATTGTCAAACTACTGTGTTTTCTCTTTTTAAATCATAATGACAACCAAAAACATCCAAATGACCCTGATCAAAAGCTCACTTACCCTGGTGATTTTGGCCTGATAACATGCACAAACTTTGACACAAATGGGTTTGAGTGACAAATAAAGGTAACATCCTCACTTGTGACCTGTTTCCTTGTAATCAGTGTGTGTGCATAACAGCGGAGTAAGTTTCTGGGATCCAGACCGACTCTTGCATTCAGCCACTGACATTTCTGGATTGTGAGTTATGGGGGAAAGCAAAAGATCTACAGGAAAAGATAGTTGAACTGTATAATACAAGAAAGGGATACAGAAAGCTATCCAAGGGATTGATAATGCCAGCCAGCAGTGTTCAAACTGTGATTAACAAATGGAAAATTATGGGCTCTGTAAAAACTAATCAACGATCAGGTAGACCAACAAACATTTGAGCCACAACTGCCAGGAAAATTGTTTGAGATGCAAAGAAAACCCCACAAATAACATTAGCTGAAATAAAAGACTCACTGAAAACTAGCGTTGTGGCCATTTCAAGATGCACAAAAAAAAGGCACTTGAAGAAAAACGGGCTGCATGGTCGAGTCGCCAGTAGAAAGCCATTACTGCGCAAATGCCATATATACATGGTGGCAAAGTGGCTCAAGAGGTTAGCACTTCAACCTTTGCAGCACTGAGGTCCCAAGGTCCTGGGTTCAATTCCCACCAAGGACACCAATGACAACATCTGCAAGGAGTTTGTATGTTTTCCCCGTGTTTGCGTGGATTTCCTCTGGGCACTTCGGTTTCCTCCCACATTGCAAAGACATACTGATAGGATGTTATAGATTGTGAGCCCCAAGAGGGGACAGTGTTGCAAATGTATGTAAAGTGCTATGGAATTAATAGCGCTATATAAATGAATAAATATTATTATTATTATTATACATGATGGTGAAGGATACATATACCATGATAAGGGTCAAACATTGCCCCACCCTGATATTTATGATATGTATCTTGGTAAACATGACCCTCATCATGGGCCCATCTTGGTATATATGGCCCCATCCTGGTATATATGGCCCTCAACGTAAGCCCATCATGGTATATATGGTTCCATCCTGAAATATATGGCCCTCATCCTGGTATATATGGTTACATCCTGAAATATATGGCCCTCATCTTGGTATATATGATACCATCCTGGTATAGATGATCCCCATCCCAATGTATATGGTCTCTATCCTGGTATTTACAGCCCTCATCCTTGGCCCATTCTGGTACATACGATCCCCCTCCTAATATATATGATCCGCATAATGGTATATATGATATTCATCCTGGTAAATATGATCTGCAGTTACACCAAAGTCAGATGCCAGAAAATTCTCTGCTCCTCATGCCCGGGATTATGGGTGTCACAAGCAGTATAAATTATTATACTTTAACTAGCTGTGAGCCCGATGCGATTGCATCGGGATTCTAGAATCTGTGTATAGGGCATTGCTCGGGCTGCTGCAACGACTCCCAACGCCCCCTTTGCGGGCATTGCGAGTGAGTCGCGTGGGCGATGCGCGTCCACGAACAAAGCGACGGAGGTAGTGGCGTGTGCGAGGGAAGTCGCTACAGCAATTATATAATAGATTATCAGTATGTAATATATAATTTCCCTAACGCACTTCTGTAAGTTTCGGCACTGTTTCCGTCGTTGTGGGCTTGGGCGCAGCGCCCACGCGACCTGTGAAGCATTGCCGGCGCCACTGATTCGCAAAGCCTGACTCGCAATGGCCGCCAAGCGGCCGTTGCGAGTCCTTGCAGAATAGGCGCGACTCACTAATGTATACATAACCACATACATAATACTGATAATTCCTATATAATCACATATATATATATAGATGGCGGGCCGATTCGAAAGAATCGGGTAGTCTAGAATCCATATGTAGTATATTTACTAATAGTTAGGGGAGTGGGGTGAAATGAATTGTGTGTATACAGGTGGCTCAGTGGTTAGCAGTGAGTGGGGTGGCTCAGTGGTTAGCAGTGAGTGCGGTGGCTCAGTGGTTAGCAGCGAGTGCGGTGGCTCAGTGGTTAGCAGTGAGTGCGGTGGCTCAGTGGTTAGCAGTGAGTGTGGTGAGATTGGTAAGCACAGTGGCGTGGGCAGAGTGCTGAGTGCAGCGCTGTGGGCAGAGTGGTCAGCACACACATACATACATACACACACACACACACACACACACACACACAGACACTTCGCTATAGTTAGCACCGACCTTACGTCTTCCCTGCCGGCTGGATCCTGAGTTGACATGTCGGCGCCCGCGGACGACTGGATACAATATGGGGTCCGGCAAGTTTGGCGAGACTTATTGGACGCGATATTTGATCGAGTAGTTCGGGGGCGGCGACATGTCGGTGATGCAGGGCCGGTGGTAAGTATAGCGGAGTATGTGTGTGTGTGTGTGTATGTGTGCGGAGAAAGTGAGTGAAGTGCGGAGAAAGTGAGGTGTGGTGATGTGGCCCCTGGGCGGGTGCATCACACGGGTTATCAATGCAGGTCTGTGTTCACATGGGCCGGTTTTCCTGATTGTGTGTGGTGTGTGAAACCTGTCCGATGTACAGGGGGTTAACAGCTGAAGGGTTTTCATGAGCTGAGTAAAACAGCTGAGTGTGAGTGCTGAAGATCCGATACATTCATGAGCCTAATGAGCGGCTTAACCTGTGGGGATGAGTGCTTTGCTGTGCGGAGAAAGTGAGGTGTGGTGATGTGGCCCCTGGTGGGGTGCCTCACACGGGTTATCAATGCAGGTCTGTGTTCACATGGGCCTGGTTTTCCTGATTGTGTGTGGTGTGTGAAAGCTGTCCGATGTACAGGGGTTATCAGCTGAAGGGTTTTCATGAGCTGAGTAAAAAAGCCGAGTGTGAGTGCTGAAGATCCGATACATTCATGAGCCTAATGAGTGGCAGAACCTGTGGGGATGAGTGCTTTGCTGTGCGGAGAAAGTGAGGTGTGGTGATGTGGCCCCTGGCGGGGTGCCTCACACGGGTTATCAATGCAGGTCTGTGTTCACATGGGCCTGGTTTTCCTGATTGTGTGTGTTGTGTGAAAGCTGTCCGATGTACAGGGGGTTATCAGCTGAAGGGTTTTCATGAGCTGAGTAAAAAAGCTGAGTGTGAGTGCTGAAGATCCGATACATTCATGAGCCTAATGAGCGGCTGAACCTGTGGGGATGAGTGCTTTGCTGTGCGGAGAAAGTGAGGTGTGGTGCCTCACACGGGTTATCAATGCAGGTCTGTGTTCACATGGGCCTGGTTTTCCTGATTGTGTGTGGTGTGTGAAAGCTGTCCGATGTACAGGGGGTTATCAGCTGAAGGGTTTTCATGAGCGGAGTAAAAAAGCTGAGTGTGAGTGCTGAAGATCCGATACATTCATGAGCCTAATGAGCGGCTGAACCTGTGGGGATGAGTGCTTTGCTGGGCTAAACCTGAATGGTGCACAGGGGTTTAATCACATCTCAGGTCTGTGTGTGAGTGAAGATGTGCTGATTGACTCACTGGGTTGCAGCTGGGAGTGAGCAGGCAGGATAGGAACCTGCCAGGTGTCTGAGTGAGGAGAGAACGATTCAGAAGTTCAGAGCACTGCCATGTGAAGAGGTGCTGGAAGTGATCTGTCCTCAGTGGGTAAGTGATGGGAGCCTTCCAGCTCCATGCTAGTGTACCTGATGTGTGCATGGCAGCCAGTGTCCAGGCGGTCACGTGGTGGTGGTGGTGGTTTACTGCTCGCAATGGCCGCTTTGCGGCCATTGCTTCGCGAGTCTCCGGACAGAGTCCAGGAGAAGCACCCAGGACTCGCTAACAAAGCCACCGGAAGTCGCGCCGCTCCGACGGAAGTCAGCTACGGCAATTATATAATAGATAGCAGGAAAACATGATCACCCATCAGCTTCCGTAAGCTGGCTGCTGGGTGATCACGTGTGAATGCTATTAAAGAGAATAAATCTTTACTGCTGCCAACGCCCGTAATTCCGCCCGCCCCTTGGTGCCAAAATCAGTGCCGAGAGGTGGGGAGGATTATGGGGCGTGGAGAAGAGTTAAATATTTATTTTCTTTAACAGCAGGCCCACATGTTCGATCCAACGCTGACTCCTGCCTTTTGTGACCTGCTCTGCTGCTGCGCCTCCACAGCGAGGTACAGCCAGACTATAAGAGCATCACAACACTCCTCCAAAATTTTTTTGGGAAAAAGTGCACCTTAGTCATAAAAATATGGTGTATTTTATACTACAGAAAAATAACCCTTATACAGCACCATAGACAGAAAATTGTTAAAGGGAACCTGTCACCAGGTAATCTGAGAATAGCATAATATAGGACCCGAGATCCTGATTCCAGCAATGTGTCACTTACTGGGCTGCTCAGTGTATTTTTGATTAAATCACTGGTTAATCAGTTGGAGATTATTATTAGCAGTCTACATGGCCTGCTGCCAGGTAGTCTGGCATATTCACTGACTGCTAAATTTGCAACAGAGAAAACACTAATTTTATCAAAATGACAGCAAGCAGTTCAGTAAATGACTCATTGCTAGAATCAGGGTCACTTAAAAAAAACAACAGAGGTGCTGTTTTTCTCAATTTCTAAAATGTTGCTACTGACAAATACAACTTGTCCTGAAAATAATTCTGTCCCTCATAGAAATTTACAAAAAGACCCCAAAAAATTAAAATACCAAAAAACAAAAAAAAAAAATTGCTATGTCCAATATGGGCACATGCAATTCTTTTTTTTTGTAATTGTCACTGTCAGAAAGTAGACATATAGAAATATATAATACATTTCATCACACATTAGCACTGTGTATAAACATATATTAGATATATATCGGGGTTATATGAAGAAAAAAAATTAGTCAAAAATTTCTATATATTTGTGTTTTTAAATAAAAAAATTGAAATCATAGTGACCTTCTTGTGCCAAATATATATAGAACAATATATTACAAAAAAACAATGTCATAATTACTTGGATACACCTAACTTTCACAGTATTATTAAATATAGTCACACATACCAGATTTTCTAATGTGGGACAAACAAGCCCAGTCCCAGGGGTAAAAAAATATAAAAAAAAAAAGAACCAATATTTTGATTGTCCCAATAACTACCGTAAATCAAGGGTGTTCAAAAATCACTGCCAAGATGTGTTTTACATATAGAAAGCTTAGGTACAGATTCCTATTTTTTTGTTTACCTGCATTGGATAGAAAGAATATTTACAGCTAAGAATTTATGGGTTTTACCATCTGTGATAAATAACTATAATTCAAAACATTTGCAATGAATTGTATAGAGTACTGAGGCACCAGAGTCTACAATTTCCAATTACAGCACCAAAATGATCTTATACCGTGATGTCATTTCCATCATCGTGTTGTTTCTGCAATGCAAAACAAAAAACATGGCACTAGTTATTAGTTTATGATATAGGAAATAAATGTAATGCCATGCCATAATGAAGATGGTTGCCAGAAAAAAATAGTGTGCACTTTTATATTTAACTAAAGATATCATCTTAGTTTTAACACTTAACATGGGGCACTCCGGGGTAATAAAAATGTTTGTACTATCCTTGCCCTCCTACATGATGAAGCTGAGCTGTCCACTACAGTTCTAGGATCTACAGATCACTTATAACTCAATTAAATGATATTTGCTACTTAGCACTCACCCCTCCCTTCATGGACAGAGAAATTCAGTCATGCATAGTACTAAAGTTTCAGGGGACAGGAAGCTACTAAGTTGATATGGAGGAGGAGAGACCATGCTAGTGCTGAATCAATCAATGCAGTGCTTTGACTCTGCTCCTAGCCTGATACATAACAGTACACATTATCAGCGCCGGACTGGGGTGTCTGGGGCCCACCCACCCGGGCCCACCCATTCTTCAGCTATATACAAATACCTGTTATGCGTTATACCTATTATAGTGTAGCGTGGACAGCGTGGACTGTAAAACACAGGTGGCTCCTGCACATTGCTGTGCGCTCACCATTACTGTGATGTATCATAACTGTAGTTTTTATTAATTTGGATTTTTGGTGAAAACAAGTTATCAGCGATGCACAGGCAGGGGCTGGCTGGCAGATCTTGCCCTGGGGGGGTAGTTGACTTTTTCTAGCTGGTGGCCAACTGAAGAGTGGAGGGATGGGTGCTACCACTACAGAGGCCAACTGAAGAGCATGTGGGTGCTGGCGCTGCTTCACTAGCCTGCCAGGTGCCTGCTGCCACCGCGCCAATCCCAGGTCACAGTTAGCCTCCACGCGCCTGCTGCGGCCCGGGTTACGCGCGGCCGCTATCACTGAGGGGGCGGATCTAAACTAGGACTAAATCACCGGCCTGGGGGGCAAATGCCTCCCTGCAACCTGGGCCAGTCCGCCCCTGTGCACAGGTTAGGAAGGTGATCACTTATTTATTGGTGGTATCCGCACCATCAGAAGAATGTGGCACTGAGTATTTGGTGACTTTTGTACCTCAGTATTTGTAAGGCCGACTTCACACCACGTTGTGATCAGGTCCGGGCTGTCCGATGTGAATCAGACAGCCCGGACCCGATTTTGACATAATGCAGCCCTGTGGTTGGACAGGGCCGGATGGCAGCTATTTGCCATCCGGTTTTGTGTCTGTCCGCAGCATCAGGCTGCAACGATTTTTGCCCCGGACACAAAAACGGAGCTTGCATCAATTTTTGTGTCCGGGGCGAAAAATGTAAGCAAACCAATCTACTGATTCCCCAGTTTCAGCACGATCCGGCACCCCGTAACATGAGAGTCTATTGGGCGCTGGATCGTGTCGGACCGACAGAGTCTGTCGGTTCCGTAACACTGACTGTGCAGTTCAGCGTGAGCGCCTCTGAGCTTCAGCACCAGGAGCTGCCCCTGTGAAGATGTTCAGCCCCAGGAGCTGTCCTGTGAAGAGGTTCACCCCAGGAGCTGTCCCCTATGAAGAGTTCAGCCCAGGAGCTGTCCCCTGTAAAGAGTGTTTCAGACCATTTCAGTAGGGACAGCGTCCTGAAGCTGCGCTCTGCAGAATCTGGCTACAAACAGACGGAGGCATATTAACCCTCCACTTCATTTGTCTGGACCTGTCAGCTGTGTCCGGTGCCTCTGCAAAACACTGGACACAGCTGACAGGGGAAAAAACGTGGTGTGAAGCCGCCTAAGACAAACCAGGTAAAGCAAGCAGAGGTATCCTGGATTTGTCTTATAAAACTGAAGTCGCAAATGCTCAACTTCTTTCTCTGCAAACCTCTAATCTCTGCTGCTGTGTCACAGGACAGGAGGGGTTAAACATCTAAGTATTAATACTATTGAAAATAAAATAGTTTCCACTTATTGATATCAGATCAAACAATGACCGACCAAAATCCACTCTACCAAGACCAATATTACCAGATAGAATCAGAAATACAACCACACATGACCAGATCACAACTACCACAACATAGCACCCAAATAATGCCACATACCAGACAATACCGCCACCCCCATGCCGAAAGCACATAATACCACCACATAGCGATCAAATACTACCACATACAAGGTATGAAAACTGCCACACCATGAGACTCATATTACACCACATAGTGACCAATAATACCATATACAGGGACAAATACGTCATGTCATGACCAACGCACATAATGCCACGGTCCACCACATATAATGCTAAATTAACAGAAATGTAAAAAAGCTCTGTATATTGGTCAGTGTACAGGTAAACAGTCATCACCAGTGACATTATACACAGGAGTTCAGTATATAGTGTCAAAGTAAGGTAATGCAATGATCACCATTGACATTATACGCATGAACTCTGTATATAGTGTCATGGTGTGTGTATAGGTAAACATGTAGCATCTCCTCTCTATCATCCTGGTTCTTCTTCCAGCACCAGCACCACAGGGGGCCGCAGCACCAGGCACCCAGGGGGCCGGCAGCACCAGGCACCCAGGGGGCCTGGCAGCACCAGGCACCCAGGGGCCCGGCAGCACAGGCACCCAGGGGCCCGGCAGCACCAGGCACCAGGTCGCACCACCAGGTGGGCCCAGCACCACCAGGGGGCCCTTGTGAGTCCCTGATGGTGCCCCACACTCAGGGCCCCTGAGAGCTTGCCCCCACACTCATTGGCCCCTGAGCGCCCCCACATGTCATACACGCTATCTCGGTGCCCACTTACCGCTGCCGTCCCTTAGTGCTGCTCCCCCGCTCCCATTACCGGCAGGCAGTCGCGCTAATCGCAGCCTGTCATGTAGTGTGAAGACAGCTGGCGATACAGGAAATAGAGCGGCGCCGGCTACAGCGTAACACATAACAGGCAGAGGCGGAGATCAGGGCCAAATGCCGCTGGTAATGGATAGAGCGGGGAGGCATAATAAGGGGCCCCGAGGATACGTGTGGGGGCAGCGGTCAGGGGCCCCAGTATGACATGTGGGCAGCGGTCATGGGCCCCCTAGTATGATATGTGGGGCGCTCAGGGGACAAATGGCCCCCCATTACAGCACCCAGGGGGGGTATGGGGGCGGGATTAGTGGGCAATGGCCCAAAAGTGTCGGGGGTCCCGGGGGATCTCCCGCCGGCCAGTCAGCCCTGCACATTATGCACCATCATATCATTGTACAGCAAAAGATCACAGTGTGTATTTATATCTGCTGGTGACATGATTGCTATATTAAGAGAGAACAACCCGGTTCCCTGATATCAGGGACAAGATTGTGGTGTGACCATGGGTCAACAGCCACACCCCCTTCCCATACAGTAGTATGGGGGGGCAGGATTGTAAGATTATCCTGGAGCCCCAAGTCCACGCCCCCGACACACATCCTGCTCTCACCACAACATGAGCTGAACTTCCCTGTCCCGAAGGAGGGGTGAGAGCTGGGGAGCAGATATGATTTATTTGTTTTCTAATCGACCTTAGATTGTAGTACCCACTCTGCTTGATCATGTAAGAACTGATAGTTCTTCGGGACATTGTAAAAATATAAAGTAGTCTGGATATCCCTTTTAAGTCCCTTACATAACTGTTTAATTAGTTCAGTTAAAATTCCTTTGTACTGTATATAGCCCATTCACTATCTCTCTGGACATAACTCTTAAGAATCCACCAAACCCAAAAGCTCTACACAGATTGTCTGATGATCATTCATGCAACTTTATTTCTATCCCCTATTTCCTCAAGATGCCTGGACCATTAGTGTAATAAGCCCCTGCACTTTGTGTAACCCCTATCCCGTTGTAGATTGTAAGCTCTTTTGAGCAGGGTCACCTTTATTTTTGTTTTATTTATTGTATTGTATTTTTTACATTGATTCTATGCGTATTGTATCCAATTATTGTGCTGTATTCTTTCTCTACTGGAATTCCTGTATTGTATATTTTTCATTTATGAACCACTGTATTGCAAAGCGCTGCGGATTATGTTTGCGCTATATAAATAAAGATTTATTATTATTCAGTTTGCATTTCGGTGTGACGACTAAGACATAAATTTATGACTGTCAGCAAGCATTTATAATCAACATAACTATTAATTACTATTTTCTACTTCAAATGGTTAAAAAAAACATTATCAAGGGCGTTACTAGCAGGGACATGGAAACCTTACAAACAATGTTATCTGAGGTGTGTAATTTGTGGTTAAAACGACCCTCCATATGCCTGCTGTAGTGCTTGCCACAATCATATAAAGTTTAAGATAGCATACAATAAAGAGATTATCCGGAACTTTGATTTTATTTCTATGGGGCTAATGGTGGTTTACACAACACCAATTTATCTGTTCAAATCGAACCAATCTCTGTGTTGCCTATGAAATCATGGATACATGCTCCATATTAGCGTTACCATGGCAATGTATCCATGATTTCACTGCACAAATGGTTAGATATTACAGATATTGGTGTGTGTAAACCCACCATAAGCTGTTACAGATATTGACTGTTGTGCCCAGTCAACATGGATCACTGATTGCATTGTCGAAGCAAGTTCCTGATCCTGATGTATTGTCACAGATAATAGTGCAGTGTCTTCCTCTTCAGCTCTGTGCGATCTCACTGCCCACGTCAAGTCTGACAGCAAGTTCCCAGTAGTAGACATTCTTGCACTAACCTTAATTGTATTATCATTGGTCTAATATCCTGCACCAATTTTCGTATGTTATAAAAATGAAGAGGCAATAGACCCTGCGTGATATGACAAGGCCTGTCACCTGAAGCCAAAAACTTGCAAAGAATCCAACTTTAATCTATCAGTAATCCATTATTCTCTAGTGCTGTTATACTCCAGAATTGTAAACTCTCTGGAATGTTCAGAAACACAAGGTGTTCAGTGCTCATAGACATGATGTCATGTGTCAGAGTTGGAACAATTGAGTCTATGCTTTGTGGTCGGCTTGTCTGTCCATTTAGCCACAGCAGACACACCTTTTTTCTGAGCATTTATTACTTATTTCTGTTTTCCATATTTTTATCTACACGTAAGATGTATTTTTGTCTGTTCTACCGCATCTGGAGAAGAGGGTCAATGAGTCGGAATTATTCTATCGGTCTGTGGAGATCCTCATGCTTGGGCTTTTATTTTGCCTGAGGATTCTCCAGTTTGTGCTTCAGTTGATGTTATTTTCTTTGCCCTGGGGCTCATTTATGATGACCTTGATAAAGTTTCTGAATCAATGATCCACAGGTTGGTTCACAGAAATTATATAGTGGAGTACTACTGATCTCAATTCAGATACTGGGCAGTGGAAACCTCCCTGAATGACCCAGCTCTCAGCAGTCAATTTTGCCCGGGTCTTTCTAGCCAGATACAATGGTTTATAGTCCCTCCCTATTGTCTCAGGGATAATGACACCTTTAATGGTACCTTCACACGCCGCAATTTCGGCTGGCGATATGAGGCGATCCAACGTGTGTGTGCACGTTTTACATGCTGACCTCAGATCGCCGATGGCAGCATCACACACCACAATTGCGCCTGGAACCTAAAACGATGTGTCGCTCCGGAAATCGCCTCACCTACAGTGGAACCAATCTTGTCTCATTCCATCGCCGTTTCACACGCCGCAATTCCAAAGGCAAAGTGGGCGTACATGTTCAGTGTGGCAAGGAGATAGATGTGCCGCAGTGGTTTACACCGCACCCCATGCACGCTCATTGGACAACGCAACAGTGTTACAATTGGTAAGCCTGCTCTGGAAGGCTGGATAATACATGACACGATTGTCTGTCGGAGTTTGGCACCAATACACACTCAAATATGGCGTGGTGTCAACTGACAGCCAATGGGAACACCGTAGCCACCACCAATCATCTCAGACGGGGAGCGGACTACAGCACGCTGTGGCACGCCTACGGGAAATCATAGGTGACGCTGATTCCATCACTATCGCCCTATCACTAGCCACAACCCGGAAATATCGCCTTCATGATTGAGGCTGATTTCAGAGCAGTGCTCAGGAATCAGGCGACGGGCGAGAGGCGATTTATCGCCGCGAAATTCACCAATCACATGCCGCAACTGTGAGGCAATTTCACAGCGATTGCTTCGGGGCGACATATCGCCTTTAGGATTCCCAGGCGATATTGCGGCGTGTGAAGGTACCATAAGGGTACGGACACACATCCATGAAACTCAGATGACTGTAGTGCGAGTAAAAATCACATTGCAGTTGGACCAATGTTAACCAATGTCCGAGAGCACATTTCCGAGTGTAGGACTCTTTTTCATTGTCCGACACTCGGATGACGAGTCAGTCGCAACATGCTGCGATTTCATGCGAGTGTCGGACGAGACTCACCAATGAAAGTCTATGGGTCCCACAAAAATCATGGACTGCACACACAGACAGCACAGGGACAGCGTAGGGAAAGTGATTTTAACATCGATTTTCTCGCAGAAATAAGAATAGACAGGATAGATAGGATAGAATAGCTAGATAGGGTTCACTTGTCTCCCGCTGCTACATCAAGGGCCTTCCATTAAGCTGATTATATATTCACTACACTCTCAGACAAACAGCCAATCAGAGAAGCTCACACTGTTTGAGAGCTTCTGTGATTGGCTGTTGTAGTCCGAGTGCTTTTCCTCAATCTGGACAGTGATTCTGCTTAGTTGCCGTGCACATTAGTGTAGGACAACCAACCTGGCGTTATAGGGTGTTTAATTAATAAATATTTTTAAAAAATGCGTGGGGTTTCGCAGCAATTTTAAGTCTAGCCCGATGAAGGCAGACAGCTGTGAGCTGCCTCCCTCAGCTGCCTAATTTTCCCTTGGCTGGCAAAAAAAAAAAAATGTGTGGGCTCCGCCCTATTTTTCAATGCCAGCCAAGGTAAAACTAGGCAGCTGAGGACTGGTTTTCCAGCGGGGCAAGGACCCATTGTTATAGGGCCCCCCACGCTAAAGAACAACAGCTGCCCCTGAAAATGGCGCACTAATAAGCGTTACCAGGCTTTTCCAGCGGCCCTGGTGGGGGTGGCACACTGGGTAATAAAGGGGTTAAAACCAGCTTTGTTATACAAGCTGGTATTAAGCCCGAGATTCTTAATGTCAGGCCACGTTTGACCCGGCCATTAAGAATCTCCAATAAAGGGTTGAAAAAACACCACACAGAGAAAAAAGTATTTATTAGAAATAAAGACACAGACAACCTTAGGGACTCCATCTTTATTACTCCCCTTTACAGCTCCCCAGGTCTTCTTTCTTCTCTCTTCTCCAAATGTTTATCTCTGTTACATCACAAAGCAGGAGGAGGAAGAACGCTTCCTCCCCCTGCTCTGTGATGACTGAATGAGCAGCGTCAGCGCCGGCTAAGCAATCACGTAATCGCTGACACCGTTGCCATAGTAACCTAATAAGCGGTTATTATGGCAACAATGGCCAGCGACAAAACAGTGGTTCTTGAATGAGCGGTCCATACAGGAGCCGCAGGAGTGAAGGCCCTGCTGACTGGCGCTACTTACTGATAACATCAGCGCTGGCAAGCAGGGAGTTAACTCTGCTCTCACCGCTGCTCCTCCATTCGCCGCTCTTACTGGAGCAGCGGTGAGAGCAGAGTTAACTCCCTGCTTGCTGGCGCTGCTATTGGTAAGCAGCGCCGGTCAGCAGGGCCTTCACTCCTGCTGCTCCTGTATTAGCCGCTCATTCAGCAGCCGCTATTCTGTTGCCGAACATTGTTGCCATAGTAATCACTTATTAGGTTATGGCAACGGTGTCAGCGAGGACGTCATCACTTAGCCACTGACTCTGCTCATTCAGTCACCACAGAGCAGGGGGAGGAAGCGTTCTTCCTACTCCTGCTTTGTGACGTAGCAGAGATAAACATTTGGAGAATAAAGAAGAGAGAAGAAAGAAGACAGAATAAAGAAGAGAGAAGAAAGAAGATCTGGAGGGCTGTAAAAGGAGTAAAAAAAATTGAGTCCCTAAGGTTGTCTGTGTCTTTATTTCCAATAAATATTTTTCCTCTGTGTGGTGTTTTTTAACTCTTTATTGGAGATTCTTAATGGCCAAGGACTTTGCTTGACAATAAGAATCTCGGCTTAATACCAGCTTGTATAACAAAGCTGGTATTAACCCCTTTATTACTCAGCGTGCCACCCCCACCAGGGCTGCTGGAAGAGCCTAGTAAGGCACCTGGAAATGGTGTTTATTTCAGGGGCAGCTGTGGGCTGTTGTACTTTAGCATGGTGGGGCCCTATAACAATGGGCCCTCGCCCTGCTGGAAATACTAGCCGTCAGCTGCCTAGTTTTACCTTGGCTGGGATTGAAAAATAGGGCAGAGCCCACGCATTTTTTTTTGCCAGCCAAGGGAAAATTAGGCAGCTGAGGGTGGCAGCTCACAGCTGTCTGCCTTCATCGGGCTAGACTTAAAATTGCTGCGAAACCCCACGCATTTTTTTTTAATATTTATTAATTAAACACCCTATAACGCCAGGTTGGTTGCACTAATGTGTATGGCAACCAAGCAGAATCACTGTCCAGATTGAGGAAAAGCACTCTGACTACAACAGCCAATCACAGAAGCTCTCAAACAGTGTAAGCTTCTCTGATTGGCTGTTTGTCTGACAGTGCAGTGAATATGTAATTTGCCTAATAGGCGGTCTCAAAAGTAGTAGCGGGAGACAGGTGAACCCAATCTAGCTATTCTACCATCTATCTAGCTGTCTATTCTATTCTAGCTATCTATTCTGTCAACTTTTTTCTCACTTTACACAGCATGAGAAATGCCATTTTAACATCACATTACATACGGACAACACACTGACGGCATTTGGATGTGATCCAAGAAAATGTCAGACAGTTGGATGCAAAACAGAGCAAAAGTCGGACACTCATCCAACTCTCGGATACGTGAAACGTACCGTTTTTACACTCGCATGTGTGTCTGTACCCAAAGTGTGTTTTAGTGACTTCTTCCTCTAGTACTATTGAGGCTGGACACTATGCATACTAGGGCCTGAAGAAAGTCCAAGGGGGATTGAGATTGGATCACCTACTCGTCTGCATGTACTGTGATTTAACAAGTTATGTAATAATCCAGTGTTCCAGATACAAAAATGAATTTCTTAAAGGTAAAAAAAAAAATAAGGAAATAATGTAAGAACACAGGTTCTAAAAGTTTGAAGTTTTCCCTCATGCATACCACTGCCTTTTTTTGTCAAGTGTCTTTAGTTTCCAAATGTTGAGTTATAATTACCTCTGCATTTGTCGATAACACACAGAATCTTTTTCAGTCATGGTGTTTCCTTCCTTAGGCTAAGTGCCCACCATGTGTTTTTGGTGTGTTTTTTTTGTGTTGCGCTTTTGCACCAAAAACGCAGTACACACAGGTTTAACATGAAAGTCTATGTGATTTCTGAAAAGCTGGGTCCACATGTGCGTTTTTGGGTGCTGCATTCTTTTAGCAAAAATCGCCTGCGGTTATTTTATGTCCCTGCAATTAACTTGCCCGTTTTTGGGCTGCATTTCCCTATAAACTCCATTCTAACCCACAGAAAAAAGCACTACAAACAGATGGGTATTCCCACAGTGTGTTTGTAGTGGTGCATATTTGTTTTGGAAAACGGAGGAAAAACCCAATACTCATCATCCCCAGCGATTCTTCCTCTGTGCACCGGCAGTAGGACCTGTGGGTATCGTCCTATCCGAGCCAGAGCACCATGTGACAGGCTGATTCACATGGTGCAAAGGTCCTGTGGCAGGTAAAGACATCTCAAGCTGCTTCATGGAGGAAGAATCACCGGAAGACGGGGAGAAATTGTCTGTGTGTCTCCTTAACTGTGCTGCATTTTTGTGCTGCATTTGTATGTACACAAAAGCAGCACAAACGCAAAACTTTTGTGCTGCTTTTGTTTATATACAGCTGCGTTTATATAGTTGACAAATGCAGCACAAAAAAGAAACACACTGGCCACTTAGCCTTAACATGTAAAATTGTGTTGGGTATACCCTGTTTGGTTAAACACAATCCTATTATCAATTGGGAAACTCGTGAGTTTAAGTCTTGAAGATATTTTTGTTTTACCAGTATCAAAATCCCTGGCATCTTTGACATCTCTTCTTCCAGATTTTAGTCAGGATTTTGAGGATTTTTTTCCTGTGTGAAAGTGAAATTCCTTCCCTGCATAGATTTTAGGATTGTACTAGTTAATATAAATAAGGGACCAAAGTACCTAAATCTCGTCTGGTAAACCTCTCTTTTAATGAAAGAGATACCTTGAAATAGAAAATTCAAGAGAGTATCTCCAAAACCCGCATAAAGTCTTCCACCTCACCAGTAACGTGAGGTTTGTTTTTGTTTAGAAAAAATAAAGGGATGCATACATGTTTGGATTTTAGAAAAATTAATAAGATTACTGTACGAAATCCTTACCCACTACCTCTTATTACTGATTTAATCAAATACAGGGGGCCAGGTGTGTTTCTAAACTGAATCTGAGTGGGACACGTCACCTTACACGTATTCATCAAAATGATGAGTGGAAGACTGTCTTCAGTACACCCGAGGGTCATTTTGAATATTTGGTGATGCCATTCAGTTTGACAAATGCTTGAGTGGAGTTTCAGAATTTCATAAATTACATTTTGTTTCTTCTTTAGTGGGTGGATTTGTAGTAATTTACTTGGATTACATCTTTATTCACTCAGGCACTTGTAAGGACCATCAGGAACATGTTTTACAAGTACTTCAAGTTCTTTGTATCAATCATTTATTTGCCAAGCTAGAGAAGCATATATTTGAGGTGCAGCAGGTACAGTTTTTGGATAATTTGGTTTCTGATAAAGGTTTTCAGATGAATCCTGTTAAGGTACAGGCTGTCCTTGATTGGATAGAATCTATAAATTTTAAAGAATTGCAGAGGTTATTAGGTTTTGCAAATTATTATCCTAAGTTCAGTAATAACTTCTCAGTTATAGTCAAACCTCTTATTGATGTTACCAAGAAGGATACTGATTTCTCCTCTTGGTCAATTGAGGCTGTTGATGCCTTTGTGGCCCTCAAGACAGGTTTTTCTAAGGCCTCAATCAACTCTATGTGGATCTGCCTTTTGTGGTTGAGGTAGACTCCTCTTTTGTGGTAATAAGTGATGTTCTCTTTCAGAAGAAGGATGGTTACCTTCATCCTTGTGCTTTGTTTCCTCAAAAATTCTCACAAGCAAAGTCCAACTATGATATTGTTGATCGAGAACTCATGGCTGTTAAGAGTGCTTTCGAGGAATGGAGGCATTGTTTGGAGGGAGCTAGGCATAGAGTAACAGTTTTTACTGATCATAAAAATTCACTGTATGTTGACTCCGGTAAATGCTTGAATACCAGACAGGCCCAGTGGGCTCTATTTTTCCACTGTTTTATTTCTCTGTGACATATCTCCCTGGTACTAAAAATATTAAAGCTGAAGCTTGATCACGTAGTTTTGCTCTGCAGATGAGAGATGAAAATGCAGTCAAAATTATTAATGAAGAGGTGGTGGTGGGTGCTTTGGGTACTAATCTCAGTACTGACCTTTTTATCAAAGTGCATGACCCTGTTTTGGATGGACTTACTGGTTCATTACAATCTTGAGAACCATATCCAAATCCTTCTTGTGGCAAATTGCTCAAAAAGATGTTGATAAGGCGGCCGTCACACGCTACAATATCTTGAACTATATCGTTTAAGCGATCTGCTTTTTGATCGCTTAAGCGATATCGTTTGTGCATCGTTACGTGCGATCAAGCGATTTTACAATGTAAAATCGCTTGATCGTGACATCGCAGATATGAGAGCAGGACCTCATATCTAGCGATGAACGATTTAACAATCTGCTTCATCGTGGTGTGTGACACCACGATGAACGATCTCCCAGCGGCAGAGCCTATGCTGGGAGATGGTATCTATGGTAAACGTCGGGTTACTAAGCGCCGCGCGGCGCCTAGTAACCCGATGTGTACCATAGTTACCAGCGATCTCGCTGCTCAACATCGCTGGTGAGTCTGTCTGTGTGACATCTCACCAGCGATGTGAGCGATATCGTTAGCGATCGCGCGTGCACGTGATCGCTAACGATATCGCTCACGGTATCTGTGTGTGTGACGGCCGCCTAAGCATGATCATAGGTGTAGCGTTTGTGCCAGGTCCCAAGCCTTTTGTCAGTCAGGATTTCTTTTGCCTGATTTCAATCTTGGACTCATTTGTCCATGGATTTAATTACAGATTTACCCAATTCTAGTGGTAATACTGTAGAATGGCAGATATACCATTTCTCTGGGTGTTCGTTATCGCTGATCCTTGCTTTAGTCTTTTAGGTTAACACGTGTTTTCATTGAACCATGTGTCTGTTCAGCAACCTTTTGGGTGTGGCTATTCATTTTTATTTATTTATATAGCGCCATTAGATTTCATGGCACTTTACATATGGAGAGGGCAGACAAGGACAAGTACAAAATCTGTGTACAATAAAGTCATACAGGTAAAGGAGGAGGGAGGAACATGTCCGCAAGGGCTCACAGTCTAAGAGGGTCTGGTGGGGATACATTGGGAGGGGGTAGTGCCAGTCGTGAGTCGGTGTGGCGGACCGGGTCTCATTGGAGGTTGTAGGCTTGACGGAAAAGGTGGGTCTTTAGGTTTCTTTTGAAGGTTCCCAGGGTAGGTGTCTGATGAGTTGGGGCAGAGAGTTCCAGAGTAAAGCAGATGCATGGGAGAAATCCTGCATGCGGTTATAAGATGAGAGGGGAGTAGAGGAGGTGGTCTTGGGAGGATCGCAGGTTGCGTGAGGGTAGGTATTGGGAGACCATGTCAGAGATGTATGGAGGGGACAAATTGTGGATGGCTTTGTATGTCAAGGTTAGTGTTTTAAACCGGGATCTCGGAGAAGTGTGGAGCCAGTGAAAAGCTTAGCAGAGCGCGGAGACAGGGGAGTAGCAGGAAGAGAGGTGGATAAGTTGGGCAGCGGAGTTTAGGATAGATTGGAGAGGTGCAAGGGAGGTAGAGGGGAGGCCAGTAAGCAGGAGGTTGCAGTAGTCAAGGTGGGAGATGATGGGAGCATGAACAAATGTTTTCGCAGTGCCGTGGTCAAGTTAAGCGCGAATCCTGGAAATGTTTTGAGCTGGAGTCGGCAGGAGGTGACAAGGGCCTGGATGTGGGGCTTGAAGGAGAGGAAAGAGTCAAGGATTACCCTGAGGCACTTGGCGTGGGGGACTGGAGAGAGTGAGAAGTCATTGACAAGGATGGATAGGTCGGGTAGTGGAGGAGACTGGCTTGGGGGGAAGACGATGAACTCAGTTTTGTCCATGTTCAGCTTAAGGAAGCGAGCTGAGAAGAAGGATAAGATGTAGGACAGGCATTGTAGAATTTTAGACAGAGAGGTGGGTGTCGTCGGCGTAGAGGGGGTACTGAAGGTCATGGGACTCAACGAGTTGCCCTAGGCCGAGAGTGTAGATGGAGAAGAGTAGTGGTTCCAGAACTGAGCCTTGGGGGACACCGATGGATAGGGGGTAAGGCGAAGAGGAGGTGTGGGAGTGGGTGATGCTGAAAGTCCGGTCCGTTAGGTAAGAGGAGATCCAGGAGAGGGCTAGGTCGGTGATGCCAAGACATTCCAGGATCTGAAGTAGAAGGGAAAGGTCAACAGTGTTGAAGGCGGCAGATAGGTCGAGGAGGAGGACAGAGTAGTGTCGCTTGCTCTTGGCGGTAGGTAGGTTGTTGGTGACTTTGGTTAGGGCAGTTTCAGTGAAGTGGTGGGGCCTGAACAGGGAGCAGGAGGAGAGGTGGGAGGACAGTTCCATATGGACGTGCTGTTCAAGTAGTTTTGAGGCGAAGGGAAAGAGAGATATGGGGCAATAGTGAGAAACAGATGTTGGGTCGTGAGTTTTTTGAGGATGGGTGTGATCAAGGCATGTTTGAAGGCTGAGGGGAAGACGCCAGTAGTAAGTGATAGTTGAAGAGATGAGTTAGGGTTGGGATGAAGACAGAGGGGAGGTTGGGAATGAGGTGGGATGGGAGCGTGTCATGGGCTCTGGTGGTGAGGTGTGATTTTGACAGAAGGGAGGAGAGCTGATCTTCAGTTATGGGACGAAGAAGCTGATGGAAGGAGAGGGTAGTGTAGGTGAGAGGGGAAGCTGTGGAGACAGTGGGTCAAAGCTGTCTTATGTTATCGATCTTCTGCTTGAAAAGAAGGCGGCAAAGTCTTCAGCAGAGATAAGAGGAGAGGAAGGAGAAGGGGCGGACGGAGTAAGGAATTGAAAGTTTTAAAAAGCTATTTAGGGTTGTGGGACAGGGAGATTATTTGGGATGAGAAGAAGGCTTGTTTGGCGGCAGCGAGTGCTAACGAAGTCATTGAGGAACTTTTTGAACAATGCGAAGTGCTCAGTGGAGTGAGATTTCTTCCATCTCCTCTCGGCAACCCTGGAAGTCCGTCTCAGGTCTTTAATGAGGGTGGTGTGCCAAGGTTGCCTGTTTGTACGACAGGCGTTGTATGTGAGAGGGGCGGCTGAGTCAAGGGCCGTAATTATTGTGGTGTTGTATAGGGTTGTGGCAGCGTCTATGTCGTGAATGGACACTGTGGCCGAGAGGGAGGAGGGATTCTGAGAATGAGTGTAGATTAACGCGTTTTAGGTTTCTGCAAGGGTGATGGAGTTTGCGGAGTGGGGGAAGTGTAGTAGGAAGGGGGGAAGGGAGAAGAAAATCAATAGATAGTGGTCAGACAGGGGGAGGGGTGAGTTTGTGAGGTTAGTGAGGGAGCAGAGGCAGGTGAAGATGAGGTCCAGTGCATGGCCAACTTTGTGGGTGGCAGAGGAGGACCATTGGGAGAATCCAAAGGAAGTAGTCAGTGAAAGAAGTTTAGCGGCGGTTGGGTGGGAAGTGTTAATGGGGATATTGAAATCTTCCATAATGATAGTGGTGATGTCTGCTGAAAGGAAGTAAGTAGCCAGGTAGTGAAATGGTCAAGGAATAAAGTGATGGATCCTGGGGGGCAGTAAATGACGACCAGCTGAAGGTTACAATGAGAGAAGATGTGAACGGAATGGGCTTCGAAAAAAGGGAGAGTAGCGAAGGGAGGCAATTGAATAGGGATGATGGAGCAGGTGTTGGAAGGTGCCAACACCTCCGCCATGTGTGTCAGAGGGGTGTGGGTGTGTGGAAAAGACTGAATCCGCCATAGGAGAGTGCAGCAGGGGAGGCCATGTCAGAGTGGGTGAGCCAGGTCTCGGCGATGCCAAGGAATGAGAGTTTGTTAGAGATAAAGAGATCGTGGTCTGTTTGTTGCAGACTGAGTGGGCATTTCAGAGAGCGCCAGGTAGAGAGACTGGGGGAGCAGTGGCTGGAGGAATGGGTCTAAGGTTGTTGAGGTCACGAAGGTTGGTGATGGGTCGTGGGAACGGGGTGGAGGTGACTGTGGGGATGTAGTGGTGGTGGAAGGGGGGGCCAGGATTAGGGAAAATGTCACCAGCAAGTAGGAGGAGCAGGGAGAGGATTAGGCGGTGGGAGGAGGAGAGCTTATGCGGTGGGCATGTCTGTTTGGAGACAGAGGATTGAAAGTGGAGGAACAGTTCGGAGGAGTTTGGAATCTATAAATACTTTACCCCTGCTGCTATTTCCTGCTGGTGATATTCTCATTTGGATGTCCAGCTATACCACTGTTGTTTATGCCAGACAGTGAAATACCAGCTAGGGTTTTATTTCTCCACTCCTTATGCTTTTCACCCTGTACCTATCTTCGGTCTCTAGTTAGGACATAGACACCATACTCTCTTGCAATATGTACTTATTCATTCAGTAGGTATTTTGGAATTTGTTTTTACTCAATCTGGGAACCCTTTCTATCTCAGAATTCCTTCCTTTCTGTAATTAAACTGCACTTTGCTTTGCTCTCCAGTTCCTTAGGAGGAACGTGAAGCACTTACTGGTCATTCAGGCATCATATGTCCAAGTGACCATTGTTTGATAAGCTAATTGGACCTTTTCAGTTTGAAGATTAACTAAAAATCAACTTCCAAATCTACTGCCAATTTTTAAAAGATACTTTTGCTTCTGGTTCCGGTGCCGATGTAGCTGCAGCGTGAGATTGCAGCTTCATGCACCTGTGACCGAAAATCAGCATTTAAAGCTGACACGACAGTATATTGCTGGTGAGGGGGTGGCGGTTCATCTCTTACCGTTACCTGGAGTGGTGGCTGAGGAGCATGGACCGTGACAGAGAGGATGGTCCGGGAGAGGAAGATGCCAGTGCCTCAGGCAAGATAGTGGTGGGCAGCAGGAAGAGGAAGAAACTGATCTATGAGCAGCAGTGGTATGGGGAGGAAGGTGGCAGGGACTCCCCTCAGCGTGATGGAAGATCAGGTGATGAGGGGAGAGACGTCCTGGTTGCTTACTTAGCATTAGCTAAAGAAATGAAGGCCCACTTAGATGAGGAATTAAAATCTACCCTAAAGCCCCCGTCACACCAGGCGACGGGGCTAGGGATGTCGGCGGCAACTGGCTTGTCCAGTGGGGGAAAACTATCACTGTCGTTGGGGCGGTGCCATCTGGTGAAGTTGATGAGTTTTCCGAGGCTGTTATACCCCCTCTAAACTCTTCCCTTACTTTTAAAACACACAGATGTAGCAAGGATGAACAAGGCGTTCTCTTGGTTCATATGGCTGGGTAAACGTCCACGGATTCAACTTAGAACTTTGATGTTCCCTAGGGATAGGGGTGGGCTGAGCCTTCCAGACATAATGGGTTACAACTTGGGATGCCTTGGACTGGATAAAGGGTACGAGCAGATATTCGGATCATACAATAGTGTCGGACCTGTACCTTCCTTGGCGGTTAGTTTCGCTCCTCCAATGATCCAGGACCAATTAAAAACACAGTTGTGGATAGATCTTCAGACCAGGACAGGAGTCTTCCGGAGACGGCAAGGGGAATGGAGAGACCAGACGACTTTACCTTACAAACCTTTGCTAAGACCACGGGGTTGAGAGACATTTGGAGACTTAGGAACCCATTGGAGAGGGAGTATTACGCACTTCTCTCACCCCCATGGGACCTGGTCAAGAATCGACTTATTCTTGGTGGGAGATGGGATCATTCACAAGACGAAACACGTTAGTGTCGAAAATTTGGTGATCTCAGACCATAGCCCGGTGAGTTTGGAACACCTGGACAGATACCTTAGAGGCACGGATTATCTGTGGCGGTTCCCCACCTTTCTACAGAAAGACTCAGACTTTAACAAACTTCTGGGAGAGTGGTGGTCAGTCTATGCCTCAGATAATGCGGCCCACAGAGAGGATGCAGTACTATACTGGGAGACAGCCAAGGCGGTACTAAGGGGGAAGATATTCGCTTACACCACCATGTATACAAAATACAGTGACGAAGTTAGAGCAGCATACATAGCGTTTAAAGAACAACCGACCCAGAATAATATGGCACAATGGACTCAAACTAAAAATAGCTTTGACAAATGGACCAAGATGAAAGATGACATATACAGAACAGAATGGGAATCCAAACTGTATCGCCATGGCGATAAGGCGGGGAGGCTATTAGCGAATCTGGCCCGCGGTCAGCGCCCTAGGGCGACCATAGCCACCCTGTCAGATACAGATGGGACGCTGACTTCAGACCCCAAAAAAATAACAGATATCCTTCGAAAATTTTATGCAAATTTATACAGGGCTCCGGGGGAGAAGGGGGGTGATGGACGAAAATGGTTGAGTGAGGCAAATATGCCTAAGATTTCAGATGGGGACCTGGAAATGTTGAATGCAAAATTCGAAATTAACGAGGTGTTAGAGACTATTAAAACCCTGAACCCCAATAAAGCACCAGGCCCAGATGGCTTCAGCGGAGGATTTTACAGGGCTCTTAAGGACCAGGTGGCCCCATGTCTAACGGGAGTCTTCAATGGAGTGAGAGAGGGTACCCAATTGCGGACCAAATGAACCTGGCCCACATAACACTACTGCCAAAGGGGGATAAGAATATGGAAAATCCGTCTAATTATAGACCGATATCTCTCATTAACACCAATTTGAAAATTGCCTCTAAAATCCTAGCGAATCGCCTGGCCAGGATCTTGCCAGATATCATAGGGGAACATCAATCAGGCTTTATCAAGGGCCGTTCAGCAACTAGCAATGTTAGAAAGGCGCTGTTGGCGGTGGATGTTGCTGGGAGAATGGAGAGGGGGAGGAGACTTAGTCTGGCCATGGTCACCCTAGATGCTGAAAAAGCTTTTGATAATGTCAGGTGGCCATGGCTGGATCTGGTTCTAGATAACATTGGTCTGATTGGACCGACGCGAACATTTTTGAGATGCCTCTACGCCAACCCCAGGGCGAGGATCAGCACTCCAGGCTTTCTGTCGGATGTCTTTTCATTGGGTAAGGGCACTCGACAGGGATGCCCGCTGTCCCCACTGCTCTTTAACCTGGCATTGGAACCGCTGGCAAGGAAGCTAGCCTCAGATATGCTTTTTGAGGGCATCAAGATGGGGCGTAAGATGTTGCGAGTAAGCTTATTTGCAGATGACATAGCGCTGTATTTCGGTAATGTACAGAGGGATTTGCCAGATGTCCTGGGGTGCTTGGAGGAGTTCGGAAGATTCTCAGGATTTAAGTTAAACAAGTCCAAATCTGAGATCTTGTTTTTACGGGAAGGAGACGGTGCCCGTTACACTGGAGGATCGGGCTCTCCCCGGATGCTCCATGGCATCCCAATAGCTAAAACACACGTGAGGTATTTAGGCATCAACATAGCTAGATCGGGAGGCACCACATATAAACTAAACTACAACCCTCTAATAATTAAAATTGAAAACAAACTAAAAAGATGGGAGGGTCTCCCATTGTCTCTACTTGGACGGTGCCACCTGGTCAAAATGATTCCTTTTGCTAGATTGTTGTATCCCCTCCAAACCCTTCCTCTACTACTGAGACACCTTGATATCCGGAGACTTAACACTCTATTCACCAGATTCATCTGGAGGGGAAGGAAACCGAGGATTCGATTGAGCACACTTATGCTACCCATAGGGGAAGGGGGCCTCAATTTCCCCAATATCCGCGGTTATAAACTAACGTGCTTGACCAGACATATTCTTGATTGGATGAGGGGGACCAGTAGATATTCTGACTTCCCTTTAGAGAGTGAACTGTGCCGCCCCTGGAGTTTGGTGTCGTCACTCCATGCCCCTGGCCCGTCCCTACCGCCCCTTCTGAAGACGACCTTAGTTTTCAGGGATACCATAGCCTCGTGGAAGGCAGTCCGCAAAAAATTTAACCTATCGTGGAGGATCTCCAAACATGTAGAACTGTGGAAACACCCGGCCTTCCCCCAGGGAAGGGAGAATAAATTGTTCAGGGTGTGGGAGGAAAGGGGAGTGGAGAGAATCAAAGACTTGTTTCATACTACTGAACCAAGGTGGGCAACATGGGAGGAATTACAGTCCAGATTTGGGTTACCAGGGTCCTACACTCTACAATATCTCCAGATCCGCAATCACATCATGACGACTTTGAGGTCCATTGAAGCAGAATAAATCAACAATGGGTGGGATACTCTACTGACATTAGAGCCCTCCATCACTAGTATCTCTTCCATATATGCCTCTATAAGAGACAGACTGCTCTCTGAAAATAGCAACAAACTATTTCACAGATGGACGGAACAACTTCATGACCCAGACATAAAATCTAAAATATTATCAGGTTGGAAACAGTTGAGAGATCACATTGCGGACGAGAGGTGGAGGGACTCTTACTTCCGCCTCTTTCACAGGGCTATAATGGGCTTCAATCTTCGGGTCACAAAAGACAGACCAGACTGGCTGACGCATTGTCCCAAGTGCGGGACACAAAACACAGACATGATTCACGGACTTTGGCATTGCACCAACACCTTGAGACTTTGGGAGACAGCCAAACAATTGGTGAAAGATATAACAAACAAAAATGTCCCACTGGACTTGGTGAAATGGATCTTCCACAATGCAAGGGGCACGGGTTTGGGAAGAGAGGAGTTGTGTATCTTTCACATGGTGGCAATGGCGACCAAACGTCTAATCCTGGGGAGGTGGATAACAGATTCTTTGCCTGGGTTACAAGACATAGTGACTACACTGAAAACATTGTTAACATGGGAGAAAATGGAAGCCCAGAGAGATGTGGACAGATTGTCTCCCAGATTTTTTAGAAGGTGGAAGAGATTTATATCCACCCAGTTGTCCCGGAGATCAGACAGACTATGTCCCCATTCTCGCACTCTTCCTGGTACAACATGGAAGAATTGAAGGGTACATTGGGCAATCTAAAAATATGAGATGGGGTGGGAGAAGGGTCATGGAGACTCCGAAAAGGGATATCAAGGTGCCTTAGTACCCTTCAAGATACACTAACAACAATAGACATTTACTTAATGTCTTAAACTACATAGATATAACCTTCGTGGAACCTTAGTTAACAATATGGCTCAAATCAGTAGACACACAGGATTAAATGGCAGAAGGGGAAGGGGAGGAGGGTGGGCACAAGGGACTTAGTTATATTTTCACTGTTATATCTTTACTGTCTTTACTTCTTTGTGATTAATGCTTGTGAACAAATGACTGCCATTGTAAAGCGGAAATTCTAATTATTCTGTCATGATGTAAAACGACTTTAAAAGTTAATAAAAATTATATAATAAATAAAAAAAAAAAACACAGTTGTGTTTAGGGACACAATGGCATCTTGGAAGGCTGTTAGCAAAAAGCTCTGCGTATCCTGGAAATCTTTGAAGTACTTGGACCTATGGTCATACCCATACTTCCCTTTGGGCAGAGACAATAAACTATTCGCACTATGGAAGCGCAGGGGTATTAAACCCATGGAAGACCTGATACATATGGCCGAATCACGCTGGTTAGGGAGGCAGGAAATATTTAACAAGCTGGTCCTGTTGGAATCCCATGTTCTTCAGTACCACCAACTAAAACACCATATCATGGATAAAATGGGGGACGCGAAGGCTGAATGTGTAGTTAACGCCTGGGATAAGCTGGTTTCTAAGGATATTGAGAACATTAGTATATCTTCAATATATTCTTTGCTAAGGGAACGACTACTCCCCTAGGGACCTGGGCGACTATTTGCCAGTTGAGAACATCAATTCCAGGACACAGAGGTGGAGGAAAAGATCCTCTTGGGCTGGAAAGCATTAAGGGGCAGCATCATCAACGAGAGGTGGAGAGATTCCTACTACCGAATAATCCATAGAGCTATCCTGTGATTCAATATTTCAGTGAAAAATCCACATTCGAACAGACTTCACCACTGCCCAAAATGTTTCGCTTCTGGCACTGATATGTTTCACGGGTTGTGGAAGAGTTCAGAAGTTCTAGGAGGGAATCGAGTCACTTTTGAAGGATTTGACTAGGGAATGGTTAGAGTTCAACCCAACGACTTGATTATTTCATTACCTAGACAACGCACGGTTAGGTAAGACGGTAGCAGGATTATTTCAGGTGACAGCGCTAGTGGCTAAACAATCTATCCTAGGCCATTGGTGGTCAGACACTGCCTTCGATAGACGAGGTGACTGGAGAGAATACGAAGGCAATGATGTCCGAGAGGATCGAGGCGAAGAGAAATGTAGATAAGTTAAGGTCCAAAATCTTTTCCAAATGGAGATGCATCATAGTCACACAACTCTCAAACGATGACATTAAAACAACAGTACTTCCCTTTGTTAGGACTTCATAGTACATTTTGGAAGACCTACAGGGCTCTTTAGGTAAATTGAAGGTTGCATAGTAACTGAATCTGGCGAGTACTAGGCTACTTGAGCCCCGGTACAATGTCTACAAGGGCTTGTAATCGGTCTATGTCACCACCTACCCTTCTGTACTAGCACATGGGGGGGGGGATTCGGTTGTTACATTATTCTGTTGATATGCTTACATGTTATCTGATGCAAAATTACATTTGCTGCAAATTGTAAACCCCATTGGTTGTATTTACATCGACCACTTTATTCGACTTGCCAATCTTTATTATGCATGTTATATTAAAAGTCGATAAAAATTATTTTTGCAAAAAAAGACACTTTCTTCAAACAGTGGTACAGAAAAAAGTCTGCATTTTTTAAAGAAAACTATGATTGTTATGCAGGATGATGCTCCATCTTGTGCTTTGAAATACTAATTTGTTTGGCTAGTCAGCCCTTAAAGCGAACCTGTCTGGTCCCCAAAGCCCTCCAAATTATCAGTAGGCACATGTGTGCACCAAATTTCCCTGCCTGACCAATTTAGCCGAGGGGGGCATTGTTTCTCCCGACTACTCTGCTCTTTTTCCGTGTTATCACGCCCCTGTAGGCGTGTTAACAAACTGGTGACCAGTCTTATGCCTGAAGTGTCACTCACTGCTCCTTTCTGTTGAATGTACGGTTGCGGCTTCAGAGGCACACTGCACTAGATCAGGAGTCTTCTGCACTTCACTCTACGCGCAGTACGCCTGTGTGTCGAGTGTAGGTGTCCGGCTTCATAGCCACACTATGCATAGACATATGTGCAGAAGACTCTTGATCATGCACAGTGCGCCTCTGAAGCCTGGACTTTACACCTGACAGAGGTGTAGTGATGATGCAGGCACGAGACCAGAGATTTCCAGGAGCTAATGGTGATGTCAGCTACTGGAAATGATGTTATCACACCCACAGGGGCATGCTAACACAGAAACAGGGCAGACTAGCTGGAGGAAACAACATCCCCTTGTCCAGTCAAAGACCTTATTAACATAGCAAAAATCAGCAATAAAAATATATATTTTTTAAAACATTGGATTTGGAGAATATCATGAGATGATGGTTAGGCAGGAAATTTTGGCCCACAAGTGTGCCTTATGATAGTTTATAGGGCTTAGGAGATATGACAGGTTTGTTTTAAGATGAAAGAATAATGACATGGTTCTTCCTCACCTGACCTTAACCCTATTAAGAACTTGTGAGCTCTTCTAAAACAGCAGTATAAATGTTGGTATGATTTTTTTCCATGTGAAAAAAACTTTTTATGCAAAGAAGGAGTCAGTCTCCAGGGTCCAGGAAAAGCAGTTGGTGAGTATTAAAATTTCACCTTTATTTTACAAGAAAATCAAAAAAGAATATGTACATGTGGCAAGTAGTACCAGCAGAAACAGTTGTTTACAGACTATGCAGCTTTTCTAGTTAATATACAATTCTGAACACCAGCTTTTGCAACTTAGGAAGGCAGAAATAGACATTCTGCTCATTTGAACCTTTAAAAAAATAATGCTAAATCATATATGGTCCTAAAATAAAACTTTTAACGTTAGCTGCATTTTCAATAGTATCTTTCATATACCATTATTCAATGGAAATTTGGTAATGATTGAGGTTTTGAGAGAAAACAAGGTTGGTATTTACACAATGAGAAAGGAGAAACATTAGGTATATTCAAAGAAACTGGGTAGATGACAATAAGATGAAAACATATTAAAGAAAGGAAATGTTGACAAGAAGTTCTACTGAAAGTATACCTCCCATTAGAAATCAGATTGGGTGTGGGTAGAAACTATTGTCCACGGGAGGTTCAGATGGGAAGACATTAATTCAACACCCAGGATGTCTTGTGTGCGAGTCCTTTTCAAATTAATGGACCCTGCATTTATATGACATACCAAAGAGTCCTAATCTAATAAAAAGCATGGTATGAATGATATAGCCATGGTTGGTCAAACAAATGTTATACCAAAGCAAAAGGATAGTTGGGTACTATTGATAATATGTGAAAAAGTGCAAGTCTATGGACTGTAAGCAGGAAAATTTCCACTTTTGCCTTGCAAAAGCATGAACTGAAAACATCTGGTAAGTTTTACTTTACATTGAAATATAACCACTAAGCAGTGATTATATAAAAAATAACATCTTCTGCTTTACAGTTAATGTTGATTTTTATGCAAACAACGGGTATATGTCAAGGCTATATTTCACTGTGATTTTAGCATAAAAACATGTGCAGCACAATGAATGTTACTGTATCTCATATACATATATACATCAGCCCTATCTTGTGACAGGCTGGTAATTACAGTTCACACAGGGCTAAGCCAGTCAGCACAAACATAAAGGACAGGAAACTCTGGCAATCAAGCAAATAAACTCTCTGAGACATCAGTTTAGGACAGTACATGAGGCTATTTGAGGAGAAGTGAAAGTCAGCATGCAAGCGTCTGCACGCACATACATTACTGACACATACTGTAATATAAGCTGTAAAACCAAGAATGTATGCAGCACAGAGAACTACTTTTCTAAGCCTACCCTTTGGGATCAACAATGTTATTTTAATTGAAATGTCATCATACCAAAAACTCTTTCCATCAACAGAAACACTCGGGCTCTGAGGACACGACCATATCTTCCTTCCATCCATACATCTCCTGTATACATTCCAGTGGACATAAGCTTGCGAAATACTTTTTTATAGTGTTTATCCAGAACAGTACATGTCTGTACACTGGAGGAAGATCTATATAAAGACACAGCATATCACAATAACATGTTCATCTAATCTAGCTGAAATACAGCACTTAAGTGGCCTTATACAGTAAAAGCAATCATGGCTAAAACATAAACGCACAAATAGAGGCCTATGCTTACACTAAAGCAAATGCATTAGAATCTACCGAATTCGTCAGGACCGCCCAATAATCTTATGTGTAGTAAGAGTTCTCGACACAAATACAAGATCAAACTGGACTCGTAAAATTTCTAGATCAGTCTGGAAAATGTTGAAAAATCATTGTACAGTGATTCTGACATGTTTGTTTCAAAAATAAATATATCAACCTTATCAGGTCTATTCAGAAAGGTGTAGTTAGAATTTTGAAATTACATGTCCACTTTAAACATCAAGTTATAGATTTCGGTGCTTTAAAGTTTTGAATTTTACGTTTCCAATCACATTTCAAAATATGGCAAAAAAAAAAGGGCTCTCATTGGCCCAACAATTTAGTTTACTTTACACCAGAAATTATGTAAATTATATGGATGAAATCTACACCTAGATCTCACCTTGGTTTTGGTGAATGAATCCCAATAAAAACTGCATGTAAAAAAAAAAATCCAGGAAATGTTCCTAGATCTGATTTTATGGGAAACCACAGCTACTTTTTTTTTTTTTTTTTTATAAGGTCGCTTACTCACCTCATCCCTTCTAGTTCAGTCAATAAAGAAAAACACCAGTCAAACTCTACGGACAGAGATCATGTTGCTCTGAGGTGTATGGAATGAAGGTGCCCAGAGGTGGGCAACTCCAGTCCTCAATGGCTGCAAACAGTTAATGTTTTCAAGATATCCTTAGCACTTGACAGTTGGAATCATCTCCTGTGCAGAAGATTAAATTACCAACTGCAAATACTAAAGGGGTCGTCACACGCGTCAATATCGCTGTCAATGTCGCTGCTGCATGTAACGTTGCAGCGATATTGCCGCGTGCGACATGGTTAATCAACCAGCGATAAATCCGAAAACCTGGCAATGGTCGCCCGGTGGACACGCATCGCTGCGTGTGACACCGGGAGACGCACGATCAGCCAGCTCCCAGTGCCTCTCAACAAGCCTGGGAGCTGGTATCCATGGTAAACAGTAGGTAACTAAGCGCCGCATGGCGCTTAGTTACCTGCTTGTTTACATGGATACCAGCATTCTCGCTGGGAGCTGTATCAATGGTAAACAGTGGGTAACTAAGCGCCGTGCGGCGCTTAGTTACCTGCTTATTTACATGGATACCAGCGTTCTCGGCTGGTACTGATCGCTGTGAGTCTGCCTGTGTGACAGCTCACCAGCAATCAGCCGTCAATGTCGTCAGTGATCAGATCGCTGGCGACATTGACGTATACGATGGGGCCTTGAAAACCTGTTGAGGCCTGGAGTCCAACTGCAAAAAAACAATGTCTTAAAACTTGTGCATCACAGAACTCCAGATGTCCATAGATATGGTACTATATTATATTATAGTACTTGAGAAGGGTGCATTCCCCGCACCGAAAACATTGTACCACTTTTACAGGCTCATTAAAGCCTTTTTTTGAATCATAATTTGAGTGCTTCCTGACTTTTTTTTTTTTTATGGTACTTATAACTTAACTACAAGATAGACCTTACCCCTCAGACACTCATTTAACAGATTGCACTAGACACCCAAGCAGGAATATCTCCCAGTTTTTCACAGGCGACTGACCAGCAAATATTCTAGTCTGTTTATAAATATGGTATGGTCATATGCAAGTTGTCAGATGATGTCATATATTGAAGGTTATTGGGCAAATATCATGCAAAATAATATTTAATGGATAGGTTGGTATTTAGTAAGACTGTACTCACAATGCTCTATAACACAAACTAATAATACATTTATTATATAGTATGTCCAGTTTCAGAAAATATAAGAGTAAGACACGCCAACTAAAATGTTTGCTTCCTGTGTGGACTGTGTGAACTATTACATTCTTGTTTGGCATTTTCTTCCTTAAAGTTTTAAGCAAACACAGGGTTCCTAACATGAAAATGGCTTTGGGTTTCCAAAGTGCTGTGGACTTTGTGGCACTTAAGGTCTATTGCTAAAATCAAACAAAAAATCCAAGGGCCAACAGTGAGGAGGAAGTTTGTAAATTAACCACAAACAACACAAACCGGAATTTACACATCCTTCCTACCTTAAAGGGGTTTACATGTATGTCCGGTTTCCTCCCACAGTGCAAAGATATACTGATAAAATGTTTAGATTGTGAACCCCAAGAGGGACAGCATTACTGATGTATGTAAAGTGCTACGGAATTAATAGCACTATATAAATTAATATTATTATTATGTATAATTATTTTATGCAGATGTGCTACAAGGTGGTTCCCTTCCCTGCTCCAACAACACCTCGTTGCCACTGCTCAAGCTTTTGTAGACATGATGAAGTGATGTCACGACTACATCACAAATTGGCCATTATAGACATTTATGAAGCTGAGTAGTGATGATGATGAATAAAACATGAGCCATTGTGACTAGTCGTGTTATTCGGTTGTGTGAACGAGCCCTAATTCTCATGATGTTCAGTGAAAAACTACAGTTCCTGCTTCACTGAGTTAGGCAAGAAGATAAACTACCGTAGTTGGCAAAAGATTCTAAGTATGAATATCTCATATAAGTAGTAATGTGATGAGTGCAGGCAATGTACATTTATTCTGGCCTGAAAAAATTATGTATCTTGGCACGTATTAAACAGAGGTTGCAAACGTCTTATGAACGGAGAATGAAAACAAAAAAAGTTTTTGTTTATTCCATAGACTTTTTTATCAACTTACTGATTTACTTATAGAGCGCCATTAATTCCAGAGCGCCTTATATACATCAGTAACACTGTTCAGATTGGGGCTCACAATCCATATGACTCTAAAGTTTACAGTGTGGGAAGAAACTGTAGTTGTCATTGGTAGGATTTGAACCCCGAACCCCACCTCTGCAAGACTGTAGTGCTAACCACGGAGTCACTGTGCTGCCCATAGGCTTGTAGATTTATAAAATAACAAATTTAATAATTCGCACCCTTGTCCATTGTTACACCATTCATGGTTGATAGGCTGCAATGTTGAAGTCATGACTGTAGCTCACATGAGTGATGTGTCCAATCACTAGGCTCATCCTTTTTGGCATTTCTTAACATTACCGCTGAGCCCAGTAAATGGATGAATTTGTTAAATGAGCAGTACTCGTGATATTACTGTGGCAATCTGTAAGTAAAGAATTAAGCAGTAGCGGAGAGGCAGCACTGGACCTGCAGAAGGGTGGACGTAGTGAAAAAAAGCATTTTCAGGGGCTGTACATGCAATAAAAACAGGTTCACTTATTTACGCTTTAACTCACTAATGGGAATCCCATATAACAAAGTGATACACACACTAATACTGAAATATATGCACACCAACACACACAAACACTTACAAATATTCAGTAGCATGCAAACGTTTCAGCACAACTGGTCAAAATTACTGGTATTCTGAACATTTAAGCAAATAGAAGATTAAATGATCCCTAAACGGCATAAAGTTAAAGATGACACATTTCCTTTGCATTTTTGTAAAAAAAAAAATAATCTTTAACATTTTGTAATTTTTAAAAATGAACATGGGCTGATGCAAAAGCTTGGGCACCTTTATGGTACCTTTACACGCCGCGACGGCAGGCTGGATACAGCCCGCTACAGGTTACAAATGTAGCTTGTAGCGTCAATGTAGCCCGTCGTAGCGGCGTCTGAAGACGCGACGCTACAGCCGGCGACAGATACATCTGTTTATGGGCTCTGCTCGAAAACTGATGGCTACATCGCCGATGGTAGCGAGCTGTATCGGCGTGTAAAGAAGCAACGGAAGGGAACTCGGGACAGGCTGCGATGTAGCTGCAATGTAGCTAAGGCGTGACCCTGGCTTCGTGTTACCGCGCCCCATGTGCGATCATTGGTGGAAGCTGCTGCATGACGATTGGTAGTCGCTGCATAGGGAGGCATATTTAAAGGAGCTGACGAGTCACACTACACAATCGCTCGAGCGTGCTGTATTACTCAGCCTCCTGCGTTGCCTGCCCAATCAGGATGTTATTGATTCGTCCTATCAGCGTACGGACGGCTCGTAATCCACAATTGTGGCACGCCTATGTGCTGGCCCTGCTGCACCAGGTCCGCCCATAGTAGCTGGTTATAGCGGTGTGTAAATGAGCTACAGCTGGCTACTTGAGACACCCGGCGATGTAGCTAGCTATAGATGTAGCGTGGCGTAGCGCACCTTGTGGCAGCGTGTAAAGAGGGTGCGTTGACCGTTTGTAACCGTTTGAGCGTGCTCGTGCACGTGAAGTAGCGGGATGTATCCAGCCTGCCGTCGCGGCGTGTAAAGGTACCATTAGAGATTCATATGATCAGATAACTTTGACCAAGTCAAGTAAGGTTATAGCTTGTTCATTATCATCGTTAGGCTGGCTACCTTGCTACCCCCCTCCGCCTCCCCTAACCTTGTGCCAAAAAACAGCAGCCATGGGTTCTTTTAAGCAGCTGCCTGGCACTCTTAAATGAAAATGCTGGAGGCCCACAAAGCAGGAGAAGACTACAGGAAGATAAAAAAGTGATTTCAAGTTGCACTTTGCTCAATTTGAAATGTAATTAAGAAATGGGAATTAACAGGGACAGTGGAGGTCAAGATAATGTCTGGAAGACCAAGCAACATTTCAGCGAGAACTGCTCGTAGGAGGCAAATCAGTACATCTACTTGACTGCAAAAGACCTTCAGGAAAATTTAGCAGACTCTAGAGTTATTGACCAATGTTCAATAGTTCAAAGACGACACCTCCATAAATATGGTCTTCATGGAAGAGTCATCAGAAGAAAACCTAAAATTCAGTGTCAGAAGTATGCAAAAGAACATCAAAACAAGCCTGATGCATTTTGAAAACAAGTCCTGTGGACCGATGAAGTTAAAATAGAACTCTTTGGCCACAATGGTTAAAAGAATGTGTGGAGAATAAAGGGCATAGAATTTCAGGAAAAAAACATCGTTCCAACAATTAAGTATGGATCAATCATTTTTGGGGCTGTGTTGCAGCCAATGGCATGGTTAATATTTCACAATTAGAATGAAGAATGGATTCAAAGAAATTTCAACAAATTGTTCATATAAACATACCATCTGTAAAAAAAAAAAAGCTGAAGTTGAAAAGAGGACGGCTTCTACAAATGGATAATGATCCAAAACACACGTAAACTTTGACTACCTCAAAAGGAACAAGCTGAAGGTTTAACATTGATATAGTAGATCTTGGCACTCAAATAAGATGAAGAAAAAAATCAATTATTTCAAGGTAATCTAAACAAAACCAGCACAAATGTTCCAGTCCACACTGGACCTTCATCAGTGTGCAAAAAGAAACATTTGGATAAACCCAAAGGAGAACGATTGCATATAACAGGCTGTGGCATCCACCGCTGGTATATGTCTGCAGGTGGATGCCAAACATACCAGCGGTGGATGCTGCAGACTGTTATATGTGCTCGTTCACCTTGGATCATCATATCTCAACTTTACATTTTGTACATTGTGTGAGGCACCGCTGGCATGATCCTCATGGCCGGGGCGCATCACATGCAGGATCAGGAGGATCCTGTGCACACTGGCCGGTTTTCCTGTGATAATGCTGTTCGAACCTGTTCTGAACACAATGAGTTTAAAGTGACTAGTGAGTGACTCATGAAATCGAGGAGGCCATGAGGAATGGGATGTAATGAGTGATTGCTGACAGCCCAGGTGGGTGTGTCAGGTGGGTGTGTCCGGAGGAATAGCAGCCCAGCAGGATGACTCAGTGTGGGTGTGGCCGGCACGATAAGAGTCAGCCAGCTGAGTGATTGAGAGATTCATTCTCAGCCAGACATCAGCCTGAGAGCATGTGGGCTGATTACCAGCCAGAGAGCCGAGCAGAGCCAGTCTGTGTGAGGGACTGGGAGTGCGAGTCTATACCGCCATGTTGAGATGGTGAAGGGAGCATGCTAGCTCCATACCGGTAGCCAGGACCAGGGTCGTGACAGCACCCGGGGTGGGAAAGCCGTGGCTGACCTGTTGGACGCTGGACTGGACGTGGGGTGAAACATGTCCAGGACGGAGCCTGTGAGAGGCTTGGCCAACCCGTTACCCAGGTAGCGAGACCCGGATCCGTGCCCGGTAAGACAGCGGTTCCCGTGTAACGGAGTGAGCTGTGTGTGATTAATGCCAGGCGGGCATAACCGCTATTGGGTCCGACTAGGCAGTCGGTAAAGGACCCGTAGACGTATGTAAGGGCTTAGGTAACAGTGCCCTGAATGAGAGACGATGGCCTATGTGTAACAGCCACGTATAATGTTGTGGGAGAGAGTGACCCAGCTAGTATGGATGATATTGGAGGCGTTCCGTCCCTGGGGGACGAGAGGGAGGCTTGGCCTGCTGCTTGCAGTGGGTACCTGTCCCTCAACCACGACCTCTAATGGTGTGGGTGTGCCTGTGGCCAGAGACGGGGGTCACGAAGGCTCCTAGAAGGGTAACCTTGGCTGATCCGTTAGGGTGCTACTCAGACGCAGGGTACAGTCGTCGACCTGGAGACCTGCCATGAGATGAGATGGAGGTTTGGTGGCGACTGGTAGCCCGTACCGTGGTGAGTAGGCCACGGTGACGCATGGTTAGCCCGGATTCTACGGTTGACCAGGTTCCTGTTATGGTCATGGAGGAGCCACAGTCCATGGATGTGTTATGATGGGCTGTGAGCGGGTGTAAGAAAGGTATGTGATCCATGGACGTTTGTATGATGGATCACATATGGTATGTAAGGTCCCGGTCAGGCAGGAATCCTGACTACGGGTTAATGGTATATCATCATGCTGGGTGACTAAAGCCGGGCGGCTGGTACCGCCATTGGGACCCACAGGGCCCGTTGAGGCGTAGGTAACGAAGGTCAGAAGTAGGGGTTAAAAAGGGCTCCTAGAGTGGGGACACCATGGTTGAACCAGGTGGACGCTGACCTGGACATGGGGTGAAACATGTCCAGGAAGGAGCCCCTTGGGGATACATGACATACCCTGTTATGAACCAGGAGGGGTCATCGTTGTAATGTAATGTATGTATTGATGTATAGTGTAAGTAGGCCGGAGGCCGTAGCCACCACGGGAGCTGTTAGTAGAGCTCCAATGGGGACAGAGAGATGGTTGCAGGTCCCGGGTTACAATAAAATGCCATGTGCAATAAGTGTTATGTAATGTTATATGTAAATGTATGGTGTATTTATGTATGGTGTTTATAATCAATGTGATATGTGTCAAACATGCTACCCGGGTTATGTTATTAATATGTGAAAAATAGACGGGTAGACATTGGTTAACTTATAAACACGTGTTTGTTGTCGTTATGCAAGCGGGTTCCCCGGTTGCTACCTCACAATTGATAAAGGTCTAGTGTAGACCAAAATAATCCAAACAAAACAAGCACAAATATTTTTGAAGAATAAAAATTATTTCATCTTATCTGAGTGCCCAGGTTTACTATTTAATTTTCAAGGGATTGGATCCTACTTGAGCATCATCTTGTCATAAATGCCGTGATGATCTGATCTGAAGATTTTACAATGGCCCTCACCAGGGCCAGCTCTAGATTTTTGTGGGCCTGAATGAAAGTGTCTTTAAAACATACTATGATTCATGCTTATAGAGGCTGTGTATATACGGTATGATATAGAGGCTGCAGGCTATATATACACATCTATACAGAGGCTGTGGGCAGTACATGTACAATACAAACCCCGTAAATAATTCCTCTTTTGTGCTGTCTTCTCCCCCTTGTGCGCTGCCTCCACGTTTGTGCTACCTTATCCTCCTGTTTGATGTCTTTACTCCCTGTGCGCTGTCTCTTGCCCCCATCCCCTGCGCTGTCTTCTCCTGTGTGTTGTTACCCCCGTTGGGCTGTATTGTCCCCCTATCCGCTGCCCCCCCACAATCCTGTGCGGTTTTCTCATGTGCACAGTCTTCTACCCGTGTGAGCCGTGCTGTGATGAGTGCAGTGTCCGACTGCTGATGGCTTATGAATAGCAAGATCTTCTGCTGCTGGCTTATTAATATTCATGAGCCACAAGGAGCACTCGGACGCTGCGCTCATCGCAGCACAGACCAAGAGGGGAGAAGACAGCACAGGGCGGAGGTGGGAGGAGAGACAACACAGAAAGCCATTGCAAATGGTGCAGATGGTGTCTCAGACAGCGAGTGGGCCCCCTGTTTTTCCAGGGTCCTGGCACTTGCCCAGGTGCTGATGCCAGCCCTGACCCTCACAGTCCCCTAATCTGAAGATCATTGAAAATCTATGGCTAGACTTAAAAAAGCACTGCATGCAAGACGACCCAAGAATCTCACAGAACTGAAACGCTTTTACAATAAAGAATGGCTGAAAACTCCTCAAACAAGAATTGAAAGACTCTTGGTTGGCTACAAAAAGCATTTACAGGCTGTGATACTTGCAAAAGGGGATGCATCGGCCCATTTTCCTTTTTGTAATTTCTAAAATGTAGAAGGGATTAAAATGTGTCATCTTTAACTCTATGCCTTTTATAGGTGATTTAATCTTCAACTTGATTAACTGTTCACACTATCAGTAATATTGACCAAGGGAGTGGAAACTTTTGAATGTCACTGTATGTGTATATATATACGGTATATATATATATATATATATATAATATGTGTATATATAAATATATATATATGTGCAGGGGCGGGCTGGCCCAGGTGGCAGGGGGGCAAGTGCCCCCTGGGCTGGTGGTATAGTCCACATCTAGGGCCGCCCCCTACAGAAACGGGCCGGCCGCGGGCGTTCTCTTTGCGGCCGGCACATGACGCGAGACGGCCCGGCCGCGGGAGTTGCTCTGTGACGCTGGATGTCTCAGATCAGGTAAGGGCTGATAGCACACCCCCCCCCCCGCTTCTCAAGTGAGACCTGACAGCACCCGCCCCCCCCCCCCGCTTCTCAAGTCAGACCTGACAGCACCCCCCCCGCTTCTCAAGTCAGACCTGACAGCACCCCCCCCCCCACCACCCCCCCCCCCCCCCCCCCCCCCCCGCTTCTCAAGTCAGGGCCGGCAGGGCAAATCTGCCACCCAGGGATGGAGGCTCCAGCCAGCCCCTGTATATGTGTATATATATATATATATATATATATATATATATATATGTGTATATATATATATATATATATATATATATATATATATATACAGTTAGGGCCAGAAATATTTGGACAGTGACACAATTTTCGCGAGTTGGGCTCTGCATGCCACCACATCGGATTTGAAATGAAACCTCTACAACAGAATTCAAGTGCAGATTGTAACGTTTAATTTGAAGGGTTGAACAAAAATATCTGATAGAAAATGTAGGAATTGTACACATTTCTTTACAAACTCTCCACATTTTAGGAGGTCAAAAGTAATTGGACAAATAAACATAACCCAAACAAAATATTTTTATTTTCAATATTTTGTTGCGAATCCTTTGGAGGCAATCACTGCCTTAAGTCTGGAACCCATGGACATCACCAAACGCTGGGTTTCCTCCTTCTTAATGCTTTGCCAGGCCTTTACAGCCGCAGCCTTCAGGTCTTGCTTGTTTGTGGGTCTTTCCGTCTTAAGTCTGGATTTGAGCAAGTGAAATGCATGCTCCATTGGGTTAAGATCTGGTGATTGACTTGGTCATTGCAGAATGTTCCACTTTTTTGCACTCATGAACTCCTGGGTAGCTTTGGCTGTATGCTTGGGGTCATTGTCCATCTGTACTATGAAGCGCCGTCCAATCAACTTTGCAGCATTTGGCTGAATCTGGGCTGAAAGTATATCCCGGTACACTTCAGAATTCATCCGGCTACTCTTGTCTGATGTTATGTCATCAATAAACACAAGTGACCCAGTGCCATTGAAAGCCATGCATGCCCATGCCATCACGTTGCCTCCACCATGTTTTACAGAGGATGTGGTGTGCCTTGGATCATGTGCCGTTCCCTTTCTTCTCCAAACTTTTTTCTTCCCATCATTCTGGTACAGGTTGATCTTTGTCTCATCTGTCCATAGAATACTTTTCCAGAACTGAGCTAGCTTCTTGAGGTGTTTTTTAGCAAATTTAACTCTGGCCTGTCTATTTTTGGAATTGATGAATGGTTTGCATCTAGATGTGAACCCTTTGTATTTACTGTCATGGAGTCTTCTCTTTACTGTTGACTTAGAGACAGATACACCTACTTCACTGAGAGTGTTCTGGACTTCAGTTGATGTTGTGAACGGGTTCTTCTTCACCAAATAAAGTATGCGGCGATCATCCACCACTGTTGTCATCCGTGGACGCCCAGGCCTTTTAGAGTTCCCAAGCTCACCAGTCAATTCCTTTTTTCTCAGAATGTACCCAACTGTTGATTTTGCTACTCCAAGCATGTCTGCTATCTCTCTGGTGGATTTTTTCTTTTTTTTCAGCCTCAGGATGTTCTGCTTCACCTCAATTGAGAGTTCCTTTGACCGCATGTTGTCTGGTCACAGCAACAGCTTCCAAATGCAAAACCACACACCTGGAATCCACCCCTGACCTTTTAACTACTTCATTGATTACAGGTTAACGAGGGAGACGCCTTCAGAGTTAATTGCAGCCCTTAGAGTCCATTGTCCAATTACTTTTGGTCCCTTGAAAAAGAGGAGGCTATGCATTACAGAGCTATAATTCCTAAACCCTTTCTCCGATTTGGATGTGGAAACTCTCATATTGCAGCTGGGAGTGTGCACTTTCAGCCCATATTATATATATAATTGTATTTCTGAACATGTTTTTGTAAACAGCTAAAATAACAAAACTTGTGTCACTGTCCAAATATTTCTGGCCCTAACTGTATATATAAAAATATATGTTAGTATTCATACCCCATAAGCTTTTCTACATTTTTTTTTTATGTAGGGAGGATTTTATGTGATATACAAATAGAGTCTGTGGAGCCTCAGTTAGGAGTCTCAAACACAGGATGATACAAAACACAAAGTGGCAAATATTCATTAAGCATAAAGGAAATAATATATTGTGAGGAAGTGCTATTGAAAGTGCTGGGGAACAATCACTTACTGCGCAATATTCAGAAAACACAAACAGTTCTTATAAACATAATCCATCGGTTTATTAAATGTCATATATCACTACTCCGGTTATGCAGCCGATAACAGAGACCAGGGTACACACATGAAAGTGTACATAGCAAATAGTCCTTGACTTCAGCAGTTATGCCTGCACATAATTATAAACTGACCTCAGTCAGCACACAAAGTTCCACTCAGGGTTTACATGCTCTTGCAGCTTAGCAGGATTCAGTCTTGTATTCCAGTAAGTGGCCCACATGGATCACACACCAAGTCTTGGACTTGCTCCATGTCGGTACCTTGAGTCCAGATCCACCAGCCCTCAATTACCACCTGGACTTACAGAAGCCCTGGTAGCTCCACTCTCATACTGCTTGTCTGCCAATTGGTTCATAGGCTGGCTCCACAATGCAGGATTTTCCCTGATCAGTGTCCATCCAGTTTGTGTGCCAAAACCAGGAGTGTCTCCAAAACTCAGAAAAGGTATCAATATTTCAATTATAGTTTTTCTCTGCAAGTTTCTCTCCGGTTTTGGCACACAAACTGGATGGACACTGATCAGTGAAAGTCATGCAGTGTGAAACAAGCCTTAGGAAGTATGAAGGGCCTTGCTTACATCACAGCCACCGGTGGAGATATGTGTTCAATCAGACACACTCAGAACCACATGCATTTAACCCTTTTGTGCAATGCTGCAAGTCACAGTGAAACCATTCACATTTATACTGCAACAGACCTCCGTCTGTGCGATGTATATCAGCCATGTACAGTATTGCGGTATAACTCACAATATGCATTTTTAAAAATGTAAAAAATATGAATCTGTCAACATTTTATAGGACCACCTTTCCCAACAATTACTGCTAAAAGACTTTTGGGGTATGTCTCTACCGGCTTTGCTCATCTATAATTTGAAATTTTGCCCCTTTAAAAAATAGCTTTAGTTTAGTGAGATTGGATGGAGAGTATACTGTAAACAGTAATTTTCAAGTTATGCCACAAGATTCTCAATAGGATATAGGTCTGAACTTTGACTGGATCTAAATATGGTTTAATCATTCTAAACTATTCCATTTTACTCTGGTACTATGTATGGGTCGTTGTGCTGCAGAAAGGTCAACCAACAGGCGTACATAGAAATCATGGGGACCTGAAGCAGAATTTTTTATTTTCACCCCCCCAAAAAAAAATATTTTGCTAGGTCACATAAAAACATCTCTCACAATTTTAAAGCCCTTTCAAAGTAGTTTATCTCCTTTTGATACCCCTAGATTCCCCCCACAGTGACCCATCATCACACAGCATTCTGACAATACTGTATCCCCCTCAACTTCCCCTGCAAAGTATGATGATCCCAAGCTCCATGTGATCCCCAACTGTGACCCCCACACAGCCCTCCATACAGTATAATGGGCCTACATACAGTATTCCTTCCGCACTCTAGAGGACCATACACAAACCTTCAGACTGTATAACTGCTTACATACAATAAAATGGCCTTCAAATAGCTCTCCATAAAGTATAAAGGCCCCTCATAACTCTCTAAATATTATAATTGCCCCCTCATAGACTTCCATATAGCATAATGGGTCCCACCCAGCCCTCCATATACAGGGTGGGCCATTTATATAGATACACCTAAATAAAATGGGAATGATTGGTGATATCAACTTCCTGTTTGTGGCACATTAGTTTATGGTAGGGGGAAAACCTTTCCAGATGGGTGATAAATATGGCAGCGATTTTAAAGTCAGCCATTTTGGATCCAACTTTATTTTTTTTCAATGGGAGGAGGGTCATTCTCAAACTTATTGAGAATTTCATAAGAAAAACAATGGTGTGCTTGGATTTTAACTTTATTCTTTCATGAGTTATTTACAAGTTTATGACCACTTATAAAATGTGTTCAAAGTGCTGTCCATTGTGTTGGATTGTCAATGCAACCATTGTCCTCCCACTCTTGACACGCTGATATCAACACTGCAGAAGAAATGTTAGCACAGGATTCCAGTATTCTTTGTTTCAGATGCTGCACATTTCGTATCTTCACAGCATAAACAATTGCCTACAGATGACCCAAAAGATAAAATTCTAAGGGGGTCAGATCGGGAGACCTTGGTGGCCATTCAACTGGCCCACGATGACCTATCCACTTTCCAGGAAACTGATCATGTAGGAATGCTCGGACCTGACACTCATAACGTGGTAGTGCACCATCTTGTTAAAAAAAACTCAGGGTACGTGCCATCTTCAGTGGCATAAAGAGGACAACATATCATCATGTAGCAATTTCAGATATCCAGTAGTATTGAGGTTTTCATTGATGAAGAATGGTCCCACTATCTTTGAACCCCATATATCACATCATACCATAAATTTTTGTGTTCCGATAGTCTTGGAGGGATCTATTCACTGTGGGTTAGTGTCAAACCAATAGTGGTGGTTTTGTTGGTTAACTTCACCATTCACAAAAAAGTTTGCCTCATCACTGAACATAATATGTTCTGTGTAAACTGAGGGTCCTGTTCAAATTTTTGTTTTGCCCATTCTGCAAATTCAGTGCGCTGATCTGGGCCATCCCTGTTGAGATGCTGCAGCAGCTGGATTTTGTAAGGGTGCCATTTGTGAGTAGCTAATATCGCCGAAGGGATGTTTGACTGATGCCACTCTTCAGTGACATGCGGCGAGTGCTACGCTGTAGGCTCTTGCTGAATGAAGCTAGGACAGCCACCGATGTTTCTTCATTAGTGACAGTTTTCTTGCATCCACATGTTCACAAGTCCAAAACTGAACCTGCTTCACGAAATTTGGCAAGCAGTTTGCTAACCGTAGCATGGGAGATGGGTGGTCTTGTAGGGTGTCTTGGATTTAAATCTGCTTCAATAACCCAGGTACTGCATTCACCAAACATCAACACAATTTCTATCGGCTCCTCACGCGTTATCCTCTGCGACATGTCAATGGCTGTAAACAAAGAGAAACTTGACATAACTCATGAATGAATAAAAAAGATACGTTAAAACCAAGCATACCATTGTTTTTCTTAAGAAATTCTCAATACGTTTGATGTGTCAAATTACCCTCTTTCCATTGAAAAAAATAAAGTTGGATGCAAAATGGTTGACTTCAAAATGGCCACCATGGTCACCACCCATATGGAAAAGTTTTCCCCTTACCATATACTAATGTGAAACAAACAGGAAGTTGATATCACCAATCATTCCCATTTTAATTAGGTGTATCCATATAAATGGTCCACCCTGTACTATAATGCACCACTCACAGTCCTCCATATCATATAATTCACCCTCCATAGTCCTCAATGTATTAGAATGCACAGGCCATAGTCCTCCACATAGTATAATGCACTGCTCATAATCCACCACATGTGATAATGCATTCCCATAGCCCTCCACATATTATAATTCATCCTATAGTCCCTCATATTATAAAGCACCCCATATTCATCCATATATTTTAATGCAGCCCCCATAGTCCTTAATGTATTATAATGCTACCCCATAGTCTTGTAATGCACCTCCATATTCCTCCATATATTATAATGTACTCCAATAGTTCTCTATTATAATGCATCTCATAGTCCTCCATGTATAAGGTAGCCCCCATAGTCTTCAAAATATTATAATCCAGTCCCCATAATCCTCCATGTATAAAGTGGCCACAATAGTCCTTCAATTATTATAATGTACTTCATGTACATCCATGTATTATAATACACACCATAGTCCAACAATTATTATAATGCACACCCAATAGTCCTACATATATTATAATGCAGCCCCATATATACAGCCTCAAATCCCTCCATATATTCTAATTGAGTCCCCATATATGAAGCCTCATATTGCTGCATATATCATAATGCAGCCCCCATATATTCATCCTCATATTCCTCCATATATTATAATGCAGCCCCCATATATGTAGCCTCATATCCCTTCATATATTATAATGCAGTACTCACCTCTTCTTCTTGGTTCCCCCACTACTCTGGTCTCCGTGCGAGCTTCCTGCACTCTGCACATCTCAGCATACCGGGCTCGCAGTAGTGGCATTATCACATTTCGCTGAGACGCCAGTGTGCAGGCACAGGGGGAAAATGATGAAGGACGTAGCCGATAGTGGACCGATTTCTTTTTCATCACTGCTTTGTGCAATGACAAGCAAAGAGACAAAGAACCAGCGCTGGCAAAGGGCCCAAATGACTCTCGGGCCTCATAGCTGCTGCGTGGTCTGCCTCCACTGGAGGTTCCCCACTGCCTATGCCCAGTCTCAAGTCTTTTGCAGCCTCTAACAGGTTTTTTCTCCAGGATTGACCTGTAGTTTATCTCCATCAATCCATCTTCATCATATGATTGCTTTTTCTATAAACTGCAATACCACAGGTGAGGCTTCACAGGACGGATAGAATGGTGACCATGTGTGGCTTCAGCAGGCCCTCACCTGCACTGACAAGCCATAAGCATTCCGCAATCGCATCATGAAAAATAACAATGGAAGTCAGTGCAAGCAGAAATGCAATTGCATTGCTTAAATGCTGCTGTCAGTGACTGACAGCGCCATTTTAATAATTTAGAAGCAGTTTATTGGAGTTAGATCAGTTGCTGCTGTTACATGTAGTAGATGTTTGCTCTCTATCACATATGGCACCTCCCAGGTATACTGCTAGCTCAGCTCCTGAGCCCCCTTCATACCACAGATCTCAACATGCAATGTACGTCACACAATGAGATGGTGTTAAATACACCTGCCTTTTCAATAATAGAGCTTTCCAATATGAAAAATAGACTGGAGCGCAGTAAGTATACAATAAAGTAAAGTGAGTTGTTCATAGGTCAGTTTTAGTGTGAATGTACAAATTGAATAAAAAACTTGAGCGATCATCAGTGCTAAGCTAGCCTGAGCCAGTTTTTAAAAACTACACACCTTGCGAGTATGCAGTGAACGAAATGTTAGGTATGAGAACGGAATAAGATTTTTTTTATGTCATGGAAATCTTTAAAAAAAAAAAAAACACACCATAATTTTAGGATAAATATAACTCAAAGCACACATCAATGCTAAAGGCTGCAGCAAAGGAAAAATACAAGTCCACGGCTAGAAAATTATCAGCAAAATGCCTTTACCTCTACACATCAACTGGAACGCAGCTATTGTTGCTACATCCTGTATGGTGATGTGAACAATCTCACATTCTGTTTTTCCGCCAATGTATTTTTCTCATCAGCAATAATTAGACTGAACCTTCCTCAACACGTTTAAGGGAGAGGTTTATTGCGGTCAAAAACAAATGTCATAGTAAATTGTGGGGACATTGACCCAGTTTTTATTTTTGCACTTTTGTTCCAGTGATCTGGTATAATTTATTACAATTGTATTCTCATTCTAAATTAATGTTTTTGTTCATTGTAAACTATAACAAGAACAATACCATGCATCTACAGACTTTTACATGTTTATTCTAAGTTTTGCACCAATACATATGAGCTGCTGAAAAAAATAAACAAAACAAGACAAAAAAAAATAAAAATAATGAGTCTTCCTCTAAGATATGAAACTCTTTAAACCCCTTCACCTGGTGATTTTTCATTTTCTGTTTTTTTTTTGCCTTTTTCTTCAGCTTCCAAGAGATATAACTTCTTTTTATTTTTCTGTCAACGTAGACATAAGAGGGCTATTTTGCGGGATGGGTTGTACTTTTTAATAACACCTTTAGTTTTACCCTATAGTGTACTGGAAAACAGGAAAAAGTTCAAAGTCCAGTGAAATTGCAAAAAAAAAAAAAGTGAAATCACGTGTTTAACATCAGTGGTACATGGTATATGGTACATTGTGATGCCTTAAGTCGGTATAAGTTTGTAGCTAGCAAATATGTATACTATTATTTAAAAAAAAAATGATTTAAAACAAAAAAAAAAACATTGCACTTTTGGCACCTTTTTCCGAGACCCTTAGTTGTGACGGCCAGAAAAACGCAAGTTTGTCGTTTTAACTCTTTTACATTATGAAGTTTACAGATCTGATTATTTGATTTTATACTTTGATAGATCGGGCATTTTTGAACGTGTATTTTTTTTAATTGTTTTATTTTCAATAAGGGGGTGATTTTAACTTTTTTTTTCACTTTTATTTTACATTTCCCCTTAGGGAACCTCAACACTGCACTCACTCTTGCAGTTCAGAGTTGTTTTGATCCACAGCTCTGAACAGTGGAAAATATCATTTTCTGTGAGTGACTCTGCTGAAGAATCAGCATGTTATCAGCTGTCATGGCAACACATCGAGGCCCCATGACATCACAGGGCTGCCGAGGAATAGCATAGTCCCCACAGTTATAGATCGTGCTGTCAGCGATTACCAGTGTGACCTTAATAGTTAACAGTGCTGATTCGCTTGCATCTGTTAGCTGCACATGATGGCTGGTGAGATCAGCCGGCAGGTGCCAGGGAATGATGCATCAATGGAAGGTAACAAGACCAGGGACCTACCTCTTCGTCCTCGGTTGAGAAGGGGTTGAAGTTATCTGAAAAACACATGTTAAGCTGGCTTCACACCACGGCACAGTCCGGTCCAGGGCTGTCCGATGTAAACCAGACAGCCCTGGACCAGTTTTTGGCCCCATAGTAGCCTATGGGCCGGGTGGCAGCTCTCTGCCATCCAGTTTCCATCTCTCTGGATGAATCCGGGAGAATTCGGATTATTCTCACCAGACACAAAAATGTTGCTTGCAACGTTTTTGTGTCCGGGGAGAAAAATCTCCCCAAAAACCTGTATCCCCCGGATTCGTCCCTGGTCCGGGATGATCCGGAACTGGACACCGGCAGCTGCACGCCGCTGTGATTTCAGGACCGTGGCTAGCTCCCTGCGAGCTGCAGTCCAGAATCATTAGCAGCTGTGTCTGGCTGCACACAGGACCGGATGGCACATTTGGCCCTCCGGTTCTGTGTGCTGATCCGGTCCGGGGCTCATGCCTGACAGCCCCGGAGTGCGCCGTGGTGTGAAGCCAGCCTTAGTTCTATTTTTTACATCTAGAAGTCAATATATAAAGCTGAGTGTACATATGTATGTGTGTATGTATCATTGGGCCGCCCTCTCCACATAGCCCCAGCCCTCCAGGTAGCCCCACCCCTTCATAGCTGCCTTCTTTATAGCACCACCTCTTCATACCTCTGCCTTGTTTATAGCCCCACACCCTTCATGGATGTATGTGTGTGTATTTATAGTACTGCCCCCTCCACGTGGCCTGTTCAAGAGTTGGAACTGCCAAAAATCTGTTTAGCTTTGCACTGGAAGGAAAAACCAAGAGTGTTGTTTATCAAAAGGCTTTTGAATGAGTTGCAAATAGAATATTATACATTATTTGAATAATCTTTTACTTAATTTGTGTTGACATGGAAGTCTTTGTAGGTGTGGTTATTTTTACAGTACGTGCATCCACCAGTTTAATTAGAAAAGTCCACTATATAAGAATCTTCATTTTTTATTTTAAGAAGGCTACTAGGTAGCCAAAATGCATTTTATTTATCCTTATTTTTAACTACAATAAAGATAAATTCTATTTACTATATTGGAGTCTCCTGTAGTAGTAGTATTCCTGGGTGTGCAGCAGACTAAATGTGAGAGACAAAAAGCTACAATACTGAGATAATTCTCAATTTTATAAGCGAACGTGCATTCACCAGGGTGAGTGTATATATCTGATTATTATTGTATTCTTGAAAATAGCCACTCTTAAGGTACCATTACACACAGAGATATATTGCTTGCAATTCACTGGTTGCAGTGAAATCATGGACACATTGTTCCATTTTGTACACGGCAACAAAATGGAAGAATGTGTCCATGATTTCACTGCAACCAGAGAGTTGCAAGCAATGTCTGCCCAGATATCTCTGTGTGTAACCATATCTTCAGGTGCTTTCACACTGGCGTTTTTGCCCAGATCCGGACAAAAAACGCATCTGCCGCAAGTGCTGCTTAACGGACACACTTGCGGCAAGCCCCATGCATTGTCTATGGGACTTGTGGTAAGTGTGCGGCAGACGCGGCAAGTGTGGTTCCGGCAGACGTGGCCACAAAAAAAATTGCCGCTGACCACGGTTTTTTTCGATGCATTTTTTTTGTCTAGACCTGCGGGTCGGGCAAAAACGCAAGTGTGAAAGCACCCTTAGTTAGGCGCCACACCTGACTCCTCTTTTTTTCCTTTATATCAGGAGTTCACTAGACTTATTGCCTGACTTGGGTCAAACATTTTGGATATCCTTCCACAAGCTTCTCACAAGAGTTAGGATTACCATAATTATTTACATTTGCCAAATGCCAGAATAATGAGAGAGAGAATATTTTAAGGCGTTTTTATTATTTTCTGCAAACTCAAAAGTTTACAAACATTTCATAAGTATTTGGTACCATTATCCTTAAACTGTATGACTTGGGTCAAATATTTTAGATATCCTTCCACAAGCTTCTAACAATAGTTGGTAGAAATTTTGACCCATTCCTCCTGAAAGAACTGGTGTAACTGAGCCATGTTTGTAGGTTGAATTCAAAATGTTGTTAATTAGGAAAGCACTATGTCAACTGCAAAAGCTGCAGTTATCCTACTAAGGGCTACTATCCAAGAGTGGATACGAAAGTGCTGTGAGAACCAACTGCAGGGGTTAACTCCATATCGGCTCACCAACTCTCAGCAACAATGAGACAGGAGATATACTGTGGAAAGAACTTTGGAAGGGGATCACTGCCGAACTAGCATTGTGCTGCAAACCAAGAGCGAAAGTGGCAGTTTTTACTATCTGTGGAGCATACTAGTATGTGCATATAGAGTTATAGAGTTGATGGACATAATGTGTGCAATTTTTCCTTTTATATGAATTAAGTGATTTTATGAGTTGGATTTTTAGGGGAAATAGATTTTTAGAATACTCGGCAGAGGATAGTATATTTATGTTTGTAGGTCACCTTGCTCGCACATGCCTTTTCAGCTGTCCATACATTTTCAATAGGATTGAGATCAGGTCTTTGTGATGACCACTCCAAAACATTGACTTTGTTGTCCTTAAGCCACTTTGTAACCAGTTCGGCAGTATGTTTCAGGTCATTGTCCATTTGGAAAACCCATGTTGCTTCAGTATTTCTACATAATCATCATTTTCATGATGCCATTTATTTTGTGAAGTGCACCACTCCCTCCTGCAGCAACAACATTAACACTTGATGCTACCACCCCCATATTTCACAATTTGGATGGTGTTCTTAGGCTTCCAAGCTTCTCCCTTTTTCCTCCAAACAAAACAAAGTTCATTATGGTCCTACAGTTTAATTTTAGTTTTGTCAGGCCACAGGACAAATGTATGCCTTTGTTCCTGTGTTCATTTGCAAAAATTAATCTGGCTTTTTTGTGCTTCTTTTGGAGTAATAGCTTCTTCAAAGAGTGGCCTTTCAGCTCATGTTGATACAGTACTCGTTTCACTGTGGATATTGACACAATCTTACCAACTTAGCAATCATCTTAACAAGGTCTTTTGCTGTTGTTCTTGGGTTGATATGCACATGTCGGACCAAAGCACGTTCATCTCTGGAATGCAGAACCTGACTCCTTCCTGATCGGTATGGTGGCTGGATATTCCCATCTTGCTTGTACCCGAGTATAATTTTTCATACAGATGAACGAGGCACCTTCAGGTAACTGGAAATTGCACTTAAAGATGAAACAGACTTGTGCATGTCCAGAATTCTCTTCCCGATATCTTGGCTGCTTTCTTTAGACTTTCCCATGATGCTACACAAAGAAGCAGTGTGATTCAGATGAGCAATAAAATACATCTACAGGTGTGTCTCTAACTCAGATGTTGCCAATAAGCCTATCAGAAGCTTCCAATTAAATCACATCATATGGGCTGTCCCAAATTGTTTAAAGGCATTGTAAACTTGTGATTTTGAGAAAGTAATAAAAATGCCTTAAAACATTCTCTCTCTCATTATTCTGGCATGTGGTAAATATAAATAATTATGGTAATGCTAATAGACCTAAAATGGGAAAGGTTTATTCTGATTTCATGTCAGATAGTGAGAAAGACATGCATAGGTGTCTTTTTATATAGTGTATATCTTGTTTCAACTATATATGGTAAATAAAAAAACATGTTTGACGAGAGAGTAGTCACTAATTCATCATTATGAAGTTTACCTTGAACCCATGTCCTAAATGCCAGTGTTATATGACAGTGAATGGAAACCAACTAAAATAGAACATTGTTCTATAAAGAAAAAGTAGTCTTGTATCATTCACGCAATACCTAACCTTTTCCATACCTAGCAATATTACCATTATGGTCTACAAACATATTCAGAAGGAAAAGAAGGATGTTGAACTGTAGATTACTTTTGTAAAACAGGTATTTTTTTATGTCACATATAATTACACGTCATATTTTAAGCAACTGAAATATCTGAGCAGTTCCAATATCTACAACATAATTTCCCAAAAAGTTGGGATGGGGTAAAATTTAAAGTAAACAAGAATGTAATGACTTGTAAATCTTATATAGCCATATTTTATTTACAATAGAACAAAGATCAGTAGGTGAAAGAAATTTTTCCATCTCATTTTAAAAATGTAATTAATAATTGATGACAGCAACATACCGTATATACTCGTGTATAAGCCGACCCGTGTATAAGCCGACCCCCCTACTTTTGCCCCCAAAACCTGGGAAAACCTATTGACTCGTGTATAAGCCGAGGTGGACCTCAGCACAGGTATACAGCCCCCAGCAGTGTGGTATACAGGCCTCCCCAGTGGTATTACAGGCCCCAGCAGTGTTACAGCAGCAGCCCAGAGGTATATACAGCAGCAGCCCACAGGTATTTACAGCAGCAGCCCCACAGGTAAATACAGCAGCAGCCCCACAGGTAAATACAGCAGCAGCCCCACAGGTAAATACAGCAGCAGCCCACAGGTATATACAGCAGCAGCCCCACAGGTAAATACAGCAGCAGCCCCACAGGTAAATACAGCAGCAGCCCCACAGGTAAATACAGCAGCAGCCCCACAGGTAAATACAGCAGCACCCAGAGGTATATATAGCAGCAGCCCCACAGGTAAATACAGCAGCAGCCCCACAGGTAAATACAGCAGCAGCCCACAGGTAAATACAGCAGCAGCCCCACAGGTAAATACAGCAGCAGCCCCACAGGTATATAGGAAGCCTGCCGCCACCATGAGTATACATGTGCCCCCCCCATCAATATCCAGGGCCCCCCTTGCAGGCCAAACCTGTAAAGTAAACTCGTTATACTTACACCTGTGGCCGCCGCCGTCCCCGCTCTGCACCGCGCTCCTCCATCTTCTTCCGTCTTCCTCCTCGGTCGCACAGGCAATGACTCGCACAGGCAATGACGTCATTGCCTGTGCGAGTCATTGCCTGTGCGACCGAGGAGGAAGACGGAAGAAGATGGAGGAGCGCGGTGCAGAGCGGGGACGGCGGCGGGCGCAGGTGTAAGTATAATGATCTTTCTTTACAGGTTTGGCCTGCAAGGGGGGGCCCTGGATATTGATGGGAAGGGGGGCACATGTATACTCATGGTGGCGGCGGGCGGGCGGTTTGGGCGTACTTGCGTTGGTGTACTCGCGTATAAGCCGAGGGGGTACTTTTCAGCCCAATTTTTGGGCTGAAAAACTCGCTTATACGCGAGTATATGCGGTATCTAAAAAATGTTAGCGCAATATTAAAAAAGACTGGAAAATTAAGTCGTAATAATTAAAAACAGCTCGAGGATCACTTTTCAACTTAGTCACATGACTGTGTTAGAAAGGCAGAGTCTCTCAAACGTAAAAATGCTAAGAGGTTCACAAATCTGTTAACAACTGCATCTAAAAACTAAGGAACAATTTCAGAAACAAATGTTCCAAAATGTTAAATTGCAGAGACCTTTAATATCCAAATTTCTATAGTATAAAATACTGAAAATTCAGAGATTGTGGAGCAATTTATGTGGACAAGGCCGATAGTTAACATTGGAAACTAGTGATCTACTACCTACTAGTGATGCAGTTAGGATGTACTAAATTAAAAACAGGCATGATTTGTTTGTGCAAATGAATGCATGGGCTCCAAAGTATTTACAGAAATCATGTGTGTAAACCCAATATGCCATGCAATCGACAATTACAAGTTAAAGATCTATTGTGCAAAAGAAAAGTTATACCAACGCAATCCAGAAACACTGCTGTCTTGTCTAGGATAATGCTCACTTAGAATGGACTGAGCCAAGATGCAAAACTGTTCTATAGTCAGATGAATCTAAATTTGAAATTCTTTATGGAACCACAGATGCCATTTCCTGCAGATTTAAGAAAAAAGGGAGCATCCAGCTAGTTATCAGAGCACAGTTAAAAAGCCTGAATCTCTGATTCAGCACATCAAAAAAATTATGAAAAATGGACAACCATTAATTCAGCCCTCAGTGGTGCAACATTTCGACCACACCAGGTCTTTGTCAAGCACAATCATTTATATAATGCTAATGTTAATTCCATAGTGCTTTACATACATTTGTAAGGCTGCTTTCACATCAGCGGTTTTCGCTGATCGTGGCAGTTGCGGTGAAAAAACTGCAACTGCCGCGATTACCGCATAACGGCTGCACTTGCGGTTCACTTGCGGCAAGCCCCATACAATGTCTATGGGGCTTGCGGTAAGTGTGCAGCAAGTGCGGCTTTGGCACTTGCGGCAGGTGCAGCCGCGAAAAAAAACGAGGTATGCCGCGGTTTTTTCGCTGCCGCTCCTGCGGCAAGTGCCAAAACCGCACCTGCCGCAAGCCCCATAGACATTGTATGGGGCTTGCCGCAAGTGAACCGCAAGTGCAGCCGTTATGTGGTAATCGCGGGTTTTTCACCGCAACTGCCGCGATCAGCGAAAACCGCTGATGTGAAAGCAGCCTAACACTGTCCACTTTGGGGCTCACAAGCTAAACACCTTGAAAGGCACAATCAATGCTGAGCATTGTATAGAGGTTTTAGAATATATGCTCTTATCCACATGTCTATTCCAGGAAAGGCCCTGCAAATATTAGTATGACTAAATGTTAAACCAAATATCTCACAATAAGGCTAGGGTCAGTAACTGGATGCATTACTGGATCCGTTTTTTCCCCTTGTCTGTTTGGAGGCATTTTTACCTGATCAGGTACCTGATGGTACCAATATGTACCATCAGGTACTGGTTCAGGTTCCCATAGGGTCCCATGTTAAAAAAAATCATCAGATTTTGCTAAAAGGCCAAAAAATATTGCAGACCCTATTAAATCCTGACTTCTCAAAAACTGGATCCAGTAGACAGATTGCACTTTGGCAAACAATTGTTAACATTGGAGTCTATGGGTCAGGTACCTGATCGGGTTTTCAGGATGAAAAACTGGATCCAGTAACTGGATTGCAAACGCAAGTGTGACCCTAGCCCAACATGGCTTTACAGAAGAGCTTGAATGATAAACTGGCCATCTACAGTCCACACTTTTCGCCAATAGAAAAATTTGGCAAATTATAAACCAGAAATTCCAGCAAGGAAGACCCAGGACTGTTGAGTAGCTAGAATCAGACAAGAATGAGACAACAGGTTAATGATAATAAATAGTTTGCAGCACCCCACACGGAACAAGGGTATAGGATCTCACTCTCAAGGCAGCGCACGTGCCTCCAACAGAGTTATCCTGGAATATGTCACTAAATGCCAATAAATGACAGCGCTCCACACAGCCGATACATTCAAAAGATGTTCTTTATTCCATTTTATAGTGGGATAAAAAATATCTTTTGAATGCACCGGCTGTGAGGAGCACTGTCATACATTGTGATTTAGTGACATACTTCAGGATGCTGTGCATCCAAGGACTGTTGACGTAATGAATTCCAATACTTGGTCTAAAGCTGGAAGACCAGATTCTGCCATATTTTTTTCATACGCAGAGGAGGATGCAGTCAAAATTATTTCTGATGTTGGTGTGGATAACCTGTTCCTGGATCAGCCCACTGTTGAAATACTGGTGGGAGAATGAAAGGAGAAAATTTGTGTCGCTTGAGTTGCATGCTGGTACTTTGGTTGAGTACCATAAGGTCCGTAGAATACAGAGGGGCCTACAACCTAATCTGAGACCGAAGTTATTGCCAAATAATAAGCAATTTTGTGCAAAATTTGAATCCATCTAGAATAAATTCACCTTCAATATAATGCTCTTAAACATTGAATTTTGAATTTCTCAAAAGTGAGATGGAGAGTATGTGAATGAAGATTGATGAGACTCAGCTACTATTGGACGGCCAGACCTCTGGTGAAGAGATACGGACTATTTCAACTAAGATCGATACAAATATTGCAACATTTCGGTCAGAATTGGAACAAACAAAGAAATCCCAATGGTTTAGGAATCTTGAGGACTACAATAATGGACGTGTTTACAGTTGGAAATTTAGAGTTTATGATGGAATAAACAACATAATTTGAATGCACTGGCTATGTGGAGCACTGTCATATATTGGGATTTAAAGAATGAGACAACATTCTTCTCTCAAAAGTCCAGCAATTGGTCTCCTTACTTCCCAGATGTTGAAAGATTGTTGTAAAAATAAGAGGGGATGCTACACAATGGTAGACATGATTCTGTCACAACTTTTTTCAGATGTGTTGCTGTCATTATTTATTAAATTATTTCAAAGGAAATGAAAAAAATATTTAACTTCTCCTCTATTCTATAAACCCAAAGAATATAAGTGTTTTCAGTACACAAAATAAAGGAGATCATGTGTTCTTATGCAAATTACTAAATTGTTTAATAAATTATAGTACAAAAAGAACACATATAATACCCCATCTAATGTTCAAAAGTGTGGAAAACAAATTCTGGATCTTTTCTAATGCTTTTGGATATTATTTATTATTCAATAAAGATGGTTTAAAAAAAACACACAAAAAAAACCCAAAAACGAACACATAATCCAAACCATAACACATACAATGTTACATAGGACAGGCGAGACAATTGTGGGGAGACAAGACACAGATGGTACGATTGTCAGCCTGCACATTCCATGGGTTAAATTACTAGCACAGCCGTCTTCACAATACTTAGCATGGAATAAAAGTTTACAGAGGTCTTGCATGGTGAAATGCAAAACGTTTTTCAGGAAAAAACAACCCAATACTGCTATAAGTTTGCTTATCCCAGTCAGCATCCATTAACAGTATGTGTAGAGATGGGCCGTAACTTGATTCACCAAAAGAGACAATTACAGAGGTATTCCTAGTAGCAGTTGTGACCCATGCAGGCAATCTTAAGATTTAGTAATCATACCCAGTTAGAGCATGTGGCAGCACCAACAAATTCAGGGAGGAGCCCAGACATGTGTTTCCATACTTCCTCAGGGGGCTGTGTTGCAGTGTGTGGGACATGGAAACCCTTATATGGGGACCAAATCGTAGCGCTGACCAATTCCGGCGCATGAGACTGCACGCCGTCGGATAGTGGTAACCAAAGGTATGGTCTCAGACGGCGTCCCAGAAGGAGGAATTCCTCCATTGACGTTACATGATCTGGGACGCCACCCCTTCGAGACCGCGTAACCGTCCGCCACATGACGACATCCTGTGCATGCGGGTGAGGGGCAGATCGAAAAGAACTGAGCACCCGATGACACTTAAGGAAAAAAATTAACCCCTTGTGAGCAATTAAAAAGGCTATAGAGCATACAATTGGCCCAGAAACTCCCAGAGAAGGGAGTAGGGAGCAAGAAAAGCAGTACCACATTACAGAAAACTGGGCACAAGATAAAGTATAAGAGCGACTTTTAATGTATATTAGTCCAAACACAGTAAGGTAAAGTTCTATTACAGCAGCATTAAAGTTCATATCATGGTGGCCTAATACATAGCCCAAGGGGGCCTGTTACAGTGTTGGCCAAAAGTATTGACACCCCTGCAATTCTGTCAGATAATACTCAGTTTCTTCCTGAAAATAATTGCAATCACAAATTCTTTGGTATTATTATCTTCATTTAATTTGTCTTCAATGAAAAAAAACACAAAAAGAATTATCCTACAGCCAAATTGGATCTAATTCCACACCAAACATACAAAGGGGGTGGACAAAAGCATTGGCACTGTTAGAAAAATCATGTGATGCTTCTCTAATTTGTGTAATTAACAGCACCTGTAACTTATCTGTGGCACCTAACAGGTGTTGGCAATAACAATCACATTTGCAGCCAGTTGACATGGCTTAAAGTTGACTCAACCTCTGTTCTGTGTCCTTGTGTGTACCACATTGAGCATGGAGAAAAGAAAGAAGACCAAAGAACTGTCTGAGGACTTGAGAAACCAAATTGTGAGGAAGCATGAGCTTCTCAAAGCAAAAAGTCCATCTCCAAAGACCTGAATGTTCCTATGTCTACCGTGCGCAGTGTCATCAAGAAGTTTAAAGCCCATGGCACTGTGGCTAACCTCCCTAGATGTGAACGGAAAAGAAAAATTGACGAGAGATTTCAACGCAAGATTGTGCGGATGGTGGATAAAGAACCTCGACGAACATCCAAACAAGTTCAAGCTGCCCTGCAGTCCAAGGGTACAAGAGTGTCAACCCGTACTACCCATTGGCGTCTGAATGAAAAGTGACTGTATGGTAGGATACCCAGGAAGACCCCACTTCTTACCCCCAGACATAAAAAGCCAGGCTGGAGTTTGCCAAAACTTACCTGAGAAAGCCTAAAACGTTTTGGAAGAATGTTCTCTCTTTTTGGGCAAAGGCATCAACATAGAGTTTACAGGAGAAAAAAGAGAGGCATTCAAAGAAAAGAACACGGTCCCTACAGTCAAACATGGTGGAGTTTCCCTGATGTTTTGGGGTTGCTTTGCTGCCTCTGGCACTGGACTGCTTGACTGTGTGCATGGCATTATGAAGTCTGAAGACTACCAACAAATTTTGCAGCATAATGTAGGGCCCAGTGCGAGAAAGCTGGGTCTCCCTCAGAGGTCATAAGTCTTCCAGCAGGACAATGATCAAAAACACACTTCAAAAAGCACTAGAAAATGGCTTGAAAGAAAGCACTGGAGACTTCTAAGGTGGCCAGCAATGAGTCCAGACCTGAATCCCGTAGAACATCTGTGGAGAGTTCTAAAAATAGCAGTTTGGAGCAGGCACCCTACAAATATCAGGGACCTGGAGTAGTTTGCTAAAGAAGAATGGTCTAAAATTCCAGCAGAGCATTGTAAGAAACTCATTGATGGTTACCGGAAGCGGTTGATCGCAGTTATTTTGGCTAAAGCTTGTGCAACCAAGTATTAGGCTGAGGGTGCCAATACTTTTGTCTGGCCCATTTTTGGAGTTTTGTGTGAAATGATCAATGTTTTGCTTTTTGCTTCATTCTCTTTTGTGTTTTTTCATTGAAGACAAATTAAATGAAGATAATAATACCAAAGAATTTGTGATTGCATTCATTTTCATGAAGAAACTGAGTATTATCTGACAGAATTGCAGGGGTGTCAATACTTTTGGCCAACACTGTATGTCCCAGTCCATTGAATGAATTTCTTTGCTCCACAAAACAAGGAAGGTCCACATATTCGGGCAACCAGGACAAAGTGATGGGTAACTAAGAATTTAAAACACACACAAGTTAAAAGGCAGGCTACATAATGAAGGCAGTTGGCAAAATTAAACAGAAATCAGAAGTTCAATAAGAGAAAGAGAGGGGGGGGGGGGGAGGTTAACAAAAGGGGCCAAGCAGGATTAGGAATGGGAAACTCAAAGAATCACAATTTTAGGTTGGTCCTAGAGAACTACATATACATATGTGTACAAAAGTGCACATATAGCTGGATATGAGTTGGAGATAAGATAGGATATAAACAAGACTACAAAACTGTATACATGTGTACAAATGTGCAGAACTACCGTATGTATACATATGTGTACAAATGTGTTCTATTCTGTTGAAAATGAAATATGGCTATAATAGATTTCCAAATCATTGTCTTCTTCTTTTCCTTAGATTTTATACAACTTTCAAACTTTTAGGAAATGTGGGTTATATAACATTTTGGCGTCTCTAGAGATGATGAGGTTCAAATGCCAAGATGATTTAAAGAATTGTAAGACTCTCAGTTTCTATAAATATAAGAAGAAACTAGAAATATTTCTACTAGTTACATAAGGAATCCACTACTTATATAGGTTCAAATATTAGAGTAATCGAATCGATCATCAGGTACAGATTACAAGACAGTGAATGATCATACTGTATACTTTTGTTCTGACTGCGTACATTTCATAATAAGACATATTATCGGGATGTGGGCCCCGGTCACTGACTCCCACTCCCCTAACACCCCCCCCCCCTAACCTCTGTCTATTCCTCCCTCTCTTTAGTACACTTTTTCCCTATTTCCCCTCCTTGACTATTTCTCCCACCTTTCTGTCAATCGTCTGACACACTTATTTCTCCTTTACCTGCTGGTTCTTCTTTTTCGAAGTGCAATTGCCGGTTGACATCGCATGGAGACTAATTTGATTCCTGGTCCTACTGGATAAGTATTATTTCTTAAAGTTTAGCTATTAGAAGATAGTTTTATACCTAAATATATACATCCGGCATGATTTACCGTGTCATGGGATGAGTCACTTCTCTAAGCCGGCATGTCTTTACAGTTGACTAAATTCATGTGTTTGATATTGTCCAATTCTAATTGTATTATTTTATAATTCTTTAAGATTTAAATAAGACATATTATTCAATTAAAATGACCAAGGCCTAAAATAGATCAGGTATCAAATGGCTATCTTAAAAGATATGGCCATCACATGCACAAATTGTGGAAGTGATTGGCTTCCTGTAAAGCTCCATATTGAATTAACTATTCTAGTTTGTAAAACAGTTCAGACTAGTGCATGCTGCAATCTTTTTCACACGAACCATCAGTCTGAGTTGAAATTTATTTGGCACACTGGCCTATAAATTTATTACAAGGTCTAACATGATATCCAAATCATAAGAACACCTTTTCCATACACAAAAATTATGGCAAGTAACTATTGAAAAAAACCTTTATAGAGGATATCTGGGATAAAAAAAATTGTGACTAAGCACTAACAGGCAGGTAGCAGCCACCTACCTGCCTGTTGTGTTCAGCGCCATTCAGCGCTGACATGGAGGAATCTGAGGCCACTTCTGTTGACGCTTTTGTCACTTCCGCTGATGTCACGTGAACAGAGGGAGTGGCTACTCCCCTCTGTAGACAAGCGTCAGAGGTGACATCACGCTGATTGACAGCCGCCTCCCCCAATCAGGTATCGGGGAGCCGGCTGCCAATCAGCAGGAGATCGACTGTCCTGCCCCTTCCACAGAGCACAGCAGAAAATCCTGCTATGCTGTCCCTGACAGGAACGACCTGTGACCGCTTTGTGCCGGGGGTGAACGGAGGTGACTGGTGTCGGGCACAACAGACAGGTAGGTGGCAGCTACCTGCCTGTTAGTACTTGAACACATTTTTTTTCTAAAAATCCCAGATAACCACTTTAATATTGATATTTTATAATATTAGAGAGCAAAATGTCTCATGTTAATCATAAATATGGTGGTATAGTGATGCCATTTGGGTTTTTTAGAACCCAATTTTGTCTTGTTTTATGAAAGGCTAATATTACCTATTTAAAATATAGGCTTCCTCGTCAACTTACATGGTGGATAGAAAGGCTTGTCATATGAAAACGGAACATTTATAAAATATACATAGTTCTCATAATATAAAGCAGATTACCTAAATCATATTGGCATGTTTGGAAAAACAAAACTAAAATCAGAAATAACCCATGTAGAAACCAATATGAAAATTGAGACGGACATGTGTTAATGTGACTTGGCGCCAACATTAAAAAGAGCTGGAAGCTCCAGGTGACTGGTCTACTACTTAGGTATTTATACATCTGTGATCACAGCTGTGCTCTCTTCCAGGCTCCTTACATATGTCAGTCGAGTTCACACAGGGAAAGCAGCAACAGTGTGTACTTAAACTTTTTCTACCCAATTATGCCAGCCAGCTCATGCAGCAAATCTGGCATAAAGACATCACAGCTGTTAGTTTTGGATCCTGAACTATAGAAACTTTTCTTCTTCACCATTCAAGAGGAAGTGTAACAAGTTATTTATGATATGGTGCCAACAAATATAGTAGGGTTATAGGAACTAGGTTTATAATATCAGAAATGTAAAATACCGAAAGGTTTTAAAATTAGTTGTTGGCACTTACAAAATAGCCCTAAACCCAAACATTCTTAAGCACTGTTCATATAACATTTGGGTTTACAAACCTAACATGCACAGGGAAAATCTCCCAGGGTATGGTGCATACTAAAGAGGCCGTCAGAGCATCAATATGGCCTGGGATGTCGGAAGCGATGCGCAGGTGCGCGCTCGCGTCCGACATCGCAGGCCAGCTGTCACACGACAGGATGTTGCCAGTGAAGTGGCAGCGATGGGGGCGGAGCCATCGCTCGCTGGGCTGGGATCCTCAGCAACGCTGCGGTATTGGCTGGATCGCCACCAACATCGCTATTGCGGTGTCAGACGGCGCGATCCAGCCTAATCGCTGGTCGCTGATTAACAGGTTTACCTTCATGCTGGTAAACCTGTGACAAATCACAGTTCCGTCACGCTTTCACACAGGACGACGCAACTGCGATATCGCGAGCGACATCGCTAATGCGTCACTTTTCGGCGATGTCGCTCGCGATATTGACGCGTGTGACGCCGCCTTAATTCTTATGTAGGCAAGTGTTTATTGTTGATTGTCTATCCCACAAGTGTGAACTGCATTAATCTCATGGATGTCACCGCACGTCACAATCACTCAGGTAATATCGTGAGACAGAGAGTGTGACTTGTGGTGATGTTAGCGAGGTTACTGCAGTTCACGCTCGCAGGATACTCGTTATGGGACCCCATGAGTATGAACCGGTAACTTTTGTGACATCACCACTCATTACACTGTGGTTACACACTATGAACATGCTCCCCCATATGCTAGGAGAATGAGACTAAGGCGGCCGTCACACGCTGAGATATCTATAGCGATATTGTAAGCGATCACGTGCACGCGCAATCGCTTACAATATCGCTCACATCGCTGGTGAGATGTCACACAGACAGACTCACCAGCGATGTGGAGCCGCGATCTCGCTGGTAACTATGGTACACATCGGGTAACTAGGCGCCGCGCGTCGCTTAGTTACCCGACGTGTACCATAGTTACCATCTCCCAGCATAGGCTCTGCCGCTGGGAGATCGTTCATCGTGGTGTTATACACCACGATGAGACAGATCGTCAAATCGCTCATCGCTAGATCTGAGAACCGAAGCTCAGATCAGCGATGTCACGATCAAGCGATTTAACATCTTAAATCGCTTGATTACATGCAACGATTTCTTGCCCGATATCGCTTAAGCGATCAAAAAGGAGATCGCTTAAACGATATCGGGCAAGAAATCGTTCCGTGTGACGGCCGCCTTAGAAGAACCTCCATAGGATAGTGTCAGACTCGCCTCAGATGTCTATGGGAAATAAATTGCGTGTAAATTGAGGGTTTCTCCTGTTTCTTATTTGTTCACTAATTTTTTCTTATGTCTTGCAGGTTCGCTTTTATTGGATGTCAAAATTGGTGGACTACAGTGAAACCCTGGAATACTGCAGGATAATTTTTTTTTCTTTTCAATAAATTGGTTAAAGAGGGAATGTGTTGGAGAGTTTTTTTCAAATAATTTTTTTTTGCTATTTCTCTTAGTACTGATTGGGTTAGCAATTTTGAGTATCTGATAGATGCCTCAATATTACTAACCCCTGGGCTTAATGCCAGCTGGCATTATACACCTTGCATCAACCTCAAATAAATACCATTACCCCGTTTGCCAATGTCCCTGGGCAGTGGGAAGAGCCGGGGCGAAGCGCCAGGATTGGCATATCTAATGGAGGCAGCAGATCTGGGGTGGCTACGGCCTGATATTTTAAAAAGCATTTAGGGTGGGCGCATTAACAATGGATCTTCCCACCTTGAGAATACCAGACCAGGCTGTCTGCTTCACTTTGGCCAGTGATCCAATTTGGTGGGGACCCATGTTTTGTTTTAAAATTATCTATTGATAAATAAATAAATAAAATGTGAGTTGACCTCTGTTTTGGATTCCCAGGCAAGAAAAAGCTGGCAGCTGCAGATGTCTGATTTACCCTAGCTGGCTATCAAAAATACAGGGAACCCCACGTCGTTTATTTAAATGATACATTTACTGGTTAAATACAAGGCTAATATCACAGTGGACTTGGGGATGTCCATCACATGGCACAACACAAAGGGTACAACAGGATGTTATAGCGGAAGGAAGGCCCTGACATTAGGGAGTGGGGGATGGGACATCTCCAGACACTTATGAATGGATAGACAAGGGCGCAATGGGTCTCATCTCCTTATTTAATATATGCAGTGCACTAATTGCTCACCTTGGTCGGTTGTGAGACCCACAACCGGTATCTGCGTTTTTAACCAGCTGGCGCAGGACTCCCCACTCGAGGTAGCCAACATGATATCACTAAGGACAGAAACAATATGGTCCGCGCTGCTGGGTGTGGAAAAAAATAGACACCCAAGAAATATTATTTAGTGTCTTTATTTCTCAACATGTTTCAAGACCGTCCTGGCCTCTTCCTCAGAAGCATGTTGGTGTGCTCCTGAGGAATAGGCCGCGACGGTCTTGAAACACGTTGAGAAATAAAGACACCAAATAATATTTCTTGGATATTTAACGTCTATTTTTTCCACACCCAGCAGCGCGGACCATATTGCTTCTGTGCTTAGTGATATCTCCAGACACTGGCCTGTGTCTGTTCCTAAGCTGCCACAGTCAAATACCTAGTCCCTGACTGTCACCTACTCTAACCCTGTCTAGTGCGCTGGTCGGCAAGGACACTAGTCTTGCCGCTACAGATAATATCACACAGGGAATGTAGACAGACAGTGGAGGACATAGACAATAACAGGATACAACTCTGCTTGGTATCTGCTGCCAAAACTCCACAGGCAGCAGAATGAACGTCATCCGATCAGCAGATCTCCAGCAGCATTTTCACCAAAACCACAGGAGACCTTCACACTCCAGCAATGGTCAGCAGAGACAATCTATAACTGTCAATAGGTGTTAGACCATGTAATTACTTAAAGGGAGGTGAGTGTGGTCACAAATGACCACACTGAGATGAAACTGGCCTAGAGTTACAGTAAGAAAAAAAACTGACATTAACCATTGCTGGGGAAAAAGAAATTAATCATGTTTAAAATAAACAGCTCCAAAGCTGTCAAGTTTCTTAGTGACTCGTGACACTGCCTCCCTTTCTACAAGGGGCCTCAGGACCCTCAAGACCGGACTTGTCCAGAAACGGTCTTTGCCAAAGACACTCAAACACACTAGCATTCACCTCCCTAGTCCCCAGCTCTCAAGGCAATCACAAACACAAAATGACGGTGGTGGTAATAAAGTAGGCTCCAGAAATGCGACAAATCTGAGCAATAACATGTGGGAAATGTGATAGATATGTAGCTTGAGGGTAGGGCAGCCGGAAGGTCACAGGGTTGAGATGGGCCACCACATTATATGGACCAAGAACCCTAGAACCTAGAACCCAAGATGCGTACTTACACCTGATATTTTTATTAGCCAACCATGTGTACTCATCAAACACACATGTCCGGACCTGAACGTTTATTAGCAGACATGGCCTAGTATTAACCTGGGGTGTGGGTAGAGTCTCGCCCCTATTCTCAGGTAGGACCTTAGCCACCTCTGCCGGAGAGGGAGGAGTAAACTTTACCAAGATGGCAGAGATAGTAGAATTAAGACAATTGGGGCGTGGCCTGACCATGGCTGGGTGAAGTCGCATCCTGCGGGAGCTCTGCAGACCGGGGGCCGAACCACGGCTTATTAGATCTCCTCCAAACTTGGTATGTTGAGAAGAAAGAAGCTCGAGCTTCCTCCTCTGCACACCGTCGGTGGGGACACCGAGCCGCACTGCCGGGCTCTCCAGGCTGTTTGCTAGTGCCAGAGGCTCTGGTGGGAAAGGGACAGTAATGGCACCGGGCATGCTGCAGAAGACTTCGCCCCTTTCTTCCCTGCTGCAGCAGAGGAGCCCACGCTTATAAGAACACAGCGGTGGTCCCAAAACAACCCCACACAACAAGGTGTGCAAGAGAACCCCTGAACACCGAGGGAGATGAGTGGGAGAGCCCCAGTGGATGCACAGCCTCCATGGAGAAGAGGGGTAAGTCACGGGGACCCCAGGAGGTGGGAATATTGGTGCCCATATTTCTCCCCCACCCCAGACATATAGCCCTCAGTCAGAGCTGCAGGAGATTAGGGCTATGATACAGGCTCTGCCGTCAAAACAAGATCTAGAGGCTGAAGTCACGGCCCTGGAGGCCTCTCAAGACAGGGCACTGGGGGTGATTACCAAGGATATTGACGCTCTCAAGGAGAGGACGACTGAGACAGAAGGGGCTGTTCTGTGCTGGAGGACAAAGTGGCTGATTTGGAGAAGGAGGTGGCCAGATCACATTCACATATTGTTGCCCTGACTCTGCAGTCCGATGACCAGGGAACAGGGAGAGATGGAGCAATGTTCGTCTCAAGGGTATTCCTGAGTCGATCACCTCTGAAAATCTCTTGCAGACTACCCTTGATATCCTCAACATGGTCACTAGACGACCCCCTGGCTCTCCGTATAAGATCAGAAGAATACACAGAGTCTTCCGTGCTGGGACAGTGGATGCCACTGACCCACGTAATGTCCTATGTCGGCTACACAATTTTACTGATAAGGACATCATCATTCAGGCCGAGTGGTTGTTTGGCGATATTGCATTCGAGGATACACACGTCCGCCTGTTCCCGATCTCTCCAGCAGAACAATGTATATGAGACACCACTTACTCGCTCTCCTGGAGAAAATCAAGGAATCTGGGGCCTCATATAGATGGGGTCACCCCTTTCACTTAATCGTGCGACGAGGGGGCAAATTCTTCTACCTATGGTCCAAAGAGGACTTAGAGGGCCTATTCATTTTTTTGGGTATCCCATCGTTCCGGTTGCCAGATTGGTTATCACTGGAGGGCTTCCCTAAAGCCACTAGAGGAAGACCGGACTATTTGTCTCGTCACCAGCCGTCTGCAAAGCCAAAAGCGCCGCCATATGCCATCGAGAGAGAGCCCCCTACCTGACTAGACAAAAACATCTATTTTGCAATTTTGTGGCGCCCGCTGTCCTACATATTTATAATTGGACTGATGAGATGTTGCCGATGGTATGGGATAAGGGTTCGTTCCCATCTATCCAGAATTTATGGCTTTTGCCATTATGGTTTTCTGCTTAAGAGTTTTGCCATAATGTTGTTTTAACTAGAACCTTGACTTTAGTTTATTTGGGATACATGTTGAGCACACCTATTTAACATAGCCCTGAAGGAGATAACTCAATGCGGTTGAGGGGTTTGGTGGGAGGTGTAATGTTGTTTCTATTATGTTGCTTATTTTATATAAGCTGGGTTTGCCTCAGGTGTATAGTTGGTGGGCCCTTGGTCTGTCGCTGATCTACCTGTGGGTTGTCTGCGGCCCCTCGAATCCTCTCGCTCTTTTCTTTCTGAAGGATTCGGTTTTCCGGCTTTGTCCGGATCAGACAGTTTTGGTCTCTTTATCTTTTATTCTTCTATTTCCTTCTTTTTAGAAATTTCTGACCTTTTTATTTTTTTTCTCTCTCTCTCCTTGCCTGCTTAGTTCTTGAATTTCTTTCCCATTCCCTCTCTTTTACCCTCTTACCTGACCCTGACATTGGTTACAATGCCAAATAGCAGTCTATCGGAGTTGAAGGTAGGAACGTTAAATGTCAAGGGCCTGCATGATTCAGGCAAAAGGTCTGTTATGTTCAATTATTTGAAATCTAATAAAATTTCTGTCGCCTTTCTGCAGGAAACACATCTCTGTGCCGCCAAGCCATTTAGACTCTCGAATCACTGGTTCCCTATGGCGTATCACAGCCTCGCACCAGAGGCTGGCTCCGCGGGTACCAGTATAGTGTTGTCGAGGTCTCTTCCTTGGGAACTCCTGGAGTCTAGAGATGGTGGAGCGGGACGACTGCTACTGATTAAAGGTAAAATTGCTTCCCAGTTTATACTTTTGCCTGCTATATCTCCGAACGCTGGTCAGATACTGTTAATGTTAAAGTTTTTGGAGTTGGTCATGACTTTGCTGAGGGGACCCTTGTGCTAGGGGAGGTTTTAATATGGCCCTAGACCCAGCCTTAGGACAATTCAAGTGGCCATTCAGTATTGACGGGCTCAGCACAATGACGCTTGCGACGGACTCTACATGACTTTCAACTGTTGGATGCATGGAGCCTGCTCCACCCTTAATAATAGGGACTACTACTTCTCTGGACCGCTAATCAATAATTGGATTGTGTATTCTCAACCAGAGAAGGCCTAAAATAATGAGAGTAGGCAGAACCTCCAAGACGTAATAGGACAGGAACTCCTTGTGAAGAGTCCCTATCCACAAATTCACAGTGTGTACGACTGGGGAAAAACTCTTCTGGCTGAGAGGAACAGAATCAATGGCAAGAATAGGAGTGGATCTCACTAATGCACAACAGGCAAGACCATGGATCTTAAAACGAGACTCCACACTGACTCCTGCTCCACTATTCACAACAAATGGAATGGTCTCCATTTTTTCACCAAGAACCACATCAGCAGAAATTGTGAACGGAGACATATAAATGGAGAAACTAGACATACTCTGGTCACTTCCCTCCTCACGACCAAAGAGATGCAGCTTATGAGATGGTGTTACATGTTTGGGGATAGATAGACAGACCCCCTATAAATTACCCTAAAAACCGCAGTAGAAACATGCCTCTGTCCATTGGTGAACCGCAAGCAAAATAGTATGAGGTGAAGCATCCCTCCTAATGCATAGGTTCATCAAAAAACCTGTGGGACCTTCTTCCTAGGGAGAACAACAGGGGGCAGTGTAGATTTCTCCTTGAGACATCTACCGTCCATGATAACAAGAGCCAAGACTCAGGAGTAATATATTAGGCCAGAGAGACCTGAAGCCTAGCTGACAGACTCTGACAAATGATTCCTAAGGGCAGGGTCATTCCACTGGATGTCAGTGGCCCATCTCTGGAATTCTGAGCAGTACTTTGCCGGCCACACCCCTTGCTTCAGTTTACAGAGTTAGACTCAGCAAGGGATATGCCATCAGAATCTCCATGCAGCAGGGCCAAAAAAACTTGTCCACCGACTGCAAAGATAGAAATCCATACATACAAGGGACACAGCACCAGTGGATAAAATTGGGATTTATCTTCTTACCCGCTCTGTAAGGTGCAAGTCACTCCAGGGAGATTCACCCGGCCCATAACTCCAAAGAAAATAAAGGACAGCACCTCACCAGTTGATGAATTTCAATCTTCTTTATTGTACGTCCATATCAGCGACATTTCGACTTACAGTGAGGTCTTTATCAAGCTTGATAAAGACCTCAGTGTAGGTCAAAACGTTGCTGATATGGACGGACAATAAAGAGGATTGAAATTCATCAACTGGTGAGGTGCTGTCCTTTATTTTCTTTGGGGCAAAGATAAAAAAACTGTTGGCAGTGAGAAGGGGAACCCCCTTAAGACGGAAGACTACAAATCCCACCAGCTATGCCTCACTCCCTGAGGAACGAGGTCAGAGCCTTACATATATTTTACAGTAGCAAATTTGTTTCTTCCCCCAGAAAACATATCAAGGAGGGCAAATTGGGGTTCCGGCTGTGTCTGGGCATGAGCCAAGATCAGAAAACTCCTAAGGGACACATGGGGGTGGTTCAACAGGAACTTGCATTATGGTTTTTTTCTTGAAACACTAAACTTTTCTCAACAAGCACAGGAGATAAAAACGCCAGAAAAAAAGAAACAACAATGCACCAAAAAAAAAACAAACAGCTTATTTACTCCCAAGAGTTCAGGTTTTGCGGCAGAAAAAAAAAAACACAGCAAAAACTCCGTGTGAACATAGCCTTAGGATTGAATGTAAAAAGAACAATATCATGTGCATAATACATATCTCTGCATGATGCTTTTGAAAAGCGTTATTGGATCTCATGTTTTTTCAGTGGTTGTGACTTTCATAATCTCGCCTAGGTGAGCAAAACCATACTCCTTACTGTACTCCGCTTATATGCAGATAAATTATTATGTGCCTTTAACTTTCTTCCCTGTTTTCTTGATTAATTAGAACCAAAAGAAACTGTATTATTTCACATACCTACCAGATCTAAGCATGAAATAGGTAGACATGAATAAGAATTTATTCACAATACATGGAATGCATACTATAAGTAATATAAATAAAACCAAACAGTTGAAATGGTTCAGAAATGTATTCAATGAGTTTGTGGGCCATCTGGATATCTTCTAAATGCCTGCCTTTGAGAGGCCAGGAAATAAAATAAATGTATTAGGGGAATGAAAGCCGGGCACTAACAATCCTGCAGGCTAATTATCAGGAGTTTCCCAGTTGCATGGATGTTTATCTAGCAGGACTCTGACCAGCGTTGCACAGCCCAAAGGAGCCGTGTTTCATATTTGTATGTTGATAGATTCCATAGTCAATTTACTATAACACAACATTTGGTTATATGGGTAACAGTCAAACAACTTGAACAGCATGTCAACAGGGAAACATTCGATGAAGCACTGTTCAAGTCACCTGATCAATGAAATCAAGTAAATGAATTATGTCAGATCTAGTCACCCAATCACAGGCCACATTAGTCCTGTGACAAGTGAAGAGCACCACTTTCAATTATAAACCAGAGATTGGCTTGTGCTGAATTTATGGCAGTGACAGAAAGCGAATATGGCAATTTGCAGACAGTACAAGCTGGGGGGCAAGGTTGTATTCAGGTCAGACAACCCCTGATACAATAAACCTTATTTGGTCTTACCCTAGTAGCCTTTAAATAGTAGTTTGGGAGCCACAAGTTGCTCATAATCCTCCATCATGTAGCTTTGTCTTAGGCTGCTTTCACACAGCGTTTTTGTGCTGTCCGAGGGGATCCGACTTATTGCAGGACCCCTCTGACAGCAACAGATCCAAACTGATGCCTGCAATCGGATGCCAAATAGGCATCCGAATACGATATTTTGCAGGATCAGTTTGGATCCTCTCCCTCTCTACTCCTCTCCCCGCTACTCCTGTCACCTCTTTCTCCCCTCTTTTCCCCTCTTTTTCCCGACCTTAAAAAATAAAAAAACTTTATTCTCACCTATCCACGAGTCCCCCGGCACTTCCAGCAATCTTCTTCTAGGACCTGTCACAGTCACATGACTGGTTACCGCGGTAACCGGTCATGTGACTGACATCATGCCAGGTCCTATAAGCATAGAGCGCTGGAGGCATCAGTGGATCGCGAGACAGGTGAGAATAAAGTTTTTTTTTTTATTTTTAACCCTTTGTTTTCACAAAATTTCACTTCTGCAATGTATGAATATACATTGCAGAAGTGAAATTAGATGGCACAGAGCGATTTTAGTGTACACTAAAATTGGGTCCGAGGAACGATCAGCTGTTTCCTCAGACCTTGCTCCATAGGGCCCCATCTTATTTGGCGTGGATCAGGTCAGATCCAATGTGGTCCGATTTGATCCGTTGTGCCCAAAATCGCAGCAGTCTGCAATTTTGGGCACAGCAAAAAATCGGACAGAATCGGATCCAACAAAAATCGATGGCAATAAGGCCAAATATGATCCGATCCGTGCCCATAGACTAAAATGGGGGCCAAATCGGATCCAATGCTGTCCAATTTTTAACGTACAGCTTCGGATTGCAGAAAAACGCTGTGTGAAAGCACCCTTAGAAGCCCTGACAAGACCATAGGCACTTGTTACAATATATCATCAATTACAAAAATTAGAGGCATACCTCTTTTCCACAACAGTGCAAAAGATTTTGTGCTTCTCAATGTTTAATATTTGCTACTTAAATGTGACTCCAAACTACTACTCAAATTTAAATGTAGCTCAAACTGAATAAAATATAGGAGATGTCAGAATTACATTGCCCATACACATTAAAACAAAGTTGCCAACAATGATTTTGGGAGGAGCGACCGACTAATATATGAAGGTGTTCCCCGAATCTTCTATGACAGATAAGGTGAGTAATGTTATTTAATGCAAGGTACTAAGTAGTGTTCTATAATAAAAGCATTGATAACTACAGTACTTTGCAAAAGTGTACCACTGATCAGCATAAGCATAACAATAAATTAATATCTTATCACCTTGGAATACAATTAGAATATCATGTTGGACCTCTGTAACATTTCATACGAATGACTATACTAATAAACTCATGGATCATTTTTCTGTTGGGGTTCTACAAAATCCTGGAGAGAACAAGCCTGCATGCCTGTCTAAGGGACCAAATGGGCATTGGTCAGCTTTTTATAGCTTTGAACAACAGTGCATTTGCTGGCAGCACAAATTGTTCTGCATCAAGATGCCACAGAAGTTGTGAATATTAATGTCATTTGAAGCAAATGATTGTCATGACAGTTAATGATGATTTATTATTTGTTAGCAAAATAATCAATGAGTTCATCTTCTTAAGAACTAACTTCATATTTTGTGGTTAGCTGTAGTAATGTAATATGTCTTGCATTCTTTGTTCTTGTGTAAAACCGTGATTCACGAGTGTAATTATACAGCAGCAGAAAGAAAAAAACATCTGTAAATAAAGGTGAATATTTCATACTTAGCACTCTTTTTGCTCCTTTCAGGGAAAGTATTTCATTGAATTGAAGAAAAGGGATTTATTTTTTAATTATAAAGGGCAGAGCAGATCTTTTATTATACAGGTTGACCGATATAGTGCAAAGACATGTCAAGCCTGATACAAGAAATGTGTGCATTTCTGGTGATGCAGCATATTACAGAACAGTTCCAATATCTAACACTATAACCAGTGTAGAACTCCAACATGCTCTGCTACATTTCATTTGGGCTTTATTTTTTGCAGACTTTCACAGATGCGCTTTACAAAGTTTCTTAATTTACAAGCTCAGCTTCTCCTAACTAAAGTAGTTATGGGTGAACCTGAACTGTAAAGTTCAGACTCTGTACCGAACACCTAGTGTTACAGTTCAGGTTTGGTGGGGTTGGGGCTACAAAAATAAAACAGTGATTAAACATTAACGTCGTACTTAATGGGATCCGCGTGCTTGTGCTTCCGGGCCGCTCATTAACTTCCTGATTTATTCACTGCAAGTAGATGCTAGAATATATGGGTTGCTTCCAGGTTACAGCACAGATGCTCACTCTCTGTTAATTAGGTAAGGCTTTGCTGTATTTTTGATTCTGATCACAGATAAAGCGGATAGCTACGGGATGCCACTCCCAGATGCCTGGCTTTACCTTGGCTGGCAATCAAAAATACAGGAGAGCCTAGTATTTTTTTTTATTTTTTTTTAAATAAGTAATAATAAAAATAAAAAAAAATGTGTGGGCAGTGCCCTATTTTTGATTGCCAGCCAAGGTAAAAGACAGTCAAGCTGGGGGGCTGGTGTTCTCATCATGGTGAGGTCCATAGTTATTGGGTCCCCAGGCTAAAGAATAGCAGCCTGCAGCCGCCCAAGAAATTGACGCTTTCTTTAGAAACACCAAATTCCTGGCACTTTACCCAGCTTTTCCCGATGCCCTGGTGCAGTGGCATTGGGGGGATAAAAGGAGTTAAAGAGAATTTAGTATTGACAGCTTGCCATTAAGCCCTAGCTTGAAAATGTCAGGCCTCTATGAGACCCGCACATTATCAATCCTGTGAATAAAAGGTTAAAAAACACGCAAAGAAAAATCATTTATTTGAAATAAAACACAGACAACTCTCATTTCCCATTTATTAACCCTATATATACCCTCCAGAAGCTGCAGTGAGGGAACATGTTTCCTCTCGCTATAGACTCTACAATCACACTGACTGTCATGGGCGATATCACTCACGCCCTGCTGCAGTGAGCTCAAATTCTGGCAGCAAGGTCACGTGAGTTTACTGCCTATGTGACTCAATGAGAGATGTCACCACTGCTTGTGGCAGTCAGTGTGATCACAGAGACTGCAGCGAGAGGACACTTGTTCCCTCGTTGCAGCTTCTGGATGTAGCAGAGCCATAACCATGTGCTTCATGGGACATCGTTGTGTATTATCGTTGGAGGGTATGTGTGGGGTAATAAATGCAAAAATGAGGGTTGTCTGCGATTTATTTCAAGTAAAGGATTTATCTCTGTTTTATTTCAAAAATAAAAAACATAATACACAGGAAAAAATTAACTATTTACTCATAGGACTGATAATGGGCAGGTCTCAGAGATCTGAACATTATCAATCTGGGCTTGATGACAAGCTGTCAATAATCAGCTGTCATTAACCCTTTCTATCACCCTGATGCCACCGCACATGGACATGGGAACTTGTTATGGAGAGAAAAAAGCAACCCAAGATTAAATTTATAGATTAAATAGTTGTAGGGGCACACTGCATATTAATATTTACAGGTATTATAAATATATTACAGATGTTACAGTCAGATATGTAAATAAAAGATAAATGGGATACAGACAGATTTACAGGCAAGTGTAATCAGTTTCCGGTTCCTTGATGCTGGTGGCCACAAGAAGCACCGGGTTTTCCTCAAAGTAATACAAACATCCAGCAGAGGTCGGGCATTCTTATTGTGTAAGTGTGCCGGCCCCTCTCCTGCCCATGGGTGGTCCTGCAGTTCCCACCCCCTGGGTTGTGATATGAAATATTCAAAGAGCTGCTATGGGTCATAACTTGGCCTGGGAATGTCATAGGTAGGAGATAATGGTCTTATATCTTTAGTGATCTTTTATGATTTTAGTTTTCCGATGGTAAAACACATAGCATGTTTGCAATCGTTCCACTGGCCGCTATTAGGTTTGGGGTAGTTAGGAAAGTTGCACAATTATGTAGAAATATGTGTTACGATCCCATACTTCTCCAGGTGGCAGATTTATAATGGTCATTTTTAGGGGGGTGATGTGTAATTAAATATTAGGACTTCTTTCCTTGGCGCCAGTGTGTCTGGCCAAAGCCTATTAAGTCCCCTGGCAGCAGAACAAGATTTCTCACCTCTCTCTGTAGGCTCACGTGGGGGGGGGGGGGCACCTTCTTCCGCATAATTGCCTCAGGTTCCAAAGTGTCACCTATCTCCATTTATTAGGAAGCCCCCATTGTGTGGCCAGGTAATTTAAATCCTCAGGTTTATTAACAGATCCAGGAGATTGATTAAGTATCAGGCAAAAGGAGGAGCTTTCTTCCCAGAGTGAGGAGAATAATGGTGACAGCTGACAAAATGGCCACTGTAGGAATAGGTCAGAACATCCCTTATTCCTTACAGCGGCCCGGAAAGACAAGCACGGCACCCGGCAAGTATGACGCTGATGTTTAATGACTGTTTTGCTTTTTACAGTCCCCCAGCCACCTTATCCACTATTTCATAACGTTAAAGTTGGGGTTAAGGCAATGGACTCAAGTTTGGGTCTAGTCTGGTGTTGGACTTTAAAAAAAAAGTCCGTCCAGATCCACCAAACCTGAATAATGGCGGTTTCGCCAATCACTACTAAAGATGTCTACAGAAAAACATTGTACTGGAGTAAGTACTAAGTTTACTAACTTGCGGAAGTATGGATCAAAGAAAGAATAACACAATTGGTGTGGCCTGATGAATTAAAAGGATAAAATAAAAGGTAATGGAAATATACATCAAGTGACATAGAGGAAATTGGAACAAGCATAAAATTAGAGTTTTAAACTATTGTGGTATTGCTGTATGTAGCACAATATCACAGTCTCTTATGAACGCCAGACATGAGCTGGCTTTAACGGATATATCATCATGACATGCATGTGGGCCTTTAGCTGAGTGGCAGTTAGAACGGCATGGCCCACTGCAAGTGGTGTTGTGCAAGTAAGTGGCACTGTCACAGAATGATAGCTGTACTCAACAGGATAACAATCACGGGCTCCGCTCAACACACAGCTGTTAGGTGCAGATGATGACACCTTCAGAGCCCATATCAGTCAGGTAACCGGCATATGATGTACAATTATGTCATATGTGGGTGAGGGGTTTAATCCCATAGATGCTAGAAACTCAAACAAAACAAGCATAGCAACAATAACTTCAGAAAATCAATTACAGATAAACTTAGGCTCCATCGGTTTCCATAACTTCATCCTACACATGAAAATTTTTTAAAATTAACATTAAACTTTATACGTCCTTTTAAAGATAAGATGATGCTCTCTCTATAAAATACGAAGGCATTTTGTGAACTTTCCTACTCTTCCTCATTGTGCAGTAGTAAGTTAAATAGCCTGTGTCATAATTAACAACGTTCGCAATTTACTACAATGTCTTTTTTGTAAAAAGGCCTCATCACATACGAGTACTTTGCATCAGACACATCGTCCAGCTTTCTTTATTCCCCTAGTGTCAATGGAGTGTCAAACGGATTATATAACACTGCTGGCAAATGAACTTAAGGGGGTGTCACACGCGTCAATATCGCCTGCACGATATCGACTGCACGTGACGTTGCAGCGATATTGACGCGTGTGACATACTGCATCAACCAGCGATAAATCGCTGGTTGATGATCGCCAGGTTTCAGAACCAGCTCTGAAACCTGGCGATTGTCGCCCGGTGGACACGCAGCATCGCTGCGTGTGACACCGGGAGCGAGCGATATTCCAGCTCCCAGCGCCTGTCACAAGCGCTGGGAGCTGGTCTCCAAGGTACACTGCGGGTAACTAGGCAGCGCGCGCTGCCTAGATACCCGACGTGTACCTTAGTTACCAGCCTCCTCCGCTCACCGTGTGAGCGGAGGAGGCTGGTAACTAAGGTACACGTCGGGTATCTAGGCAGCGCGCGCTGCCTAGATACCCGACTGTGTACCTTAGTTACCAGCCTCCTCCGCTCACCGGGTGAGCAGAGGAGGCTGGTAACTAAGGTACACGTCGGGTATCTAGGCAGCGCGCGCTGCCTAGTTACCCGCAGTGTACCTTGGAGACCAGGCTGCTCCCGCTTCCAGCAGGCTGGCAGCGGGAGCAGGACATCGTGGAAACGATATTTAAATCGTTTCCATGATGTCACTGGTCAATTGATCGCTGGTGAGTCTGTCTGTGTGACAGCTCACCAGCAATCAGCCGTCAATGTCGTCAGCGATCAGATCGCTGACGACATTGACGCGTGTGACACCCCCTTTAGTGACAGAGTGTTTCACACTCTTTTACCAGTTGGCGACAACCCTCCTTATGCTCTCTACCAAGTTAACAGTTAAACCCAGCAGCAGAACACATTCAGTTCGACATCTGGAAGTTGGCTTAAAATGCCAAAACACTATTTAAACCTGACCATGGACAATACGCTTTATCGTGCATGATCATTTTTGTTAGTCTCTGACCCACAGTAAAGGCTAAAGCAAATATTTTTTTTATTGCCAGTAAGTGCAGCCGTGTGAATAAGGAATCACATGGTTGCACTTATTGACAAAAAAAATAATTGTTCCCCAACTCCAGTCCTCAAGAGCCATCAGCAGATCATACTTTCATGATTTCCATACTTTTGCACATGTGATGGCATTATCATCTGGGAAATTCTAAATAAATTCTGAAAACATGATCCAATGGTGGACCTTAAGGACTGGAGTTGGGGGTATTGCTTAAGCAACCAAGTGAGATACTTTACTTCATATATGCAAAACTAAGGGTGCAGGTCCCTGGTCCCTCTGTGCTTATGGTACCTTAATACAATAATGTAAAAGAAGAAAAGATCTGTATGTAACACATGGTTGTTTTTTTATTTATCTATTGTACAGTATAAGATGAACAATCTGATTTAAGACTATATAAATAGTTACAACAACTTGGAACTGCATAAGAATCAAATATGGCTTGTAGTGGTCTGCAGTAGACAAATACAAACACCACTATGAGGATACGAGTTAATATCCGCCAGTATGTAAAAAAGCCAGTGCAGTAATACAATTGTTTTAGAACATTGTGTGATCTTTATTTCTACGCATTCGGGGTGTTTCCTTCTTCAGGAAAAATCACATATCTTCCAAAATAAGCCCTCTTTTGGAGCCAAAAATAATCTAAGAATCTGTTTTACTTTTGAGGAAACCTGGTAGTACTTGTGCAAGACTCACATACCATATAAAAATTTTTAGTTACTGCAGTTTTCAGAGGGGTTAATTTTACTCTTATGCTCCTGTCAGAGAGCTTAGCAGCCAACCACAACTGCCATATAAAGTTTATATTTCTAGACAAAAAGGTATCTACTTGATACATGCCTATACTGAATAAATACATTTTAATTATAACACTACATGACAACCAGCTAGCACCTCCATAACGAGAATAGTGCAAACCAGGAGAAGAAAATGGAGTTAATGCGATAAAAATTGCTCTTTTATTTAGACAATTTTAAAGTTACAAGAAAACAAGGTATAAGGAAAATGGATGTACAGCAAATGTAGTACTGACAGGAGGGTACCAAAAAGTCAGCAAAAAAATGCAGACAAACTCATGTCAATCCTGCCTTAACCCCCTTCATGACCCAGCCTATTTTGACCCTAAAGACCTTGGCATTTTTGTCAATTCTGACCAGTGTCCCTTTAAGAGGTAATAACTCTAGAACGCTTCAATGGATCCTAGCGATTCTGAGATTTTTTTTCGTGACATATTGGGCTTCATGTTAGTATTAAATTTAGGTCGATAATTTGAGCGTTTATTTGTGAAAAAATCAATAATTTGGCAAACATTTTGAAAACTTCGCAATTTTCAAATTTGGAACTTTTATTCTGCTAAACCAGAGAGTTATGTGACACAAAATAGTTAATAAATAACATTTCCCACATGTCTACTTTACATCAGCATAATTTTGGAAAACATTTTTTTTTGGGGGGGGTAAGAAGTTATAAGGATTCAAAGTTCATCAGCAATTTTTCATTTTTCCAGCAAAATTTACAAAACCATTTTCTTTATAGTGACCACATCACATTTGAAGTCCATTTGAGGGGTGTACATGACAAAAACACACCCAAAAGTGACACCATTGCAAAAAACTGCACCCCTCAAGCTACTCAAAACTACATTCAAGAAGATTATCAACCCTCCAGGTATTTCACAGGAACTAAAGCAACGTGGAAGGAAAGAATGGACATTTTAATTTTTCTAACAAAAATGTTATTTTAGCCTTAATTCTTCCATTTTCTCATGGGCAACAGGATTAAATGGATCCTAAAATTTGTTGGGCAATTTCTCCTGAGTACACCGATAACTCATATGTGGTCATAAACCACTGTTTGGGCGCACGGCAGGGCTCAGAAGGGAAGGAGCGCAATTTGACTTTTGGAGCTAATTTTCCATTCAAAAAGTGAAATGGCGCTCCTTCCCTTCTGAGCCCAGCCGTGCGCCCAAACAGTGGTTTATGACCACATGTGAGGTAGCGGTGTACTCAGGAGAAATTGACCAACAAATTTTAGGATGCATTTTATCCTGTTGCCCATGTGAAAAAGAAAAAATTTAGGCTAAAAGAAAATGTTTGTGAAAAAAAAGTACTTTTTCATTTTTATGGATGAATTTGTGAAACATCTGGGGGTTGGGGGCGTGGCTTGGGCATGGAGCTGTAAGCACACATCTCTCCTGAGCTCCAGCGTGCCTGAGGCCTCTGCAGCAATTATATAGCCACCATCAGCTCCACTCACCCACTCATCATGAAGGGCAAGGTCGGGCTCCGCTCCCAGGCCCCCAGGGAGCTCACAGCAGGTCCCGCAGGCACAGGAATCACCAGGTACATGTCGATGCCTGGAAGTGTGGGGAGGAGAGCAGCTCCTTCAGCCATGGTGGAGGGGGGAGGTGCCTCCTCCTCCATGCAGCAGCACACACACAGAAGCTCCTTTCCTGGGACCTCGAGTGCACAGAAGAATGGAGCCACAGCAGAGAAGGCACAGGAGAGAGGACGAGTGACTGCTGCACCAGGGACTGGCCACTCACCACAGAAGCTGACAGGAGGGTTCCGTACACAGAGCAAAGGAGAGGTGAGAGCTGTAACCTGTCCCTCCACCCTGGACAGAGGACATCACAGGCTGAGCTAGCTGAGGAACTGTCTCCCCCTATACTGCACCCTTATCAGGCTCAGGAAACTGAAGTGGGCCCCCACTACTACCACCAGGGAGACATGAGAGAGGGGCTTCTTCCAGCTTAGTGCCCCAGGACATTGTGCCCACCATCACTACATCTCAAGGCCTCCCCACACAAGCTCCTGTTAGGTCCCTGGGCTCTGATGACTGTATAACTGCCTCTGAGCTGAGAGCACAGCTGAGTGCCTTCCCTACAAAGGCTGACATGGAGTGCTATATACAGCGTCTGGAGGCAGTGTGCAGGAGTGAAGTGGGGTCCCTTAAGGAAGACGTGTCCCACCTTACCACCACTGTCTCTGCATTAGAAGCTAAAGTGGAGTCGCTTTCCTCACAATTGCAAAGTCAGCAACAACTTCTGGACCTACACTCAGAGACTTTCAATGTGGTTCTAGATATGCTAGAGGACTCTGAGAACAGGAACCGGAGGAATAATATCAGGCTCCGTGGGATCCCTGAGTCCGTAGCTCCACGTGACCTTTCCTCAGCCCTCCATGGCATTTTCAATTCTCTCTTAGGGAGGTCACCCACTGAACACATTGAAATTGACAGAGCCCACCGCTCGCTCGGCCCAAAGAACCCCGATACATCTAAGCCGAGGGACGTCATTTGTAGGATTCACTACTTCCAAATTAAGGATGACATCATGCGTAAGGCGAGGGACCACGATGTTATTGACTTTAATGGGTCTGATGTCCTTCTCTTATCTGACCTCTCACGCTTCACCCTGGCTAAACGGAGGGCTCTGCGCCCCCTCCTGGAGGTGTTGCGGGAAAATGAGATCCCCTACAGCTGGGGTTATCCGTTTCAATTACAAGTACGCAGTGACAAAGGACTGATAATTTTGAGATCCCCGTCAGATCTCCAGAACTTCACCGCTGAACTGGGCCTACCCATGGTCACATTGGGAGACTGGCCTCGTCTTACTGCGTCTGACCTATGGGGCCCACGCCGTACTGGAGGACCCCCCACCGGGTCAATGGGAAAGAGGAAACGGGGCTCCCGCCGTAGACGTGCCTCCGTTACTCGTGCTGATGACACTTGATCACCTAATTCAGACCTTATGATCACTACTGCCCTTTTTCTCTTTTTGCTTTCTTGCCGCCTACATTGTCCCCCCATGTTGCCGGACTCCCACGGGGGGCTTTTTTGTGACTTTGCTTTAGTCTGTTTATTATGGATGGATTAGAGCCGAATGTTTCGTAGTGGTGACATTTCTATTTATGAATGTCCACCTACTTCAATTGACTCCTCATGTACTGTGCTCAACTGTTGCACTACCGCATTAATGTGCTAATGTTATTCTATGTTGGCTAACGCCGCTCTTTCTCCTGAAATGTGACTTGTGATGATACCCCTTCGGGGGCTTGTTGTGACTCTGCTCATTTCGACAAATGTACTTGGCCCATGATCCGCTGTTATGTTCGTTAACAATGTTTATGTTACCAGGGTCATGGGGCTATTGGGTAGAGTTGGATTTTTTCTTTTTTGCTGCAGGGGCTCGGCTGGTTGCTCTCTGCTCAATCACCTCCCCACTAGGGTGTGTCTCTGACACTACTTCTCAGAGTTTTCTCTGATATTGTCCTGTACCCTTGAGGCCTAGTGGCTTCCTGGTTTTTCTCTTTCTTTTTGGTCGGAACCCTGTCTTCCGGCTGAACTACTCTCTTTCCTTGGTGCTTTACTTTCTCTGTTTCCATCTCTCCCCACTTCCCACCCCTCCCACTCCTTTTCGACCCGATTGTACCACCCGCAGGCCAGATAGTTCCTATGGCATCCCTACAACTCTGCTCGCTTAATGTCAGGGGGTTTAATGTCCCAGAAAAGCGATCGAAGGTTTTATACGGTATGCATAAGAAACGGGTTGACATACTTCTGCTGCAGGAGACACATTTCCGATCAGACAGAATCCCTAAGCTTAACCATAGATGCTACACACAGTGGTTCCATGGAAGTAACTCTGACTCCAAGTCTAAAGGAGTCAGCATTGCATTGCACAAGTCTTTACAGGCTCAGGTAGTTGCCTCTAAAGCTGATTCTAATGGTCGATTTGTGTTTTTGAAGCTTAAAATTGCCCATGATTTGTTCACCATAGCTAACATTTATCTTCCCAATCAAGACCAGGTCCGAGCGTGCAGAAAGTACCTACAGGACCTCTCGGCCTTTGCGGAAGGCTATGTGATTATGGGAGGGGACTTCAATATGGTGTTGGACCGCACTGTGGATTCCTCTTCAGGCAGGTCGGCGGTGTCCCTCTCACAGCTGGAGAGATTACAGCGGGCCCTGACGGACTCAAGGTTGGTAGATGTATGGAGGTTACTACACCCCACTACCCGGGATTATACCTACTTCTCCACAGTTCATAATTCCTATAGTAGATTGGATTATTTTTTGGTCAGCCACGGGCTCCTGTCTCTTGACCCAAAGTCTGACATTGACACGATGTTGTGGTCAGACCATGCCCCAGTTTTGCTCTCCCTTCGGCTGCCAAGCCTTTCTCCGAGAGAATGGACTTGGTCCTTAAACCCTGGTCTCCTTGGAGATCTAACGTGTCAGGCGGCCGTGCGAACAGCAATCTCGGACTTTCTAGATTTTCACAAACATGACCCCACGGCCATCCCATACCAATGGGAGGCTTTGAAAGGAGTTATACGGGGAGTATTCATACAACAGGGGGCCCGGCTGAAGAGAGAGAGGGAGACTAACATTGTGGGTTTGTTGACTCGTATCCAAACTCTGGAGTTGGATCATAAACAGACTAGAGATGCTGGGGTGCTGGCTGATCTCCTCCGGGCACGCTGTGAGTTGAGTGCCTTGTTGGACACGACGTTAGCACGACAGAGGGACCGCTTTCATAAATTTCTGTACAAGTACTCTGATAAACCCGGGAGAGCTCTGGCGAGGTTTTTGCACCCCCGTGCCCCCACCACTTATATCCCTACCATGAGGTCTGCTGCGGGTGAACTGGTCCATTTTCCTGAGGAGATTGTGGACTCATTCAGAGCATATTATGACTCTCTCTACAATTTAAGCGGCCCGTTGTCTGATATGTCCCCTTCCGAGTTTCAAGCACGGGTGGACGACTACATCCGGGACACTGAGCTCCCGCCTATGTCGGTGGAGGAGTCTGAGGCCCTGGAGAGTCCCCTCTCGGAACAGGAGGTTTTAGACACAATAAAATCTTTGGCTAATGGTAAAAGCCCTGGTCCTGACGGATTCTCCGCCGCCTTCTATAAGTTATATGCGACTTCCCTGGCCCCCATCATGACCAAACTGTTTAACTCCATCTCGGCCAGCTGCCCCTTTGCCCCCAAACGCTGATGGCCACAATCACCGTGATTCCTAAACCGGGAAAAGATCCCCTATTATGTGCAAGCTATAGGCCCATATCCCTCATTAATGTGGATGTGAAAGTGTTCACGAAAGTGTTAGCTGGTAGACTGAACCCTATTCTCCCTGGGTCCATCCATAGTGATCAGGTGGGCTTTGTGCCACACAGGGAGGCCAAGGATAACACGGTGAAGACGTTGCTTCTAACTTCGTACATGCGCACGGGGAAGGTACCAGCATGCTTATTATCTATTGACGCTGAGAAGGCGTTTGATCGCCTAGGCTGGACCTTTCTACGTGCCTCCCTGAAGCAACTGGGAGTGGGACCTACCATGTTAGAGAGGATTTTTGCTCTGTATCATAGGCCTACGGCCCGTCTTAGAGTGAATGGCACCCTTTCCCCGCCCATTGACATAAGAAACGGGACCCGTCAGGGGTGCCCCCTCTCCCCCTTACTTTATATCCTTGCGATGGAGCATCTGGCAGTGGCATTACGGAAGACACCTGATATTGAGGGTCTACGGATTGGCCAACATGAGTTTAAGATATCCCTGTATGCGGATGATTTATTGCTATACATTGCCAACCCGACTGTGGCTTTCCCTGTACTCCTCAGGGAGTTCCGTAGGTTCGGGGAGGTCTCAAATTTTAGAGTCAACTACTCCAAGACGGAGGCGCTCAATATCTCCCTGCCTGATGATCTAGTCTCTCGGCTCCAGGCGTCCTTCTCTTTTAAGTGGCAGAACGATGCCTTAAAATATTTAGGAGTCTTAATACCAGCTGACATTAGCGCAGCATATGCTCTGAACTATGTCCCGCTCCTGCAGAAAACTATCTCGGACCTTAAACGGTATAGCAGACCTCAGCTATCTTGGTTCGGTCGGGTGGGAGTGATCAAAATGGATATTTTACCCCGATTCCTCTATCTCTTTCAGACAGCTCCAGTGCAGGTTCCAGATTGCTTTTTCAGGCGCCTGCAATCGGCTATCAATAGCTTTATTTGGGGTACTAGGAAACCACGGACTCGGTTCTCAGTACTAGTGAGACCCAAGACTAAAGGGGGGGTAGGCCTTCCTGATTTTAAACGTTATTATCAGGCAGTCTTGCTCTCTAGGATTGTCGACTGGAGGTTCAGTGATGCTCATAAACAGTGGGTGCTCTTGGAGAAACTTTTATCGCCCTCTTCTTTATACTGGCTGCCTTGGCTGGGGGGGACCAGACGCCCACCTGTGTCGGGTTTTGCTCCACTCACACAGATTGTTTTGAAGTTTTGGGATAGATCCTATGCGAAATTACGCCTGACCTCTCGATTGAGCAGACTGAGTCCCCTTTTTGACAATCCGGCCTTTCCCCCAGCAATGAATAGGTCTACGTATCTGTGTTGGTCACGACTTGATGGGGTGGGACTGGGTCAGGTGAAGGATAAGCTTGTGGGGCTCTCCAGCGTGCAGGGGCTACGGGGCCCTGGTCTTACGACACCGCTGTCCTGGCTAGAGTTTCTGCAATTGCGAAGCTTTCTCTCCAGTGTGCCGATGGGGGCGCTGACGCCATTTGAGTCCCTGATGCTTCCTGCCGAGGGTCCCTCTCACGTGGTTTCGGTGCTCTATGGCCTGGTCTTGAATTCACTTCCCCCTACCACACTTGGATTTATGGAGGCTTGGGAGAGGGACCTGGGGATCACCTTTTCTGAGGCAGATAGTTTGAAAATTTTTACTCTTGCACATAAGATGACAATGTCCAGTCAGGCGCAGGAGAGGAATTATAAATTACTGACACGCTGGTACAGGTGTCCCACCCTTCTCCACAGGATTAACCCGGAGATCTCGGACGCCTGCTGGAGATGTGGCTCTGCCACGGGCTCTATGCTTCATATTTGGTGGTCCTGCGGTCCCCTGCAACCCTTCTGGAACTCAGTTTTCGATGCCTTTCATTTGATGACTGGGGTCCGTCACGAACCGTCTCCCCAAATGGCCCTACTGTCCCTGATACCCAGTTCGATAGTTTCCGTCAAAAAGGGGATTCTGAGATTCTGCCTAATAGCTGCCAGAGCAGTTATTCCCCGGCATTGGAGGTCCACTGAGGTCCCCTCCATGGTGGAATGGATAGCTGAAATGGATAGATTAAATCGTCTGGAGTCACTGGTGACGGGTGATGGTGATGCCGCATATGAACAGGGACGCACCTGGTTCCTCTGGCAATCCTTCAAGGAGAGCGCAGGGTTCCTTACTTGGCTGCGTACATATTCGTAATTGTCAACTCGTGGGCGTTTAAATTGCTGGGTCTCCCTTACCCCCCCTCTCCTTCCTTACTCCCCTTCTCCCCTACCCCTTTTTTCTCTTTTTCTCCTCTTTTTTTATTTCCACAATTGCCTTTTCATAGGTTCTGTATTCTTTATATAAGGTCTTTGTCCAGAGGTGATTCCTGAGATGGGAAACATGTACCCTTTAGGTGTTAGTGTCCTTATTGGACTACTCCTGTGCTGCTCTCTTCGGGACGTAATGTATCTCTGTATTAAAGTCCTGGACATTGTACTGGTTCTTTCTATTGTTTCTACTGTTGAAAATCTCAATAAATATATTTTACTGAAAAAAAAAAAACATCTGGGGGTTCAAAGTGCTCACATCCATCTAGATAAGTTCCCTGGGGGGTGTAGTTTCCAAAATGGAGTCACTTGTGGGGGAACTCCAATTTTTAGGCACACAGGGGCTCTCCAAATGCGACATGGTGTCTGCTAACAATTTGAGCTGATCTTCCATTGAAATTGTTAGCGGACACCATGTCACGTTTGGAGAGCCCTGTGTGCCTAAATATTGGAGCTCCCTCACAAGTGACCCCATTTTGGAAACTAGACCCTCCAAGGAACATATCTAGATGCATAGTGAGCACTTTGAACCTCCAGGTGCTTCACAAATTGATCCGTAAAAATGAATAAAGAAACTTTTTGTGACAAACAAATATATTTTTCCTTAATACGGATCAATTTGTTAAGCACCTTGGGGTTCAAAGTGCTCACTATGTATCTAAATACGTTCCTTGTGGTTCTAGTTTCCAAAATGGGGTCATTTGTGGGGGAGGTCCAATGTTTAGGCACACAGGGGCTCTCCATACGCAACATGGTGTCCGCTAACAATTGGGGCTAATTTTCCATTCAACGTGTTAGCGGACACCATGTCGCGTATAGAGAGCCCCTGTGTGCCACCAGCACAAGGGCAACTGGAAGACTTGGGGTACAGCACCAGAAAATCGCGCCTCTAATGAATGCGCTATTGTCTGGGGTGGCTGTGGGTTGCAATTTGCAGCATGGGGGCCCACAACGTTTGGGTCTCTCCACGCTGAGAATTCCATCCACCCAGCTGCCAAATTGTACCTGGCAGGCAACCAGAAATACAGCGAAGGCTTTTTTTCTATTTCTAGAACGGATTTTAGAAAAAAAAATGACGTGGGCTCTGCCATATTTTTGGTCCAGCCAGGTACAATTTGGCAGCTACGGACTGCCAACAACCCCAGCTGCCTCGGTGTACCTGGCTGGCAACCGAAAATACAGTGAAGCCATTTCTTTTTTTTTATTTCTAGAACTAATTCTAAAAAAAAAAAATGAATAGGGCTTCGCCACATTTTTGGTCCAGCCAGGTACAACTTGGCAGCTACGGATTGCCACCAACCCCCAGATGCCTTGTTGTACCTGGCTGGCAACCAAAAATACAGCATAGCCCTTTTTTTTTTTATTTCTAGAACTGATTCTAGAAAAAAAAATGATGTGGGTCTCCGCCATATTTGCTCCGCATATTTTTGGTCCAGCCAGGTACAACTAGGCAGCTGGAATCTTCTGCATGGAGAGGCCCAAGCGTTCTGGGCCCCCCATACTGTGAATTGCAGCCCGCAGCACCCCAGAAAATGGCGCATTCATTGAAGCGCCATTTTCTGGCGCTGTACCCACGCTCTTCCAGTTGCCCTGGTGCCGGTGGCAAACTGGGTAATAAAGGGGTTAATGCCAGCTTTTTTATTGGCAGCTGGCACTATGCCCGAGATTCACAATGTCGGGCCAATGTTAGACCCGGCCATTAGGAATCTCTTGTCAAAAAACACACACCACACAGAGAAAAATGTTTTATTTGGAAAAAAAACACCAACAAAATTCGGACTCCATCTTTATTATACAGATCCGACGTAATCCACAACGAAGGTCCCATGACGCTCGATCACCTCTGCTACATCCACCGTCCATAGTGGATCACTGCGCCCGACTGTCAGATCGCTGCTCTGCAGTCCGATACCCCTGCATGGAGATCGAGCTGCAGAAAGCGATTTGACAGCCCAGGCACAGTGATCCACTAAGTGGATCACAGTGCCTTGGCTGCCAGATGGCTATTCTGCAGGAATCACAGGAATCACAGAGCACCGGGGCCCAATGGCTGTTACCGCGGCAACAGTGCCGCGGTAACCGCCATGAAGTTGTGCAACGTCATGGGTACGTGAAGGCACCGACTTTCATGACATTACACAACGTCAAGGTCGGAAGGGGTTACTGCTGGAACAAGTAGCTGACACGCTGGTCATAATACCAGCACACAGAGTACATGGATATATTAGTAAAAACTTGACTGATAAATCATAAATATATCTTTATGGTCAGGCCTCCATACATAAACACAATGAACATTTAGGCTGCGTTCACACATTTGCGTATTTTGCTGCGCTTTTTGCGCGCGCTTTTTGCCGCGTTTTTCGGCCGCGCAAAAAAGCGCAACAAATACGCTGGCCTTCACACACTGCACTTTCTTTACTCCAGAAAGCGAGTGATGTCACAGAGGGAGGAAGATCTGCTTCCTCCTCCCCTCTGTGACAGCCCCATTAGATTTCACAGTGTTATACACTGTGAAATCTAATTAAACAGAGGCAAATGTATGTAAAATAAAAAAAGAATCAATACTTCACTGTCCGACGCCTTCTCCGCTATCCGGTCTCCGGTTTTTAAGTGAGAGGTGTACTGACAAGACCTGTGGTGACGTCAGGGGGGGTTCCCGGCCCTGATTGGCTGTTCGCGGTCATGTGATATGTATCACATGACGCGAGTGCCCGGGAACGCCTTGACATCACCACAGGTCCTGTCAGTACATCTCTCAATTAGAACGGAGACCGGATAGCGGGAGAAGGCGTTGGACAGGTGAAGTATTCATTCTTTTTTATTTACATACATTTGCCTCTGTTAATTTAGATTTCACAGTGTATATTACACTGTGAAATCTAATGGGCGGCCACAGCTGTCACAGAGGGGAGGGGGAAGCAGGATTCTTCCTCCCTCTGGGAGAATACGCAGGAGCAGCTGCGTAAACAATTGACATATCAATTGTTTACGGAGCTGCGCTTTCTCCGGAAACGCACTGCGTATTTTTGGCAATGTCTGCACTGCAAAGGGAATTTCACATTCACTTTGCTGGCAGACAAAAGGCACATTGCGTATTTTGAAAGCGCGCATAAAAAGCGCAGCAAAATACGCAATGTGTGAATGTAGCCTTAGAGTGTTTGGTACTGCTGTTTTTTCAAGGACAGTGATGCAGTGCTTGCTGCCAGGACTGTAAAGGTACCGTCACACGCGGCAATGTTGCTAGGCAATTTCACTGGCAATTTGCTGGTTGTAGTGAAATCATGGACACATTGTTGCATTTTGTTGCTGTGTACACATGGAACAATGTGTCCATGATGTCACTGCAACCAGCAAATTGCCAGTGAAATTGCCTAGCAATATTGCTGCGTGTGACGGTACCTTAAGACATGTGACAACGTTGGTCACATGTCTGGCTTTCCAGCCAATAGAATCAATCTTGCCAGCATTTGCGTTCTCAGCAGCAAGCGTTCATCTAAACATCCAATCGGCATCAAATGGTAGCGCACATGCGTGGGAGCGGGAATGCGTCACCATGGCTTCTGGGCATGTTCACACCTTAGAGGCCCCGAAAGATGGAAGGGCACATAACGGCAGCAGACATCAATGTTTGTGGGCAAATATAAGCAGGTGCAGAAGTATAATATGGTACCATGCTATTTGCAGATATACATCATGTAAATATACAGCCTATAAAATTTAAATGGCACTTAGCAAGCATAAATGACATACAGTGTCAAAATGCATGATAAGTTTTAAATATTGCACAGTACAATGATGAATACAAAAGAGAAAATAAAAATGCACCAATGATATTGCACAAAAGTATTAAAGATCTTCAGATGTTAATTTCATTTGCATAATCGGGTCGAAGAGGTGGATGGTTTCTGTGTCAAAAGAAATATACTGCCAGAGAGCAGAAACATCAAGTGAATAAGAAATTTAAAAAAAATGATAAACAAGAGCTCGAATAGAGTTTCAAAAATAATGGATGGCAAACATCTAGAGGAAGAATGCAAAGCCGAGTGCTTCATTTAGATCATGGGTGACCACTGTGTCCAGGGAGGAAATCCATTTTGTCTTCCTTTTAGCCAGATTTTTTTATATTTCCTCTTGTTCCCCCCCCTGAATAAGGTCAATACTCTGAATTTTACAGGATCCCGGTATGCATCCATGATGACTTTTAAAGTGGCAAGGCTAAGTCTTAAGGCAAGATCATCCATGCTCCTGGTGCAAATGTGCCAGCGCAGTTGATTCTATCAGATGAAAAGCCTGACGTGACCAGTGTCACGTCTTACGGTCCGGCCAGATAGCACTGCATCACTCCAATTGAAAAAGTGGCAATACCAAATTACAAGAAACACATATTGGGGTTACTGTGGGGCAGTCCTGACCTTGTGCACCCATACAGGTATCATTTATCACCTAACAGTGCAGTTTTTACTAATATATTCATTTGCTCTGCATGCGATTATATATGACCAATGTGTCAGCTACTTGTTCCAACATTAACAGAATTGACATGAGTTTGCATTTTTTACTGTGACTCTTTTTGGTGCACTCCAGTCTGTACTATTGTCCCTTTACCTTGTTTTTTTGTAATTTTTAAATTGTCTAAACAAAACTACTAATTTTAGTGCATTAACTCCATCTATCTTTTTTTCTTTGGACAGTTTATATGTTTGTAGCATTTATAACTACAATAAATATCACACTTATTTTCATAATAAGGAATCTATTTAAATTTAGGACTGTTATTGTTTTGAAAAAGAAAGTGCATGCTAATTTGATGCTTACATAATGTCACAAACTACATAGCTCACATACTGTAAGGCTCATATTGCCACTAAGTCTTCATATATGCACATGGATCTAGTGGTAATATGATCCTTACTATGTGTATAGAATGTTGTTTGTTGTTTTTTAGTGACATAATGTATAATTAATATTGGTATACACTTTCTTGCAACACATTGTCTGACAAGAGAGAAAACAAAAATAATATAAAAGTCAGAAGTTTAAATACATTTATTTTTATAAACATAAATTTCATATTTGTTTTGGGTATAAATGCTACAAGGATATAAACTATGTAAATGGAATTTGTGACTGCTCTCTGGTGAAATCAACACAAGACTGAAGAAAATCCTGTAGACACTTGTTGGTGATGACATCCTCACAATACCTTCTGTATGGAGAAACTACAGTAGTTGCATGCATTTCTCAGGTGTGATTTTGGCTCAGTCATCCACACAAATACTCTTCAAATCCTGAAGGCTCCATGGGCTCCTTCTGTGAACTCAGATTTAGTTTCTTCCATAAATTTTCTATTGGATTCAGGTCAGCTTATTGACAGGGCCATTCTAGTAGCTTTATTTTCTTTCTCTGAAACAAATTAGTGTTTCCTAGATTTCGCTTATCCTCTTACCGTATTTTTCGCACTATAAGGCGCACCGGATTATAAGGCGCACCCTCAAAAAATGACTTTTAAGCCGTCTTGGTCCATATATAAGGCGCACCGGATTATAAGGCGCACCATATTACTATAAAAAAAAATCCCTCTGTAGCCTCCCATCACCCTCGAGCATCGCTGTGTAGCCTCCCATCACCCTCCAGCATCCTTCTGTAGCCTCCCATCACCCTCCAGTATCCCTGTGTAGCCTCCCATCACCCTCCAGCATCCCTGTGTAGCCTCCATCACCCTCCAGCATCCCTGTGTAGCCTCCCATCACCCTCCAGCATCCCACACAGTCAGAACACACACACACACACACTCAGACACACACACATACACACTCAGACACACACACACGCACACTCAGACACACACACACACACACACAGACACACACACACACACACTTACTGTACTGTGTGGCAAGGCACTCACAGCGCTGGAGCCCTCAGCCAATCACAGCACTGGAGCCCTCAGCCCTCAGCCAATCACAGCGCTGGAGCCCACAGCCAATGACAGCGCTGGAGCCCTCAGCCAATCAGAGGCTATGGGCTGACGTCAGCTGGCCTCGGATTGGCTCAAGGCTCCTGGGCGGAGCTGTGATTGGCTGATGGGCTCCTGGGCTGTGAGCGCGCCCGATGCAGCGGCGGCACCGGACACGACAGCGGGGACGGCGGCTGGTGATCACGTCCCCGCACAGTGATGTGAGGCAGGCACCGGCACCAGCATGGATGGCGGGGACGGCGGCTGGTGATCGCGTCCCCGCACAGTGATGTGAGGCAGGCCCCGGCACCAGCATGGATGGCGGGAATGGCGGCTGGTGATCGCGCCCCCGCACAGCGATGCCAGGCGGGCACCGGACAGAGGGGGATGGCGGGGACGGAGGATATTGCGGCACAAAGGTATGCCTTATTTTCTGGGGGGTGCTAAATATTCCTGGAAAAATCCGTATATAAGGCGCACTGCACTATAAGGCGCACCTATGATTTCTGGGAAAATCTTAGTCTTTTAGGTGCGCCTTATAGTGCGGAAAATACGGTAATCTATAAACAATTCTCCACTCATGTTTCCACTCCTCCTGCAATTAAATGCTTGGTAGTTTTCAGGGATGCAATGTCAGCATGGAGGGCAGTAAGGAAAAACTATAGTCTCGCATTTAGAATATCTAAACATCTGCCCTTATGTTTCAATCCTAAATTCCCAAGGCACGGAGAGTAAAGTTTTTGATATGGCCCAAAAGGGCATCTCAAAGGTTTCCAATCTTCTCCACCCATTGGAACCAAGATGGCTAACAAGTAAGAAATTAATTGAACAATACCACCTTCACCCTCCACACGGCTTTCAATATGAACAGATTAGTCTGTTATATCTAACTTACGGGATGTTACCTTCGAAACTAAGCAAAATGAACTTGAACTAGATGACTTACTCATTTATCCAATGGGGACTCCATCAGTATCAACACTATTTCATGATGAAACAAAATCTACTGAGAGTTCATCCAGCCACCTTTTACAAATATTGGAGGTTCCAGTTGAATGACATTGATATTCTTTCCAAAATTAGGAAAGGTTAGTGAATTTTCCAAATGAACATTATTAATGAATCTTTGAAGGAAACAATTCAAATGTATACATGGGGCTATTTTATTACTAAATCAGACCTTATGACAGACAAGCTAACTTCATACCCCAGGTGTCAATTACCCAACTTAGAACTTTTCCACGGTATCTGGCGTTGTCCGGATGTTGTCCCTTTCTGTGCATTAGTTGACTGGTAACATTTGTAGCTCCATGAAGACATCATAGAACAATTACTACACTACTGGGAGAAGTGCGAATATATTATTAGCCCTTGCAAAGGTCCCCTAAAACTTGTACACACCATATTAATATTACCTAAAAAAAATTATCAAATACTAGTTAAAACCCTCCTCCCAGCCTTTCTTTGGAATTTAATTGGTGCTGCTTATCCACCATGCGGACTATTCTGCGTTGCAACCTTTTATCAATTTTTTTCTACCATCCATGTCCGGAGAGATTAGGCACAGTACCATAAGTTGTAAGTTCTTGATTATGTTGCGCACTGTAGACAAAGGAACATCAACATCTCGAGATGGGCTTGTAACTGAGATAGTTTTCAACAATTGTTCAATGATTCACATATAAGATTCCAGCACTCGAGTCTTATGCTTCTGATTATTTATTATAAATTCAATGCCATCACATCAAGGGCCATCTTTTCAACAATTGTGGTTGTCCACGCCTCAAACAGCTTTCTTGTCCTCTTTCTGTTCTCTATGGTTAATCCGTCACACTTAGCGAGATCGTTGCTGAGTCACAATTTTGTGACGCAACAATGACCTCAGCAGTGATCTCGCTAATTTTAACACGTAGCAGCAACCAGGCCCCTGCTGTGAGATCGCTGATAGTTACAAACTGTTCTGGACCATTTTTTGGTTGTCGCACTCCGCTGGGCAGCATGCATCGCTGTGTTTGACAGGGACAATGACCAACGATCTCAATACTACGCCCGAGAGTGACAGGGTCCCAACGACCGCTGTATCATTGCTGCGTCGCTGGTGAGATCTGACTGTTTGACATCTCACCAGCGATCACGCAGCGACGCACCAGCGATCCCTACGAGGTCATATCGTTGCTGGAATCGCTGGAACGTCGCTAAGTGTGATGGTACCCTTAGTGTGGTAAACACACACACAATGCAAACATTGAGTCAACTTCTCCCCTTTTTATCTGGTTTCTGGTGTGATTTTCATATTGCTCACACCTGTTAATTGCCACAGGTGTGATCGAATGAGCCTCACATGCTTGAAACAAAGTTGTTTACATACAATATTGGTCCATCTTGGGGGTTTTGTGTGAAATTAAGCCCAATTTGCCCCTTTTTTGTAATTCTGTGTTGTTCCAATACACACAAAGGAGATAAGCATATGTATAACAAAACGTGTAATTGCAATAATTTTCTGGGAGAAATACTTCCTTTTCCGTAACAATTTCAAGGGTGCCATCATTTTCGGCCATGCCTGTGTATGGCATATGAGTATCTCAGCTGCTTGCAATATTCTCATGAGTCTTAGGTCATTAAAAACAATTTCATATTTTGGCTTCAATAAACACTCAATAAACACCAATTCCATAACTGGTTAATGATAAACTAAATTGAATAATATTTCTAGACATTGTAATTCACCCTCTCTCTTTATTAGGTCAGCCTCCTCTGAATATTATTAACAATCTATGTCTTATAAAGATCACAGATCAGTATGATGAATATTGAAAACATGGGTATTTTTGTAAAAGAGTAAAACTAGATGTATTGAAAACAAGTAAGCTCTAAATAGTGACTACAGATTTTCATCCCAAACCTGGGAACCATATTCACATTTTTCCTGTTCGAGCAGTCATTTTATATTTTATATGGATTATTATTAATAATGTCTGACACATAATACACAGTACTATTAACCATTACTTAAATATCAATAGAAATAGATAGAAATATCACATGACTATAAATCAAAACAGGTTCATGACTACAACGGCTCTTGGCACCAGTTATCTATTTATTACCCTTGTGCATTCCAGATATGGAAAAATATGACTCAAATTGCTCTTTTCACCTGATAAATGCAACACTAACCCCATTTTACCTATAAAATTAGTTCTATGTCCATACTTTATCTGTGTACTCAAACAGAAATGATTCCTGATATCATAGGAGAAAGCAGCAATGCTTGCATTACGAGTACAACAACCTCTCCCTTATATACACTATACAGTACTAGTTTTCCTGCCCTGTAAACTAGTGCAATTCTCAAATTACTGTAAGGGTCCTTTCACATCAGCGTTTTACGCTGATCACAGCAGTTGCGGTGAAAAAAACGCAACTGCCGTGATTACCGCATAACGGCCCCACTTGCGGTTCACTTGCAGCAAGCCCATATGATGTCTATGGGGCTTGCGGCAGGTGTGGCAAGTGCGGCTTCGGCACTTGCGGCAGGCGCGGCCGCAAAAAAAACAAGGCATACCGCGTTTTTTTTCGCGGCAGCACCTGCCGCAAATGCCGAAACCGCACTTGCCACACACTTACCGCAAGCCCCATAGACATTGTAAGGGGCTTGCCGCAAGTGTGCTGCGATCGCGGCCGTTATGCGGTAATTGTGACAGTTGTGTTTTTTTCATCGCAACTGCCGCGATCAGCGAAAAACACTGATGTGAAAGGACCCTTAGAAAGAAGTCAGCTCACCGTGATGTCTTATTGGATAGGAAGTGTTAGGAACCTTGGCGGTGCTCGGAAAAGGTTCAACTTGAAACCTCCAACTCAGAAAGATCCAGCAACACTAGTCAGGGTTTTCCATTAAAAATTATTATTAGAAAAGCATAACATTTTCCCTGCACATCTTATGCCATGGAGATGGTAACATAGGCATAAAAAAAAGCTGCGTTTCGGTGGCAAAGCCCTCATAATCATGCTGTCATGGGTGCGTCTAATATGTTAAGTTTGAGTCTGGGTTTGACATGTGAAGAGACTGCAGTAAGGATGAAGATTGCTCTGCTGTGAAAAGGAGCCTTTGAGGAAGTTCTGTGTGTACACTGACAGGAGTCAGCAAGGGGATGCCAAAATACCTCCATGTCCAAAATACCAATCCATGTCTGAATACTGACCGGTTCAGTATAATCTGTGTGGGCAATCCCGCAATTTACAGACTGTAAACTACATGTTTACGTTGCATCAACGCCGAAGAAAGGTTCATGTTCTGCTATCTTGTGGTATTTCATAAAGATATAAATATTTAATATGAGAGTATATTCTTCATTCCTGTTTTTTTTTAAGGAACAAAATACATCCCAGGTATGTGCTATATATCAATTGTAACTCCTATAACAAATACTTCTCAAATTGGGAGCCCTGGATCTCTTCACAATCTCTAACTCATCTTACTAGATCCATTGGCGTTATCGCCATAACCTAACATCTCCACTTTAACAACCTATAAATGTCTCTCAGAAAATGCATCTGGTTTACTCCTTTAATCAACAAAAACAGGTTCAGCATAACAACCTAATTCTGAGTACACACCCGAATAAATTCATTCAAGCCTCAGCTAAAATTTCTTATCTGTTGTTAGCGAAAAATAGCTTTGTATTGTGTATTTGCCATTTGTATTTTGTATACTTATACATTATGGCACCCATTTTATGACTCTCTTAATGTTTCTGTATGTCTGTATTATGAATTTATCCCTTATATACCACATTGTATATTACCCCCCTTCCCTTTTCCCAAAAAAAATTTTCAATAAAAATATTTGAGAAGAAGAGTATATCAATTGTATAAAGGAAAGGCCAGGAAAAGGCCCAGTCTCACATAACGACGCATCAGCGATCCCGATAACGATGTCCAGAGATCGTTGGTGCGTCGTTTACACATCGCTGGTAAGATGTCAAAAAGGCATCTTACCAGCGATGTGAAAAACGACACACTAGCGATCCAGAATTATACCGAGGTCGTTGTGAATTTTCTCTCCATAGCGTAGCATTGAGATCGTTGCTCATTATCCCTGTCAAACACAGCGATGTCGCGTTCCCAGCGGGAGCAAAATGACGCAGGAATGACCCAGAGCAGTGTGTAACGATCAACGACCTCACAGCAGGGGCCAGATCGTTGGTGCATGTCACACAGAACGACATTGCTATTGGGATCGCTGTTGCGTCACGAAACCCAACAGCGATCTCGTTAGCGCTCTCTTTATGTGTGACAGCGCCTTAAGTAACATGTCCCACAGCACAGAAAACAGAGGTTGGAAAATACCAAACAAAAATATAAGCAAAACATAAAATGGTTGAGTAAATAAGCATAAGTCATGTAACAAAATCAGAGATAATAAAAAAAAACATGGTACATCAATTATCAATGTAAATGTATAATGAAGGTTAATTCCTAATACAAACAAAGTTAGAGATGGATACCTCAAGGTGCCATTAAGAGTGTGAAGTCATAGAAGATCAACTGGTTATGCATCCATGACTACAAAGGTACATGTGCAAACAGATAAATACATGTCTGTATAGTAACTAGACTGGCAACAAATAAGCAAACAGAAAAGATACACTACAGACCAAAAGTTTGGACACACCTTCTCATTCAAAGAGTTTTCTTTATTTTCATGACTATGAAAATTGTAGATTCACACTGAAGGCATAAAAACTATGAATTAACACATGTGGAATTAAATACTTAAAGGGAACCTGTCACCTAATTTTAAGCCCCTACACTATCTCTAGCTGTCCCTACACCTTCCTAGCAGCTCCCTATCTCTCCCTTTCTTATCTAAAGTCTCCCTATGAAAGAAGTGTAAAATAAGATAAAACTTACTGCAGTCCCCGTAGTTAGGGGACTGGGTAGGCGTGGCCACGCTTCCACAGCACTCCTCCATGTTGTAATGCACGCCCCGCTGGGCGGCATTATTCAGGGCCCTCTCTGCCCCCATGTCTTTGTAATCTGCCGCCATGTTTGTAGTTCAAAGCACTGGCCGGACGTCACTTCCGGCGCGGTGCATTATGGGGCCGGTCACGTGATCGGCCCGGCTCCGCGCATGCGCATTGCGCTTACTGAAGCCGGGCCGGTCACGTGATCGGCCCCATAATGCACTAGGGCCGATCACGTGACCGGCCCCATAATGCACCGCGCCGGAAGTGACGTCCGGCCAGTGCTTTGAACTACAAACATGGCGGCAGATTACAAAGACATGGGGGCAGAGAGGGCCCTGAATAATGCCGCCCAGCGGGGCGTGCATTACAACATGGAGGAGTGCTGTGGAAGCGTGGCCACGCCTACACAGTCCCCTAACTACGGGGACTGCAGTAAGTTTTATCTTATTTTACACTTCTTTCATAGGGAGACTTTAGATAAGAAAGGGAGAGATAGGGAGCTGCTAGGAAGGTGTAGGGACAGCTAGAGATAGTGTAGGGGCTTAAAATTAGGTGACAGGTTCCCTTTAACAAAAAAGAGTGAAACAACTTAAAATATGTCTTATGTTCTAGGTTCTTCAAAGTAGCCACCTTTTGCTTTTATTACTGCTTTGTACACTCTTGGCATTCTCTTGATGAGATTCAAGAGGTAGTCACTGGAAATAGCACTTGTTGGCCCTTTTGCCTTCACTCTGCGGTCCAGCTCACCCCAAACCATCTCGATTCGGTTCAGGTCTGGTGACTGTGGAGGCCAGGTCATCTGGTGCAGCACCCCATCACTCTCTTTCTTGGTCAAATAGCCCTTACACAGCCTGGAGGTGTGTTTGGGGTCATTGTCCTGTTGAAAAATACAGTTGTGGCCAAAAGTATTGACACCCCTGCAATTCTGTCAGATAATACTCAGTTTCTTCCTGAAAATGATTGCAATCACAAATTCTTTGGTATTATTATCTTCATTTAATTTGTCTTCAATGAAAAAACACAAAAGAGAATGAAGCAAAAAGCAAAACATTAATCAATTCACACAAAACTCCAAAAATGGGCCAGACAAAAGTATTGGCACCCTCAGCCTAACACTTGGTTGCACAACCTTTAGCCAAAATAACTGCGATCAACCGCTTCCGGTAACCATCAATGAGTTTCTTACAATGCTCTGCTGGAATTTTAGACCATTCTTCTTTGGCAAACTGCTTCAGGTCCCTGATATTTGAAGGGTGCCTTTTCCAAACTGACATTTTTAGATCTCTCCACAGGTGTTCTATGGGATTCAGGTCTGGAATCATTGCTGGCCACCTTAGAAGTCTCCAGTGCTTTCTCTCAAACCATTTTCTAGTGCTTTTTGAAGTGTGTTTTGGGTCATTGTCCTGCTGGAAGACCCATGACCTCTGAGGGAGACCCAGCTTTCTCACACTGGGCTCTACATTATGCTGTAAAATTTGTTGGTAGTCTTCAGACTTCATAATGCCATGCACATGGTCAAGCAGTCCAGTGCCAGAGCCAGCAAAGCAACCCCAAAACATCAGGGAACCTCCACCATGTTTGACTGTAGGGACCGTGTTCTTTTCTTTGAATGCCTCTTTTTTCTCCTGTAAATTCTTTGTTGATGCCTTTGCCCAAAAAGCTCTACTTTTGTCTCATCTGACCAGAGAACATTCTTCCAAAACGTTGTAGGCTTTCTCAGGTACGTTTTGGCAAACTCCAGCCTGGCTTTTTTATGTCTCGGGGTAAGAAGTGGGGTCTTCCTGGGTATCCTACCATACAGTCCCTTTTCATTCAGACGCTGACAGATAGTACGGGTTGACACTGGTCTACCCTCGGACTGCAGGGCAGCTAGAACTTGTTTGGATGTTAGTCGAGGTTCTTTATCCACCATCCGCACAATCTTGCGTTGAAATCTCTCGTAAATTTTTCTTTTCCGTCCACATCTAGGGAGGTAAGCCACAGTGCCATGGGCTTTAAACTTCTTGATGACACTGCGCACGGTAGACACTGGAACATTCAGGTCTTTGGAGATGGACTTGTAGCCTTGAGATTGCGCATGCTTCCTCACAATTTGGTTTTTCAAGTCCTCAGACAGTTCTTTGGTCTTCTTTCTTTTCTCCATGCTCAATGTGGTACACACAAGGACACAGGACAGAGGTTGAATCAACTTTAATCCATGTCAACTGGCTGCAAGTGTGATTTAGTTATTGCCAACACCTGTTAGCTGCTACAGGTAAGTTACAGATGCTGTTAATTACACAAATTAGAGAAGCATCACATGATTTTTCTAACAGTGCCAATACTTTTGTCCACCTCCATTTTTATGTTTAGTGTGGAATTAGATCCAATTTGGCTTTAGGACAATTCTTTTTGTGTTTTTTCATTGAAGACAAATTAAATGAAGATAATAATACCAAAGAATTTGTGATTGCAATCATTTTCAGGAAGAAACAGTATTATCTGACAGAATTGCAGGGGTGTCAATACTTTGGCCACAACTGTAAATGATGGTCCAACTAAATGCAATCCGGATGGAATAGCATTTTGCTGCAAGATGCTGTGGTAGCCATGCTGGTTCAGTATGCCTTCAATTTTGAATAAATCCCCAACAGTGTCACCAGCAAAGCACCCCCACACCATCACACCTCCTCCTCCATGCTTCACGGTGGGAACCAGGCATGTAGAGTCCATCTGTTTACCTTCTATGCGTCGCACAAAGACACAGTGGTTGGAACCAAAGATCTCAAATTTGGACTCATCAGACCAAAGCACAGATTTCCACTGGTCTAATGTCCATTCCTTAGCAGTGGTTTCCTAGCAGCTATTTTAATAAATGACATAAATATCTTAAAATTTTATAACAAAAAGATTAAATCATGGAAAATAAAATAAAAACTAATTAGGCATAAATGCAGGGTTACCTAGGTTCACCTACTGAAAAGCAAACTGTGACAAATTGGCCACCAACCTGGCAGCTCTCTAGCACCTCTTGTTAAACTCAGGCCAGTCAGTGAACTGCTGAGGATAAAAGGACCGCAGCTCCCTGTCAGTGCTGGTTTATCAAGGCACCTCTCAGTGAGGGTGATATATGTCTTCTGGTTTGAGAGCAGAAATACATATAAAAAACGCCACCCCATTACTGGTAGAGGCCCTGAATAACCCCAAGCACTAGTTGCTTCCACCAATTCCTCATTTGATATAAGTCCAGTCCGTGATCGGCCTTATATTGGGTCAGAAACCAACCCAGGTAGTGTTAAATGTTAAATGAGCACACGGACGTTGGGATTCGTGATCAAGATAAAAGAACAACTCAAGATTAAATTTATATATTTAATTAACCTATTGGCACACTAGATATTAATATATGTAGGGGTATTATAAGATATTATAAATTATACAGTAATTTATACAAATAAAAGATAAATGGGATACACACAGAATTACAGACACGTGATCAGTTACCTTAATGCTGGTGGCACCACAAGCGGCAGCGTGGAGCCAACCAAGTTCCTGGGTATACTCTGGCTTGATGTAATAAGAATGCCTCTTTAGAAGAATGCCAAAATTGAGCAGAGGTCGGCCATTCTTATACTGTATGAGTCCTGCCCCTGTCCGGCCCATTTTCTGCCCCTGGGCTGTCCTGTAGCTTCCACCCCCTGAGTTGTGATACAAGATATTCATAAGCTATTATGGGTCATAACTCTGCCTAGAGCATCATAGGTGAAAGACAATGTTCTCATATTTTCGGCTATGATTTTAGCTTTGCCATGGTGGGTTACACACCACTTTGCCATCATCCCACCGGCCAATATCAAGTTTGGGGTCTTATGAAGGTCACACAATTATGTAAAAATATGTGCTATCATCGTCTATGTCTTTAGATGCAATATTTATGCTTGACATGTTTAGAGGAGTGAAGGGTCATGAAATATTCCGAGTTATTCCTCGTATCCGGCCTATATGGGCTATGTGAAAGGGCTTCCTTTGCACAAGGAAATTGGTTTCTAAACTTCTCTGCCAAGACACAGGGGGGTCTTCCTCTGCATGACTGCCTCTGGTCTTGAGTGTCACCTAGCTCTTATTCCGTAGGAAGTCCCATTGTATGGCCAGTTGGCTAGAAAATTACCATCCTCAGGTTAGTTAACATATTCCAGGAGAATATTCAGGCTCTCACTCCTTAGAGTGATTGAGATATGGTAGGTAGCCTCTGACAAAATGGCTACTTGTAGGAATATTGTTTTATTCCTTACACAATCCCAATGCAGGTGTTGCTAATGCTTTGTCAGAGGTCAAGCTCTACATTCTGCTAGTAATCGTCTCCCCAGATGGAAACCCTATTTCTCTAGAAGAGTAGGTTTCATCAGTGAATATTCCCATAAAATATTGTAGTATGAGAATATACCCTTAATTTTTTTTTTTTTTTAATCTAAATGAACATGATTCATTTTAAGAATGTGCTATATATAGCTGTACATAGCCTACCAGTAATTGCAAATCTACAGAACAACTATTTCATATTATGTGTTTTCCATTGGTTTCCATGCAAATCTACCAAAAAATTAACATCCTAACCTACCAATGGCCTTCACATAAAAATCTAACTACCGTATATACTCGCGTATAAGCCGAGTTTTTCAGCCCAAAAATTGGGCTGAAAAGTCCCCCCTCGGCTTATACGCGAGTCACTGTATACTGTATACAATGTATACAGTATACAGTGCCCCCATCTATATACAGGCCCCCGCCGCAATCCTGTAAAGGAATAGATTAGTATACTTATCCATCCGCTGCAGCTGTCCCGCCGCCATCGCGATCCAGCATCTTCCGTCTTCCAGCTTCTCGCGTCTTCTTCCGATGGTCGCAGGCAATGACGTCATTGCCTGTGCGACCGAGGAGGAAGCCGGAAGAACGCGAGACGCTGGAAGACGGAAGATGCTGGATCGCGATGGCGGCGAGACAGCTGCAGCGGATGGATAAGTATACTATCAATTCCTTTACAGGATTGCGGCGGGGGGCCTGTATATAGATGGGGGGGCCTGTATATACCTCTGGGGCATATATATGTGGGCTGCTGTATACTACCACTGGGGCTGTATTTACCTGTGGGGCTGCTGTATACTACCACTGGGGCTGTATATACCTGTGGGGCTGCTGTATACTACCACTGGGGCTGTATATACCTGTGGGGCTGCTGTATACTACCACTGGGGCTGTATATACCTGTGGGGCTGCTGTATACTACCACTGGGGCTGTATATACCTGTGGGGCTGCTGTATACTACCACTGGGGCTGTATATACCTGTGGGGCTGCTGTATACTACCACTGGGGCTGTATATACCTGTGGGGCTGCTGTATACTACCACTGGGCTGTATATACCTGTGGGGCTGCTGTATACTACCACTGGGGCTCTATATACATCTGGGGCTGCTGTATACTACCACTGGGGCTGTATATACTTCTGGGGCTGCTGTATACTACCACTGGGGCTGCTGTATATACCTCTGAGGCTGCTGTATACCACACTGTTGAGGGCTGTATACCTGTGCTGGGGTCCACCCTTGGCTTATACACGAGTCAATAGGTTTTTCCAGATTTTTGGGGCAAAAGTAGGGGGGTTGGCTTATACACGAGTATATACGGTATGCTTGCAAACAGGGGACTAAGAGCAATTATAAGGAAATGGTAGTGTAAACACTAAGCCAATACTTTCTCCTACTTCAAATAATAATTATATATATCATTTTTGCCAGGGGTTGTATACACGCACATATATACAACCACACAGTGGGTATGGAAAGTATTCAGACCCCTTTAAATTTTTCACTCTTTGTTTCATTGAAGCCATTTGGTAAATTCAAAAAAGTTAATTTTTTTCTCGTTAATGTACACTCTGCACCCAATCTTGACTGAAAAAAAACAAAAACGTAGAAAATTCTGCAAATTAATTAAAAAAGAAAAACTGAAATATCACATGATCATTGTATTCAGACCCTTTGCTCAGACACTCATATTTAAGTCACATGCTGTCCATTTCCTTGTGATCCTCCTTGAGATGGTTCTACTCCTTCACTAGAGTCCAGCTGTGTTTAATTAAACTGATAAGACTTGATTTGGAAAGGCACACACCTGTCTATATAAGACCTCACAGCTCACAATGCATGTCAGACCAACTGAGAATCATGGGGTCAAAGGAACTGTCCAAGGAGCTCAGAGACAGAATTGTGGCAAGGCACAGATCTGGCCAAGGTTACAAAAGAATTTCTGCAGTACTCAAGGTTTTTAAGAGCACCGTGGCCTCCATAATCCTTAAATGGAAGAAGCTTAAGACCACCAGAAGTCTTCCAAACCTGGCCATCCAGCCAAACTGAGCAATCATGGGAGAATAGCCTTGGTGAGAGAGGTAAAGAAGAACCCGAAAGATCTCTGTGGCTGAACTCATAAGATGCAGTAGGGAGATTAAAGTTTCACAAGGTCAATTATCACTGCAGCTCTCCACCCGTCAGGCCTTTATGGCAGAGTGCCCCGACGGAAGCCTCTCCTCAGTGCAAGACATATGAAAGCCCACATAGAGTGTGCAAAAAAACGCATGAATGACTCCATGACTATGAGAAATAAGATTCTCTGGTCTGATGAGATGAAGATGGGACTTTTTGGTGATAATTCTAAGCAGTATGTAAGGAGAAAACCAGGCACTGCTCATCACCTGCCCAATACAATCCCAACAGTGAAACATAGTGGTGGCAGCATCATGCTATTGGGGTGTTTTTCAGCCGCAGGGACAAGACTACTGGTTGCAATTGAAGGAAACATGAATGCAGTCAAGAACAGTGATAAAAACACACCTCTTCAGGGCGGCCTATCCTTCTCCCTAACAGTAGTCATTTAGACATAAGATATTCATTGTTATAAGCCCCTGTACTTTGTGTTCCCATCCCATCTTAGATTGTAAGCTCCTTCGATCAGGGTCACCTTCATTTTTTGCCTTTTTAGTGTATTTTCTAAGTTGATTCTATGTTTATTGTATGTAACTACTGTTCTGCATTACATTTCTGTACCGTATATTTTTCTTATATGTACCGTTGTACTGTAAAGCGCTGCGGAATATGTTGGCGCTATACAAATAAAGTTTTATTATTATTATTATTTATTATTATTAAAACATCTTGCAGAGTGCTCTTGGCCGAAGGTTCCTCTTTCAACAAGAAAATGACTCTAAGCACACAGCTAAATTAAAAAAGGAGTGGCTTCAGAATAACTCTGTGACCATTCTTGACTGGCCCAGCCAGAGCCCTGACCTAAACCCAATTGAGCATCTCTAGAGAGACATGAAAATGGCTGTTCACCAATGTTCACCATCCAACCTGACGGAACGGGAGAGGATCTGCAAGGAAAAATGGCAGAGGATCCCCGAATCCAGGTGTGAAAAAACTTGTTTCATCACTCCCAAGAAGACTCATGGCTGTACTAGCTCAAAACAGTATTTTTATTCAATACTGAAAACAAAGGGTCTGAAAACTTATGACCATGTGATACTGTATTTTTCAAATTATAAAATGCACTTTTAGATATGGACAGGGGAGTGGGCATATTACATTACCTGCAGTCACCACCCCATCCTGGATATGGTCCCCATCACTCTGTATGGCGCCCCCATGCTGCTACCCACACTAAAATACACTTCCCGAGTCCTGGGGAAGCCATTCATGTTATCGGCACAGCAGAATGACATCATCACTGCGCGCCACGATCACATGACCCTCTTCCCCAAGGACAGAGGAGGACTCAGGAAGTGCGGCAAGCAGGGAGCCACAGAGGACAGCGCCGGAGGGTGAGTTCAAAACGATTTGTTATTTTAATGTGGGCAGCAGCATGGGGGGCCATACACAGTGATGATGGCCGTTACCCAGGATGGCAGAGTTGCATATCCAGTACAAGGGCATGTGTGCCAGCACAGAGGCATGTGTGCCATCACAGGGAGCTAAATATGCCAGCATGGGGGCTATATGTGCCAGCACAGGGGCATGTGGCGTCACATTAGGGAGGGAGATCTCGTGCCCCCCCGGTGATTTATGTAAGCAACTGAGACTCTGTTGTCGGAGAGTATTTGAATATGTCGCCCTGAAAGGAGGGGGGGGGGGGGGAGACCCTCTATTGCTTTCTTTTTCGCCCAAGCTCTCGGAGGTTGGAGGACATGCGAGACTGATCTCGATCCCACTTCCCCTGCAAGACATGTTCCCGGAGGTGAGCACCCACCCCAGTGAGCTGGCGTCCGTCGTCATTATGTTTGACACTGGAAGAGCCCATGGAATGCCCCTTGCTAGTTGATCCCTCTGAAGACACCATCTCAGTGATTCTATAGTCTCTGAAGAAAGACAGATAGTCCCCTCTAAACAGTCTGCTAAGTGAATCTGGAGGACTTCCCATTGAAGGGGTCTTGCATTCAGCTGAGCCCAGGGTTCTGACTGTGTGCAAGAGGTCAGGGTGCCTAAAAGGGACATGGCTGTCCTCAGAGTCATATGAGGATTTTGTATAGTTTGTGTCACTAATGAGATGACCCTCTGCTGTTTCTCTGGAGGAAGGAGACAAAGTTGAGAACGAGACTCTAACACGAGCCCCAGAAAGGTCTGATATGTTGAGGGTATTAATCTCTATTTCTCCGTATTGATCAACCATCTCAGACTCGTCAATACGGTCCTGACTTTCTCCAGCTGAATGTTGCAGTCTTGGGGTGTATCTTCCTACTATTAAGAAGTCGACTAAATACGGGACTATGAGCACTCCCTGGTGATGTAGGTGAGCCATCACTTTTGTCACAATCTTTGTGAAGATTCTTGGGGCACTTGTCAGCCCAAATGGAAGGGCCTGGAACTGGAAGTGCCTGAGCACCTCTCCCATATGGAGTGACACCCGGAGGTATTTCTGATGAGATGGATGGATCGGGACATGGTAATAAGCATCCTTGAGGTTTAATACTACCATGTGACAGTCTGGAAACGATGATTTATGGCTGAGGTAATGGACTCCATCTTAAAAGATTTCTGCAGAAAAAAAGTGTTCAGCCTCCGTAGATTGATTATGGTCCTGTAAGACCTATCTGGATTGGGGATCAAAAAGAGGGGAATAAAACCCCTTGCCTCTTTCTACCACCAGTACTTCCCTTAAGACGCCTTTGTGGAGCACAGAAGATACTTCTGTAAGCAGGGCTCTGTGCTTGACCGGACTGCTGGTCCGAGTTATTATGAGGAACCCCATAGGGGACGAGGCAAATTCCAGCTTTAGGCCGTCCTGGATGATCTTCTGGATCCAGGTGCAGGTGGTCATGCTGGACCAGGCTGGGAGAAAAGAAGAAATTCTTCCCCCCACCTGGGGCAACCTCCCTGATTAGTGCTCGGAGCTTGTCATTCAGTGGGAAGGTTTGCTTCTTCTTCTGTGAGAGGCCCCCAAACATGAGGTCTTCTACTGACTCTGGGTCCTTCCACTCACCCAGCCCCATAGTGGACCTGACTGATTTTATAAGGTGGTTGATCTCATCCTTGGGGAAACAGGGTCTGCCTTCTAAGCCGCTGTCAGAAGAGGAAGAGTCAGAGGAAGAAGTAGAACTAGAGTCATGAGAGTCTCTGATGGTCTTAGCTGGGGAACCCTCCTGATCTGGGGAGAAGTAATGTCTCTTGCGTTTCTTCTCTGCCTTGAGGGACTTGAACTCTTCCCCTAAGTCCCTGACACTAGCAGCTAGACTAGGAACAGCGTCTCTCACGGTCCTATCGATACAGAAGGAGCAGAGAGCCTTAGTATAATCATCTAGGAGGGGTTCTTTACACACACCACATTCCCTATGATGCTTTTTGAAAGCTTCTTTCTGGTAACCGGAAAAAATTAGGAAGAAAAGAACCCATCAGAGGCAGCATCGTCACACAGCATTTACCCTGTGGAAAGCTGCAGTACTGGTTTAGGAGGCTCTCTGGGTTCACCATCTGGATTCCCAGAACCCTGGCTAGGCTGAAGGCTTTCCCCCCGGGGAGGGTACCTATGGCTGTGTCAGAGTCTTTCTGCATAGCTAGCAGGGAGTCCTGTTTATCTGCCATACCTTTTGGGAGTACAGGACATAGACCAGCTGCTCCACCGCCCTCTATATAGCCTCCTGGAAGCGTGAACAGGCATTTCATGGGTGACGCAATCTTAGACTCAACTGAGCATGCCCGGCGACATCACTTCCTATTCCCTCGCCCGAAACCAGAAGTGGCTTTGAAGGGAAGTCTTCTGATGTTCACCTGGGCATACAGCATGACAGGGCAGGAGCCGTGCATGCGCGCTGCCACAAGCAACACTGGGGCCGAGGTATGAGCGCTTCTGGTCCCCTGCCAGGCCTCATGCCGCCACCGCAAGGGGGTACCCTGGGAAAGGCGCATCCGGAACTGAGATCTGAGGCCACAGCAGGTAACCAATTCTTCAAGCCCACGGGTCAGGACCAGGGAACCAGGATCTGTGTTCAGAGGTTTACCTCTCCAGGACAGGAAACCAAACTGAGGCAGAAAGGAGGTGCCACCCTTTTTATTTCAGGGGTGTTTTGGATGGGTGGAGCCTATCTCTCAGGTGGTGTTGTCATAGAAATGATGGAAAAAGATGCTGGAAGAGTGCTTTACGCCATTTGTTAAGTATGGTGGAGGTAATGTGATAGTTTAGAGTTGCTTTGGTGCTAATAAAGTGGAGAGATTTGTACAAGGTAAAAGGGATTTTGAATAAGGAAGGCTATCACTCCATTTTGCAATGCCATGCCATGCCCTATGGAAAGCGCTTGATTGGAGCCAATTTCATCTTACAATAGGACAATGACCCAAAGCACACCTCTAAACTATGCATGAACTATTTAGGGAACAAGCAGGCAGCTGGTATTCTATCTGTAATGGAGTGCCCAGCACAGTCACCAGATCTCAACCCCATTGAGCTGTTGTGGGAGCAGCTTGACCGTATGGTACGCAATAATTGACCACCAAGCCAATCCAACTTGTGGGAGGGGCTTCAGGAAGCATGGGGGGAAATTTCTCAAGATTACCTTTGCAAATTAAGAGCTAAAATGACAAAGATCTGCAATGCTGTAATTTCTGCAAAGGGAGCATTCTTTGACGAAAGCAAAGCTTGAAGGAGAAAATCATTATTTCAAATAAAAATCATTATTTCTAACCTTGTCAATGTCTGGACTATATTTTCTATTCATTTTGCAACTCATTTGATAATTAAAAGTATGGGTTTTCATGGAAAACACAAAATTGCCTGGGTGACCCCAAACTTTTGACCTGTAGTGTATATTCCAGGAGGAGAACCATATATACTGAGGTGAAGGACATATATACCAGGATGAGGACCATATATACCTGGATTGGGAACATTTATACCTGGATGGGAATCATATATATCAGGATAGTGAATAGATCCAAGATGAGGGAAATTAAGTCATAATGAAGGGGGATGGGTAGCAATTCATAAGTCCTTTATAGAATTTAGAATGCTACAAGGGCCCATATATCTGACCAATCTGTGGTCTGTGTGGGGGGAGCAGGTCCAAATTTCGCAACAGAGCCCATCAGTAACCAAGTGACGTGGTGTAACCAAGTGACTTTAGTTACGCCACTGTCTACATGGGCTACAAATATTCATTAAGCTTATTGTTACCCTAAACAAATGACAATATGACACATCTGTACCCCTGTGCGGTAATAGAAAACAAGCAATCTTTCACCTATATAACATCCCAAATTAAAACTAGTGGCGCATGACCACCTTTACACCTTACCCTCTTTATTCATCACACTTCCATTTACTGCATAATTGCATGAATGGTACAAAGTTCAAATATGAATAATAAGAAGGCATACCATGATACCATGACTAACATTTCATTTTCCATCAGCTTATCTACTTTTTGGTACAAATTTTAACTAGCTCCAGCTGCCTTTTCACAGCTATAAAAAGAACTAATGAAAAGATAAACACTGGCTCCACTGCCCCCTAGCCTTTACTTCCAGGCTGTGCACTGGACTACCTTCTGCTAAAAGCTCAGTGTGAATGAATTGGCTGATCAAAACCAGCTCTCTCTGGTTCTCTGAAGTTTGTTTACTGAACAGCGTGTGCTGAGGCACATACTGGAGGTGGGGGAGTGAGCATGACAAGGGAGGGATGGGGGAGAAAAGCGCAGAAATCACATGATGCCCTGGATTCTGTAGCCAACATTCCTGACAGGCTGAATGTAACCCTAGCACAGAACAAATAGGAAATGGAAAGCCTGTAAATCAGGAAACCGCTGACTTACCGTAAGAAAAAAGTTTAATCATGATGACAGGCATGTCAAGTGAAATTGTGATTTAACTCTTAAAATCCATATCTAGCATTCTAGATAAGACCAGTCATTGTTTAATCTCTTATGGATGGTATATTTTTATTTATTATTATAGTGCCATTTATTCCATGGTGCTTAACATGCGAAAAGGGGGTATATCTAATAAAAAGTACAATATTCATGCACAATACAAGGCAGAGACAGGTATAGGTGGAGAGAAGACCCTGGCCGCGAGGGCTTACAGTCTACAGCAGATGGGGGAGGATACAGTAGGGAAGGGTGGAGCTGGTCATAAAGCTGTATACTGAGGGTTACTGGCAGGTTGTAGGCTTGCCAGAAAAGATGAGTCTTCAGGTAACTTTTGAAAGTTTCCACGGTAGGCGCAAGTCTGATGTGTTGGGGCAGAGAGTTCCAGAGTACGGGGAATGCATGGGAAAAATGTTATATGCGATTGTGGGAAGAGGAGATAAAAGGGGATGAGAGAAGATGATCCTCTAAGTATCAGAGGTTACATGCAGATAAGAACAGGGAGACCATGTCACAGACGTACGGAGAAAATAGGTTGCAGATGGCTCTGGATGTTAAGATTAGAGTTTTGAACTGGAGCCTTTGGGCAATGGAAAGCCAGTGAAGGGATTAGCAGAAAGGAGAGGCTGGGGAATAGCAGGGGGACAGGTGGATTACTTAAGTAGGAAGGTTTAGGACAGACTAGAGGAGTCCGAGAGTGTTATAAGGGAGGACACAGAGAAGGGGGTTGCAGTAGTGGAGGCGGGAGATTATGAGGCTATGCACCGCTGTTTTTGCAGGTTATTGGCTAAGGAAAACAGAGTCAGGAAATATTTTTTGAATTGGAGTTGGCAGGAGATGGAAATGCTTAGATATGTTGCTTTATGAAGAGAGCAGAGTTGAGGGTTACCCAGAGGCTGCAAGCATGCAAGCCTTAGGAGAGTGAGCAGACTTTGACGGATAAGTTTGTTTAAGGGGGTTGAGTGAGGTGGAGGAAAAATGAATTCCTTTTTATCCATTTTAAGTTTTAGAAAGTGAGCAGAGCAAATATGATGAATTAGCAGACAGGCATTATGGAATTCTGGTTAGAAAGGAGGTGATATCGGGTCCATAGAGGTAGATCTGAGTGTCATCAGAGTAGAGATCAAACTTCTGGACAAAGTACCTGAAGGTCCGCGCTGCTGCCGAATGGATATAGAAGACACCAGAAACAACGGAATGTCTGGATCAAGGTGATGACTTGGTTTATTATCCGACGCGTTTCACAGCCACGTAACGAGCTCTTTCCTCAGGGAACATGAGGAAGGAGCTCGGTATGTGGCTCTGAAACGCGTCGGATAATAAACCAAGTCATCACCTTGATCCAGACATTCCGTTGTTTCTGGTGTCTTCTATATCCATTCGGCAGCAGCGCGAACCTTCAGGTACTTTGTCCACAAGTTTGATTGATAACCGCAGTGACCTGTGGAAGTACGGTCCCAGCAGCAGCTGCATTTTCTGAGTGATCAAGCTGGTTGTGTGTGACACAACCTTATCAGGTGAGCAATTCTGATTTTTGCACCTTTAATCTTGTCTAAAGAGATAAGACCCTATTGCGCATTCTCAACTTTTTAGATATTATCAGAGTAAAGATGATACAGAAAGCCGTGGGACTCTGTGAGCTGTTCCAAGCCAAAGGTGTAGATGGAGAAGAGCAGGGGTCCAAAAACTAAACCTTGGCGGACACCAACAGATAGATGGTGAGATGACGAGTTGGTATATGAGTGGGAGACACTGAAAGTCCAGTCGATTTTTTTTTAACCATTAAGTTTTTATTAGAAATTTTTAAACAGTGATACATTAATGACAGAAATCATGTATCAGTTACCATATCATCAATGTACAAAGACAATTAAAATCAGAATTAAATAACAAAACAGAATATAAAAGAGAGGGTCAATGGATAAAGGGGCAAGGATAAGAAAGGGGAGGGAGTGTAGGAACATGGGAGAAATAAGTATACCTGCAGTATCATATAGGTTGTAAAAGTTGTAATATAAACACGAATTACCCCGGGATCTGAACAACATTATGCGTTGAGTGTACCCAAGGGTCCCACCATGTCAACACCTTGTTCCTTTTTGAGAGGTCATGGGCTAAGATAAGTTCATATTGAAAGTGCAGATTCATGCGGTTTATCAGTTCTATCTTGGCTGGAGGGCTTGTGGATTTCCACTTGGATGCTACACACATTCTTGCCGCTATCAAGGTGTTAGTGACAATAGGGCGGAGGGGACCAGGGACCAAGTCCAGGCCCAAACCCAGAAGGGCAACTGGAGCTTCTAGTGTCATAGGTAGTCCTGTGAGCGTACCCAGCATCTCTTCTACTTCCACCCAGAAGGGTTTAATAACAGGACACTCCCACCATATGTGGGCAGGAGATCCCACAAGAGAGCAACCCCGCCAACAGTACTGGGAGTTATGATATCCTGCTCCTCCAAACCTCGAGATTCGGTCTGGTGTCAAGTACCAGAGGAGTTGTAGCTTCTTCGCCTGTTCTAGGTGATTTATACATGATGAGTAGAGAGATGCATGGGAGGCTGCCTGTTGCCAAGTTTCCAAGGGAGCCGAGAATCTCAGGTCTTTCTCCCATTTGGTCATATATGTGAGTTTCTGCCTGGCACGCAGATACAGTAAAGCCCTATAAATGATTGAAACCCCCCCTGAGCTGCTACCCCGTGACTTAAAGAAAGCCTGTAGTGAACCAATAAAGGTTTCTTGGGACGGAACCAGCAGGGAGACAGAGGCCAGGAAGTGCCGAACTTGCAAGTATTTAAAAAAGTCGTTTTTATGAATGTCAAAGTCTTTCATTAGCGCAGAGAATGGCCTCAAGACGCCCTCCTCTACAATTTGGTTCAGAAGTAGAATGCCCTTCAGTTTCCAAGATCGAAGACTCAGGGGCCCAACAGATTGCTCCACTGCTTCCAGGGAAACATATCTGTGCAAAAAGGGCAGCAAGTCTCCACTTTCTTTGTACCATATAGACAACAGGGTTCTCATTGAAGAGAGGCAATGCGGCGGCTGTGAGCTCTTCATCATGTTCATTTCAAGTAATAGCCGGGTGGACTGCTTTGGGGCAAAAAAGGCCTCAATTTGAAGCCACAGGGGAGTCTGCTCTAGTGCCCACCAACTTCTAGCCGCCTCGAGGTGGACTGCCTTATAGTATGAGGAGATGTCCGGGACCCCCAGCCCCCCCATGGATGAATGTAGGGTGAGGATTCTATTTGCTATCCTGTGAGGTTTGCCTTGCCATATGAAACGGCCAAAGGTTGCCTGAAATGCCCGTAGGAATCTGCTCGGGATGTGGAGGGGGAGACACCTCAGCAAGTAAAGGACTTTGGGTAAAAAGATCATCTTAATTACTTGAATCCTGGCCATCCACGTCAGGAGCAGGCCAGAGTAACCCTCTAACTCCTGTTGTAAACTTTTGAGTAATGTTTCACAATTCTGTCTCACAATTTTGTTTAGTTTAGTTATGGTGATTCCTAGGTAAGTGAATCCCTCCCCCACCCAGGCAAATGAGAACTGTCCCTTAATTTTTTTCTGATGAGATTCAGGGATATTAATTGGGTAAAAAGAAGATTTTGCCATGTTTAATTTGTAGTAGGATGCGCGGGAGAAATCCTCTAAAACTGTTAAAATTCTTGGGATCGTGGAGGGGAGGTGGGAGCACGCAAAAACCACATCATCGGCATACAGCCCAATCTTGTGTTCCACAGGTCCCACCTCCACCCCTCGAATTTCAGGATCGTCCCTCACCACCGCTGCCAATGGCTCCATAACCAGGGCAAAAATGAGCGGGGACAAGGGGCACCCCTGTCTTGTTCCGTTGGAGATATCAAAGATTGGCGACTTGAAGCCTGATGCTCTGACCGAAGCGCACGGAGAGGAATATAAAGCCATAATGGACTTCTGGAAGTCTCCCACTATTCCGAATTTTTGGAGAACCTCTCTAAGGTACCCCCAGTGCACCCTGTCGAACGCTTTTTCTGCGTCCAGGGACAGGAGTGCACCGGGGTCCCCCTTCCTCTCCATGATCTCCACCAGATCCACCAGTCTCCTTGTTCCATCGCTTGCCTGTCTCCCGGGACAAATCCTACCTGTTCTAAACCCACCAGGGTGGGCAGTACCTCTCCAAGTCTGTTAGCCAGCATTTTAGCATACAGTTTTACGTCACAATTCAGTAATGCAATTGGACGAAAATTGCCCGGGGTGTCCGGTGTTTTACCTGGCTTGGGGAGAGTTGTGATAATTGCTTCCAAGCCTTCCCTCCTAATTCTCCCCGTACCTCTCCAAAAATTGAAGAGGTCCAGTAGAGGTTTCGTCAATATCTGCGAGAAGCTGGAGTAGTAGTGAAACGAGAAGCCATCAGGCCCCGGGGCAGTGCTTTTCTTAGAGGAAGCAATTACCCCAATAAATCTCCTGTTCAGTGAAAGGTACATTGAGCACCCTAATTTGAGCTTCTGAAAGGGCAGGAAGCTTAGCTCTCTCCAAGAAGGCCCCGATAGAGTCTGAAGTAGGTTGAGGTGCCAATTCAGAATCTTTTAAGTTGTATAGGGAGTAGTAGTACTCTCCGAATTCCTTTGCTATGTCGGTTGGGTGGCGAATTGTTGTGCCATTATTTCTGCGCAGAAAGGGGATCTTTGCCTGCAATTCCCTCTTTTTGACTCTCCTAGCCAGCAACTTTCCGGCTCTGTCTCCCATGCCATAGAACCTCGCCCCAGTTTTTTTAAGCTGGTGCTCCGCCCTTAAAAGGAGTAGTGAACGGAGCTCCCGTCTAGCCCTCAGTAATTCAGGGGGCTGTGTAATCGACCTCTCGTCTTTCTGTTTGGCCTCAAGTGTTTTAATTTTATCCAGTAGTGTGTGCATCTCTTTTTCGCGCTCTCTTTTAGCTCTGGTAGCCATTTTTATTAGTTGGCCTCTAAGGACCGCCTTATGAGCGAACCATACAGTGTCCGGGGGCATATCAGGTGTAGCATTTTCTTTGAAGTATAGTTTAATAGCCTCCGTGAGAAGATCTGTATTAGCAGGAGAAGCTAAGAGGTGTGCATTTAACTTCCAACAGGCTGGAGGGTGAACAGCAGCAGAGTCGGCTATCCTGAGAGACACCGGGGCATGGTCAGACCAGGTGATAGATCCTATACCTGAATCCAAACACTTCTGCAGCACGGAGTCATCAATCAGGAAATAGTCGAGTCTGCTTTGAGACTTGTGACGATGGGAGTAGAAGGTGTAATCCCTTTCGTCAGAATGCATGTACCTCCAAACATCATGTAAATGATGCATAGAAGCCACTCGCCCCAGCTCTGATCGGTATAGAGATGGTTTCGAGCAATCCAGCTGTTTGTCCATTGGAATATTAAAGTCACCTGCAATAACCTTACTACCCTGTGCCAGAGATGCAACCTTAGATAAGAAGGACTTCATATACCTAACCTGTCCAGTATTTGGCCCATAAACGGAAGCAAGGGTAAAGGGCTTGTCGTTTAGAAGACCCAATACAATGATAAATCTGCCCTCTGGGTCAGATACCTCTTTAATCAGTTTGAAAGTGACCGATTTGTGGATCAGGATGGCCACTCCCGCTTTTTTAGTAGCCCCCCCAGCGAGGAATTGTGTCGGGTATAGAGCTGAGGCTAATCTGGGGTGATCTTTCCCCAACAGGTGTGTCTCTTGCAGTAATACTACTTCACTTTGTGCCCTTTTTAAATGTTGCCAAAGTATTGTCCGTTTACATGGGGCATTAAGGCCATTCACATTAAATGATACCATTGTAATACTCATTATCACAGAGATATGCAAACCTTTGATTTGTTTTAAACCTTATACACCTATTTGCGATGCTCTGTTAAGCAGCGCCGGAGGACGGACTGCAGCAGTATAAAATGTTACCAAGTTGGCAAAAGGGAGGAGTAGGGAGAGAGGGGCAGGGAAAAACAAAACAAAAGCAAGAAGAATTAACCTATACCTATATAGGAAAACAACAACAATCTCCTACACACGTGTAATAGGGTATATATAAAAGAAAAGAAAAGGTCACAGTGTAAACCAGTCTGTCTCCTTCAGGCAGGAGAAAACTGGTTGCAGGGGGAGAGTTGGTGTGAGCTGAGCAGGACTCCACACCTCAGCCGAGGTGGGAGGAAGTCACCACGGTGGTATAGGGGACTTGGTGCTCACACCCCCGCAGGCTAAACAACCGGAAGTTTAGACTGGGGAAACTAATTAACCGGCACCAGCACAAACCAGAGTATTTGTTGAGATTCAGTCCCCAGCCCCCTGGGAATCCGTCGGGGATCTAGAGCTTTTTCGCTGATTCTTGTTAGAATTGGATGGAGAAGCTGGGGGACGCTGAAGGTTCCAAACTCCGAGGGCCGTCTTGAGCTTGGAAGGAGATGTAAAAACGTGTCTGTTTCCTTTGTATCTAAAAGCTACGTTCACCGGAGATCCCCAGGAATATTGTATGCCTCTGTCCCGGAGAACCTTGCAATGTGGAGCAAAGTCTCTGCGTCGAGCCAGAGTTCCTTGGCAAAGATCAGGATAAGCTTGCCATCCCTTATAAATCCCAGAGTCCATAGGATGTTGTCTCAGTTTCTGAAGCACCATGTCTCGAGGTCTGGGGGAGCCCAAGCACACAAGGACATCCCTGGGCAGATCTTGTTTGATGTTCGGTGGTCTAGGGAGTCTGTATGTTTTATCTGGGAGAAGTTCAGTGGCTGGCACATCAGGTAATAGAAAACAGAGAAATGCATGTACCGTCTCTTTAATGTCCTCCTCTCCTTCAGCTTCTGGAATACCTCTGATTTTCAGGTTGTTTTTCCGCATCTTATCCTCCAAATCCCAGGTTATTGCCCTTAGATCCTTGATATCCAGCTCCACTCCCTGGTAGCTGTCTGCAAGCTCATTATGAGCTGTGGCAAATTCTGCCATTTTGGATTCAATGTTGTGGGTGCGCTCCCCCAATGCAGCCATATCATCCCTCAGTTCCCTTATACTGTCCTTAATGTCCGCCTTCAAGGACTTGTGTAAAGAGTCCAGCAGACCCTTCAGGGCCCCCATTGTGACAGGGGTATTGTTGTCTGAGAGATCGCTTCCCGACCTCGGGCTGTTAGAGGACCGGGAAGCATGGGGAGAGCGCGCCACTGGAGGCTCAGTCGGCGCCATTTTAGAGCGGGCTGCTGGAGCTGGACTCGCCGTGAAGAAGTCGGTGACTTTAGGCGGTCGCTCCTGGCTCCGGAGCGATTTCCTGGGCATTCTCGGGTTCCCCACTGTTATCTGCAGCAGGATCGCTTACTTGTTCCGCACTTTGGAGGCTGGAGACGGGTGTAATCGCCGTTAGTCTGGTCTCTGATGCCGGAGCTCCGGTATTATGCGTCCTGCATGAGTGGTGCTAGGACACGCCCCCCAGTCTAGTCGATTTTGTATAAAGAGATTCAAGATAGGGCCAAGTCTGTGATGCCAAGAAATGAGAGAATCTGTAAAAGGAGGGAATTGTCCACTGATTCGAAGGCAGAGGACAGGTCCAGAAGGAGAAGGACAGAATAGTGTATCATACTTAACTGTGCCACCTTAAATAAAAATGGTGACTGCATAACACTTCATGTAGGAAGCACAAAATAACATAGAAACATCACACTTCTTTACAATATGCATTAGGGTGATTGATTTATTTTGTGATAATCAACATAATCTGGGAGTTGTTTTACAAAGAAAACATTATACATATCTAGTATATAGCTAAACCTATGGGCATATGAATGCTGTGTATTTTAAGAACCACTAAATATTTAAAAATATGTCTGCTTTTCAGGATCTGTTATTTTTCCAGGGTCAGTTTCACACTCCTGTCCAATCACAAATAGATTAAAGATTGGCTGCTGACCTCCTGGACTGAGCCTTAATGCCTCATAGTACATGGTCAAGAAACTTTGTTTACTTTTATAATCTACATTTTCTATTGAATAATTTACTACAAAATACTCCCACAAATGTGCATCAATAACACTGGTCAACAGCATTTTTGGTGCCAAAGATATTTCATTGAATTTAGGGTAACTTTGGGGTGCTGATTCTGAATATGTCATCAGTTTTGCCAGATTGGCTCAAGTTTTTGAGATTTTTCGTAAAATGTGTAACAAAAAAGACGTTTTTTTGCTACTTTTTTAACGAAGTCTGTTATGTTTCTTCTATGTTTTGTCAGTGTATATTCACCACAAATGTAACAGAATGAGTCTGGATCGTTAAGACAACTTCTTCTTGATGAGTTCATGCTTTTCACTGGACAACAGACAACAACATAAAGTTAGTGCCAAAAACCAAGCTATGAACAAACTTTTAGAACACTAATTAACACAAAACTATATTGAGAACTGCTCAGTTCAAGTACTAATCCAAAGAAATTAATGAGATGATGCGTCGCATTTACGAACAAGTGCTATAAATAAGATACCAAAAATCTCAAAAACTTGAGCCAATCTGGCAAAACTGATAGCATATTCAGAATCAGCACCCCAAAAATACCCCAAATTCATTAAAATATTTTGGGCACCAGAAAAAAAAAATTTTTTTGTTGACCTGTGTAATTACCAACAAAATTGTTATTTTCACACCCAAAAAAGTAATTTCCTAACAAATTTATTCAAGACCATGTTGTAAAAATGAAAACACACACCAATGAAAGTCCACTGTGCATTGTTTGATGCTTTCTTGACACAGATTTTTGGAATCTGCATTGCTATCCTGAAGCAAACAAAGTCTATAAGAGTTCAGGAGTGCGGTGTTCGCATTGCTTTTTTTTTTTCTTTGCAGATTCGGTGAAGATTTATTTTCTCTACCCTAGTGGGCACAGGGCCTTAGGAGCAAAGCTGTATCTAAGACTACAAAATTCTAATTAACAAGAAACTGAGCACCTGATTAATAAATAATTAGACTTTTTGTGACCAGCAGAGTTGACTTAAGGCATGGCCATCAGCTCTCTGGATGGGAGCACGTCAGCTGCTTGTGTTTCTATGCAGCTGGCGCGCACCCATCCAGAGAGTCGGTGGCCGTGCCGAGTGAGTCGTACAAGACTCACGCGAATATCTTGCATGTGTCTCGGATTGTGAGTCTCCAGCCTAAAAAAGAAAATTTTTTTCATTTTATGTTGTCAGCAATGGCACCACACACGAGAAATATTATAAGAACTGAGAAAAAAATAATTTCTTTACCCAAAAAGATAAGCAAAGCTTTACTGATCAGTCAGGATACTGCAGCAAGTGATACAAAAATGTAACAAATATGGAACCACAACCATGTCAGAGATGTACAGGTCAACTACAAAAGACAGCTAATTAGGAGCTTCTTCTGATGAGTATTATGGAAGAAAAAAATTATATGGAAGTGTGGCACCCCAGGGTTCATGTGCCACAATAACACCACAAAGGGTTAACTCCCCACAAAACCCACAACACTACACAGAGCGCCTCCAGGCCAGAAGGGGGAGTAAAGCTGCTTCCCTATATATTCTGGGTGGAGAGGAAGTGGCAGTTCAGTGCGGGGCAGCACTGAGGAAGAAAGACCTGGGTGTAAAAGGGCTGCGTTAGGCTCACCCCACAGTCCACTGTCCCGTTCCAGGCCGGCCAAGGTCTGAGGAAAGGAGAAGGCGCAGAGAGGAACACATCTGGGAGACCGAGTTCCCTGAAACTCACCTCAGAGACACGCACAGAACGGATACCGGATCCGATGCTGTGCCTGACACATTCATAACATGGAGCAGAGCGGTGATAAGCTGGCACGTAAGCTGTGACATCAGGCAGGAGGCGGGGCAGCCGGCCTCCAGCGGTGACGTCACCACTTATCCCCGCCCTGCTCATGTTACGAATGGAGCAGGGCGGGGAAAGGCGGCGATATCACCGCAGGAGGCGGGATAGTTGAGCAGCACTGAGGAATATGATCCCTGGCTCTGCACCTGCGTTCTGCGTCTCATACAGCAGGCGAGGGAGCACATGACTGGCAGGAGGAGGCGGCGGAGGGAGGATATTATATCCAGGGGGCGTGAAATTGCCCTCATAAGGGTATGTGCACATCAGTCGTTTCTGCATCTTTGCAGAACGACCAGGAACCGGTGGAGAATGGCAGAACTGAGTTTTCTGAACTCGCTAGTGTCCCTGGTTTTGTTAGCGTTTTGCTAACGATTTGCGATCGGGTTACTAGCGGTCGGACAGCGTGTTCTTGGCGATTTCCCCGGCGTTTTTCTTAGCGATTTCCAGACTGGTCTTTGGTGCACTTGTTCAGCTGGACCCGCTGGAAAAAGGCTGAAAAGAAGTCGCTTGCTCTATCTTTGACAACCGGTGGAAAACCGGTGAATAAACTAAAAACGTCAAGACAAAAATCGTTCTAATGTAGACAGCGTTTTCTAAACTCCATTGACTAGCATGTTAATCCAACCGGTGGCTAGGATTAACATAAATTAACATAAAACTCAGCGGAAACCGCCGACGGAAAACGTTCAAAAACAGCCCACAAAACTACTGATGTGCACATACCCTAAGAGCGTTGGCTCCAGCCTCTAGCCACCTCCTATTTGGCTCCACATTGTAAATTTTTACAGTCAATCATCTCTGGGTACAGGGGGGCTTAAGGGATGGGGGACCCCTTGCCTGAATGCAGCAGACATGCTGCATTCAGTGCTGCTATTAACACTAGAACTACTGAGGTAGTCATTTTGACTACTTCACACTATGTATTTCTATGTAGGTGTCACGAGTGCAGTAGTTCTAGTGTTAAATCAGCATGCATGGGGGGGTGACAGGTCCTCTTTAACTATAGCTTCTGCAGTGTCCTATTGAAGCACAATCACATGCATCCACCTACCTGCATTTTTTTATATTTTGCATGGAATAAAAGGATTTTTCATGAATTGGTGAGTACCACCTTTTTCATTCATCTCCAGATTATTTATACAGTGGGTACCGAAAGTATTCAGACCTCTTTAAATTTTTCATTCTTTGTTTCATTGCAGCCATTTGGTAAATTCAAAAGAGTTCATTTTTTTTTCTCAATAATGTACACTCTCCACCCCAACTTGAAAAAAAACAGAACTGTATAAATGTTTGCATATTTATTAAAAAAGAAAAACTGAAATATCACATGACCATGGTCTGTAGAGACAAAAATATAACTTTTTGGTGATAATTCTAAGCGGTATGTGTGGCGAAAACCAGGCACTGCTCATCACCATCCCAAAACAATCCGAACAGTGAAACAAGGTGGTGGCAGCATCATACTGCGTTGGTGTATTTCAGCTGCAGGTACAGGACAACTGAAGGAAACATGAATGCAGCCGAGTACAGAGATATCCTGGATGAAAACCTCTTCCAGAGTACTCTGGACCTCAGATTTGGCCCAAGATTCACCTTCCAACAAGACAATGGCCCTAAGCACACAGCTAAAATAACAAAGGAGTGGCTTCAGAACAACTCTGTGACCATTCTTGACTGGCCCAGTCAGAGCCCTGACCTAACCCCAATTGAGCATCTCTGGAGAGACCTGAAAATGGCTGTCCACCAACGTTCACCATCCAACCTGACAAAACTGGAGAGGATCTGCAAGGAAGAATGACATAGGATCCTTAAATCCAGGTGAGGAAAATGTTTTGCATCATTCCCAAGAAGACTAATTGCTGTACTAGCTCAAAAGGATGCTTCCACTCAATACTGAGCAAATCGTCTAAATACTTATTTCAGTTTTTCTTTTTTAATAAATTTGCAAAACATTCTACATTTCTGGCTTTTTAAAGTCAAGATAGGGCGCAGAGTGTACATTAATGAGAAAAAAAATGAACTTTTTTGAATTTACCAAATGGCTGCAATGAAATAAAGAGTAAAATTTAATGGGGTCTGAATACTTTCTGCACCCACTGTATGGCTATATGACAGGGTGAGCACCACCTAATTCTGTTGTATTGGTTGAGTCCTCTGCCCACCTATTTCAGAACAAGACATTTACATAAATGGTGCCAAACCTTTCTTAATATTGTAGGTTCTGCTTCTTCCAATATAATTTGGAGACAATAAACCACTATCAATATTTTATTATTCTTTCTCTTCCTCCCCTCTCATCTCCAGCCATATGGACTCTACATTTTCAGTTGTCTCACAAATATCACACAGTTTTAGGGAAGAATTTAAAAATACGGTAAGTAAATTCCTCTCCCTTGCTAATTTATACGGTAATTCCTTAACAGACTGTAGCCCTGTAATTTAACAGCTCAGTCATAGCTGTAATCCAGCCATGTCTCAGTTTTCTTTTAATGTCAGGGCAGTAACACTAAACACACAAAAAAAGCTCTATCTACTCTCTGGTCTCTTGGGCAAGGGACTATACGCCATCACTTCCTGGAAGCGTAATAGTCTGTGAGATGTGTCTCCATTGAATCTCATTCATTTAAATTACCAAAGGCACATTAGGAGTCCAGCACTAGCTGATAGCAATGAAAACATTCAGTTGAACATGTCTGGATCACTTAGGCTGGCTTCACACTTGCAGATGGATCTGCAGCGTTTTGCAGATGCATCTGCAAGTGTGAGCATGCTGACCGCGGCCCCTATGTTTATAATAGGGCGCACGCGGTGTGAAAGCTCTCATTCACTCCTATATGTGTACTGTCAGCAGGCGTATGCCTGCTGACAGATCACACACTCCCGTCCGCACTGTGGACGCGAGATGTAGCGTCCATGCTGCGGGCGGGAGAGTGTGATCTGTAAGCAGGCGTACGCCTGCTGACAGTACACATATAGGAGTGAATGAGAGCTTTCACACCGCGTGCGCCCTATTATAAACATAGGGGCCGCGGTCAGCATGCTCACACTTGCAGATGCATCTGCAAAACGCTGCAGATCCATCTGCAAGTGTGAAGGCAGCCTTAGATGACATGTATATTTGTGCTGCTTTTGCTGAGTAGTGGTAATGCCACAAATTGGCAAGACCTGGCAAAGCTTGAAGTTTCACACTCAGATCTCTTCAACTAAATAATGTTACTGTTAAATAAACAATAATCACAATTTTAAATAAATGCCACAAATTGGACTTTTGTGTGATTTTCTGAGTTGGTGTCTTATTGGTGTACGCTCGTGTCAAGAATTCGGGGCTCCAGCTGCGAACATGTTGCCCGCAGCTACGAATCTCCTGCAATCACGCATGTGATCACGCATTGAAATGTGTCGGTGTCATATTGCCGCTGATAGTTAAACCCAGTGCTAGAGCAAAACCTCCATCCTCTATCGCTGTCCATCTCCTAAATCGCAAATTGCTACCCTATTTTTTTCTTTATTAATTATATTATACATTTGTGGAAGGCCTCAGACTATACAGGGAGAAGTGGACGCCCTCATACTATACAGAGAGAAGTGGATGCCCTCATACTATATAGGGAGAAGTAAGAACCATCATACTATATCTAGGGAGAAGTGGGGGCAGTCATACAATATAGGGAGAAGTGGAGGTCCTCACACTATTATAGGGAGAAGTGTGGACCCTCATACTATATAAGGAAAAGTGGGGGTCATTGTACTATATAAAGAGAGCTGTGTGGGGCTATTAACCTTTGATGTGTGAACCCGCATCTTTCCCTTTACGAGGGATGATTTAGTCAACCACCATTTGCCTCTACCAGCCTTAGGTGGATTGGAGATCCGCTCGCAACTGTTAATCTGTTGAATCCTAATCTCAATCTTTGACAGCAGCATTTAACATGCACCGGCGGGGGAGGGAGGCTTCATCCCATGCTCCCACTGGCGCAATTGTGACAGGGTGCAGATGGGTTGTCATGACAACTGGGGGGCAGCTCATGACCCGTGTTGGTCATTACAATCCTTGTATGAATACTGGCCCTTGGCTGGCGTTCATAGGAGATCATGATTTCTGCCATACATAGGAGTACTGAGAGCCTATGTTATACTGAGCAGTGTATCAGATAATCACAACCTCAATTAAATACAATGACAAGTGGAAAAAGTATTTTAAAACTATGGGAAAAAAAAAAGATGTTAAAATCACCCTACTTTTACGCCATTTAAAAACAAACATAAAAATGAATATTTAGTATCACTGAGTTCAGAAATATCCAATCCAACAAAATATGAATTAACCCAATTGGTCAATGGTGTAACTAGAAAAAAGTTCAAAATACCGGAATTATGTTTTTTCTGGCCACTGCAATGTTGCATTAAAATGAAATAAAGCCATCAACACATCGTATCAGCCCAAAAATGGTATCAGTAAAAACATATGCTCAAAGTGCAAAAGTAAAAGGCCTTCACTAAAATGAAAATGTTACTGGTAGCAAAAAATGTTTGCTACAAACTTCCAATTTTTTTAACCACTGAAAAGAAAAAAGAAAAAAAAATACATCATTGGTATCAGCATACTCGATCAGAACTGGAGAATCATATTGCCAGGTCTGTTTTACCATATAGTGAATATGGAAAAAAAAAAAAAAAAAACTAAATTTCAACCACTTGGAATTGTTTCCTGTTTTCCAGTGCATCACATGATAAAATTAATGGTGTCATTCCAAAATACAGTTCATCCCACAAAAAACTTGAGTAGGACAGAAAAATAAAAGTTATGGTTCTTGGAAGAAGAGGAGGAAAAAACGAAAGCATAAAAAAACAGAAAATCACATAATGTGAAGTAGTTAAACTGAATATTAGAAGAAGTGTAGGCCTAAATAAATTATAAAAGAGGTTGTGGGGGACATAATATAGTGTTATAGGGTGTATATAGAGACCATTACACAGTGTATAAGGAGCCATGGGGCCACCATTCTGTATATAGAGAGCTGTAGGAACCATTATACAGTGTCTAGGGCGCTGTCGGACCATCCTTAAGTATATAGGGAGCTGTACAGACTATTATACAGAGTATAGAGAGATGTGTGACTGTGCTACAGTGTATAGGTGGGTTGTGGGAGCCAATATTATAACTTTCAAAGGTGCATATCAGGTATTACTAAATGTAAAGTAGCATAGTGGGCATTTTACTTCTTTCTATGGGACACCATTGTTAGAGACCTCCAGTATCTGACGTCTTTGTAGTATTAATTGATGGAGAAGTACTCAAAGTAATGACATAATTTTTGAAGTATTGGGGTTAAAGTTCTATGCTGGAAGAGCAGGCAGGATGAGGAGTTTGTGCACATTGTAAACAAATGAGGATAGTACTGGAAAAGTGAGAAGTCAGATGGGTTTTTGCAGTTTTTGCAATCTCTGCAGATAAATACTGGTTGGAGAGTTTGTCGTATCAGACCAGATGAAAAGACGAGGAAAGTGAACGACTCCATCAAAAAGAATGTCAACTGTAACTTCCATATTTTTTGGACTATAAGTGTGGCACCCCTGCAGGGGATTGCCACAGGTTACACTGGTGCAAGGAAGGACTGACACCTTGGTTTGCTCAGCACACAACATCTACCACTCCAGACCTGAAGGGGGAGCTCTACTGGCTGCATTAAGTCAGTTCCCCTTTAAGAAGATCCAGGCTGAGAGGAGGAGACAGTTAGTCCCAGGAGACAGTTGGCAGTTAGTCCTGGAGAGGAGAGGAAGAAAGGAGGAGGTTGAGCTGCTGGTCTCTGGTGAAGGATAGCCAGACAAGGGGACGATTGTTAGTTGTTCATACCCCAGAAGGGGCCGGAGGCAAGTACGAGGAGATAGGGAACCAGAAAGGGATTCAGTAATTCCCCTTAGCCAACCGGGACACTGGAGTCCGTCTCGGGCCTGCCGAGCCACAGTGAAAAAGCCCAGCAGACTCAGGTTTAACTGAGAATAGAAGAAAACAAGACTTTAAACTAACCAATAGACCAGGGGCCACAAGAGGAACCGGGACCCCGCAGAAGGACCTCACTGTTAGTTTAATATAATAAAGAAAAGGAGGGTTCAGACTCAGGCAGGACACTTCCCTCAAGGCAGAGCATAGAGATAAAGGAGGCCTCATATCCTTCCAAGGAGTTAATCCTAAATTGCACCAGGGACTTGGTTATAACTCTGGATTGTACCTGTTAAGAGTCTACCAGTAAAAAGGTATCGGAACAATCATCTCTGTGTGTCTGTTTAACAGCTAAATTCACCATCATCCTCCTTCACTGCTCTCCCTCACCATCCTCCTGTATTGCTGCCCCGAGGTAAAGCTCCACCTGTGGGGAGCTGTACCACACTTTGCTGCCCCTCCATCACCTCAGTGACCGGCTGGCAGCACTGGTACCAAATTACCGGACACTACAGGTGGCGTCACGTTACCCTGTAAATAATTCCTTCACCCCCTTCAAATGATCCCCAGGGCACGGCACCGGGATACCGACCATCCGTGACTCCCCACACAGTAGCCCCGGTGACCGAGTCCCTCTCCCACCCTAGCTCTGGTTGAATCATAAGACGCCCCCAGGTTTTAGAGGAGAAAAATAGAAGAAAACAAGTAAGCAAGAAATGAGGTCTATGGCGCACTTATGGGTGGGGGTCTGCTCACGTACCTTTTCATGCACGGGAAATCCAGTCTGCTATTTTGCCTTTAGTCCCACCAAGCATTACATCTTGGACGTAGGGGGAACTGGTTCCTCCTCAAATTCCATACTGTTCCTGATGACACCAAGAAGCTATTTCATGTCGTACACCGAGAAAAAACTTATCACCCGTTCCATGGGATGTTGCCGCCTCCTGCCACCTAGTTCCAGATGCGAAACTCAGAGATCCTGAATCCAGACTAGAAACCTCCATCTGAAATTTCCTTTTCTTGGGGGGGGGGGTCTTCAGTAGGAGGGGAAGGTTTAGAGGCGAGGAAGCAAGTCAGGGATTAACTCATTGTGCCAGGGGTTACACTGGGCTCTGCATAAGCAGAATGTCACCCTCCATGGTAAGGATCTACACACAGGGAGTCGTCTTCAGGTCAGGCATGTATGGAGAAAATGATGGACCCCGCAGTGTGGAACAGGTATTCCATCCTTCTGGGTCCAACAGCCAGGACATGCCACTAGTACACGCTTAGCACACTCTCCTGAGCCTGGCTGTAAATAAGTAAAAAGCAAGTGCATATAAATAACACAGGGATATAGTAAATACTATTTTTAATCAACAACCATAGAAAGTCATCCCACTGCAATAAGGTATACTCATACCGGAACAGTACCTTTATCTTAGGTTTTGTCTGTTTAAGGGTACCTTTACACACCGCCATTGTGGCGAGAAATATTGACGGGATATGTCGCCCTGCGACAATTGCCATCAAAATCCCTCCCAATTGCGGCGTGTAAATGGGGAATTTGGCGGTGATCTGTCGCCTCGCCACGGTCGCCTGATTTCAGTGCACTGCTCTGAAATCAGATGACCGTGGTGAGGCGACAGATCGCCACCAAATTCCCCAATTACACGCCGCAATTGGAGAGAGATTTTGACGGCGATTGTCGCAGGGCGACATATCGCCGTCAATATTTCTCGCCGTGGTTGCGGAGTGTAAAAGTACCCTAATGGCCAGTATAAAAAGTCTCTTGTATTAAGTACAAGTACAGGATGTGGCCCCCCTCCTTGACTAAGCTGGGCATTTAATTTACAATGCTTCTCATTGCTGTGTGTCTATTATCGGAACCCTGCCACTCTCTAGCCTTATTCATACTGAGGGTCTGTGATGAGCAAACTGAGGTTTGAGTTCGGGCGATGAATACAAATTTTTGGTGCACTGTTCATGACCCTCAACTTGACCCAATCCTCAATAGAAGTTACTAACTGACAGTTCAGCTATCCCCCCATACAGCCAGCCAAAAATAAAACCCTTCCGAGAGTGGGAGAAGGTGTTTTTCTTTTTTTTTTTTAAAGTAATTTTGGACACACACTACACCCAAAAACTGTGCTTTTAAGCCCAGTGCAAGCCGATCAAACACTGCACATGGCTTGCACTAGGCCAACCACCAACTTTACCTGATCACAGTGATGCTCGCTTCAATGCTTTGTAAACGTAAAGCACCCAAACTCCTAACAGGTTTGCTCAACACCAGGAGGGTCCATACTGAATCTTGAAAGCTTCGCTCGTCTCCAGTTTTGACACATTCGGTTTTAAACATTAGGGAGTATTCGGTACTGTCCCGGTATGGGTATACCTTGTCACGGTGCGATGGGTTTATACTTTTTTGATCATAAATAGTATATACTAAGTACCCTATGTTATTTATAAGCATTGCTTATTACATATTTATTTACAGCAGGGAATTTTTTCATATAATATTTATATTAGGTTTTGTCTGTTTAATGGCGAGTGTGAACATGCTCTTATTCTTTGAATTTGTACCAGCTCATGCTCTGGCTCAGTTTTTTGGTTTTGTTTCAGTCTCTTGTAATTAGTACAAGTACAGGGTGTGGACCCTGCCTTCACTGAGTTTGGCATTTCACTTACAATGATTCCCATGGTGGTGTGTTCATTATCGGGAGCTGGACACTTTCTGACCTTATTCATATTGAGGTCTGTTCTGACACATGGTAAGATTTTTTAACTTTAGGATGTGTTAAGTACGGGAATACCTTGTTGCGGTAGGGTGGTTTTACTCAAAAGACCTTACAAAGCACCCTATGTTATATCAGCTCATGCTCCAGCTCAGTTTGTTGTTTTGTTTTCTCTTAAAAACTGTGGCCACTAACAGTAAAGGTCACTTCACACGCTAGGATCTTGTTAACGATATCGTTGAAACGTCACGGATTTGTGATCGTTCAAATTATATCGTTTGTGCATCGTTGCGTTTAAACGAACGATGTAGGAAGGATAAATCGTTGGAACATTCATCAAAAATGTGAGATCCTGACCTCAAATCTATCGTTCGTCGTCCAATTAACGTTCTGGGAAGCAGCAACATCGTTCAGTGTGACACCTTTTTGAACGATGTCGTTCATAATTCTCCTATTCCTGCTGCTGTTTTACATCATTCAACCGTTTTTCTCAAAATAGCTGGCGTGTTGCCAAATTTAAGATCGTTAACGATATCCTTGCGTGTGACAATGCACTAAAGATGTCTGAAGGATTGCGGTCACGTGACATAGCTTTCACAAAGATTGGATCAATGTACAAATATTTCTGCACCCGACTGTATTTGTACATGCCTGCATACACTTACCTAAGAAAGCGTAATACAGGTGCATCTCAATGAATTAGATAATCATCAAAAGTTACTTTCAATAATTCAATACATAAAGCTAAACGCATATATTAGATAAAGCCATTACAAGCAGAGTGATCTATTTTAAGTGTTCATTTCTGTTAATGTTGATGATTATGGCTTACAGCCAATGAAAACCCAAAAGTCATTATCTCAGAAAATGAAAGTAGGGAGGATGAAGGATCTGAGAGATAAAATATTACCTAAATAGGTATCAGAGGCTCACTTTGTGTGGTTCCAAGTGTCACAACCACTATTAAAGAGGACCTGTCACCCTCCTAGTGCTATGCTAACTGAATGCAGCGTATCAGCTGCATTCAGGGAAGGGGTCCCCCATGTCTCTAGCCCCCCTGTAAGTTGTAAAAAAACACTTTATAAAGTTTATGCATAAGGAGGGACATACTCAGTAATGAGTCATCGCTGTTGTATGGTGTCCTCCCCGCCTCCAGCCCTCTCTTTTCAATCTCCTGTATGTGTCATCGCTGTTGCTGGTGTCCTCCCCGCCTCTAGCCTTCTCTTGTTCAGCCTTCTGTAATTGTCATCGCTGCTTCTAGTGTCCTCCCTGCCTCCAGTCCTCTATGGTCCACCTCCAGCTCTCTCTTGTTCAGCCTCCTTTATGTGTCTCCTCTCCACAGAGCGAGCAATGGGCGTGAGCGGTCCCAGCAGCTGAAACGTCTCCTGTCTGTGATGTTAGCGCTGGACCCTGCCCTGCTCCAGATTATGAATGTTCAGCATCGCAGGCTCCGTTGCTGATGTCACCAGGAGGCGTTTCAGCTGCTGGGACCGCTCCAACCTATTGCTCGCTCTATGTAGGGGAGACATAAAAGGAGGCTGAACAAGAGAGGGCAGGAGGTGGACCAGAGCGGCCTGGATTCAGGGAGGACACCAGCAGCAGCAATGACACATAGAGGAGGCTGAACAAGAGAGGGCTGGAGGTGGGGAGGACACCATACAACAGCGATGACTCATTACTGAGTAAGTCCCTCTGGACTGCTTATCCATAAACTTTATAAAGTCTTTTTTACAACTTACAGGGGGGCTAGAGACATGGGGGATCCCTTCCCTGAATGCAGCAGACACACTGCATTCAGTCCTGCATTCAGTTAGCATAGCACCAGGGGGTGACAGGTTCTCTTTAAAAGCTGCTGCAGTCCCCATCATGGTGCATATAGAGTAGGGAAGATGAAAGGTTAAAATCCGCTACCATATTCCATAAGACTTCAAAGGATAAATATAATATTGATTAGTCAACGCATTTCAAGGTTCCCTGGCCCCTTCCTCAGGACAGATCAATATAATATTGCCATGATACAGGGTGTTTTAGGGAGCCCTGAAATGTGTTGACTAATAAATCAATATTATATTCACCCTTAGATGTCTAGTGGAATACGGCAGCACAATTTTAAACCCTTCGTCCTCCATACTATCATTTTCAGAGATAATGACCTGTGGGTGTTCATTGGCTTTAAGCCATAATCATTAACATTTACAGAAATACTTGAAATAAATCACTCTGTGTTTCATTTTTTGTATTAAATTACTGAAAAAAATTACTTTTTGGTGATATTCTTAATTTATTGAGATGCACCTGTATGCACAATACCTCAAACAAAAAATAAAATCCTATGTAATCTTAATAAAATTTTATGTGTATAAGGGTAAGTGCACACTACCCGGCGTGTTTGCCTCGGCGGCTGGGCGGGACCCGCCAGGAAGCTCCGGCGCCGTGCACCGGCTTCCTGGCGGTTATGAGCTGCGGGAGCCGGGCGGTAACCGGCGGCTGCCCAGCGGGTTCTCGCGGCGATTCTGCAGCGGCTGGAAGCAGCACATGTTTCTGCTTGCAGCCGCTGCAGAACCGCCGGTTTTTACAACATGTTCATTCTTTGCTAACCCGCTGGGAAACCTGCGGGTTAGCAACGGATGACGCTGGGGAACCGCCGGTGTGTGCACAGCCTTGGGCGGGCTACATTAGTTTTAATGTTAATCCAAACGCCGGTTTGGATTAACATAAATTAACATAAAACTAATGTATGCAAAACGGCGGTTTACACAGGTAAACCGCCGAAAACCCGCCCAGTGTGCACATACCCTTAGTCGTATTGCAATAGCAAATGAAAGCAGTACAATCAAGAAAATACGGCATATACAAAGATGCATTATTGAAAAATCAGATATAACAAAATAGAAATGTCTAGCACTCAACTATTACAAAAATGCAAACCATGTGTTACAAAGTAGCATTACTCTATTTATTGGCACACTAGAACATGTGGCTTTAAGAGTATATACCTATAATTGAATGTAGAGCTATCCTGTACATCAAAGAATACCCCTAACAGTGCTAAATTGTTAAAAGGGCAGTGTCATGTCAACATTGCTCCTATAACTGTTAAATCTAATCCTTTCTACTGAACTACTTTTTTTTTTAAGATCACCCCCTGAGGTGGTGCCACAGCACTTTTAAGCAAGGGCATTAACTGTCTGCCTGTTCCTACGATAGATGTTATTTGTGAGTTTTCATTAGGCTAAATAACTATTACAGATGCCTGTGTACTGACTGCCAAAATAATGTTTTGGTATCAAAGTGCATGCAAAAACCACAGTAAAAGCATTAGCAGGATTAAAATATCATCATTAGAAATTATCTCAGTAGAAATTAATAAAACAAAAACAACTTTACAATTTATCATGGCTCTCTGGCAGATGATATTCTTCTTTATATGTTTACCAGAAACCCTATACAAATAGTTCCCTACTATGGCAAGTTTTTTGTTTTCTTCTTTTTTCCACAATGCAACAAATATGAGCTGAAAATGTCAGATAAAAGTGTATAGTAGCGCTCCAATGATTGAAGTATCACATATTTCCACTTTGAAACATTTTAAGTGTAATAAATAGGATTACCATAAAAAAAAGTACCGTATCTACATAGTGTAAGGGGAACCTTCACCATGCCTCCAAACTGCCACCATGGATTTATGGGTACCATCATACATTAAGACTATGCTAATTAGTGGGTGAATAGTTGTGGGGGCATTGTTTTCCCCATAATCATGTTACCATGCCCTGTCAGTGTTAACACAATTTGCAAAAGCTATATCACCACTGTTTCTTTGCATATTGACATGGAGGCAAAGATTTGCAACTTCATTGTCACACTGCACATCCAGTGTTGATGCAGGACAAGATCAGCCAATACTCCTGGTCCTTTGTTAATCTCTCCTTCCCTGAAGATGTACAAAACAAAATAATATTGTGGTACCGTGTAAGCCAGAGAACTCGATGTAAATACTTAAGTCCCAAAAAAAAGAAAAAAAAAAAAAATACAACATTTTTGAGAAAAGTATTATAGGAGTGATACCTTTATTGGCTAACCAGAAAAATTTGGTGACAAAAAACAGCCAGCGATTATTGGCGACTCCGAAAATGTCAAGGCTGACAGGGCCCACGTCAAAGAACATCCTGAGCAAGCGCATGGCACCAATGAAACACCTAGGTGTTGCCTAAATGTGTACATGTGGCTTCAGTGTACATTTTCAATGGAACAGAGATTTGCAAAAAGGCAATGTGACAAACTGCACCTCGCAGCCTTGATGTCTCTAATATGTCGGGGTCACACGATATGGTCTTGTCACTTCTGCCAACGTGATGTTCCACACCCCCTGGAAATATGAAGGGTAGGCTTTGCACATTTTTTTTTTTTTACAGACACCCCCTGTCCACACGGGCTCGTGGAGGCACAGGGAGTTATCCACGCAACCTCCAGTGTGGCACCACACTAGCAAACAACCTTGACAGGCTGGGATGCGCTTTTCATTAGCCCCGCTGAAACAGTGACCATCCAGCTTGGTAGTACTGCCACCTCGTTAGATATAAAACCCAGTCCCAAACCCACAGGATTATATCAGGCCAGAAACTAACCCTAGGTAGCATGTACACGAACGTGTGAATCTGGCTTCCGCCCCACCACTCCACCGAAACCATCTTAACCAAAATTACTAACGACCTACTTACCACCAAAGCTAACGGACACTTCTCCATCCTCCTTCTCCTAATTGACCTGTCCTCTGCATTTGTCACAGTTGACCACTGCCTTCTATTACAGATCCTCTCTTTCACTAGTATCACTGACCTTGCCCTCTCCTGGACCTCCTCATACCTTTCCAACCGCACATTTAGTGTCTCCCACTCCAACACTACCTCCTCACCCCATCCCCTCTCTGTTGGGGTTCCTCAAGGTTCTGTCCTGAGACCCCTTCTTTTTTCCATCTATACTCTTGGCCTAGGACAACTCAAAGGCGCATGGATTCCACTACCATCCTGTACGCTGATGACACTCAGATCTACCTCTCTGGCTCAGACATCACCTCTCTGCTGTTCAGAATCCCAGTGTGTCTATCAGCCATATCCTCCTTCTTCTTCTCTCGCTTCCTTAAACTAAATGTAGGCAAAACTGAATTCATCATCTTTCACCCATCTCGCACACCTCCCTTACCAGATCTATTTATCACAATAAATAATATCACACTTTGCCCTGTACCTGAAGTCCGCTGCCTTGATCCTGGACTCTGCCTTATCCTTCAAACCACACATTCAAACTCTCGCCACCTCCTGCTGCCTGCAACTCAAAAATATTTCCAGAATCCGTCCCTTCCTCAACCCTCAATCTACTAAACTACTAGTGTAAGCCCTCATCATCTCCCAACTCGACTACTACAACCTCATCCTCTGTGGCCTCCCTGCTAATACTCTTGCACATCTCCAATCTGTCCTCAACTCTGCTGCCCGACTAGTCCACCTCTCTCCTCACTGCTCCTCCACTTCTACCGTCTGCAAATCCCTCCACTTGCTCCCAATTCCCCAGCGTATCCAATTCAAACTACTAATATTGACTTACAAAGCCATCCACAATGATGTCCCCCCCCATATATCTCTTAACTAATCTCCTGATATCATCCAACTCGTAATCTTCAATCCTCCCAAGGGCTCCTCCTTTCCTCCACACTTGTACGTTCCTCATCTAACCGCCTGCAAGACTTTGCCAGAGCATTCCCCATCCTCTGGAATTCTGCACCTCAAAATGTCCGACTATCCCCTACACTGGGAACCTTCAAGCGGAACCTGAAAACCCATCTCTTCAGAAAAGCCTACAGCCTGCATTGACCACAGTGCCACCTCATCCCCACTGGACCTGGCACTCCACCACCACCCAAGCAGACCCAACCTACTGTTTCCCTTTCCATTGCCCTGTAGAATGTAAGCCCGCAAGGGGAGGGTCTCTCTCCCCTCTGTACCAGTCTGTCACTGTTAGTTTGTTAATTGTATTTTTAACTTGTTTGTATGTAACCCCTTATCATGTACAGAACCATTGATTCAATGGTGCTCTATAAATAAATAATAATAATAATTTGTAGATCAGGATAAACGCTACCCAGGATTAAATTATATATCGATTAGTCGATTTAAGGGTACACTAGATAAAAGCACTATTTACATGATAGATATACAGAAAGAGTGGGGAAAATAAGTATTTCACCCCCTGCTGTTTTTGTAAATTTGTCCACTGACAAAGACAAACAGTCCATAATTTTAATAGTAGGCTAATATTGGCAGTGAGAGATAGAATATCAAAAATAAAAATTCAGAAAATCACATTATCCTAATTATATAAATGTATTTGCATTTTGCAGAGAGAAATAAGTATTTGATCCCTCTGAAAAACAAGACTTAACCCTTATTAGCAAGCAAAGCAGTCAGGCAATTCTTGTAGTTGAAGATGAGGTTTGCACACATCTCAGGAGGAATTTTGGTCCACTCCTCTTTGCAGATCATTTCTAAATCATTAAGAAGTTGAAGCTGTTGCTTGGCATCTCAGAGCTTCAGCTCCCTCCATACGTTTTCTCTTGGATTAAGGTTTGGAGACTGGCAAGACCACTTCATAACCTTAATGTGCTTCTTTTTTAGTCACTTCTTTGTTGTCTTGGTATATGTTTTAGGTCATTGTGGTGCTGGAAGACCCAGTCACAACCCATTTTTAATGTTCTGGTGTAGGGAAGGAGGTTGTCACTCAGGATTTTACGGTACATGGTTCCATCCATTGTCCCATTGATGCTGTGAAGTAAACATGTGCCCTTAGGAGAGAAATACCCCCAAAACAATGTTTCCACCGCCATGCTTGACTGTGAGGACAGGGTTTTTGGGTCATAGGCAGCTTTTCTCTTCCTCCAAACACGGCAAGTTGAGTTAATACAAAGAGCTCAATTTTTGTCTCATCTGACCACAGCATCTTCTCCCAATCACTCTCAGAATCACCAAGGTGCTCATTGGCAAACTTCAGACGGGCCTGCACAAGTGCCCTCCTGAGCAATGGGATTTTGCGGGAACTGCAGAATTTTAATCCATTATGGCGTAATATGTTACCAATGATTTTGTTGGTGACAGTGGTCCCAGCTGCCTTTACATCATTAACAAGTTCCCCTTGTGTAGTTTTAGGTTACATTCTTACCCTCCTCATGATTCTGGATACCCCCCCACAAGGTGAAATTTTGCATGGAGCACCAACAGTTGTCTCTTTCTCACCCAGCATTTTACTTATGGTTTTGAAGCCCTTGTGCAGTTCTAGGATCTTTTCCTTGACGTCCTTGGAAGCTCTGTGGTCTTGCTCATGTTGTAGAGGTTAAGCACCAGTCACACATAACGAGATTGTTAGCAACATCGCCCGCTGCCTGGATACCCTGTGTTTATCATAGTTACCAGCTTCCTCCCTGCTTAGCGCTGCCTATAAGCAGGGAGAACGCTGGTAACTATAACAAACAGCGGGTATCAAGGCAGTGCGCGCTGCCTAGATACCCAGTGTTTATCATAGTTACCAGCTTCCTCCCTACTTACAGGCTGAGCTAAGCAGGGAGGATGCTGTTAACATCGCTTCCAGCGATGTGAGAGGTGGCTCCCAGGTCCCTGATCGCTGGGGAGATCTGCCTGTTTGACAGGTCCCCAGTGACCAGATCATGACGCTCCAGCGATCCCGGCAGGTCATTATCGCTGTCGGGATTGCTGGAGCATCGTTGTGTGTGACAGGACCTTTAGAGTCTGACTGATTAATTTAGTGTGTGGACAGAAGTCTTTTATACAAGTGACAATTTAAGACAGCTTAGTTTAATGCAGGTAAAGAGTTGATTAGGAGCCTGTAACTGGTCTGTAGAAGCCAGAACTCCTAATGGTTGGTAAGGGATCAGATTTTTAATACTCGACAAAATGCAAATACACATACCGTATTTTTCGCTTTATAAGACGCACCTGATTATAAGACGCACCCCCAAGTTTGGTGAAGGAAAAGAGAAAAAAAATATTTTTTAATGTTAAATGGGGTCCGTCTTATAATGCCAGTGTCCGTCTAAGGCTGGTATCACACTGTCCGTGTGATATACAACTAGGTTGGACGTTTCACACATGATTAACTTTGAATGGCCTCCCCTCCTGTCAGGACAGGAGTGTGGAGCTACTTAAAACACAAGCAGCTGACGCTCGCATCCAGACGTCCAGAGAGGGGGAGGCCATTCCAGTTTAATCATCTATGACACGTCCAACTTGGTCGTATTTCACACTGACTAGTGAATAGGCAGAGCTGGGAGAGCAGTGCACTCTGCACTGTGCTGTAGTGTGATGCCCTGTAATATAGAGGCAGAGCTCGGGGAGCAGTGTACTTTGCACTGTGCTGTAGTGTGATGTCTTGTAATATAGAGGCAGAGCTGGGGAGCAGTGCACTCTGCACTGTGATGTCCTGTAATATAGAGGCAGAGCTGGGGGAGCTGTGCACTCTGCACTGTGATGTCCTGTAATATAGAGGCAGAGCTGGGGGAGCTGTGCACTCTGCACTGTGATGTCCTGTAATACAGAGGCAGAGCTGGGGGAGCTGTGCAGTCTGCACTGTGCTGTAGTGCAATGTCCTGTAATATAGAGGCAGAGCTGAACCGGAGGAGCTGTGCTGTAGTGATGATGCTCGGCCTCCAGCCCTGCCAGCTTCAGATGAGTGCAGTGTGAATGAAGATCGGCCACTTCCTGGTTCTCAGCTCTGCGACACAGGGGCTTAGCAAACAGAGCAGAGGGACCTTGGAATGCTGACACAAGGTACGGATCTGCCCTGCTCTGCCCCTGTCATCATGGCAGTGATTCAGCACAAGCTTAGTGCTGATTCACTTGCCTCTGCTGCTACAACCCGCTCCTTCATTACTTTAATAGCCCGGCACGATCTCCCCAGCAGCTGAAGGAAGCTGGGGAGCAGCCAAATGTGCCGGCTATTAGAGTAAAGGAGCGCTCCCTGCTCCCATGCCCAGCTCTGTGCGCTGTCTTCAGTGCGCATGGAGAAGTGAAGTGAATATTCATATCGGTAATGAGCGGGGACACGTGGTTCTCCTGCGCTTGATTCTTCAGCAGGAACCATTCCCTGCCACTTCTGACCCCACTTCACCGCTGCCCCCCCCCCCCCCAAGTAACCCAGGATGCCAGAATGTTATATTCCAATTATAAGACGCACCCCCACTTTCCTCCAAAATTTGGAGGAAAAAAAGTGCGTCTTATAAAAGGAAAAATACGGTATATATAATTTAGACAATTTCATTTTCTGGATTTCATTTTTGATATTCTTTCTTTCACTGTTAAAATGAACTTATCCTTAAAATTATAGACTCTTCATGTCTTTGTCAGTGGGCAAACTTACAAACTCAGTAAGGGGTCAAATACTTATTTCCCCCACTGTATCATAGTAGATATGCAAATACAGGTGGTAATACAAAAGGTATATGCAGAAATACATAAGTCAGATACACATTTCTTTGTTGGGCCTTGGTTGCTGGCCCACATGGGAGGTGATGTGGAGTCAGTGATTTCCGGTTACTTCCAACACATGGCACAACGTGATCTCCCTGAAAGTGAAAAGGTAAAAAATATGGTGGACATCTTTAAATCGCTTTCTTGACCAAACCGTTTATGACCTTATGTGGGGGATGCTTGTGGGATGGGTTCAAAACTACAGAGAATTATGAAAAAGCAGCTTTCTGCATATCTTCGCCACTTGAGTGTCCCCGGTGAGAGATATTATGGTCATCCTTCCAATTATGAATTTAAAAGTTCATAGGTGTATCGCCCGACTTCAAGCTGTGCATTGCGCATGCTCTGTGGAGCACATTACGTCAGCCGAAATGTGTAGGGAACAATAGAGACTTATCGTGTAAGCCTGCATTAAAGGTAGAGAGGCGACATAGGATGTACCAATACGTCATAGGTCGTGAAGGGAAAATCTGTCACCAAGTTTTATCTACTTAAAATGAGGGAAGGGTAATGTAGAGAGATGCAGATTTCAGAAAAAAATCAGTCTCAGCAGATTACTAAAGAACTAGGAAACCTGTTTCCATGTGGTTATCTATATTCATAAGTGCTATATAACCACTCCCCCACCACTGATTGTGCATAAGCAGAAACTGCTTATGTACACAGAAAGCTGTCAATCAGTAGTATGTGTGGGCTTATATAGATTTCAGCATTTAGTTAACTGCAAATAAAAGTTTTATTTTAAATCAATAACTTTTTATTGTTTTAATAAATAACAACAAATGTCAAATCGTTATCATAGACCAATAGTACAGTAATGGTGGGTCACACAGACATTGAAAGAGTATTAAGTCACTGAAACAGTGTGTCAACTCTTCAAAATTCACAGGTTATTACATCATTTAGGCAAATTGATTCAGCCCAAACTGGCTAGTCATTTGTGAATTTATTAGTTACTAGCTGTAGTACCCGGCTACGCCCGGGTTAATAAATAACTGCTGTTAGCTATAACAAAATAGAATTTGAATATGTCATATTAATGACCTGTAGGAAAATAGAAGCTGAGCTGTGCTTTATTGCAATAGGCAGCCTAATAAATCTCTAGCCAACAGTAAACCCTCCTCCTGGCCGGGCAGTATATGTTACCTCACACATACACATAATAGACAGCTCATGTGACGGACATCTGCCTTAATTCCCTATATGGCACATGTGTTGCACATTGGCTGTTTTTAATCAGATGTTTATGTTTGGAAAATAAAGATAGCACACGTATGAGGCGAGTTGTGTGAGGTGATTTGTGCACATCTGTGTCTGTCTGTGTGGTGTGTGTGTCCCTGGGGTGTGTATGTGTGTGTCCCTGTGGGATGGGGTCTGTGTGGTATGTGTCTCTGTTGTGTGTGTCTCTTTGTGGTGTGTGTGCGTGTCCCTGTGGGGTGAGTGCATGTGCCCCTATAGGGTGTGTATGTGTGTGTCCCTGTGGGGGGGGTCTGTGTGGTGTGTGTCTCTGTTGTGTGTGTCTCTTTGTGGTGTGTGTGTGTGTCACTGTGGGGTGAGTGCATGTGCCCCTATAGGGTGTGTATGTGTGTGTCCCTGTGGGGGGGGGGTCTGTGTGGTGTGTGTCTCTGTTGTGTGTGTCTCTTTGTGGTGTGTGTGTGTGTCCCTGTGGGGTGAGTGCATGTGTCCCTATAGGGTGTATATGTGTGTGTCCCTGTGGAGGGGTGTCTGTGTGGGGTGTGTGTGTCTGTGTTGTGTGTGTCCCTGAGGGGTGAGTGCATGTGTCCCTATAGGGTGTGTATGTGTGTGTGTCCCTGTGGGGGGGTCTGTGTGGTGTGTGTGTGTGTCTCTTCGTGGTGTGTGTGTCCCTGTGGGGTGAGTGCATGTGTCCCTATAGGGTGGCTATGTGTGTGTGTTCCTGTGGGGGGGTCTGTGTGGTGTGTGTCTGTGTTATGTGTGTCTCTTTGTGGTGTGTGTGTCCCTGTGGGGTGAGTGCATGTGTCGCTATAGAGTGTGTGTGTGTCCCCTTGGGTGTGTTGTGTGTGTCTCTTTGTGGTGTGTGGTGAGTATCCAATGTTGGTGCTGCACTTTAGCGACTATACACTTGCTGTTACTCTTTGTGTGCGTGTGGTGTATATACATGTCCCTGTGTGTGGTGAATATCTCATGTTGGGGCCCCACCTTAGTGACTATATGCTGGTATGTGCTGTTAGTCTTTGGTGCTATCATTAAGCCCCTCTCATTCACAACTGTCAACTGGTAACTGTCACTTTTTCCCCATTATGTCGATAGGGGCAAAATTGTTTGGTGAATTGGAATGCGCGGGGTTAAAATTTCGCCTCACAACATAGCCTATGACGCTCCCGGGGTCCAGACGTGTGACTGTGCAAAATTTTGTCTCTATAGCGGACAGCTGTCGATTTTCCTCCCACACGTTTCCTTTCCCTTTTTTCCCATTATGTCGATAGGGGCAAAATTGTTTGGTGAATTGGAATGCGCGGGGTTAAAATTTCACCTCACAACATAGCCTATGACGCTCTCGGGTCCAGACGTGTGACTCTGCACAATTTTGCGGCTGTAGCTGCCAATCCCGGATATACACACATACACACATTCAGCTTTATATATTAGATTTTTGTATTTTTTCAAATGCGTACGTTTTGTTTATAGCAAATATTATGTTGGAGATGGTGTCTGGTTAGAGCTAGTTTAGTGGCTAATAGGAAATTTGATGTCTGGAATGGTTTGCAGGTTTAGCAGGAGCAGTGCTAGATCCGGGGAGGGGAATATTTTCTTGTGCATCATGGAAGAGTTGGAAGAAATGAGCCCATGATGATGAAATGGCTGGGCATTCCCATAATGTACGAATTGCAGTTTCGCCAGCAGAGTGAAGTGGTTTAGGGGAACAAGTAGCTTCGTCTTGCTGGAGTGTAATACCACATCAAAATTGTCTTTATGTGTGACTTGAAGAATGTTGTGCAACTAAATGTTGGTGGGCAAATTATTATTATTAATTTATATAGCACCATTGATTCCATGGTACTGTACATGATAAAGGATTACATACAAACAAGTTAAAAATACAATGAACAAGAGATACAGAAAGTGGTATCACCGTTTGCTCTCTCAGAATGGTATTTCGTGGGAAATATTCAAGGTACCCTGGGTAAACTTAAAATACGTCCCCAATGGGGTTATAATGGTAGAGGACAGAAAGTAACAATGTTTAAGATGTAGTATACAGCACTTGGGATGAATCTAGTGGAATGGTCTACGGAATGAATCTGAAATAGAGGGGATGGTGGTAATTGACCAACTATATATCAAGGCAATTGAAACTGACACATGCATAGGGTTGGATATAAAGGGGAAATTCGTTCATCTTGATGTATAAAATTTAAACTATCATCATATCATAATGACTTATCATTGCTGTATGATAAATATGATTTGAAACTTAATAAGGGCCCTTTCACATCAGCGTTTTTTGAAATTTGCGACAGATGCAGTGAAAAAAACGCATCTGCCGCAATTACCGCATACCGGCTGCACTTGCGGCGCGGTTGCGGTAAACGCCATGCAAAGTATAGGCGTACTTGCGGCAGGTGCGGCAAGTGCGGTTTTGCACTTGCGGCAGGTGCGGCCGCGAAAAAAACCGCGGTCAGCCGCGGTTTTTTTCACGGCCGCACCTGCCGCAAGAGCAAAACCGCACTTGCCGCACCTGCCGCAAGAGCAAAACCGCACTTGCCGCACCTGCCGCAAGTCCGCCTATACTTTGCATGGCGTTTACCGCAACCGCGCCGCAAGTGCAGCCGGTATGCGGTAATTGCGGCAGATGCGTTTTTTTCACCGCATCTGCCGCAAATTTCAAAAAACGCTGATGTGAAAGGGCCCTAAAAAACTAATTTTCAAAAAAAAAAATACAATGAACAAACTAAGTGACAGACTGGTACAGAGGAGAGAGAGGACCCTGTCCTAGCAGGCTTACATTCTATAGGGCTATGGGGAGAGAAAAAGTAGATTGGGTCTGCTTTGGCGATGGTGGAGCATCAGGTCCAATGGTGGTGAAGCGGCAGCGTGGTCATTGCAGGCTGTAGGCTGTTTTGAAGGCGATGGGTTTTCAGGTTCCACTTGAAGATTCCGAGTGTATTGGATAGTCTGACATTTTGGGGTGCAGAATTCCAGAGGATGGGGCATGCTCTAACGAAGTCTTGCAGGTGGTTAGATGAGGAACGTACAAGTGTGAAGGAAAGAAGGAGGTCTTGGGAGGATCAAAGATTATGAGTTGGATGATATCAGGAGATTAGTTCAGAGATATATGGTGGAGACAGATTGTAGATGGCTTCGTAAGTCAATGTTAGTAATTTGAAGTGGATTCACTGGGGGATTGGGAGCCATTGGATGGATTTGCAGATGGGAGAGGTGCGGGAGCAGTGAGGAGAGAGGTGGATTAGTCGAGCAGCAGAGTTAAGGACAGATTGGAAAGGTGCAAAAATGTTAGCAGGGAGGCCAGAGGAGGAGGCTGCAGTAGTCAAGATGGGAGATTATGAGGGGCATGCATTAGTAGTTTAGTAGGTTGAGGGTTGAGAAAGGGATGGACTCTGGAAATATTTTTGAGTTGGAGGCAGCAGGAGGTTGCGAGAGCTTGGATGTGTGGTTTGAAGGATAAGGCAGAGTCAAGGGTGACTCCATGGCAGCGGACATCAGGTACAGGACAAAGTGTGATGTCATTTAATACAATATATAGATCAGGTAAAGGGGGTGCGCGAGATGGAGGACAGAAGATGAGTTCAGTTTTGTCTACGTTTGGTTTAAGGAAGCGAGAAGAGAAGAAGGACGATATGACTGGTAGGCACTCTGGGAGTCTGGAGAGGTGACGTCTGGGCCAGAGAGGTAGATCTGATTGTCGTCAGTGTACAGGTGGTACTGGAATCCATGGGACCTTATGAGTTGTCCTAGGCCAAGGGTATAGATGGAAAAAAGAAGGGGCCCCAGCACAGAGCCTTGAGGGACCCCAACAGAGAGGGGATGGGGTGAGGAGGTAGTGTGGGAGTGGGAGATGCTAAATGTGCGGTTGGAAAGGTATGAGGAGATCTAGGAGAGGGCAAGGTCAGTGATACTGATGGAAGGGAGGATCTGTAATAGAAGGCAGTGGTCGACTGTGTTGAATGCAGAGAACAGGTCAAGAAAGAGGAGGATGGAGAAATGGGCAAATGATAATGCTTTACTCCACTCTGTCAGAAAATATTTTGTTCAATTCTGTCTCCCAAGACAGGAAGTGAGAGATTTTGATGAAAAAAATCTTTTGAGAGGACCTCCAGTATAGCTAGAGAAGCCTTTGGGAACTGATAGGAGAGTCGGTTATGGGCACTGTTTGTGGAAGTAAATCCAGCTGGTCAACGAGTGGCTGGTTAGTGAAAGACATCTGGCTTTGTTTAAGGGGGCTATTAGGGCTGCACTCAAAAGTGCACGTACATTTTTTCGAGGGGGCATAATGAGATTCAATTTGGATCCAGTGGTTGGCTTCATCTTTCCACCATCTCCTTAGTTGTTCTAATTGTGTTGCTTAGTAGTAATCTTGAATGTTAGGGAGTCACAGTTCCCCATATTTTAAGTCTTTTTAGAAAATGATTGGTTAGTCTTGTTTTTTCCCCTTCCACACAAATTAGTTTAATATTTTATGGGATTGGTTGAAAAAGGTATTAGGTGAAATAAAACAGTTTGTAATCAAAAACAGCAAATCCAGTGACAAATCAATGGAATCAAGATCATCAGCTGATCTCAGGCAGGATACAAAAACTTGGTGAAAGATTGCCTTTAACTAATTTTTTTCCCCAATCATGTTACAGAATCCTCTGCATTAACATTTCTCTACTCAACCTCTGTTCCATAGGTGACATTGTAGACATGTCTGAAACACAGAGACACAATCATATCAGATGCTGCTTATGTATTTACCCTTTAGCATAGTTTGCAAACTAAGGACTCAATGTACCACATACGTCAAAATACATAAACCTGCAGCATTCCTCTATCAGAAAGTCCAGCATCAACTTGTCAGTGTTGTAAAAAAAAAAAAAAAAAAAGTTAAATAATTTTTTTTAAATTATTACATACAAATATTGTAATAGGAAGGAAAACAAATACTGCCTGTAATACTGCACTGTGATACTCCACAACAGGCACAGGTAAACTAGTCATATTCTTAAATCTTTCTAAAAGCAGATATTAAAACATATTTTTTAGTATGTGTCACACCAGCCAAATGGAAGTTTTAAGATGTTCACTAATTTTTATGTAGTCGACATACTTAGTGCCCTTAAGAAAAAGTTATTTAGTGAAGAGAAAGATGAGCAGTGATCACCTCCCTTCATTAATGTGAGCTTGCATTTTTGTAAGTGGATGTTAATTTTCCCTACAATCTTGC